>JANAVB010035817.1:4054321-4416990 GCA_029216955.1 Iris pallida | reverse complement strand
GGGCCGAATTAGTAACACAAACTGTGGATATCATCAAAGCAATAAGAAGTCACCTGCAAGCAGCTCAGGACAGGCAGAAGATGTGGGCGGATAAGCACCGAAGAATATTGGAGTTTCAACCCGGAGAACATGTATTTCTGAAAATTTCACCAACTAAGGGAACCATCAGATTCGGGACCAGAGGAAAGCTAAGTCCCAGATATATTGGACCATTCGACATCCTGGAGAAAGTTGGGAATGTGTCATATCGACTCGCCTTGCCGCCAGCACTAGAAGGAGTTCACAATGTATTCCATGTTTCCCAGCTACGAAGATATGTGCCGGACACGAGCCATATACTCGATCATTCAGAAATCACCATCGGGCCTACACTCCGGATAGAACAGAGACCCGTTGGGATCTTGGATCGAAGAGATAAGATACTCCGCAACCGGGTCATTCCGTTAGTACGAGTTGCGTGGAGCAGGGATTCTCCTGGAGATTCAACTTGGAGAAGGAGGAAGACATGCGGAAGCAATACCCGTATTTATTTCCTAAGACAGGTCAGTAACCATATTGCTAGTCTAATTATTTCAAATTCCGAGGACGGAATTTTTCTAAGGAGGGTAGACTTGTCATACCCAAAAATAATTATTATTACTTTTATTATTATCATATTGTAATTAGGATTTTGTTCATGGCCATGTAACCATAACCCTACACCCTACCATAACCCTAACCCTAACCCTACCCATAACCCTAACCCTAACCCTACACCCTACCCATAACCCTAGCCCTAGGGGGGGTGCTAGGTGTCCCTACAAGGGATGGGGGGGGACACCTCACCCCCTACACTCTCCTATATATATATATACACACACACACTTCATAACCAAGCAAAGAGAAGAAAAAAAAAAACAAAAACAAAACAAACACACACACCCCCACACATCACCCGACCCCTCCCCCAAGCTCCCTGCTGCCGCGCTCCTGCCTTGCTGCTGCCGCGGCTGTGCTCGCCCGCCGCCGCCGCCAGCGCAGCCGCCCGCCGCCGGCCAGCCTCCGGCCGCCACCACAAGCACCACTTCCTCCTCCTCCACTTCATCTCCACTCCATCTTCATCATCTTCCTCCTCTTCCACTTTCAAATCCAAAGAAAACCTAGGTAAAGAAATTCTAAATCCCTATTCTTCTTCCCCAAATCTTTTTTTTTTTTCTCTAACTTAAACCTAGGTTAGAGTTGCTAACAAAACTCTCTTGTTGTGGGGTTTAATTTAGGAGTTGTGGAAGAAAAGTCTAGGTCGTCTCCAACCCAAGGCAAGTCCTCATCCCCCTTCCTTGAATATTTTTTTTCCTTCCTTAAATGATAGATTGTCTGTCATAAGAAAATCTGTGTGTACAAATTCTGAATTTCCTTAATAAACACTATCCATAATTATTTCGAGCATGATAATAACACAACACGGACACTTTATGTACAAATAATTGTAGTAATACATGATTGCTAAAATTTTAATGTGTTAGACTTGTTAGCTATTGAGTTGTAGTGTACAATTTATTTTTGATGTTCTTGCAAGTAAATACTTTATATTATAATATTAGTGTAGGTGTCACATAGTTAAACAATGCATAGATTACCACGGGATACAATTTGAACCATTACGGGGCCATATCATGCCTTTTGTGTATCATTTTAGACTTTTTTTATAAAAATCAAACTTCTACGTTATTGTATCATTATAGATTATTCTTAGAAGTTGATCACTACACCTTGGTTTTCGTCCCCTACGTAAACTAGTATATGCATAGTTTCCGAAATTTGGTATTTTGAGATTTTGATCCATATTCTATATAAATTTCAGCATTTGAAATTGAACTTTACATTATTTGACATACCTATATCAACCTATATGTTGCATAATGAAGTATTCATACACATAAGGTTATGATTGTTTTAGGTCTTCCATATGTAATTACCAATCCAAGTAAGAATTTGCAATATTATTCTTTGAGATTAAGTCTTACTAATGGGTTGTTCTTGTTTTGTGTTTTAGTCATTCACAAAACACTACCTGTCATTGTTTGGTAAGAATAGCCACTTGGTAAGAATTTTGCAACTTTAGTTTCATTATATACTTATATACTGCGTGGTTCCGGTGTTGAGAGTTGCTCCACCGAAGGGGTCGGCGTACCCGGATATTAAATGCGTGGTTCCGGTGTTGAGGGTTGCTCCACCGAAGGGGTCGGCGAGCCCGTATATCTCTTATATCATGTTTTGTAAATTGTCGGAGCTCCTAAATACAAAGGAGACTCTGCCGAAATTTTTGAAAAATTTAGGAGATAGACAAATTTCTGATTTTCGGAAATTTAGAATCATTGGGTGGGGAGGACAACTGAATATCCCTAGATATCCCGTAACATAATAACCATAAAAAGGCTGATCAGCAATTCCTGAATATCCTGATGAGTACTTCTCTATAAGTACTAGCCCAAGAGAGGCTCCTGTCCTGCTACTTCTATTCCGACAGTAACATCGAATAGATTGGTTTTAGCCTAAGGGAGGCTCCGAAATCACAGCCTGATCCCAGGTTAACGGGATTGTTCACGGGAATTATTTAGGGAATTAATTCAGAGTACTGTTCTCAAAATTTGCATTGCATTTAGTCTACTAAATTTCATCTTACTCCAGCAAATAACTCCACCTATCAAAGGTAGGTAGTTTCTTGATTGCTCAAGGGAAGCAAAATCCTACTGAGAGCTCAAGGGAAGCTCAGAATATCTTACAATCTATGGAGTAGGATGTCATTTACATTTCCTTGATTTTTGTGAAGTAAACACATATAATGGTGCTAGTTGGCATATTTCTTTCTTTTGAAGAACTGCATCTTTCTTTTGCATACTTTACCGTCCTTGACCGAGGACTTGCTTGTCGTTTTCTAAAACGACCTAGTATTGTCACTAGGTGAAGAAGAGGACGTCTCCGCCGAAGTAACGCCGCCGTACAACGAGGAATAATTGCCTGGACAACTTGCTACTTATTTTTTTTGTAATAAGCTTGTAAAAGTATTGTTGATGAAATCCTGTATAACGATTTCCATATGTATAATAAGTTGTAATCTCTGGCATTTTTCATTTTTGCTGATGTTTACGGGCGACAATCGCGAATTTTCGGCGCGTAGCCTGGGGATGTGTATGATGTCACCATTCCATTTGGGAAGTGGGACGTGACACATCTTCTCTCTCTCTCTCACATTTTTTTTTGCAAAAATCTCTCCTACAGAAAGAAAAGAAAAATGAAACGGCCTCACCCTCCCCAACAAACGTGTCCATGCTGATTTTTTTTCTTTTTCTAGTTTCTAAATGTTTTTTTTTTTCTTGTGAGACTTCTATTAATTGTTTAAAAATTGTGACGAAGCTCATAAGTGGAAGAGACCGCAAAGTAAATATATTTTTGTTAACTGTAAATAAAATAATAAAAATTATATAGAGGAATAGGGGCCTCATTTTTGGGACTTGTAGGAGCTTTCAAAATATTAGAGCCGGCCCTGGTATGGAAAATTATAATTTTTATTTAAAAAATGAGTGTTGTGGGAAGGTTAGAAATATAATCAGAATATATGCAAAAAAATGTAAGTAAGAGTTAATCTATTGAGTGAGTGAAAAACTAGTTTTTCTTTCTCTTTATGAACTCTAAATGAGTCGAGCTTAAACATGCAAAGATGGACCCAGTCTCTCTCCTTTGGCAATAATTAGTTGGTTGCGACATTCATTCAAACACCTACGGGTCATTGGCTGCCTGTTCACGGTGGGATGGTCATTTTGAGCAGTCAGTCACGTCACATGGTTACATTAGGAAGGTGCAATTTTTTCCGAATATAATGTGGATGTTTTCAGTTTAAGTGGCTGCTTAATTTTCATCTAGAATGGTACTTTCCGGCCTTGTTTGGTTTGCAGAATTATAGAATTAAAAAACAATAAAGTCATTATTTTTTTATATGGGAAGATTTATGAAATGTCTAAAAACTAAAAAACTTTTATGTAAAATCCACCGCTAAAAAAACTTTCATCGCGTGCCCAGAATTAGAGAAACTTATCCAAAGCGGATTCCAAATGACCCTTTTGCCCTTCCTTTATTGGAAACACCCACAAAACTGCTCTTAAAAAAAAACGTTTCAATACTCCATCTTCTTCCATACGCTGCTCACTTTCGAATCTAGGTTTTCTCCTCAAAAATCTTTAAAAACTTGTCGGAAAATTTCGGAAAGACCGGGACGAACGGCAAAAGTGCTAAAACGGAGGTCCAAACATCATTTTTTTGCGATTCTAAAATTTCGGAAGGCCGTCTAACGATAAAATCGTTACTTTCAGTCTCCTCGACGATACGCTCATTTTGCGACAAACGGGACCTCGTTTCGACCTCCCAGTCAAAAGTTATGGCCCTCCAAAGTTTCAACTGACCATAAAATGCAGGAGAATGGCCATTCTCCGTTTAGAACACGAAAATTGTTAATTTTCGCATGAGAGTGGTCATTCTCCGTATTAGTAACACGGAGAATGACATTTTTCGTCTTAATTTACACGGAGAATGACCATTCTCCGTGTTAGTAACACGGAGAATGACATTCTCCGTCTTAATTTACACGAAGAATGGTCATTCCAGTGTTAAAACGCAGGAGAATGACCATTCTCCGTGTTAGAAACACGGAGAATGCCATTCTCCGTGTTAAATAAAACGGAGAATGGCATTCTCCGTCCTAATTAAGACGGAGAATGGACATTCTCCGTGCTAAATTAAACGGAGAATGACCATTCTCCGTCTTAATTTACACGGAGAATGACCATTCTCCGTCTTAATTTACACGGAGAATGCCATTCTCCGTGTTAGAAACACGGAGAATGCCATTCTCCGTGTTAATAAAACGGAGAATGGCATTCTCCGTCTTAATTAAGACGGAGAATGGTCATTCTCCGTCCTAATTAAGACGGAGAATGGTCATTCCAGTGTTAAAACGCAGGAGAATGGTCATTCTCCGTGTTAGAAACACGGAGAACGACATTCTCCGTTTTAAATAAAACGGAGAATGGCATTCTCCGTGTTAGTTTACACGGAGAATGGTCATTTACAGTGTTAAAACGTTAATTTAGTTTTTTCATGAATAAAGAGTTTCGTTCTTCTTTCAAAACGATGATAATTCTTATGGAAAAGAAGAAGAAAGATTTTCTCTCCACAATTGACCTAATCGTTGAAAAACTTCAAATGTCTCCACGATGAAGATGATGATGATGGTGATGATGATGACGAGCGATGATCTGAGTTCGACTGAAGAAAAACACACCGAACTACGAACGATTTTTGCGATCTCTGCTGAATATGAGAGCAATGGAATTCAGATTTCCCGTGAAGAAGAAGAAGACGAAAATCGCAATCCAGATCTGAGTTTTTTGAATTCAAATACATATAGATGACCAATTCGCGCGGAGGGGTAGTTTCGGTATTATAAAAATAGCATTTCCCAGCGGGTGGCATCTAAAAGGGAATCTTGGAATATTTAACGTGAAAATACTTAATTCTGGATATTCATAAGACTTATGCAGGGTGGACATTTCATAAAAGTCCACCCCGAAATTGGGTTTCTCAGCTATTTCCAGTTTTTTATATTTGAATGCTAAAAGAATTAAGGTGGAAAAGAAAATGGTTCCAAGTGGAAGAAAAATTAGGAAAAAAATAATTCCACTAATCCAAGCAAAAAATATTTTCCTACCTTGAAGTATTTATTTTCTTTCCAATTTACTTGATATTTTCAAACACAGAAAAGAAAATCAATGAAAAACTTAATATTTTAGTGAAAAAAAATACCAAAAATTTGATTTCCTTTCCATTCCTTTCGGGGAACTGCCTGAAATGTTTCTTTCCATAAAATGTTATTACTTTGGACATTTGCTAACTATTTTAATGCTTAGATACTTTATCAATAATGTCATGCTTACATAAGAGTATGAGTGAATGAAAGGTCGGTATGGATTTTATGTTTCATTTGAATTTGTTAGTTCTTGGCTCCTTCTGAAATGAGCTGTTCTTTTGTTCCTCTTAGTATTTTCAATTTTGACCAAATCAATGGCAAGCAAAAGTTCATTTTGTTGTTTTTATAGTTTTTGATGTTTGCTATCCCATTCAAATGGAGATCAAAGTACTTCTTGGAGCCACATCGTAGTAGACTAAAATGTTTTCACCAACTATCTACTATGCTGCCTAACCTTTGGACTTCGTTTGGTTCGCAAAAAAAAAAATTTATTATTATTATTATTGTTGTGTGTAGGGCTGGTCCTGAGTTAATGGGGGCCCTAGACAAATTTTTAAAATGGAACCCATATAATATAAAAAAAATTGAACTAAAAAATGATACAACCAAAACTAGAACCTAGGACCTCTTGTGTACAAGTATAACAAACTACCACTACACCACAAATGTTTTGTGATAAAGAAGGATCATATTATATAGTAGTTCTATTTTCAATATAAGATTACTAATATATATACATTTAAATTATTTTTTTGGGCCCCCAAATTTCATGGGGCCCTGGGCGGTCGCCCTGGCCGCCCTGGGCCAGGGCCGGCCCTGGTTGTGTGGACAATTAGCTCAACTTCTCAATGTATATCAATATATCTCAATGTGTCTCTACAAGCCATCTCAACCTCTCTTTATATAGGAAGAGAGAGGTTGGGAGTTACAAAGTGAAAAGTCACTTGGGAGTTACAAAGGTGAAGAGTCACTTGGGAACATGAAGGATTACCATGAGTTACAACACTCCCCCTTGGCTCTTCACAAACTCTGTTTGTAAACACCTCTGAGCTTCTTCATCTGTCTGTAGCTTGCTGATTCAAATTTGACCACCTACTTGTGCCTCGTTAAAAACCTTGCCAAAGAAAATCCAGTGGGAAAAACTTTGGTCGAAGGACAAAAGAGTACACACAGGTCAGTGATGGGGGATAAACTAACCATTGCAAATGTGTCTCGTCAAAAATCTTGTCAGGAAAAACCCAGTAGGAAAAACCGCTGATCGAAGGACAAAAGAGTACACGATGGATTAGAAGTATACACTGGATACTCCCCCTGATTACAATAGTCCTTAGTGAATAAGAGATTTGAATTGTCTCGTTAAAAACCTTGCCAAAGAAAACCCAGTGGAAAAAACTTTGGTCGAAGGAAAAAAGAGTACACAAGCATACATCAGGATGCTTTCCTTTTCACTCACACTTGACAGGGTGCGGGATATACGCACAACAGGGCGTTTGGAGGCGCTCGTTGGGGCGCTCCCCCTCACATGCACACAACAGGGTGCAGGAAACATGTTTCACTTAGGCTAGCTGTGATGTCCCAAATTCGTGATACGTATTTAGTGTACGTATACGTGTTTTGGACCCATATTTTATTTTATTTAGTCATGATTAATTATCTTGGTTTATTTTGCATTGGCTTGTTTTATTGGCATTGATAGTTCAAATGGTTTTATGGTTTACTGGTTTATTTCTGGGTTAGTGAGGCTTGGTTTATTTCATGGTTCATTTGGTTTAGATTGCTAGGAGAGGGTTTATTGGCCTTGACTTGGTTCACCTTGGTTTATTTTGGGCTTGGTCTATTTTGGTTTGTCATGGAGAACCAACCCCACCCCCACTATATATCAACTTCCCTCTTCTCTCCTCATTATTTTTCTTCATCTTCTTCCTCAAGCTTCTTCCTCTCCTCCTCCACCACCAACCTAGGCAAGTTGCACCTTGCTATCACTTGAGGGCTATATTTTATTTGTCCAATAGTTTTATTAGCTCATCTTGAGCAACATTAGAACTTGGGTTTTCTCCATTTGGAGCTTGGAATTTTGTAGATCTAAGTTGGAAGTATTTTCGGATTTTGGTAGATTTGGTCTATAAAACTTGTTCCTTTTCATGTTTTAATTGTTCCATGTTGAAGAGAATTGAATTTTACCCAAGTTAGAGCCTTGGAAGTCCGGAATTGGAGCTTGGATGGCCGACTTATGGTGTTCCAAAGTTTTGGAACCCATGGGTTCTTCTCCTCGGCTTGAGGAGGAAGACGACCCCCAGGCGCGCCTACTTTTCTGGCTAGGCGCGGACTGCGCCTACTTTTCTGGCTAGGCGCTGTTTAGCGCACTGCGCCTACTTTTCTGGCTAGGCGCGGACTGTGCCTACTTTTCTGGCTAGGCGCGGACTGTGCCTACTTTTCTGGCTAGGCGCTGTTTAGCGCACTGTGCCTACTTTTCTGGCTAGGCGCTGTTTAGCGCACTGTGCCTACTTTTCTGGCTAGGCGCTGTTTAGCGCACTGCGCCTACTTTTCTGGCTAGGCGCGGACTGTGCCTACTTTTCTGGCTAGGCACTGTTTAGCGCACTGTGCCTACTTTTCTGGCTAGGCGCTGTTTAGCGCACTGTGCCTACTTTTCTGGCTAGGCGCTGTTTAGCGCACTGCGCCTACTTTTCTGGCTAGGCGCGGACTGTGCCTACTTTTCTGGCTAGGCGCGGACTGTGCCTACTTTTCTGGCTAGGCGCTGTTTAGCGCACTGTGCCTACTTTTCTGGCTAGGCGCATTTTAGCGCACTGTGTTACCTAGGCGCACTTGGACCCTTGGACCCAGGCGCACTCTAGCGCACCCTGACTAGGCGCACTTTGTTGGTTCCGGCTTAAGCGCACTCCAGTGCACTTGGATCCTAGGCGCACTCTAGTGTGCTGCCACCAGGCGCACTCTAGTGTGCCTATTCCCTGGCACACCCTAGTTCACCTACACCCCTAGTGCCTTGGTGCCTGCTTTTAACTTGGTTTTCTTTTGATATGATTGGAGCTTTTGAGATTTTGATTGCTCACATGCACAACTTGACCAGGCCCAACACGTCTTGGCACGGACCTTGGGATTTTGTTTCTTGTTATCCTTCTTAGTTTGGCAGTAAATTGAAATAGAATCTTGTAACTTGTGACTGAACATGATTAACTTGTAACCTGATCACTTGATAGTGGCCCGTGGTGGCACACTCCCGACTTGACATGACTTGATAACTTGACTTGACTTGGCATGACTCGGCTTCACTTGATAGTGGCCCGTGGCGGCGCACTCTTGACTTGACTTGTCTTGACGCCGTGGGTGGTTCTTCTTGCTTGCTTGATTAATCTACTTGTCCAGTCTTGCATCATGTCTAGGATGGGACTCCTGAGTACCACGGTCAGGAGTACCTATTAAAAAGGCGGATTCAGGTTAACTACTAGAATAACACATTAGTCATGATGAGATTGACACGGCTACAGGCGATCCCGTTATCCCGGCCGCAATTGTTTGGACTTGTAGCCTGCCGACGAGTAGGGCACATTTCCAGCCCACCGTCGCGTGGGGCACATAATTCTTGATAACGGCTTAATGAATCTAAAAATGCCTGGATAACCTGGATTAGCTGCAGGGCTTGTGGCTGTGGGATAATCTCACTTGCATCTTGCTAGTAACTAGGATTGTGATAACCCTAGTTAGTTAATGTAGAAAGCCGTAGCGATGATTGGCCGTGATTGATTGGATGAAGTCTAGTCCAGTATAGCATTGTCTAGAAGTGACTGATTGCCAGATTGTACCAACATGACTGCACGATTGTCACTATAGTGCTTGTACACGATTGTCACTCCAGATTGTCACCATAGCGTATTGTACTTTTCATTGTCACTTTTATCATGATATCTTTCCCCTGCATGATTGTCACCTTTAGCAATAAATGATCAGAGACTAAGTTCTGTTCAGGCGAAGGGTTACAATCTCGGTCCTTGTTTGGTTTAAGGATTGTAACCTGGCTCCCGGAATAGCACCTTCGTCTTCTCTTCACTTATTGCCCAGTTTTATTTATTTAGCATGATCTCCAATTTACCTTATGTCAATGATGATTTACTTACTGTCTCCCTATGATCGGGACGAGTGCATTGGTACTGCACAACTCCCGATCCTCCTTTACTTACTTGCTTGTTGATTGCTAATGATTTGCTGGTTTTAGTCCTTAAGCGAAGCCTCCTTTGTGGCACTTGCTCTTTCTGGGGTCTGACCCAGCTGGTTTTGTATGGCCAGATACCGGAGCAGTACCGAAGGATCTCCCTGCTTTCCAGCCCGATGGTGATCACCAGGCGTAACCAGGGCATCGAGTGGGTTTCTTTTTGTTCTCCCACTGTATATTGTGAATTATCTTTTGAGGCGTTTAGCCGACGAGCAAGTGTTAGCTCGTATTGCACTTTACTTATTGTCTGCCTACGGGCTGTAACATGATTGACAAGCCCCGGGGGTTGATCATGTATGACTGAACTCTTGCTAGTCCTTACATTTTGTACGACTAGCTTCATGATCATCGATATGTAATATTTGGGACGCCTTATATTTATGTATTTGATGCTCTGACATCTTGTGAACTATTTCTAGTTGGTTGAGATTGAGACAACAGGCTATTTTATGACCTTAGGAGACTGTTGGATTGTAGATAACCCTCACATATCTAGACAGCCGTGACCGTATAGCGGAATGGTTGCCATTTCATTATACGTAGCTGGCTGTGTCCGCCCCCGTTCTCCAGGATTCTGGTTCTGGGGCGTGACATGGTTTAAGTGGTGGCCCATGCAGGTCTTGTCAATCAAGAAATGTGAGGGTTTACCGAATGGATGTCTCAATCAATACTCGTCCTTGATCTCCACTCGTATCCTCTTGATTCCTGAAATCCTTGTCCTGATCACATGCTTGTACTCGTTGATCTGTCCTGGTCCCTCCTTATTGTTCCCATGTCGTCTTCTTCAGTGGCATTGTTCCTGGTCCTACCGATCAGCAAGGCGGAGCCTCCCGTGGACCAGCAGCAAGTTATGCATCGGAATTTTCTAGACTTAGTCGGTTTGCTCCCACCTTGGTGGCAACCGAGTATGATAGGGCCCAGCGGTTCCAGCAGGGGCTACATTTGGAGGTCTTGTTGGCAGTCGAGCAGTTTGAGCATGAGACTTTTGATGCGGTATTGAGAGCAGCAAGGAGGCATGAGTATACCTCCCAGAGAATAGTGGACAGGACCGGAGGACGGAAGCGGTCTCATGGCCGGGTGACCCAGTCTTCGGCACCAGTCCCGGCAGCTAGGGCTTTGACTATTGGAGCTCCGAGGCGAGCAAATTCAGTTACGACGGACCAGCACTCAACCCCGACGTACCCTCAGCAGAAACAGAAGCAAGCGCAGTCTTCCGCCGTGGGCTGTACTTATTGTGGAAAGCCTGGACACGTGGTAGCAGAGTGTCGCAAGGCGTTGGGATTGTGTTTATTGTGTGGAGCACCGAACCATAGGGTGGGGTCCTGCCCATTCAGAGTTGATTCAGCATCGACAGTATCTAGTCCCTCGGTTAGGGGACCAGCACCAGTACCAGCTCCAGTTCACCAGCAACAGCAGTTCCCGTACCCGAGGCCATTGCCGACTCAGGCTCAGACTTTCCAGCAAGAACCCGCAGCAGTTTGCCCTAGCCCAGGCTCAGGTCCAGAATCGTCCGAGAGGTATATGTGTCCTCTCATCTTGCTTTTCTACCGTCATTATGCGGGATGCATGACGTATTTCTTGTATCCCAATTGCGACGGAACATCCCGGGCTCGGGCCATGTCCTAGATCATTCGAAAGGTTGGTACCAATAACCGTGACTATTCGTAGGAGGAGAGGCCCGTGTTCATGTTTGACCAAAGAGAGAGACCTCAAGCGCCAGACTATCAGTTCAGTCCGTGTTGCTTAGAGCCATCCCTCTTTGAGAGAGTCAAACTTGGGAGCATGAGGATGATATCTGATCAGGTCATCCCGGCTGGTTTGACTCATAAGGTGTAATATCTTCCTTATGCCTTACGCTTCGAATCCTTGCTTGCATGAATGATTGTATGATTGATTGGTAGTGGTAGATTGCCTGTGATAGAATAGCTCCCCGTACATCTCTAGCCTCTTGATTAAATTCCGAGGACGGAATTCTTTTAAGGTGGGTAGGATGTGATGTCCCAAATTCGTGATACGTATTTAGTGTACGTATACGTGTTTTGGACCCATATTTTATTTAGTCATGATTAATTATCTTGGTTTATTTTGCATTGGCTTGTTTTATTGGCATTGATAGTTCAAATGGTTTTATGGTTTACTGGTTTATTTCTGGGTTAGTGAGGCTTGGTTTATTTCATGGTTCATTTGGTTTAGATTGCTAGAGAGAGGGTTTATTGGCCTTGACTTGGTTCACCTTGGTTTATTTTGGGCTTGGTCTATTTTGGTTTGTCATGGAGAACCAACCCCACCCCCACTATATATATCAACTTCCCTCTCTCTCCTCATTATTTTTCTTCATCTTCTTCCTCAAGCTTCTTCTCTCTCCTCCACCACCAACCTAGGCAAGTTGCACCTTGCTATCACTTGAGGGCTATTTTATTTGTCCAATAGTTTTATTAGCTCATCTTGAGCAACATTAGAACTTGGGTTTTCTCCATTTGGAGCTTGGAATTTTGTAGATCTAAGTTGGAAGTATTTTCGGATTTTGGTAGATTTGGTCTATAAAACTTGTTCCTTTTCATGTTTTAATTGTTCCATGTTGAAGAGAATTGAATTTTACCCAAGTTAGAGCCTTGGAAGTCCGGATTGGAGCTTGGATGGCCGACTTATGGTGTTCCAAAGTTTTGGAACCCATGGGTTCTTCTCCTCGGCTTGAGGAGGAAGACGACCCCCAGGCGCGCCTACTTTTCTGGCTAGCGCGGACTGCGCCTACTTTTTGGCTAGGCGCGTTTAGCGCACTGCGCCTACTTTTCTGGCTAGGCGCGCGGACTGTGCCTACTTTTCTGGCTAGGCGCGGACTGTGCCTACTTTTCTGGCTAGGCGCTGTTTAGCGCACTGTGCCTACTTTTCTGGCTAGGCGCTGTTTAGCGCACTATGCCTACTTTTCTGGCTAGGCGCTGTTTAGCGCACTGCGCCTACTTTTCTGGCTAGGCGCGGACTGTGCCTACTTTTCTGGCTAGGGCGGACTGTGCCTACTTTTCTGGCTAGGCGGTTTAGCGCACTGTGCCTACTTTTCTGGCTAGGCGCATTTTAGCGCATGTGTTACCTAGGCGCACTTGGACCCTTGGACCCAGGCGCACTCTGCGCACCCTGACTAGGCACACTTTGTTGGTTCCGGCTTAGCGCACTCCATTGCACTTGGATCCTAGGCGCACTCTAGTGTGCTGCCACCAGGCGCACTCTAGTGTGCCTATTCCCTGGCACCCTAGTTCACCTACACCCCTAGTGCCTTGGTGCCTGCTTTTAACTTGGTTTTCTTTTGATATGATTGGAGCTTTTGAGATTTTGATTGCTCACATGCACAACTTGACCAGGCCCAACACGTCTTGGCACGGACCTTGGGATTTTGTTTCTTGTTATCCTTCTTAGTTTGGCAGTAAATTGAAATAGAATCTTGTAACTTGTGACTGAACATGATTAACTTGTAACCTGATCACTTGATAGTGGCCCGTGGTGGCGCACTCCCGACTTGACATGACTTGATAACTTGACTTGACTTGGCATGACTCGGCTTCACTTGATAGTGGCCCGTGGCGGCGCACTCTTGACTTGACTTGTCTTGACACCGTGGGTGGTTCTTCTTGCTTGCTTGATTAATCTACTTGTCCAGTCTTGCATCATGTCTAGGATGGGACTCCTGAGTACCACGGTCAGGAGTCCTATTAAAAAGGCGGATTCAGGTTAACTACTAGAATAACACATTAGTCATGACGAGATTGACACGGCTACAGGCGATCCCGTTATCCCGCCGCAATTGTTTGGACTTGTAGCCTGCCGACGAGTAGGGCACATTTCCAGCCCACCGTCGCGTGGGGCACATAATTCTTGATAACGGCTTAATGAATCTAAAAATGCCTGGATAACCTGGATTAGCTGCAGGGCTTGTGGCTGTGGGATAATCTCGCTTGCATCTTGCTAGTAACTAGGATTGTGATAACCCTAGTTAGTTAATGTAGAAAGCCGTAGGCGATGATTGGCCGTGATTGATTGGATGAAGTCTAGTCCAGTATAGCATTGTCTAGAAGTGACTGATTGCCAGATTGTACCAACATGACTGAACGATTGTCACTATAGTGCTTGTACACGATTGTCACCCAGATTGTCACCATAGTATTGTACTTTTCATTGTCACTTTTATCATGATATCTTTCCCCTGCATGATTGTCACCTTTAGCAATAAATGATCAGAGACTAAGTTCTGTTCAGGCGAAGGGTTACAATCTCGGTCCTTGTTTGGTTTAAGGATTGTAACCTGGCTCCCGGAATAGCACCTTCGTCTTCTCTTCACTTATTGCCCAGTTTTATTTATTTAGCATGATCTCCAATTTACCTTATGTCAATGATGATTTACTTACTGTTCCCTATGATCGGGACGAGTGCATTGGTACTGCACAACTCCCGATCCTCCTTTACTTACTTGCTTGTTGATTGCTAATGATTTGCTGGTTTTAGTCCTTAAGCGAAGCCTCCTTTGTGGCACTTGCTCTTTCTGGGGTCTGACCCAGCTGGTTTTGTATGGCCAGATACCGGAGCAGTACCGAAGGATCTCCCTGCTTTCCAGCCCGATGGTGATCACCAGGCGTAACCAGGGCATCGAGTGGGTTTCTTTTTGTTCTCCCACTGTATATTGTGAATTATTCTTTTGAGGCGTTTAGCCGACGAGCAAGTGTTAGCTCGTATTGCACTTTACTTATTGTCTGCCTACGGGCTGTAACATGATTGACAAGCCCCGGGGGTTGATCATGTATGACTGAACTCTTGCTAGTCCTTACATTTTGTACGACTAGCTTCATGATCATCGATATGTAATATTTGGGATGCCTTATATTTATGTATTTGATGCTCTGACATCTTGTGAACTATTTCTAGTTGGTTGAGATTGAGACAACAGGCTATTTTATGACCTTAGGAGACTGTTGGATTGTAGATAACCCTCACATATCTAGACAGCCGTGACCGTATAGCGGAATGGTTGCCATTTCATTATACGTAGCTGGCTGTGTCCGCCCCCGTTCTCCAGGATTCTGGTTCTGGGGCGTGACATGGTTTAAGTGGTGGCCCATGCAGGTCTTGTCAATCAAGAAATGTGAGGGTTTACCGAATGGATGTCTCAATCAATACTCGTCCTTGATCTCCACTCGTATCCTCTTGATTCCTGAAATCCTTGTCCTGATCACATGCTTGTACTCGTTGATCTGTCCTGGTCCCTCCTTATTGTTCCCATGTCGTCTTCTTCAGTGGCATTGTTCCTGGTCCTACCGATCAGCAAGGCGGAGCCTCCCGTGGACCAGCAGCAAGTTATGCATCGGAATTTTCTAGACTTAGTCGGTTTGCTCCCACCTTGGTGGCAACCGAGTATGATAGGGCCCAGCGGTTCCAGCAGGGGCTGCATTTGGAGGTCTTGTTGGCAGTCGAGCAGTTTGAGCATGAGACTTTTGATGCGGTATTGAGAGCAGCAAGGAGGCATGAGTATACCTCCCAGAGAATAGTGGACAGGACCGGAGGACGGAAGCGGTCTCATGGCCGGGTGACCCAGTCTTCGGCACCAGTCCCGGCAGCTAGGGCTTTGACTATTGGAGCTCCGAGGCGAGCAGATTCAGTTACGACGGACCAGCACTCAACCCCGACGTACCCTCAGCAGAAACAGAAGCAAGCGCAGTCTTCCGCCGTAGGCTGTACTTATTGTGGAAAGCCTGGACACGTGGTAGCAGAGTGTCGCAAGGCGTTGGGATTGTGTTTATTGTGTGGAGCACCGGACCATAGGGTGGGGTCCTGCCCATTCAGAGTTGATTCAGCATCGACAGTATCTAGTCCCTCGGTTAGGGGACCAGCACCAGTACCAGCTCCAGTTCACCAGCAACAGCAGTTCCCGTACCCGAGGCCATTGCCGACTCAGGCTCAGACTTTCCAGCAACAGAACCCGCAGCAGTTTGCCCTAGCCCAGGCTCAGGTCCAGAATCGTCCGAGAGGTATATGTGTCCTCTCATCTTGCTTTTCTACCGTCATTATGCGGGATGCATGACGTATTTCTTGTATCCCAATTGCGACGGAACATCCCGGGCTCGGGCCATGTCCTAGATCATTCGAAAAGGTTGGTACCAATAACCGTGACTATTCGTACGAGGAGATGTCTTTTATACCATTCCAATGGCGGCGTGTTGGCGCGGTGCTGTGTCGAGCTAGACAATTCACAGCAAACGAGATGTCTAGTCTAGTACATTGGGCCAAGTACAATAAAGCGCCTATTGCACCCAGATAAGAGCACTCAGGACTCAATATCTCTTCATCGTCCTCCTTTGGACGGAATGGGTCCTTAGTAATGTCTAGAGAGCGGACGATCATGGGAGTAGTGGACGGCTTAACGTCAAAATGACTAAAGCGTCTCAACACCTTTTGGGTGTAGTTCGCTTGATGGACAAGAATTCCATCTTTACGGTGCTCGATCTGCAGGCCGAGGCAAATCCGTGTCTTCCCAAGATCCTTCATCTCGAATTTCTTCTTCAGGATATCAGCAGTTTCTGACAAGTCTTTTTCAGTTCCTATGAGATTCATGTCATCTACATAGACCGCGATGATTGCGTATCCTGAAGTGGATTTCTTTATGAACACACATGGGCAAAGTTCGTTATTAATGTATCCCAAACCGATCAAGTATTCGCTTAGACGGTTATACCACATTCGTCCGGATTGTTTCAATCCATATAGCGAACGCCTCAGTCTAATCGAGAACGCGTTCCGTGGTCGGGAACTACTTGATTAAGGCATCTTTAGTCCTTCAGGGACTCTCATGTATATCTCTGTATCCAGATCCCCGTAGAGATAGGCTGTGACCACATCCATGAGCTGCATATTCAGTTTTTCGGAAACTACTAAACTGATTAAGTAGCGGAACGTTATGGCGTCCATTACGGGGGAATACGTCTCCTCGTAATCAATTCCAGGGCGTTGTGAGAAGCCTTGCGCCACAAGGCGAGCCTTGTATCGTACAATCTCATATTCTCATTACTCTTCCTTAGAAAAACCCATTTGTGACCAACTGGTTTAACATTGGGTGGTGTTGGAGCTACAGGTCCAAATACGCTTCTTTTCGCTAAGGAATCTAATTTAGCATGGATTGCTTGCTTCCATTGTGGCCAGTCCGTTCGTCGTTGACCCGGCAACGCTGCGAGGTTCCATGTCATCATTGCTCATAATGTCAGTGGCCACTGAGTATATGAATACACGATGACAGTTTCGTTTCGCTTCAAAATATCGTCTAAGCTAGCGTACTTGACGGATATTTCGAGGTTATCGGCATGATTAGGAATAGGCATTTCATCTAGAACGCGCTCTTCTAATACATCGCCGTAATCCTTAATGATCTCATGTGGCAAAACGCTTTTAACCAGATTTCTCCGCTTCCGGGGCAGAACATCTTTGGAACCAACCGGTCTTCCCTTCTTTTTGGGAATAGCGGCGGACTGGACGGCCGATGGCAGCGTCCTTTGCTCGGCGGGTTCGACCGGAGGAACATGTTTACAGGAACATGGCGTCTCTCAGGGACGTCTATCCTTACAGGCACATTTGCAGCAGGTATAATTGATCTCGTGACTTTGTTAGGTCGCTAAATGCGTCTGACATTTGATTTGCAATATCTTGCAGACCTAGAATCCTCTGCACTTCCTTATCAGTATGTGCAGAGGGGGGATCATGATGAGCAAAAGCGAGCACATGCCACGCTAATTCACGTCGTTCTTCATCAGCGTTAGCTTGCATTTCTCTCCCTAACGACGGAAAGATTGCTTCATCAAAGTCACAATCCGCGTGTCTCGCGGTAAAGAGATCGCATGTCAAGGGCTCTAAATAGCGAATGATGGACGGGGAGTTATAACCGACATATATTTTCCGTCGCTTCTGAGGTCCAAATTTTGAACGCCTTATCGGCTCAATTGGAACATTGACTAGGCACCCAAACACACGTAAATGTGAGATGTCAGGCTCACATCCAGTAACCAGCTGGTACGCGGAAAGTGGTTGGGTGACCATAGGCCTCAGACGGACCAAATTCGTAGCGTGCAAAATTGTATAGCCCCATTCAGATAGTGGGAGTTTGGTGCGCATAACCAAGGTCCGCGCTATCACTTGCAGTCGCATTATAAAAGCTTCCGCTAGGCCATTTTGGGTATAAACATACGCAACAGGGTGTTCAAAATTATTTCTAAAGTCATGTAATAATCATCGAAAGTCTTTGATGTAAACTCCGCGGTATTATCAAGTTTAATAGACTTTATCGGATAATCCGGATGTGAGCCCTTAACTTAATGATCTGGGCGAGGAGTTTAGGAAACGCTGCATTTCGGGTGGACAACAACACTACGTGTGACCATCTAGTCGATGCATCAACCAAAACCATGAAGTATTTAAATGGTCCGCATGTTGGTTGGATTGGTCCACAAATATCTCCATGAATTCTTTCAAGGATTTGAGAAACCAATCTTGTAGGTTTCACATGGAGCGGCTTGAGATTCGTCTTTCCAATCGAGCAAGCTTGGCAAAGACTTTTCGGATTTATAACGAAATTCTTTCCTCCAAGAGGATGCCCATACGATGCATTCATAGTGCGAAGCATCGTATTTTGACCCGGATGACCCAGCCGGTCATGCCATAGCATAAAATGCTCTCATCAACTGGCGCTTGGCGAATGATGAGATTACTCTCGATGTGTTGTATCGTAGTGAGATACAAACCACTTGAAAGACTTTTCAACTTCTCCATAATACGCTTTTGGCCGTACTGAGTGGAGGTAATGAAAAGATACTCAAAGCCATGTTCTCGAGCAGTTTCAACATGAAATCCATTTTCTCGAATATCCTTAAAACTCAGTAAGGTACGACTGGACCTTGGAGAATATAAGGCCTCTGATACTTCAACGGGAGTACCATTGGACAACGAAAAATGGGCTTTGCCAAAACCTTGAACAAGGGTTGAGGGTCCCGAAATGGTTGTCACTGAGGTTACTTTAGGCGTATAGGAGATAAAGTATGATTTATCTCTCAAGATAGTGTGAGTCGTTCCACTATCAACCAGACGATCTACTGTCCCGTGGTCCATGCCTGTAAGTAAAGAAAATTAAAATTTGTCACACGTTTGAGGAAAGTGCTCGAAATAGAACTTTAATTTATCGAGAAAACAGAAAATACAAACCACCAAAAGTTTCATGACTTAAATCAAATATAGAGAGAAAATGGAGATTCATTCTTCCATTTCTGCTATAAAATCAGGGGTCTCAAGATTTAGATTTTCGCACTCGTTGACCAGATTTGCTTCGGCCCGGCGTCTCTTGTGATAGTTATCAACTTCTTGGGGGGTTGCCCTGCAAGTCCGTTGCATATGACCATAAGCACCACATTTGTAGCAGAGAGTAGGCGCTTGGCCTTCCACTCTCGCTTTGGGACGACTGGCCCATTGGTTATTACCATGAGACTGTCTAGGAGTCAAAGGTCCTTGGTTCTTGTTAGAACCTCGCTTTGGGTGACGAGACTTAAACTCGCCTCTGTTCCTTAGCTGGGACGACTGGCCCTTGTCTCGTTTCTACCGTGGATTTGGTCCACGGAGAGCGTTTGCATCAGGCATTGAAATTGTCTTTGTTCCAGCAGGACGAGAATTGTTGTTTCTCATTAAAATGAGACTGTTCTTCTCGTCTAGTAAAAGCTGGGTGATGAGCTCGGAAAACTTGGTGAACTTAGACTGACGGTATTGCTTATGGAGCAAGTTGTCAGTGGAAGGGAATGTGGTGTATGTTTTCTCCAATAGATCACTGTCTGTTAATATCTCACCGTAATATTGAAGAGAAGTGATCAAATCCTGCAGACTTTATTGTTGTAATCAGTTACACTCTTGAAGTCTTGGAAACGCAGGTTTAACAAGTCATGGTGCGCTTCAGGCAGCCATATGGTCTTCTGGTGGTCGAAGCGCTCTTTCAGAGAGTCCCATAGCGTCTTCGGCGAGGAGATTTCAATGAACTCCGTCTTCATGGCGTCAAATAAATGCATGCGGAATAGAATCATCGCTTTGGCGTTCATTGAGCGAGTGACTTCCACTTCACGCTCTTCCTCGTTATAGATGACGTCCAAGAGGCCCTGCGCATCTAGATGGTTCTGGATGTCTTGCGTCCAGTCCAAGTAGTTCTTGCCAGAGACTTCAAGGATGGAAAAATCAATCTTGATCGACATTTTTCTACAACAGGAGAAGAAATCTTGATCAGTCAACATATAAAACGACAAGTTGGATTTGGTTTGTATAAGCAACAACAAACAATCGTAAATAAAACCAACGGTTTTGAAAAAAATAATTTTTGTTTTTTTAAAAAAATTTCTTATATCGATCGATGGGCCGATATAGAGAGTTCAATTAGTTTCTTGTAAAAATGCATAATTATAAATACAATTTGAGAAAAAAAATATTCGGTCAATCCCTTTCAGTAGCTCTACGTGAATATGACCAGGCGAGAAAATGAGGGAGGAGGGTCACCGAGGACCTCTTAAGAACCAAGTTCTAAGTTCTTTCTGACATCATACCCAAATAGGTGAGCCTATTCGAGAGAGACTTCGTAAAAAAAATTTCAAATGTAAGAATAAATAAAAATTCAAGAAATTCACACTATTTGCGAACTGTGCAAAATATGTGACAATTTAGTGCGTGCTCAAAATGAGCGTTGCCTTTGAAAATTTATTAGCCAAAAAAAAATTATTTTGGAAGACCTAAATTTGGCGGTGCCAGAATTTGTTTATGTAGCCAAGACAATTTTTCAAGATTTTCCGTTATTACGTTAAAAAAACGTACAACATAAACAGGCAATAACACACAAAAGAATTGGTGCCTAAGCAAACGACACCAAAAAAATGTCAACTATTTTTCCGACGTCTAATGAAGCGGCGCCAAAAAAATAGCGAGAAAAAAATACAATTTTACTACCCTCTGTTACAATAATTCACTGAGTAACATAAAGAAAAAAAAAAAGCTACTGAGGTGCTCGGCATGGCGCAGATGGCACTGAGGTGCTCGCCGGGGCTCTCCAAATCCATCATTACCAAACAAATGTTAGCATTTAAATTTTCTTCGTCAACATGAAAAAAAAATTCAAAAAAAAAAAATTATTTTTTCAGAAAATAATAAGAGATTTAAATTTCTTCGTCAATATATCTCAAATGTGTCTCTACAAGCCATCCCAACCTCTCTTTATATAGGGAGAGAGAGGTTGGGAGTTACAAAGTGAAAAGTCACTTGGGAGTTACAAAGGTGAAGAGTCACTTGGGAACATGAAGGATTACCATGAGTTACAACAATTTTAATTTATAATTTTTTTTGTTTTTGATATTTAGAAAGGTCAAAACAAATTGAAAGAGAAATAAATTCCTGGAATAGAATAGTGAATTCTTCAAATGGATGGATGGTGGAGCCTTTGGAATTTAAAAAATAATAATAATAATAAAATTTCAAGACCTTTGATTTCGAAAACTAAGCGCGGTCGTTACATTTTAAACGGAGTCTTGATGTTTATACATTTTCCGAATAATTCAGTAATACAACAAAAGCAACCATTGACGTGTACGACAAGTGTTGCTACATCATGATTTTATTTTTTGTCAGGAAGAATGTTAAGAATAGTTATCATAATTTTTAACCCTAAAACAAGTTGTCACATAGGAAAAGCTTACAATATTAAGTTGGTTTTTTTTTTTTTTTTTAAATCACACGCACACGCACACGCACACGCACACACACAATTGGGAGGCCCGCTCTAATACCACTAGGCTAGAGAGCTTGGACCAATATTAAGTTGGTTGAATTAACATTTCTCCCAAGCATGGTATGTTGTAAACCAAAAATACTTAGACATTCCAAATATTGACAGATTTTAAGGCTTGTTTGGTAACCGGATTTTACTATTTGGATTTGGATTTGGATTTGGAAATCCTCCAAATCCAAATCATGGATTTCAAGATTCAAATCCAACTCCAACCAAACATAGGATTTGGATTTATGATTAATAATTAAATTATAGTCATGATCAATAATTAATCTATTAATTAATTATGATTAATTATAGTTATTATTATTTATAAATTAATAATTAACGATTAGTAATTAACGATTAGTAATTAATAATTGACGATTAGTTATTATTAATTATAAAATTAATAATTAATGATTAGTTAATTTTAAATAAATAACAATTAAATAAAGATTAATAATTAATAATTAATGATTAATAATTAATAATTAATAACTATAAATTATAATTAATGATTAATAATTAACAATTGATAAATTTTTATTAACGATTAATAATTAAATTATAATTATTGATTAATAATTAATAATTAACGATTAATTAACTATAAATTAAATATTTTAAAAATAGTAATTATAAATTAATATTATTATGATTAGTAAATTATTAATAAATATTATAAAATATGATTCTAATTGTGATTAAAATATTACTAATTAAGATTATAATAAAATAGTTATTAACAAATATTAATTAATATTATAATAATACTAATAAATTATTATATAATTATAACAAAATTAACTAATCAACTAATTTTTAATTAATAATACTAAACATAGGATATGTTATTAATTAATATAATAATAATACTAATAAATGTCACTCCCCGTTCCTGGAATGCGTATTTTAATACGTATATTGCCTGAATATATTTATTTAGTATTTATCATGTAGTATCCTGTATTTAAATTCCTATAACTTCATGTTAATTTATTACCCGCATTTTATTTTCTGCACTTTTTTTTCTGCAATTCTATTATCTGCTCTTTAAATTTTCATGTTAATTAATTAGCTGCTCTTTAATTTTCATGCTAATTTATTTCCTGTAATTAATTTTCCGTAATTTTTTCTGTATTTATTTCCTGCAATTTACTTCTCTGCTTTAGTTTTATTTTCGGTTGGATGAGCCCCTTAAACCCGACCCATTGGACCCATTGGACCCGGCCCAACTCCCACCTACCACCACCTTTTACTTAAAGCCATCCTCTCCCTTCTCTCTCCTCATTCACTCCTTTTTCACCATTACTCCTCTTCTTCTTCTTCATTACTCTCTCCACCTACCAACTAGGCAAGTACATCTTGCTCTACATGAGGACCATATTTTATGGTTCAATATTCTTTCTCTCATGAATCTAAGAGAGTTTAGTGCTTAGTATTTTTGATTTTATTGGTTCATTTCTTGTAGATCTAAGTTATTGTATTTTCGGTTGTCTATGGGTTTTGATCTAGCAAACTCCTCTGTTCTCAAGATTTGATGGTTCCATGTCGTAGAGCAGTTCATCCTACCCAATTTTGACCTTTGGAAAGTTGGATTCGGACTTATTTTGACCCAGTTATGAACTTTTGAAGCCTTGGGGTACAACCATAGAGTTCTTGCTGTTTGGAGAAGACAGTGAGCAGTGTATGCTAGCTTTTTAGCTGCGTCACTGAGCTGTGCGCTCTTTAGCGCAGCATGGAGTCCATACGCTGCCTTTTTAGGAAGCGTGTGTCTTGCATACGCTACCTTTTGGAAGCGTGTGTCGTATGGAGTTCATACGCTACCTTTTGGGAGCGTATGACTTGCATACGCTGACTTGGATGGTCAGGAGTCGTATGGAGTTCATACGCTACCTTTTGGGAGCGTATGACTTGCATACGCTGACTTGGATGTTCATGAGTCGTATGGAGTTCATACGCTACCTTTTGGGAGCGTATGACTTGCATACGCTGACTTGAATGGTCAGGAGTCGTATGAAGTCCATACGCTGCCTTTTTGGAGCGTATGACTTGCATACGCTCACTTGAGTGTCAATGAGTCGTATGGAGTCCATACGCTGCCTTCCTGAGCGTAGCCTGACCTAAGCGTATGACTCTTGCACTGAGCGTATGGCCTTTGGCTGACTTGGTCTTATGTCAGCATGTCAGTTTGGTTTTTTTCTTGCCTGGATCTTTTATAGCCCTGTATATTGATATCTTATTAGATGTTTAACGTCCATTTTATATCCTTACGCCTTTTTGCATAAACTTGATATAATCATGATATGTTGATATTTCTGTTCATTATAGATTGTTACGTGGGATGTACCATGTGTCATGAATTGAGTTATAGATACCCGGATTGACTAGAATTAAACCCTGAGAGTTGTAGACTCGACCCCACTGAATGCTAATTGACTTTCATGCCTTGCCACCATTGATAATGATTGTGATCTTGACTAAATTGATCATGCGTTCCTAATTGGAACTAAGAGACTGGCTAGTCGTCTTATTGAATGAAATGAATGAGACACGTTCGTTATGAACTATTGTACTCGTCTGGCTGATCCCGAATATTGACATACATGCACATGCAGGCTTCAATCTATTTATTTATTTATTTATTTGTTTAGTTATTTAGTTATTTTTTTCTACAAAAGAAGCATGTGTACTTTATGGTCAAGACATGATTACCGTGGATAGATTTGATTGTTGCATTACGCTATGTAAGACCTGCAACCTAACCGCACTGGTATCGTTGTAGAGTTGTGCATATCGTACCCCGTACGAAAGTACTCATTTGAATGACCATGATCCACGGCATGGGATTTCACTCAACGTAGAGACTATTAAGTTAAAAAAATAATGATTGCATGGAGAGAATGGATTCCCGAATTCTTACATGGCAGCCCCCTTGGGACGAGTAGTACCCAACGGGCCGGCTGGTTCCCACAGATACTGTAAATCTGCCACACGGGCAGGGAACAGTATCTGCTTTATTATTATTGTATATTGTATATTGACGGACGTCCTGCTAGGACTCGTCTAATTCATGCATGGGCCAATTGATCGACTGGATAGACTAGCCTTGCTTGCACATAGTAAGAACTGAGGAATCCCTAATTGTATTATTTCAGGATAACTTGGGACTCATAATAGCAAGCCGTAGGAGTTGATTGGCCGTTCAAGATGATTTGTTTGTGCACTGTACTCTGTTACCTAACTGGGATGATCAGAATGTCAGGACATGACGGGCCAACTTCTGTCCTTGTTTGGTTTGGAGGTTGGTTCGAAGTGTCTTGATGTGATGTGAGTTCTAGTAGCAAGCAGAGATCTATTATTATATTCTCTTACTTACTGGTTTTAGTTCTCATGTCGTGCTCCCTTGTGGTACTTGCTATTAGAGGTCTAACCTCTCTGGTTTGCATGGCCAGATTTAGAGCCAGTTCCCGGGACTCAGCGTACTTCCACCTCCAGGATGGTCAATACTAGAGGAATGATCGCAGGAGGCCTCGAGTGGGTTCCTTAACTTCACCACTCGTTTTGTTATCTACTTTATACCTTGTCGTTTGGCACCGACATGTTAGTCGGATTGTCTTGTACTTACTTTTGCATAATTATAATTAAGTCAGACTGCAGCTGATAACAATTGTGTACGCTTGCTATATCATCTGGCTATGTTTTGTAAAGCCAGATCTCAAGAACATTTTGACTAAGCGTTTGGGATGCCTTATGCTTTACCTTACATGTTCTATATTTCTGTTTCTTGTTTGAATGATTGAGACAATAGATGTGTAATGACCATAGTAAGACTTTATGTAGTATGCACCCCCTCGTCTGGTTAGACAGCATTGATTGTATTATACGGTATTCTTCTACCCGTAATACGTAGCTGGCTGGTCACTCCCCCGCTCTCCAGTATTCTGGTTCTGGGGCGTGACAAAAATTATTAATTAATATTATAATAATAATATATAATAATACTAGTAAATTATGATTATTAATAATTAACAAATTATTAATTAATATTATAATAATACTAATAAATTATTAATTATGATTAAAAAAAATTAACTAATTTTTTTTAATAAAAACTATTTTTATTAATTAATAATACTAATAAAATAGTTAAAAATTTTATTAATTAACTAATTTTTAACGAAATTATTAAAAAATAAATATTTTTAACGAAATATTAAAGATTAACTAATTTTTAACAAAATTATATAATAAATATTTTAACGAAATTATTAAAGAATAATTATTTTTTTCCTCCAAAATTCAACCAAATCTAAGTTTTGGATTTTGTCATACTTTCCATATCCAAATTCATCTTCAACCAACATAGGATTTCATGGATTTGTCTCCAAATCCCACCTCCAGATACGATTTACCAAACACACCCTTAGAACAATCAAGTGTTTTTTTTTTTCTTTATTTTTTTTTTTTTTGCCAAGGTTCGTGCCCTTTGTCCTAAGCAACAATATCTAGTCATGAGGTCTCTTTCTTGGCATGAGGTCTCTTCTCCCATCCAAATGACATCAAATCCAAATGATATTGAAAATGATACAATTTTGGCCGTACGTGTCATCCTTTCAGATTGACGCAGAGATCATATTGTGTTGTCTATGACATCCAAACCCCTCTCTTCTCTATTTCTATGTATATATTTTTTTTTAAAGAAAAAAAAAACTTCTTCCATCTTTTGTTCCAATTCTATCATACATGGACTGACGGACTGATGTAAGCTGGAAAATTTCTAGGGTTTCTACGTCCCTCACAAAAATTTGGACTCAACTTTCAAACTAAATAATAAATTTTATTTAATATTATCTATTTTAATATTAGGCAGCGCCAAATAGGTAGAAATTGAGATTTTTTTGTAGAGTATTTATTTGGATGTAATTTTTACCTATAAACTTTGGATAGAAATAATAGAAACTTTTTAAAAATCTACATTGGAGATAGCCTAATACTCTCTTCCGAAAATATGATTGAATAAATTCGATTATAACTCCACGGTTAAGCCCTTTACATTTTCGCATAACATGTAATGACTCTTGGTAATCTATCTCATATGTCTTGACGAGAGTGTGTTTTAGTGTGTGAATTGTTTATGTGAGTCTCACAATTTTTACAATACAATAAATGTGCTCAAACAACTAATGAAAGATTATTACATTATTTCAGTGTATGAAACAAATTTACATATAAGAGTTGATGGAACTATGTGAACCAGCTCAATGAAGAAGAATTTATGTGGAGACGGAAGGCTAGGATTATATGGTTGAAGGAAGGAATGAGTAACAAAGGGTAAATATCACTTTTGGCCTCTGAATGTTTTAAATGTTTAAGCTTTAGTCACTTTCCATATATATTTTGGTCATGAAATGACTAAATCTTGAACTTCTGAAACATTGGGTGACAAAAAGTGATATTTATCCGAGTAACAAATAAAGACGAAGAAAGTAACATAACAGTAATTAAGCATTGATCAAACATACATCCAACCAGAAAAAGATTATTAATAGTAAGCATGTTTGTTGCCTAACTAATGTTCTTGCATACTCAAAGTCTCGAGAGAACGCTTAGCATTGATTCGCGAGGCCGATACATGGCCTCGAGAGGTTTCGCTCGTGGCAGAGTGAGGCCCGAGCCTTCAGTCATATCCACCTCTTCCTCTCCGACCTCTCCCATCGAAGCACTGGATCATAGTCCCCAAAACAATGCCGACCACCCGGACCCCGAGCCCTTCCCCGGGCACCTCCTCCTCCCCATCCCGAACGGCAACGTCTTGTTCCCTTCCCCTTCGGGTCCTCGAACCTTTCGGGCTCGAACCTCTCCGGCTCCGCCCAAGTCTCCGGGTCCCTGTGGATCGCGTACGCGTTGACCAGCAGCATCGTTCCTCGCGGGATGTGGTATCCTCCGACCGTGCACTCTTCTGCCGACTCGTGGGGTACTAGAAGTGGTGCCGCCGGATATAGACGTAGCGTTCGGTGATGACACACTGGAGGTACGGGAGATTGGGGAGGTCGGTTTCTTGTAGCAGCCGGTCGTTACCGATGCATGCGTCGATCTCGTCCCTGGCTTTCTTCAGCTTGTCGGGATTGTTAAGGAGGAGAGACATTGCCCATTCGACCGTGTCAGACGAAGTATCCGTTCCTGCCTGCAACAAACCCTAGGAAACACAATGCAATGAGTGAGGGACATGCATTTTGTTAAATTGCACTTGTACTTGTTAGATTTTGATCACCAACCAACGTAATTAGTGTACTTACATGCCAAATTGTCAGTTCTTGTACTGAAATTCTGAATGGAAGATCTTTTTGACCAATTATTGATGCCCAAAATGTATTGTTCAACAATAGGAGGTGAAGGAGAAACTGAAGTGATGGAGACGCACGTATTGTGCAACCGTCGTGTTCAAGATGGAAAAGGAACTACACATTATGCAGAAAGAAACTCCAAGAAACACCTGACAATGAGGAAACAATATATGGCGGTCTAGAATGCTCTCTAAGACAGTTTTTTTTTTTTTTTAAATCCCACGCACACACACAGTTGGGGGACTCGAACATTGTCGGTCTCTTCGGGTGTCCGTTCTAATATCACTAGGCTAGAGAGCTCTAATACAATTGAGTGGCCAAGTTCCAAAAGAGCTCCTGCTGATTTAAAGATCCAAATGCTCCTGGCTTAAAGACGGTGACGAGTGTATGAAGTTCTTCCATACAACATTCAAGACTCGTCAACACAAGAACGAAATCCTGGCCTCATCAACTCGGCGGATTTAAACAGACTTTAGGAAACTACTTCTCTTTGATGAGCAACAAGCAAGGAGACCTAAGGGTCTGCTTGGATTGAGGGGAGAAAAATTAACAGAGTTAAGTAGGGTTGGGGGGGGGGGGGGGGGGGAGGGAGGGAGGGAGTAGAGTCAACACATAGAACCTTGTTTAGATGGAAAGAGAGAGTTAAGTTGGGGGGTGGGGGGGGGGGGGGGGGGGGGGGGGGGGGTAATAACTCGTGATTGGATTGAAGGTTTTGAGTGAGTGGAGGATTAATAAAAATGATAGTTACAAAGTAGCTTTACATATGTCATAAAATTAAATTTGATTGAAATTTTGATTAGACTTGTCAAAATATCTTCACAAATTAGGAAGGGGGAGTAACATGTTAAAAACAAAAAAAAAATATATATATATATATATATGATATTTATAGAACAAATAAGGATTATTATGACTTTTTAAACAAAATTATTCAATCCCCCTCGTAACCCTCCGAATTGGAGGGTCAAAAAATGGACAAAAGATGGTGAAATAAACCCCTATTAACTCTTTATAACCCTCCCTCCTAAATTCCACCCTCAAACCAAGCATTATTTTATTCTCCTCTCACTTAACTTTCCCTCACTTAACCCTCTTAACCCTCAATCCAAGCATACCCTAAAAGTAAACTAGAATTTGAAAAACTCTCAAGGATGGAAGAATAAAATGGTATCAGAAATCAAAGAGTGAAATGGCTGAATGTACACGCTATTTTTCCACAAGACTGCATCAACAAGGAGAAGGTATAATTGTATTCAACTCTATCTCTACATAAATGGAGAACAGACAGCTAGGAAGATGATTCAGCTTTCCTATGTTTGGATGACAAAGGAATAAGGAGAAGGAAAGTTTAGAAAGAGGGAATTCTATTGATCATACTCAAAATTCTCACAAAAGAAATTTTAGAAAGAGGGAATTCTATTCATCATACTCAAAATTAATAACATTCAACGTACCACTTCTCTTCTACCTATTACTATTTATCTATTACTGTTTATAAGAAATCATCTAACTTAATTAGTCCCATCTAACTTAACTAGTCTATGAAAGAAATCAAAAAAATAATTAGAAAAAATATAGAAATTAAAAAAAATGTCCAAAATGCCCAAAACAATTGGACCGAAATTCCTATTTTTCTCCGGACCAGAATTTCGATTTGGCTGAATCAGAATTCACTTGTGGTTGGATCAGCTGCTTCGGGCTCCGCGCGTCCGCATCAACTTTCATTGGTGGTTACGAAGTTGTCTGCATAGCTATTGTACTCTTTTCTTTGTTTGTAGTAAAAGAAATTGGATCTTCTTTTGTTTTTTGGAAGTAGTCTAGTTGGGATGTGCTGTATTTTTGTTTTTGTCTATCTTATTAATTTTAGTGGCGTTTACAATGATATGGTTTAGAGTTTGAGAAGATGGAAAACTTACAATTATCAATGGCTTGATAATCATGGAGTCCTCATCATTTGCTCTGCCGATCGGAGTTCTGAAGTTCAAGCAGAACTCCGATCATCGTCTTCTCTCCATCTCCTTCATCTTCCTGATGTGCTCGTCGATCAAACTCTGCAGGAACTCGTCCCTTCGCCTCGCCAGCCGAAGAATCGTCCTCCTCGCCTTCCAATCCGTCCACCCCAAGAAGGGGATGAAGTCGCCTAAGCTCGTGGACGCCCCGAGGAGGAGTGCGCTTCCTTGACCATCTCCCTGAAGCTCCCGGCCCTTCGGAGCCTGCCAAGTCCTTGCCAAATATCATCCGCATCATGTTGTTCATTGCGAGCCCAAACAGCTTCGACTTCAGCTCCACTTTACTCGACTCCTTGTCACTACTGCACCAAAATTCCAGACATTGAGGAAGAACTAGAAAAGCCAATATGTTTGGATAGGCGCTAGCGTACCATTCATGGAAGAGCGTAGATATCATGGAACGCACTTCTTCGGAGCGGAGTTGGGAGAAGGAGTTGATGCGGTGGGAGGAGAGGAGCTCGACGGTGGAGATGCGACGCACGTGCGCCAGTAGGGGCCGTAGTTGGCGGAGCCGAGGGTGGAGTAGTTGTAGAGGAGTTGCTTGGTGGAGGGGAAGTGGGCGCGGTTGGCGAAGGCGAGGTCGTTCTTGGAGAGGCACTCCTCGGCGAGGGGCAGGGAGGAGACGGCCAGGGCCCGGCGGGAGCCGAAGCGAAGGAGGAGGAGGGGCCGTGGCGGGCTGAGAGGAGGGAGACGGAGCGGTGGAGGGGCTTCTTGAGGAGGTGGAGGTGGCCGACCACGGGGAGGGAGGGTGGGCTTGGTGGTTGGTTCTTCTTGCTCTTGTTGTTGAGGAGCTTGCTTGTCAGGACTAACAGGAGTGAGAGGGAGAGAGCGACGAAGCCGAGAATGGAGATCATTTTTTTTTCTTTTTTTTTTTGGAGTCTGGAATGGTTTGATTTCAGGATGGGTGTAGTAGTCTGTATTGTGATGACTGATGAGGCTTACGGAACTGTGGACACGTTAATATTTGGCTTTGTTTTAAGTTATCCCTCAATTATTTCAGTTTTTCAACTTAAACTTTTTTTAATACTTATCCTTAAAAAAAAGGTAAATTATAAAAAATTCCTTGTTAGATCTACGCCTTTTGCGTAGAAAGACCTATTAGAAAAATTTAGCAGTTCGTCCTCCTTAGATTTTTCGTGCGAGCAAAAGCCCCCTACCGCATGTTAACCGTTACAAATGGCCGTTAAGTCCATTTTAAAAAAAAATAAAAATAAAATACCTAAAATACCCCCCTTCCCAACCAGCCTCCCTCCTCCCTTTCCTAACCTCCCCAACCGCGGCCAGCCCCCCCCCCCCCCCAACCCACCCTCCTCCTTCCAGCCAGCCCCCCTCCTCCCCGCACCCCCCCTCCTCCCCGCCGGCCCCCTCCACCCCGTCGGCCTCTCCTTACCGCCCCGTCCTCCTCACCGCAACCAGCCCCCTCCTCACCGCCCCCTCCCTCCTCCCAAGCCAGCCCCCCTCTCCCGCCCCCCTCCCTCCTTCTCCCGCCGGCCTCCTCCTTCCCGCCAGCCAGCCCCCCCTCCTCCCTGTCAGCCTCCTCTCACCGCCCCCTCCTCCTCACCGCAGGCCAGCCCTCCTCATCACCACCCCTCCCTCCTCCCAGCCAGCCACCTCCTCCTCCCCAGGCCAGCCCCCCTCCTCCGTCCCCTCCTGTCATGACCCGCACCAGGATATAGGGGTACGAATACGTGGGCCACGCCCAGCCTACGCCGCGGTATCGACGGTAGAACGCTGTCAAGTATACTATACTAACTACAACATCTAAGATCCATAACTAGAAATGTACTCATGTCACATCACGAAAACTAAGGAAGATAAGACAAGAAATAATAACAATATCACTAGAACAAGTAGAATCTACAATGATCATAAGACAAGAAAATAAAGAAGGAACAGCAAGACTAACTAAGGATGACTACCAGGCAAACTCACATAGAAGAATAGTGAGATCCACCTCAGCTAGCAACATCATGAAGTCCAATACTGAGGGCACAACTACTCCTAAAATTTTGTCAACATATCCGTTCAGGATGGAACGAGTAAATATATCTCATAACAGATCTCAAGATAGAATAAAAGCTATAAGACTGTAAATAGAGCATATACAATAAATCATGGAGTGTACATATATGTATCATGGCATGGTAAGCTGTAGAGCTAGAGCTAGAACAAGAAAGTAGAACTGAATCATGGTATGTACACAAATCAAGGTAAGCCATATATCCAATGTGTGTGAGTAGCAATTTCAACTTGTGATCGGCTTGGGTACCTGTCGAAAACTGGCCTGGCAAGTCATAAGTGCGGTATATGACTCACACTATTCAAGAATACAAGGGGATATGATCACAGGCATATGCTACTACTCCCCCTACCCCAACTGGTAGAATGGATCCAAACAGGACACGTCACTGCACGGGATTCTAATGAGAAGGGAGCTAATCTTCTCTAGAATCAGTGACCATATATTGAGCAAGAGCTACAAGGGAGCTTGCACAATACATCCCAACCTAAGAAGGAGAAACCTCTCTCGTCGGGATCCAGGAATACCAATCCGTGAGAACCATGTGTCAGGAATAAGCATATCTACACTAAGTACATGAATCATAACAGTTATCATAAATTAGGAAAAAGTTATCAGAGAATGTACTCGCCTGTGATGTGATGGATAAGTCGACTGAGTCCAAGAACTGTGCCTCGAGGACCTATAGGTGGAATACTGTATCAATATAAGGGTTTGGAAGTAAAAACAAGTCATACTAAGTCAAACTAGGTCAAGGCAAGTCAAAGCAAGTCAAACTAGATCAATCTAAGTCAATGGTTGACTTACAGTTGACTTTGGTCAACTGGTCAACTCTGGTCAACCCTATGTCAACTCGAGGTCAAACTTGACTAACGTTGACTAACAGTTGACTTTGGGTCAACTGGTCAACTTTGGTCCAGTTCTAGTCAATTTTAGGCTACGGTTGACTTCCAGTTGACTTTGGTCAAAATAGTCAACTGTGGTCAACCAGGGTCACTAGTCTAACCTAGGTCAAATGTTGACTCTACTTCGATGTTCAGTCAAAGTATTCAACCATGGTCAAACTGGGTCAAAGCTAGTCTCTACAAACATCTACAGGGTCAACACATCAATTTCAGTGATTGTGAAATCACCGGAATCGATGGAACTCAAAATACCACAAAAGGAGAAAGATTATAATAATAGGGTAAAAACCTATAGATGTTGTCGGATGGTGAAACAACCATTACCAACATGTCCAGAATGGTCGAAATAGCTAGAATAGCCTGTCCATAAGACCAATTTGGACACAGGGGCAAAAAGATAATTTTGGACCAAAATGATGTCCACCGTTGGACACACTTAGCACCGAAAAATATGCCAAAATAAAAGTGCACAAAACTTAACAAATTATATGTCCACGAATCCAGAATGACGATACGAACCTAACAGTATATCCAGAATTGGATTCCGTTGACCCGATCTCAAATTGGTCCGTTGACCAGGATATTGAAATTCCGATTCGCACGGAAAAGCGTGTCGGAGCTAATGTCCTCAAAACTCAACAAATTATATGTCAACGAGTCCAGAATGACGATACGAACTCAACGGTATATTCAGAATTGGATTTCGATGAGCCGAACTCAAAATGACCCGCTGACCCGGATATTGGTATCCGACTTGTACCGAAATACGTGCCAGAATCAATGTCCACTAAAACTTAGCAAATTATATGTCAACGAGTCCAGAATGACGATACGAACTCAACGGTATTTCCAGAATTGGATTCCGATGAGCCGATCTCAAATTGATCCGTTGACTCAGAAAGTGGGACCCGTTTTGCACCGAAATGCGTGCCAGGGCCCACGTTCTCCAAATCAAACAAACCTTATTTGAAAACATGCCAGAACGACGCCACGAGTCTACTAGTGGTGTCAGAAATTGAATCCGGTGTCCCGGGTTCAAAAATGGAATTTTACAAGTACAACACTAAGAATTCGAACGGCCAACTTTGGCGTCAAATTCGACCGACCTAACAATCTCAAACTGAAAAGAAATCTAAAGGGGGCAGGAAGAGGGTTATATCAGCTATGCACTGGAACTGGTAGCACGCAAAATGGAGCTGCGACGACGAAGATACGAACCCGCGAAGTTGGCGTCACGAAACTGTCCAAAAATATTTCAATTTAAAACGTCAACTTGGTGGCCAGTTTTGATGTATCAAATGACAAAATTAACGGACGAAAATTGACAGGAGTGAAGGTGGATATAACGAAATTGAGACGGAGTGAAGAAATTGCCGATCCAACGGTCGGATTGTCCAAAAAATTGGCACGAAGTCGCTGTCCCGGAGCGAACTTTCTGAAATTCGTCCGTGCGCGCGTCGACGGGATTTCGTCCTAAATGTACGAAACGCCTAGACGGCGCATCCCGGAGGACGGTGGCCGCCACAGGAGGGTGCGGGGGTGTGCGCCAGGCCTGGGGGGCTCACTGGCGTGGGGGCGGCCGGCCATGCGACGGCAGTGGCCGGGGCGGCGCCCGGCCAGCCAGCGCACTGCTGCCTCGCTGCTGCTGCCAAGGTATCGCAGCAGCTGCTGCTGCCGTTGTGGCACGGCGACGGGGCATGGCGAGCGACGGTGTGCGGTTGAAGTGGTGGAGGTGGTGTGGATGTGGTGGTGGTGGGAGTGGTTTGAAGTGAAGAAGGATGAGGGAGTTGTGGATTTCCGGAGGAGGAGACTGAGATGAGTTGCTCGGGGAGGAGCCGAGGTGAAGTCGGGAGGTTGGGGTGGTCGGCCATGGGGGCTCGGCATGGAGTGGTGGTGAGTAGAAGAAGAAGGAGATGAAGAAGAAGAAGAAGAAGAAGAAGAAGAAGAAGAAGTTGATGGCTGTGGTGGTGTTGTGTTTTAAAATGAGAGTGGGAGAGAGATATTAATTTGTGTGTGTGTGTAGATATTAAGGGAGGAGAGAGAGAGAGAGTGATAGAATAGAGAGATGGGAAGGGTGTGTTCGGCCACATGGGGGGTGAGTGAGCTGTGATGATAGGGGTGAGGTGGAGTGGTTGTATAATAGGGAAGAGGGAGAGAGATAGATATTAATGTGTGTGTATAATATATAGAGTGAGAGAGAGATATTTAGAGAGAGATTCTATCCTAGTTTTTAGGGCCGACTAAATAGGGAGGGGGTGCGTGAGTTTGTGTTGGGGAAAAATTTATGGTGAGGATTGATGGAGAGAATTCAATAGTTAGGATTAAATATGGGAAATTTGATTATTCCTAGGAATTTTAATAAAGGAATTTTCCATTAGATATATAAAAGGGTAGACTGGGTACTTAATATTTTTCAAGAGCAAAGAGAGTGAGGGTGGCATGAGCGAGGGTAACATGAAGCTTAGACTGGGTTCGATCGAGCCGGGTCGGGTCAAAATCGGACGTTGTGCAATATTTAAATAAGAATAGGTATTTATGATCATAGGAAAAATAAGTAGCATGTGGGGGCTCAAATAAATGGGACACAAGTGTCAGGCGGGTAGTAGGCTCAATGTGGGCCATGTCCATATTTTGGATCAACTAGGTTGGGTCGATGTCGGGTCCCGAAATTAAATTGAAAATTAAATCAGGTTTTACGGTAGATAATTAATTGGCCTAATTTGAACCGAAAGTTGTGCGAAGGAAATGGAGCACAAAATAGAGTGTATGAGTGGGACACGAAGGTCATGGGTGAAGAGCGTCTCGAGTAGATCAAACATGATAAGTTGGTTTCGAGAAAATGACTAGTCTGGTGCTCCTAAATTAAAAGTCACGGTAACGTGCAAACGATAATCAAGGAAAAGAGTGGGAAATCAATTAATAATTAAATGGTCTAATATTGACCCGAACTTGCGCGAAGCAAAAAGAGCACAAGGGAACGAGTTCGACTGGGACACGAAATATCAATGTAAAGATAATCTCGTCTACTACAAACTCTAAGAAAGAAGTTTCCAGAGACTGGCATCCCTGATGCTCTAGAATTCTAAGTCACTGTAAAGAGCATTAAATCAAATAAGTAATCAAATAATGATATCTATTACAATAATTGAATTATAAAATTAAAAAAATAATCCCTAAATTCAGGGGCTTACAATCCTACCCACCTTATAAAATTTTGTCCCCGAAATTAAAGGTTGGTAGTGGGGTTAAAACATGATAGAAGATTTAGACAATAATTTAGGCACGATCCAAGAATGACGAGTTTGCACGATCAAGAAAATCGATTTACAATTGTTCAGGCACGATGAGGGATTTGGCACGATAGAATCATGATATGAACAAAATTATATGTGCATGATTTCAGAAATGAGCCAAGTCATTGGGGCAAAATTTTAGAGACGATTAGGAGAATCGAAGATATAATGAAGTTCAAGTACGGGGTGATTTGTAGGACTTAGGTTGATGGAAATCAACCCGAAAGTCACATAGGCCCGATCAAGATAAAAGCTAACCATGACCAAAACAAGGTTTTGGCATGGTTGAGATAAAATTTCAGACACAAAACAAAAATCGAAGTCAATGTCTTATAGGCCCGATCAAAGATTAAGGAGGATGATTAATAAAATCATGAAATACGATCCAAGTTCGAACGCGATTAAAATCGGAAATAGTCTAAGTTCACTTGGCACGATTTGAGGGTTAAGATTATCAAGATCATGAAAATCAAAGTTGGATAGTCATGATCTAAAACAGGGCTAAGAGAAGCAAATGGAGAGAAAAAATTTGAGAATAGCACGATTGAGAGATAGATTTGATAGAAATCAGATTATAGGTCACATAAGCACGATCAAGATCCAAGTTCAGCTATGAAAGACGATAAAATCATGAATTCGAAATCAAGGTCCTAAAAGCACAATTTAGGAAGGAACCCAAGTCACAAAGGAATTTGAAGTCATCTAGAGTCTAGTCAGCAACCAAGACTCTTTGGCACGATAAACAAGACGACCAAAATTGATTGGACATGGACAGAAGGGAATCAAAAATCTTAATAGTATCAAAATTTTAGAAACAATTGAGATATAAATATTTCAAAATTTTTAGAGTTTCCAAGTGTAGATGACAGATGTAGATATGAGATAGGTGATTTGTGTAATCAAAACATAGCTAAACTAGTCAAAGGAAATGATGGCAAGATAAAGAAATCATCATATGATGGGAGAGAAAATAATGATAAACAAGAAATAATGGTAGGAATTATCTTACTCAATTGGTAAAAGAAGTGAATCAACTTAAGATATGACCTGATAACCATACACGTCTATCCAAAATCATGTTGCCGGAATTTACGCCACGCCAGTAAACATAGCTACAATAAACGATAGAGTCCATAACCAAGATATACACCCTATAATCATGTCATCTAGATTCCTTACCACGCCAACCGGTATGGCTGCAAGAGAATCTAAATTCCATAACTAGGATAGTATATCCAAAATCAGGCTCCATGTCCCTGTCAGGCTAGCTAATATGACTGCGATAACTTCCAAACTCCATAAGTAAAGTAGACACTTACTGTTCTCATCGTCCTCGTCCAAAATACGTTTATCAGGATATCTTAACTCAATTCTTAAAAGAATTATCTAAAACAAAATCAAAGGTCAACAACGAATATTAAGATTTAAAATTCAACAACATGTCAAGGGTAAGTTAATAGAAACAACGGAAACAACTTCCGAGATAGGGTTCAGAGGAAAATCTTAGGGAAAGTCCCGAGGGCATTACCTAGGTCAAGATAGAAAATGGTGGAATATAATCTAAAACAACCTCGACCATGATACGAGGTTGGTAAATCATATTCTCTCCCCAACCTAGATGATATACAAGTCCAACTTATACCTCCCCTCTGGGGTCCACAAACTCATCCCGAGAAGGAATAAAGTTTGATACGGACAGGTATTTCAGAAATCAGGACGAATGGAAACAAGTGGGAAAAGATTTGAAAGCCTTCGAAATAAGATTCCCAGGAGTCATCCCTGGAATCTACCAAGAGTTCCTAATATGTGACTGAGTACCAAAATCCTAAAATATTTCATAACTCAACCTTAATCCTAGGGCAGGCTTGCAGTAGTACAGATAAGCTCAAGTACTACCACAACTTTGCATTAATAGCAAAGACTGACTGCATGGGCCACCACTAAAAATGTGTCACGACCCGCACCCGGATATACGGGTACGAATACGTGGGCCACGCCCAGTCTACGTCGTGGTATCGGCGGTAGAACGCTGTCAAGTATACTATACTAACTACAACATCTAAGATCCATAACTAGAAATGTACTCATGTCACATCACGAAAACTAAGGAAGATAAGACAAGAAATAATAACAATATCACTAGAACAACTAGAATCTACAATGATCATAAGACAGGAAAATAAAGAAGGAACAGCAAGACTAACTAAGGATAACTACCAGGCAACTCACATAGAAGAATAGTGAGATCCACCTCAGCTAGCAACATCATGAAGTCCAATACTGAGGGCACAACTACTCCTAAAATTTTGTCAACATATCCGGTCAGGATGGAACGAGTACATATATCTCATAACAGATCTCAAGATAGAATAAAAGCTATAAGACTGTAAATAGGTCAGCATATACAATGAAATCATGGAGTGTACATATATGTATCATGGCATAGTAAGCTGTAGAGCTAGAGCTAGAACAAGAAAGTAGAACTGAATCATGGTATGTACACAAATCAAGGTAAGCCATATATCCAATGTGTGTGAGTAGCAGTTTCAACTTGTGATCGGCTTGGGTACCTGTCGAGAACTGGCCTGGCAAGTCATAAGTGCGGTATATGACTCACACTATTCAAGAATGCAAGGGGATATGATCACAGGCATACGCTACTACTCCCCCTACCCCAACTGGTAGAATGGATCCAAACAGGACACGTCACTGCACGGGATTCTAATGAGAAGGGAGCTAATCTTCTCTAGAATCAGTGACCATATATTGAGCAAGAGCTACAAGGGAGCTTGCACAATACATCCCAACCTAAGAAGGAGAAATATCTCTCGTCAGGATCCAGGAATACCAATTCGTGAGAACCATGTGTCAGAAATAAGCATATCTACACTAAGTACATGAATCATAACAGTTATCATAAATTAGGAAAAAGTTATCAGAGAATGTACTCGCCTGTGATGTGATGGATAAGTCGACTGAGTCCAAGAACTGTGCCTCGAGGACCTATAGGTGGAATACTGTATCAATATAAGGGTTTGGAAGTAAAAACAAGTCATACTAAGTCAAACTAGGTCAAGGCAAGTCAAAGCAAGTCAAACTAGATCAATCTAAGTCAATGGTTGACTTACAGTTGACTTTGGTCAACTGGTCAACTCTATTCAACCCTAGGTCAACTCGAGGTCAAACTTGACTAACGTTGACTAACAGTTGACTTTGGGTCAAATGGTCAACTTCGGTCCAGTTCTAGTCAATTTTAGGCTAAGGTTGACTTCCGGTTGACTTTGGTCAAAATAGTCAACTGTGGTCAACCAGGGTCAAAACTAGTCTAACCTAGGTCAAATGTTGACTCTAATTTGATGTTCAGTCAAAGTAGTCAACCATGGTTAAACTGGGTCAAAACTAGTCTCTATAAATATCTACAGGGTCAACACATCAATTTCAGTGATTGTGAAATCATCGAAATCAATGGAACTCAAAATACCACAAAAGGAGAAAGATTATAATAATAGGGTAAAAACCTACAGATGTTGTCGGATGGTGAAACAACCATTACCAATGTGTCCAGAATGGTCGAAATAGCAAGAATAGCCTGTTCATAAGTCCAATTTGGACACAGGGACAAAAAGGTAATTTCGGACCAAAATGATGTCCACCGTTGGACACACTTTGCACCAAAAAACGTGCCAAAATAAAAGTGCACAAAACTTAACAAGTTATATGTCCACGAATCCAGAATGACGATACGAACCCAACGGTATATCCAGAATTGGATTCCGTTGACCCGATCACAAATTGGTCCGTTGACCAGGACATTGAAATTTCGATTCGTACAGAAAAGTGTGTCGGAGCTAATGTCCTCAAAACTCAGCAAATTATATGTCAACGAGTCCAAAATGACGATACGAACTCAACGGTATATCCGAAATTGGATTCCGATGAGCCGAACTCAAAATGACCCGCTGACCCGGATATTGGTATCCGACTTGCACTGAAATGCGTGCCGGAACCAATGTCCACTAAAACTTAGTAAATTATATGTCAACGAGTCCAGAATGACGATACGAACTCAACGGTATATCCAGAATTGGATTCCGATGAGCCGATCTCAAAGTGACCCGTTGACTCAGAAGGTGGGACCCACTTTGCACCAAAATACGTGCCAGGGCCCACGTTCTCCAAATCAAGCAAACTTTACATGAAAATATGCCAGAACGATGCCACGAGTCTACTGGTGGTGTCAGAAATTGAATTCGGAGTCCCGGGTTCAAAAATGGAATTTTACAAGTGCAACACAAAGAATTCGAACGGTCAACTTTGGCGTCGAATTCGATCGACCTAACAAGCTCAAACTGAAAAGAAATCTAAAGGGGGCAGGAAGAGGGTTATACCAGCTGTGCACCGGAACTAGTAGCGCACAAAACGGAGCTACGACGACGAAGATACGAACCCGCAAAGTTGGCGTCACGAAACTGTCCAAAAATAGTTCAATTTAAAACGTCAACTTGGTGTCCAGTTTTGATGCATCAAATGACGAAATTAACGGACAAAAATTGACAGGAGTGAAGGTGGGTATACCAAAATTGAGACGGAGCAATGAAATCGCCGATCCAACGGTCGGATTGTCCAGAAAATCGACGCAAAGTCGTTGTCCTGGAGCGAACTTTTTGAAATTCGTCCGCGCGTGCGTCGACGGAATTTCGTCCTAAATGCACGAAACGCCTAGACGGCGCGTCCCGAAGGACGGTGGCCGCCACGGGAGGGTGCGGGGGTGTGCGGCCGGCCTGGGGGGCTCGTTGGCGTGGGGGCGGCCGGCCATGCGGCGGCGGTGGCCGGGGCGGCGCGCGGCCAGCTAGCGCACTGCTGCTGCGCTGCGCACTGCTGCCTCGCTGCTGCTGCCAAGGTGTCGCAGTAGCTGCTGCTGCCATTGTGGCACGGCGGCGGGGCACGGTGAGCGGCGGCGAATGGTTGAAGTGGTAGAGGTGGTGTGGATGTGGTGGTGGTGGGAGTGGTTCGAAGTGAAGAAGGAGGAGGGAGTTGTGGAGTTCGGGAGGAGGAGACTGAGATGAGTTGCTCGGGGAGGAGCCGAGGTGAAGTCGGGAGGTTGGGGTGGTCGGCCATGGGGGCTCGGCATGGAGTGGTGGTGAGTAGAAGAAGAAGAAGAAAAAGAAGAAGAAGAAGAAGAAGAAGAAGAAGAAGTTGATGGCTGTGGTGGTGTTGTGTTTTAAAAATGAGAGTGGAAGAGAGATATTAATTTGTGTGTGTGTGTAGATATTAAGGGAGGAGAGAGAGAGAGTAATAGAATAGAGAGATGGAAAGGGTTTGTTCGGCCACATGGGGGGTGAGTGAGCTGTGATGATAGGGGTGAGGTGGAGTGGTTGTATAATAGGGAAGAGAGAGAGAGAGATTGATATTAATGTGTGTGTATAATATATAGAGTGAGAGAGAGATATTTAGAGAGAGATTCTATCCTAGTTTTTAGGGCCGGCTAAATAAGGAGGGGGTGTGTGAGTTTGTGTTGGGGAAAAATTTATGGTGAGGATTGATGGAGAGAATTCAATAGTTAGGATTAAATATGGGAAATTTGATTATTCCTAGGAATTTTAATAAAGGAATTTTCCATTGGATATATAAAAAGGGTAGACTGGGTACTTAATATTTTTCAAGAGCAAAGAGAGTGAGGGTGGCATGAGCGAGGGTAACATGAAGTTTGGACTGGGTTCGATCGAGCCGGGTCGGATCAAAATCGGACGTTGTGCAATATTTAAATAAGAATAGGTATTTATGATCATAGGAAAAATAAGTAGCATGTGGGGGCTCAAATAAATGGGACACAAGTGTCAGGCGGGTAGTAGGCTCAATGTGGGCCATGTCCATATTTTGGGTCGACTAGGTTGGGTCGATGTCGGGTCCCGAAATTAAATTGGAAATTAAATCAGGTTTTACGGTAGATAATTAATTGGCCTAATTTGAACCTAAAGTTGTACGAAGGAAATGGAGCACAAATTGGAGTGTATGAGTGGGACACGAAGGTCATGGGTGAAGAGCGTCTCGAGTAGATCAAACATGACAAGTTGGTTTCGAGAAAATGACTAGTCTGGTGCTACTAAATTAAAAGTCACGGTAACGTGCAAACGATGATCAAGGAAAAGAGTGGGAAATCAATTAATAATTAAATGATCTAATATTGACCCGAACTTGCGCGAAGCAAAAAGAGCACAAGGGAACGCGTTCGAGTGGGACACGAAATATCAATGTGAAGATAATCTCGTCTACTACAAACTCCAAGAAGGAAGTTTCCAGAGACTGGCATCCCTGATGCTGTAGAATTCCAAGTCACGGTAAAGAGCATTAAATCAAATAAGTAATCAAATAATAATATCTATTACAATAATTGAATTATAAAATTAAAAAAATAAGCCCTAAATTCAGGGGCTTACACTCCCTCCTTCTCCCCGTCGGCCTCCTCCTTCCCCCCTCCTCCCCCCCCCCCCCCTCTTCCTCCCCGCCGGCCAGCCCCCCTCCTCCTCCTTCCCCCACCACCGGAGAGAGAGAGAGGGGGGTGAGAAAGGGGTAAAATGGTCATTACATATCCTACTTAACACCAGTTAACTGAAAGGGGGCAAAATGAGCATATTTCATACTTTTAGGAATGTTAAAAGCATGGAATCTTTAAGTGCAAAAAACGGGAATTTAACGAGGGATTTTTTGCACTTTACCCTTAAAAAAATAAGGACTAATTAGAGTTTATATCTTGAATCTTATACCAGCTTAGAGTTTAAGCTATGTTATATCCAATTGTAAAGTTTTGACCCTAAATTTTTATATTGTGTTTTATCTTTATCATTATATCACTACTAGCTTATATAGGAAAATTGTATTATCATGCATTGGGAGTGAGGATATAATAGAAAAAATTAATCAAAAAAATAAATATCTATAGTCCAAAATTTTCAATTGGACATGTTAGGACTTAAACTCTAAGCTGGTATAAAATCAAGGGTCTAAACACGAATTAGCCCAAAAATAAACAAAAATATCTATGTTCAAAACTTGGAACTATCACATCCTCCACGCAGCCCCTCCTTCCCACTCCTCGTCCCCCCTCCCCCAACCCCGCTATCTTGCCCCTACCTCCGCTCTACCACCCCCGCTGCACCCCCCTTCTCTCTCCGCGGTGTCACCGCCACTTCTACTTGTCGCCCGCTTGCTGAGCGCGGGCACGAAGAGAGGGGGACGGGGCACTACAAAAATTTATCTGATTAGCGACGGCACAATACGTCGCTAACCTCGGTAAAAATGTCGCTAAATCAATTTAGCGACGTTTAAGGCAACGTTTCGGGAACAACGAAAAAAAACGTGTCGCTAAACGAGAAAACGTCGCAAAACGTCGCTAGGGCGACGTTATTTGGCGACGTTATTAACGTCGCTAATTAGCGACGTAATTTGCGACATTTATTGGTTGACGCTAATTAGCGACGTAAACGGCGACGTTATTGTGTTGTCGCTGTTTCGCGACACTTTTGCGACATTTTGGCGACGACGAGCTGACATCATATTATGGTGCCACGTGTTGCCCCGTCATCATTTAGCGACGCGTTTAGCGACATTTATTAACGTCGCTAATGTTTAGCGACTAATGTTAACATCGCTAAATATGTCGCTAAGTTAAAAAAATACAAAAAAAAGGTTCCAGAATACAAATGGTGCTGGAGCTGGAGCCTGAGCCAAAATACAGAATACGAAATACAAAATACAGAATCCAATCCCTGGGTTCGTCGAACCCCTCGGTGGAACACTCAACACCGGCACGCACAATACATTCCAGAATATACAAAAAATATTAAAAAAAAATACTATCCGCAACGAACAATGTCAATATATAATATCCTCAACAAACCAAATCAATATCCGCAAATACGTACAAACTCAGTATCCTCAACGAAAAAACTGAATATCCCCAAATACGTACAAAGTCAAAATACAAAATACAGAATCTAATCCCTGGGTTCGCCGAAAATACAAAGACACACAGTTCTAATTCATATGTGTTTTAGGTGTGAGAACGGATGGCTCAGAACACAACCCAAAATTCATTCTAGCGTACGTTAGTGTGAATCATCTATGTTCTGTACATATGGTGTAGTATACGTTCTTATCGAATCTAGTATCTAGTATCTGAAGAATATAACAGAATCAAGATGAACTCACATAATGTAATACTAAAATATCATCTACTACTATATAAGATATAGTGATAGGTTGTTGTATCATCATTGCCGAGGGATGAGGGTCGGAGGACAGTCAACTTTATCTACGGCTACATAGTTTCTGCCTCGCCAGTCGAATGGCTGCATGAACTATGTCCTGATCACCATGTCGTACCATAGTTTCTGCCTCGCCAGTCGAATGGCTGCAGGGACTATATGCCCCGATCACCATGTTACTAATTAACCAACCAACAAAACTACTTGTTACAAATATCGGCACTATATGTCGCGAAATGTCGCTATGACGTCGCTAATAGCGACTAATTTAGCGACGTTAGTATGAACGTCGCTAAATTCTAATTATATTCCCCCACCAATTCATTTCCCCCATTTTACTCTCTCACTCTCTCTCCTCCCCCCCTCCGACGCTCTCACTCTCTCCGGCGCTCTCACAGTACTTAAGTGTGAGAACGGATGGCTCAGAACACAACCCAAAATTCAATCTAGCATACATTAGTATGGATCATTATGTTCTGTACATATGGTGTAGTATATGTTATTATCGTATCTAGAATCTGAAGAATGTAGCAGAATCAAGATGAACTCACATAATGTAATACTAAGACATCATCTACTACTATATAAGATATAGTGATAGGTTGTCATATCATCATTGCCGAGGGATGAGGGTCGGAGGGCAGTTAACTTTATCTACGGCTACATAGTTTCTGCCTCGCCAGTCGAATAGCTGCAGGGACTATGTCCTGATCACTATGCCATAGTTTCTGTCTCGCCAGTCGAATGGATGCAGGGACTATATGTCCCGATCACCATGTTACCAATTAACCAACCAACAAAACTACTTGTTACAAATATCGGCACTATCGGTGCGTTAGAATCGGAGTATCATATTTTTCGGTGTCGGAAAACAAATAATTTTTACTAAATTATCAGATTTTTCGGCACTATCGGTACCCCTGACCAAGCCCCCTACACCACCCCTAACCCGAACCCTAACCCTCCACTCCCCCCCTGCACCCCTCCCCCAGCCGCCCACACATACCCACCCCTAACCCGAACCCTACCCCTAGCTCCCCTCCTCCAGCCGCCCTCGTCCCCCTACCCCACCCCCCCCCTCCCCGCCACCCCCCAGCCACCCCCGAACCACCCACATCCCCCCTGCCCCTCCCCCCGAGCCACGTGTACCCCCCCAACCACCAACAACCAAAACAGCCGGAGAGAGAGAGAGTCGTCGGAGAGAGTGAGAGTCGCCGGAGAGAGTGAGAGCGCCGAAGGGGGGGAGGAGAGAGAGTGAGAGAGTAAAATGGAAGGAAATCACTACACCAAATTTCCTCATTTTTGACACTTTAGGTTTACCAAAAACGACAAACCATAAAAGTAGCTTTATTTTTAACAGACTGAAACCGTCGATTTATATTAAAACCCCATCGAAAAGGAATCCCTAAAAAATTTAGGGGTAAAGTGCATTTAAACCCCTCTTAGATGTCACGAAATGGCAAATAAAGACCTTTTGATTTAGAAAACCCAGTTAGAGGCAAAAATGCTTAAAACACCCCCTAATCCCACTTTTCTGTTAGCCGCTGTTAACTCTTGGGTGAAATGACCCAACTACCCCTGAGATATAACCAAAGGAGTGGACCGTCGTTTCATTTCTCAACTCTCTCTCTCTCTCTCCCGCCTCGCTCTCTCTCGTTCTCAACTCTTTCTCCCCCGTTCCAAACCCTAAATTTCTTCCCAAACCCTAAATCTGTTCCCAAACCCGAAATCTGTTCGCAAATCCTAAATCGGTATGCAAACCCTAAATTGATTTGCAAACCCTAAATCGAAGCCGCTAACCGACGTATCATTCTCAAGTCTCTCTCGCTGCTCTTGGAGGTCGGAGTGCAGGTCGGACTCGAGATCGGAGTGGAGCTTATTAGGGTATTCTCGTACTGGTACTTTCTAAAACCCTAGTTCTCAGAATTTTGCTACTTTTTCTCTGAAAATTTTGAGAAAAAAATGTACGAATGATGTCTGCATGTAGTGTATGACTTGTTAAATTTCTGTATTTGTTGAGAAAAATTCATGCATGATGTCTGTCTATAGTATATTTGTTAAATTTTTGAAATTTTTGAGAAGAAATGCATGAATGATGTCTTTTTGTATTGTATGAGTTGTTAAATTTCTGAATTTGTTGAGGAAATTGCATGCATGTGGTCTGTTTGTACTATATGAGTTGTTAAATTTCGTAATTTTTTGAGAAAATGCATGAATCATGTCTGTCTGTAGTATATGAGTTGTTAAATTTAGTAAATTTTTGAGAAAAATGTCAGCTTTCATGCATGATATGTGGTGTTGTTTGTAGTATATGATCCTTGTATGTAGGTAGGATTAAATTAGATGAATTTATACTAAAGTAGTTGTCTGTTGTCCCTCTCTTTGTCTATACATTGTTTAATTTATATTAAAATAGTTAAATTTATATTAAATTAGTTGACTTTCTGTTTGTCTATACATTTTTGTGTCTACATTAATTAGTTGTTTGTCTATTTGTCTGTTTGTCTATATGTTTGTCTATTTGTCTGTTAGTTATGTTATAATTGTTGTTGCCTGTGTGTGTGTGCAGAGGGATTAATGGATACGAAGTATGTTGTTAATATGTTTGTGGGGGGAGATTTTAGTGTTGGTAACCAATATGTGGGGGGTATGACATTAGAACTGAAAGAATGTGTGGATAGAGATGAGATGTGCTGGTTAGATCTTGATGGGTTATGTGCATCTGCTGGGGTCCAAGCTCCATGTGAAATTTATTATTTTGATCCTGTAGATGGAAGTAAGACTCAGATATTGGGTGACAATGATATATTGAGCTTTTTTGAAAAGTTTCCAACCCCTTGTCTTATCAAATTTTATGTATTGGGGAAGCTTGTTGAGTCACTCATTGACTATGGTGAATATGTTATTATTACTGAGTTTACAACCACCAGATTTGTCTGTGGTCCTTCTGAAGCAGCTGATGAGATTGATGTGCAGTTGGGTGATGATTTTTGGGCCAATATAGACTTGACTGGGCCTGCTCAAGCTGATGAAGATGTGGAGTTAGGATCTGGGCCTCCTCAACATGTACAAGATGAAGGGACTGCTGAAAATAAAGGCAATGTTGAGAATGAAGACAATGTGCATGAAGAAAGACATGAAGATATGGATGAAGAAGCAGTTGGCTATGACTTTAGTAGGTTTGTCCAACATGAAGACATTGACCAAGACTCTGAATATGCTCCCAGTGATGAGTTGGCTAGTGTACACTCCTCAGAAGAAAGTTTTGATGATGAGGATGAAGGGACTGCTCATGCAGAGCCTGTAGTGACCCAAAAAAGGTTGGTTAGGGAGGAAAATGTGGCTCTTCATGTAGGGCAGAGGTTTGCTTCACATACAGAATTCAGGAGTACATTAAGGCTCCATGCCATAAAGAACAAGTACAATATCAAGTGGGTGCACAATGAAACAAAGAGGGTGACAGCTAGATGTGCAAATGATGCTTGTCAGTGGAGGATTCATGGGAGTGTTTTTGGTGGTCATAGAAATTTTGTATTGAAGAAGTTCATGTCTGACCATTCAAAGGACTGTGTTGAGGTGGACAATAATAAACAAGCTACTGCCACATTCCTTGCAAACAGATATGTACAGAGATTCAGGAATGATCCAGACTGGAAGTATGCTGGGTTTAGAACCCACATTGCAGAAGATTTAGAGATTGACTGTTCAAGACACAAAATTGCAAGGGCAAAGAAGAAGGCATTAGAGTTGATTGAAGGGAATGCCCAAGACCAATATGCTTACATTAGGGAGTATGCAATGCTGGTGATGTCTACCAATCCTGGGAGTGTTGTTAGGGTCAAAGGAGAATTAGAGCAAGATGGAAAGTCTACCAAATTTGTGAGGGTGTTCTACACTTTGAAGGCTGTGATAAAGGGTTTTAAAGAAGGTTGTAGACCATTCATTGGTCTGGATGGGTGTTTTCTGAAGACTGAGTACAAAGGGCAACTTCTTAGTGCAGTGGGAAGAGATGCTAACAACAGTTTTTTCCCTATTGCTTGGGCTGTTGTGGAGATAGAAAATAAGAAAACTTGGAACTGGTTCATGGATCAACTATTGGATGCACTTGGCATGGATGGAAATGCAATCACCTGGATTTCTGATAGACAAAAAGGCCTACTGGATGTTTTTCACAATCTTCTTCCTAATACAGAGCATAGATTTTGTGTTAGGCACATATATGACAACTTCAAGAAGAAACATCCAGGGTCCAAGTTGAAGTATCTTTTGTGGGAAGCTTCAGAGGCATACACTTTAATTGATTTTGAGAAAGCAATGAATAAGATCATGAAAGTGAGCAAGGAGGCCTATGAATGGTTAGATAACCTTCATGCAGGCCAGTGGTCAAAGCATGGGTTCTCAACAAATTCTAAGTGTGAGCTGTCAAGCAATAATATGTGTGAGTCATGGAACAAGCACATATTGAAAGCAAAGGACAAGCCCATTATCTGTCTTCTAGAAACTATAAGAAGATTGCTCATGGTAAGGTTCCATAAGAAGAGAGAAAGAATGGGAGCTCATGATGGGGTCCTTGTTCCTAAAGTAATGAAAAAACTTGAAGAAGCCAAAGTGGGTGCAAAAAAATGTATGGTTATTACTTCTGGGTTCAATAAATTTGAAGTGAGCCAGAGAGGACTTAATGAGGCAGTGGACTTGGAAGCAAGGAGCTGCACCTGTAGAGTTTGGCAACTCACAGGTATTCCATGTGACCATGCAGCTGCATGTATCAAGAAGAAGAGGCACTCTATTGATGACTATGTAGACAAGTGCTATCACAAGTCTACTTACTTGAAGGCTTATGCAGAGGTAATCAACCCTCTTTCAATGAGGAATCTAAGACAACTTAAAAATGTTGTACCCATGATACCCCATGTGATCCATGTCCAAACTGGGAGAAGGCAAAAGAAGAGAAAGAAACAAGATGATGAAAGAATGGCTAAGAAGGAGAGTGGAAATGTCATGACTAGAGCCACTGTCACCTGTGGCAACTGCAAGCAGTTAGGACACAACTCAAGAGCATGCCCAAATCCTTTCAAGGAGAGGGAGAGAGTGCCAAAAGGCAAACTAGGTAGGCCTAAGCTACCAAGGTCATCTCTACATGCGTGTGTTGGTAATCCAACACCACATGTTCAAGGAAATATGGACCATAATTCTGATAGTGTTGCAAGGGGGGGAATGTTAGCTCCCAAAGGTACGTATTTGCATTTTAATCATTTTAAATTTGTTGCAGTTACATTGGTGAATATTGCCAGTTTATATTGTTGAAAGTTTATATGTTGTAGACAAGGACAGGGTCCTTATCATATTTGTTACTCTTTTTTAATTTTTGTTTGTCTATACATTTGTCTCTCATAGGTTGTAGACAAGGACAGGGTCCTTATCATTTTGCTGACCCTATTTGAAATGTGGCAATGATGAATTCGAGTTATGTGAGTATATGGATATATGTGGCAATGATTAATTGGGACCCTTTATGCTCTGTTTGTGGGGTCTTTATCATTTTGGGGCTCTGTCTGTGGGGAGCATGATGTTGTCCCTACCTGTTTAAGTAGGGTGCTCTGACTGTGGGGAGCATGATGTTGTCCCTACCTCATTTTGTCATGCTAAATGTTGCTGTGGGGTCTTTATCATTTTGGTGACCTGTTATCCTTTACTCACTAACTCATCTGAGCCACTGTCCCTACCAAGTTTTTCATTTTGCCATGCTGAATGTTGCTGTACGAGGCACTGTTATTTTGGTCTTGCTGCTGTCCCTACCAAGGTTTGTCATGCTACACACAGGACCCTGCTACACATGTTCATAACACTTCTTCATTTCAGCACTATCCCTAACTATTCTTCCTTTTTTCCTGCAGTATACAAGCATGCTTAATGCTGCTGTAGGAGGCATGTGCAGCTTTTGAACTCTTAAGAAATGAATGACATGAATGGATGTAATTAAGTAGTAGTCAACTCACATGTTCTTGTACAAATGGATGAAATGTTGTTGAAGGAAGTTTATATTGTGCTGTGGATGAAACGAATGGATGAACATTGGTGAATGTTGCCAGTTTATAATGTGTTTAAGTAGTTGCCAGTTTATATTGTTGCATTGGTGAATATTGCCCATTTATTTTGTTGCAGTTACATTGGTGAATATTGCCAGTTTATATTGTTGAAAGTTTATATGTTGATGAACCAATTTATAGTAAATATTGCCAGTTTATTGAAGAAAGTTTGATGAACCAGTTTATGTTGTTGCAGTTACATTGGTTAATATTTTGATTTTGATGTCTGTTTAAAGGGTGGATATGTTGATGAATTGATTTTGATTTTGATGGCAGTAGTGTGTTCCACTGGCAAGTTGATTTTGATGGCACTTCATTTGCAGCTTTGGCAATTCATTTTTATGTGTTGAGAATGAAGATTTGATTTTGATTTCCAAATGTTGCAGTTCACTTGCAGAGCTTACAGTTCAATTGCAGCTCACTGCAGTTTACATTGGCAATTTCCAAATGTTGCTTGGATTGGAAACTTTTCTTGTAAATCTTGATACAAATTTTAATTTGCAGCTCACTGCAGTTTACATTGGCAGTTCATTTGCAGCTCACTGCAGTTTACATTGGGTACAATACTTGAATTGCAACTGCAACATTCATCATATCCGTATTTCTTAAACGAATAACTTAAATAGTACTAAACATGTCAAAAAACCTAAAATAAATTGCAACATATGTATGTTGAAGCATGGTCTGGATTCAGTTGCTGCCACCGCCTCTGTCGATCCTCTTGGAATAGGCTGTAAACCTTGGCCTCGATGCTCCTTTACTTCTTTCATTAAATTCCACATAAGAATTTGATAGTGTTCTGAAAGTTTCTCATCCTCCCATAGTAGAAAACCACAAGAATTTGTTGGATAATTTGCACACCCGTAAAATCTTCTTCCAGGATTGGTTGGTGTCCATGAAGTCTTCAGTGGACTAATTAATCCACAATAGCAACAAATTGTTCTTCCGTAATTCCTATTTGGACGTCTTGAGAATGAAGATTGAGAGCTACTAGCCATAATTTGCAGTTGGATTGGATATCTGTAGGTAAGAAAAAATTTCAACACATTAAATTATAGCAAATAAGTAAATTAAAAAGGAATAAAGAAAAAAAATTAAACGTTATTTTCCCTACAGCCTACCGGATTAATAGGTAGAAAATAGAAAGTGTGTGTTTTAAGTGTAATGTTTCAAACAACTTTCCACTAGGCTATATATAGAGAAGGAATAGAATAGCTGCTGTGCCCAACGGTCAAATGGAGGGGTATTTTGGGGAGTTGAATAATTTCTCTCTCCTTAATTTGGTTGATAACGGCTACTTTTGACATTAATTTGACGGAAAGGGGTATTGTGCTCAAAACAGGATTTGCGGGAGGTGCAAACCGCATAAGTTTTCTAACAGGTCTTAATTTGCTAACGAGGCAACTCTAAGGAGGGTTTAAATGCACTTTACCCAAAATTTTAGCCCTAAACTTGGCGTAGTTTTTATTCCGTATGGTTTTTTTCTTCTCTCATTTTTGTGTCTCTCCTTTCATCTCCACCCAAGGCTTCTTCAACATCTCCCTCGTCAATAACTTCACTAGAGCCCTAATTAGCTTCCCTCCCCTTCCTTCCATCACCAAGTCCCATCCGTCCGCAAGGCTCTTCTATGGGAAGCTCGCCTTTTGTGCCCTCGACGAGGCCGAATTGAGCAATGAACGGGGAGGCAGACGCCGATTTCTTCACTAAGAGGATCGTCCTTCCTCTGGTTGATATGGACCCGGAAGAAGGGTTTGTCCTCTGGGAATGGAGGTAGTATGATTCCTTCTCTTTTTTTAATTCTAGATTTGTTCTTATTTAGCATAAATTGGTAGGTTTCTTGAGTATCAAGATCTATTAATGTTACTCTCTTGCTTTACATAGTTATCAATTGTTGCTATAGAGAACCTGTTCAAGGGAATCGTTTTCTAGCGAGCTAGGACAGTCGCTCACTCCGAAAGAATATTTTTCTATTTTTTTCCTGGTCATTTGGGCTTCTGTTTTGTCGTGGTCAATTATTAATTTTTTTTGTTCGAAAAGAGATCCTTAAATCATTAATTGTTATTTTCTTTGATTTAAGTTAGGTGTGAATTTATTTCCAGATGGTGGATTCGTCTTCCGGAGACGTGCTTTACTTGCCAACTATAAGAGCAGGGCGAGGTACAACGTTTATAAACTGGATGTGGATAGGAACTTGCTAGTTATGTGTAAGATTAGGGACATGTTGTTCTTTCTGAGCAGGATGCACTCACTGTGCACATCCCGGAAGGGCTTAATAGGGCTGGAGGAGGGCAGCAACGGGTGATCCATCAGCGAGGACTTCCTGTAGGTGGTGCCTTTGGTTGTTTACTCGCTGCGGGCGAAGGACAATACAGTCTCAAAAGGGGGCAAGCGTTTTGGCAAACACCTTGTATGTAAAGGGCAGATTGGAAAGACATGAAGTAGATCACTTGGTTTGTACCCAAGTTGTGTTAGTTACGAGAAACAAGCACGGGATGGAAGTAAGTTCTGCTTCGACTAGTGATGAGTGCTAGCTAGCAAATTTCTTGTTTCGGCGCGCTTAGTCCTGGACTAGTTTACTTTTGGTAGCTATTAATTCATGCCTCTTCATTTTTTAGGTTGTTCTTTCTAATTTAATATTTATTGTTTTCATGATTTATATTAAAGGTATGGCTTTCAATTCTGACAGGTCTTTGAAATATCTGGATTGCTTTCAAGTTCTGACGCTAAGAGGAAATGTTTCTAAAAAGATATTGTCAAAAGGTTAGAAGTGAATATTGTTGTTAGTTTGTTGTTTATTACACTTGTATTTATCTAAAACTTACAATTAGAATTTGATGCTTTGTGAAAGGAAATTCTCATTTATGTATGCTTTATGTAGATCATACTCCTTTTCTGGAAGAATCGTTGAAATTTTTTCTGTTTGTAAGTTACACTAACATTTGACTCGCTATAATTTTTGTGCAGAGGTCAGTAAAATGTCAAGTCAGTTTAACTTCTTATTTATGGAAGCTTCTCTGTTAGTTCCTTTAATTAGAGTTTATCTGCATGAATATTGTCTCTTTGGATGCTAGCAATGCTTGTTATAATATTGCTCTTATCTTCCTCAGACATGCATCATATTCATGGATGAAATCGACGCCATTGGTGGACGTCGCTTGTGAGAGAACCAATGCTGATAGAGAGATTCAACGAACATTTATGGAACTACTCAAACTGGATTGTTTTGATTCGCTAGGAAAGGTATGGGATCACTATGTTAACCTTGTTTTAAGTTGTTGCTTGTGAAGACCATATATGAGGAGAAGTAGCTACCTTATATTATTTAAGATTACAAGTTGTGAATGTAATTTTGAATGGGGGCTCATTAGTTCTCTTCGGATTGCTTGTTACTAGTTTTTAGAAAATTAGTTGATTCTATTCTGATATTGGTCCAGTTGTTGTATTTTGTATTAGTCTTTCTTTAATCTAGAACATTTTTTAGCGACTTATAATACTTTTCAGTTAATTTGTAATGCTAGACCCTATGAACTTAATAATGAGAATATTGATTATATTTTTGTATTTCTAGTTTCCATCCTATGCTTGGACAAGAGATCTTATATATCCAACATAAGTTTTTTAACTTAGTTACTCATGTGCACAAAAACTTTTTCCCCCTAAGAGCAACACAAATCCAGAAAAATTTCTACAAACTTGCGTGGAGTCTCTGAGCTCTTTCTCCCTTTCATCCATTTCTTATCAATTATTCCATAAGGTCACATAATCCTCTCCAACTATAAATAAGGTCACATAAACACCATTAAGCTTTCTATGTTTCTTTGTACATGTGCTGAAATCTTTTATCATCATTTTTGCCTTTTAATAGGATCCGAAAGAGAACGCTAAATTAGAGACAAGGGACTGGTTGAATAATGTGGTAAGTTTTTAGTTTACTCTTTTTGATTGACAATGTTCTAGTTTGTCCATGTTAACTCTACGCATGAGTATGTTATCAGTCAAAGTTGATCTGATCCTTCATATTTTCTCATCAATTTCTTTGTTTCTTTGAAGTTGGCATAAATCATGTGCTTTATATGGTTGTTATTGTTATTTGTTGAGGATAAACCTGTTATTTATGCTTGAAGTGCATTGGATGATGTAAGGAGCATGTGCTCAAGAGAATACTCATAAAGGCTTGTATGAAAGTTTTTATTTCACATGTTGCACTCTGGTCAGTGTTGAGCATGGTTTACACAATTTGGCATATATTGGTTACATGTTGAGCGCTTATGGATGCACATGTACATATTGTGCCTTATGGTGTTTATGTGGAATGCTTATAGGAAGTTCTGACACGTAAAGAGCCTGTTAGTTGAAGAACTAATTGAAGAACCAATCTTGAATTTGTTAGTTGAATTCTTACGTGATAGTGGTTTTAGCATGAGCGTATCTTGTTGATTAGTGCTCGTGTGAAAATCCCAGATGTTTATACAAACTGAATTTGTTAGTTACAGTAACCAAATACAAAATCGGAGAACAAAACGATAACACAATCCAATTGAAACATATAAATATAGCTTGAGGACATGCTCTAGCTGAAAAATCTTGTCATAGGAATAAAACGATCACTCTTGCAAAAGTAATACTTCTGCAAGAACACAGCCAAGAACATTGGACAGAATTGCTAGTAGCATAGATAATGGTTCTCAACATCATAAGGCTTCTTACATGAGCTCCTGCAGCCCAGTGAGTACAACTGATGACACAAGCGAGATGGATGAATGTCATGAAGGTTGGTCCCTTCTTCATCTTGCTTGCCAAACTGCAGATATTGGCATGATAGAGCTCCTCCTACAGTATGGTGCAAATGTAAATACTACTGAACTTAGAGGCATGACACTGCTCCATCATCGTGTTCTGAGAGGCAGACATGCATTTGCAAAACTTCTGCTTACCAGGTGAATTTTTGTTGTTGGAACTTAATGTTGTTTCTGTTGGCATCGATTAACACCTATTTAGGAAGCAACTGACTTCTCCAGGATCAAAATGATTCTGCTCAAATTGGACTAGTGTAAAAGGGGGAATCATTTGTATAGAGTGATGACAAGTTGTCTCACAGTTTTACCATCAAAGCTGCTTCATAATTTTGCATTGTTGTCACATTTGAATTAGTATATTATCTGATTCTTGTATCTCTTAGTCTTACTTGTGATCTTTTGTTGGTATAACTAACATAAGTTCTTAAATATGTTCTGTTCGAAGTAGAATATCCACCTCTAGTTACTTCCAGATCTTTACTTGCAAACAATTCAGCGCGGCTGAAAACATTTGCTACCCTACCCGTCTTCTTGCGATCCTCTGCATCTTCATGTACCTTTCTACATGTGACGACATATAATTCATAGTCCCTAGTGGCAAAATTAAAATTAAATTGCATTCAAAATGTTTAGGTTATTGAGTATAGGTATTTTTTTGCTACAAGATAAATTTGCATGTTCTGTTGGAAATAAATTAAGTAGATGAAATTTGTGGTGAATTTATTTCCTAGAATACATGGAACTCACTTCGAAATAACTATGCTTTGCCCCTTCCAAATTTTTGTTTTTGTGTTAGGTCGCAAGGGTATATATCAGAGGAAGATATACCTAATAAATTTGCATACAACTTCTTGCCATGTTTTAGAATGTTTATTGGGACGACGATGTCTTGGTGCTTGCATCCCGACAATGCACATTCATACATGAGAACTCTATAAATGACATAGAGCTTCAACAAATGTCTTGACCTGCCCTAGACCCGGCATTAACAGAAAACATATACCAATTAAACACCTATATTATAGAATTCTCATCATCAGCATGCTATAGTGTAAGCAAATTTTGGTCTATTCATACTTTATACCAATTAAACATTTACCAGCAACAGTGTTGGCTTTTTGTTTTACAGAAATGCTTTTTTTCCCAAGACAATTCAGGGAGAAGTTGAGAAAATGCACTTTGATGGTATTTGAAGGTTAATATTTATTAGGTTCAGTGCTCTAGAGAACCTTGTTGTTCGAGCATTAATTTTGTTTGGAAGGTGGAAGTTTTTTTCACCTATGAAATAAGAACCTCATATTCTGTTGTGAAGCATATAATAGGCACACTTATAGTCCTACTTATAGAATAGTGCTGTCGGTTCCATCCAGAAAGGTGGACATTAGAACAAATAAAAGATGATGTAATAGTTTATAATGATAGGACATTTATAGTTTAGTATGGTACTGTTTTTTAATAGGGGAAATCAAGTTTCTTGACCTAACCCAACTTTCCATTGTCTACTGATTTCATACATTGCTTTCAGTCTGTTAGTAATAATGGTAATATCTGAGTTTTTAATTTCCTATTTATCTTAGTTGAGATTTTAATTTTTGGTTTATCTTATTTGAATTTTCAATTTTCTGATTATCTTTACCGTAGATGGACTACCGCCATATGCCATGATTTAAACTGTTTGGATAAATTAAAATTTCTTCATTTGCCATGGTGTTCTGTATATGCCTATATAATTTTTTTTCTTTCTTATCATCTATTTCTATCCTTTGTTGTATAGTTATGTAACTTTATATAATTTTTTTGAATATTTATGGAGAGAATCAAGAACTACTATATGCTTATGGTTTTTCTTGTTTGTATATAGGGACATGATCAATCTACCTTGTCCATAAAGACTTGTCTTTTGAATTTTTTTTAGAAAGAAAGCCGTTGCTATTGGACGTGTGAATACAGATGCGCCATTCAATGATGAAGCTTACAATATCATTGTCAATGATATTTTTGACGGTAACGAGATGTTGTTAGATAGAGATGGAAAGTTTGATGATATTACTGCTGGAGAAATGATTAATTGGCCAAAATATTCAGTTCAGTTTGTGAGGTTTTGAAACTCTTGTTTGTACTGCACTTAAGATTGTAAGCTAGCAATAACATTATCTTATTTTTGTTTATCATGAGAATGAAACTGTTGTGAGCTATCAACATTGGAGTTACTTTTTGTTGTTTTGATGGAATATTAATATGTAAACTCCGTACATTTATTTGTTAATACAAGTTGATTGAGTTTATTGAATTGTTGTGGATTATTGATGTTTATATGAAATCTCATTGCCAGATGCATTTCAATTTTATATAAAAGGATAAATAGGATTAAATATTTCATATGGATCAATTGAGTTTTTTTTAATTCGATTTTTAGCAAAACGACAGACCTGACTTGTTGAAAAAGTAAAAATAATGGCAGACCAATTTATAGCTTATTTGACAGTTTTAGTCCATCATATTTATTTGACAGATAAAAACTGTCGTTTTATTCACATATACAACGACAGTCCAAAACTGTCATTTAAATTTTGGGACGCGCTATTAACGACGGATGTTCTGACAGATCAAAACTGTCGTTTATTGTGATTTACGACAGTTTTGGTCTGTCGAAAAATGCATATTTTGGCGTAGTGAATGGACCCTAACCCGAACCCTAACCCTAGCTCCCCTCCCCCAGCCGCCCTCGTCCCCCCTGCTCCACCCTCCCAGCCACCCCCAACCACCCACATTTAGGGCTGAGCATTATTCGGTTTTGCCACGAAAACCGAACCGAACCGAACCGAATAATGGTTTATTTTCGGTTTTCCAACATTTCGGGTCGGGTTCGGTTTGAGGAAAACCCAAAACCCTTATTCGGTTTAGGTTTCGGGTTGGCGGATCGGTTTCGGTTGAAAACCGAAACCCGAATAAGAAAGTAAATTTACTAAAATATCCTTACCTGTTTATATATCAAAAAAAACCCTAAATTCCTATCTAACTCTCTCTCTCCACTTTCTAAAATTTGTTCTGCCGCAGCCGAGCGGCGCAGCGCTGCCGAAACCCTAATCGACCCTGACCCTTCTCTCTTCTCCCTCTTCCTGGAGCTTTGTGAAACCCTGGTTTGTGGTTTCTCCTAAGCCTTTGAGAAACCCTAACATCGATCCCGACTCCTCTTTCTCTCTGGAGCTTTGTGAAACCCTAACGTCGACCCCGACTCCTCTTTCTCTCTGGATCTAGATCTGGATCTGAAAACTGAGGGTCTCTAGGTCTCTTCTCTTTCTCTCTGGAGTCTGGATCTTGATTCTTGAGCATGTAAGTATTTATTTTTCTTGTAATTTTTGCTTTTATGCATTTTACTTGGTTCTTACTTCTTAGTTCTTAATTTTTTTTGTTGATTATGCAGGCATGCCGCATATTTCCCTCTTGCAGCACTGAAAAATTAAGGTATATAATTTTTACAGCAATTTTTGAATATTTACTCTCTTTTTTGGATTAAATACTTGGTTAAAGCAATTTTTACAACAATTTTTACAGCAATTTTTTATGTGCATGGAGCCATGGATTTGTAAAAACCGCCATGGATTTGTAATATATTAGATTTGTAATATATTGCTGACGAGGGGCTCATGTGTGCCATAGAGCCATGGATTTGTACAAAATTTGTGTCTTAGATTTGTAATATATTGCTGATGCACACATGAGCCATGGATTTGTACAAAATTTTTAGAACACACGATGGTTAGCTAAGTGCTAACTTGGTTTTGTACACTGTAACTTAGTTACATCAACTTATTTTCCCATAGTGATTGGGTAACTGGGTTTGTTTTGTGGATGGCACTGTGCCTAGGCCCGGCCATATTTTTGTGTATGTTTGATTTTTATCTGTCATATTTTTTGCAATTTGTGTATGGTTGATTTTTATCTGTCATATTTTTTGCAAGTTGCAAATTCCATATTTCATATTTTGTAACTGTGAATTCTGCAGGTCTTAGGGGCTTGGATTCTTGGTTTAAATCTGGGCTTTGCCTTTGAGCCTATTCGCTTGGATTTATCTTGGCTTGAATCGTTGTAAGAATCATCTCTCGCTCTCTCTCCCTCTATGTGATCTGGAATGAATATATATATGTGTTCAGTTTGTACTTTGCAGGGCAAATTATTGCTTATAGTGCTTTGCACAAACGTCGCAGCGTGCAATAGCCAGCTTGCTTATAGGCTAAAAAAGCCTTAAAATCTGAACATTCTTGTTGCTTGAATGATTTTTGCATGCTAATAAAACATGATTCTTGAGCATAGTGATTGGATTAGTTTTTCTTACTTGTTTATAAGAACATGATTGATTTTTTTAAGAACATGATTGATTTTATTTCATAGTGATTGGAGAGTTTTGAATATTAAGATTTAAGAACAAGTAAAACTAACATTTCTTATTAGTTTTAAAAAAAAACTATAGCTTATATGATATTTACTAATTAATAGGTCATTTATTGCATCAAATTAGTCGAAGTTCATGGCATCAACGTCATACTCATGCAATGTGCGTATTCTTATCTTTTGTTTTATTTTTTGATTTGCTTTAGATTTGTAATATATTTGTGTTTTTTTTTTCTAGATGTCGAATGAAATGGATCCTATTGAGCTTGAAGTTGGGGTTAGGGGGGGGGGGGGGGGGGGGGGGGGGGGGGGCGAGTTCCCAAGCCACAAATGACCCCGTTGTCAATTCGACAACAAATTCTAAACTCAAGGCCAAAAATAATCGTATTGGTAAAAGAAGAGCTCCGTATTGGGTTGACTTCAAACAATTTGTTGATAATGGACAACCGAAAGCGGAGTGTAACTTTTGCAAGAAACAATATCATTGTCACCCCGTAATTAATGGGACATCCTCGGTTAGAAATCATTGGCTTGTATGCTCTCTTAATCCAAAGCATAAAGGTCCTTCCCAATCAATATTGAACATGCAATGTGTTGGGAAAGGCAAGTCAACCCTCACAAGTTGGCAATTTAATCAAGAAGATGTAAGGAAGTCATTGGCTTATATGCTAATTGTCGATGAGCTTCCGTTTCGGTTTGTTGAGGGTGAGGGCTTCAAAAGTTTTCTTTCTAGTGCATGTCCTATGTTTCGTCTACCATCGAGATGGACCGTTGCACGGGATTGTTATAATCTTTACACCGATGAGCGGACTAAGTTGAAGACTTATTTCAAGGAGTCCAATCAAAGGGTTTGTCTTACGACAGACACATGGACATCTATTCAAAAGATTAACTATATGTGTCTTACGGCACATTACATTAATGACGAATGGGAATTGAAAAAAAAAATTATAAACTTTTGTCCAATTTCTAGTCATAAAGGTGAGGCTATTGGGAGAGATGTAGAGGCGTGTTTGATAGAGTGGGGAATTGACAAAATTTTCACAATCACCGTTGATAATGCTAGTTCTAATGATGTGGCTATTGCTTACTTAAGCAAAAAATTTGCACAACGGGGAAATAGCATTCTTCAATGCAAGTATTTACACATGCGTTGCATTGCACATATTATAAACCTTGTTGTTGTTGATGGGTTGAAAATGATGTCTCCTTCGGTTGCTCGTGTCCGAAGAGCTATTGTCTATGTTAGACAATCTCCTTCTCGGTTTCAAAAGTTTAAAGATTGTGCTCAAATCGAAAAAATAGAAAGCAAGAAATTATTGTGTCTTGATGTGAGCACACGGTGGAATTCAACATATTTGATGTTGGACACGGCACAAAGGTTTCAAAGAGCATTTGAGAGATTCCAAGACGAAGACCTTCTATTCAAAAGAGAACTTGAGGATGAGAATTCATTTCCTAGCGAAGAGGATTGGGCAAATGTGAGGAGGTTGTGTACTTTTTTAGAACACTTCTATGAATTCACTTTACGTGTCTCGGGAACTTTATATGTCACTTCTAACAAATTTTTCGAAGAGATTGCTTCTATTGACTTCCTCCTAAAGAACGCTAAGAACAACGATGACTTTGAGTTGTCTATGATGGCGGACAAAATGAGAGAAAAATATGACAAGTATTGGGGAGATATTGAGAAGATGAATATGATCATCTTCATTGCACCCCTCTTTGATCCACGTCAAAAGATTCCATATGTGGAATGGTGGCTCTATCAACTTTATGGCCCTTCTAGGGGTGATACCATGATAGAGAAGGTGAAAGCGGTTGCGTATTCTATGTTTGAAGCCTACAAAAAGATTTATGCACCTATAGTTGCTTCTTCAACTACCAATGATCTACTTGAACCTTCAATTGCGGAAGATCGACCACTTTTTAACTTGAAAAATATGATGAAGGCTCAATATAAGAGCCATAAAATGAAAACGGGTGGTTGTGATAGCAAGTCGGAGTTGGATCGTTATCTTCTTGAGCCCACTGAAGCCGATGAGGATGAGAATCCAACTTTTGACATTTTGACTTGGTGGAAGATTAATTCACCTCGCTTTCCCGTTCTTTCTAGAATGGTCCGTGATGTGTTAGCTGTTCCAATATCTACGGTGGCATCGGAGAGTGCATTTAGTACCGGTGGTCGGGTGCTTGATGTATTTAGGATTCTGCACTGGATTGTGGGTTTTGCACTGGATTGTGGGTTTTGCACTGTAACTATGCATTCTGGATTCTGCACTGGATTGTGGGTTTTGGATTATGCACTCACTTGTTTTGGACTATAAGTTTGTAACTGTTAAGCACTCTATTATTCTGGATTCTCTTTTCTGGATTCTATACTGGATTCTGCACTGGATTATGCAATCTGGATTTTGCAATCTGTGTTCTGGATTATGCAATCTGGATTTTGCAATCTGTGTTCTGGATTATGCAATCTGGATTTTGCACTGGATTATGCAATCTGGATTTTGCACTGCACTGCACTATTTTGGATTATGAGATAAATTCTGGTATCTGAATCTGGATTCTGCACTGCTCTGGATTTTGAATCTGGATTCTGCACTGCTTATTTTATGAGATAAGTAGACATTCTTCATTCTTTACTATACTGCACTTATTTTATGTCATAAGTTGCTAATAATTATGAAGAGAGGGCAATGATGAGATGGCAATAGTGAGCAGTGGACAGATACTACATTGCATCTTTTGATGCACAACTTGCCAATCTGAGCCTTCAAAAACTTCAAAAAATACTCTCTCTTGTTCCATCATACAGGATTTGGGTCATCTCTTGCTCCAAATTGGAGTCCTAAAAACTGTGAGATATTGGTAAGTTTTGTGTGAAGTATACTTCCTCTTTATTGCAATGGCTTGATGCTTCTAGTCAATCTGATTCAACTTTCCTCTCTTATTTCCAGTTATCAATGCATAATACAAGGTGCTGGTGTAGACAAGATAAGTTCATCTTGGTTGTTATTATGGCTTCAAGTTCTAAAGAGGTATTAATGACTTCTTTTACCTCTTTTAATTATCTATGACTTCATCTTAAATTATCTGATAGAAGACTTGCTGAACTGGTTGTACTTAAAATTATGAGAACTTTTACCTCTTTTAATTATCTATGACTTCATCTTAATTTTAATTATCTGTGTTGCTTGGTGACAGGAAAGTAGAGTTTGCTCTCTGATACAAGACTTGCAATTATGACTTCATAATTTTAAGTACAGTCAGTTCATGCTCTCTCTTGAATCTTATCAAGGCTACATTATTGTAACTATTGTTGTATCTATTCTTGTAACTAGCCACATATCTATTCTTGTAACTATTGTTGTATTTTATCTGTGAATCTTTATGAAGGCTACTGGGCCATCTGTGACTATTAATCAAGGCCATCTGTGTATGGTTACTGGGCCATCTGTGACTATTAATCAAGGCTATTGGGCCATCCAGTTCATGCTCTGTAACTATTTGTAACTATTGTTGTATGGTTATCAAGGCTACTGGGCCATCCAGTTCATGCTCTCTCTTGAATCTTATCAAGGCTACTGGGCCATCTGTATGGTTGATTTTATTTGTGAATTTCTATCTGTTATATTTTTTGCATATTAATCAAGCAAATAGCCATCTGTGTGTGCTTTTTTTTTTAAAGTATAAGCACAATTATTCATTCCAGGCCCATTAGCAGTTAGGGCCCACATGGTCGGCCCAGTTAAAAAAAGCCCAACCGAATAAACCGAATAAACCGATTAAACCGATATTATTAAATCGGTTCGGTTTATTTCGGTTGCTCTTATAATCGGTTCGGTTTCGGTTCAGTGTAATTTGGAAATCGGTTTATTCGGTTTGGGTAAATTCGGTTTGGTTTAAACCGATTTAACCGAATGCTCTGCCCTACCCACATTCCCCCTGCACCTCCCCCCGAGCCACCCGTACCCCCCAAACCACCAACAACCAAAACAGACGGAGAGAGAGAGAGAGAGAGGAGAGAGAGGAGAGAGAGAGAGAGAGAGGGAGGGGGAGAGTCACGTACCGGAGAGGGAGGAGAGTCGCCGGAGAGAGTGAGAGTCGCCGCCGGAGAGAGTGAGAGCGCCGGAGGGGGGAGGAGAGAGAGTGAGAGAAAAATGGGGAGAAATGAATCGGCGGGGGGATATAATTAGAATTTAGCGACGTTCAACCGACAGTCGCTAAATTAGTCGCTATTAGCGACGTTTCGCGACGACTATCTCATGAAATTAATATACGTCGTTATTTCGTCGCTTATTTCGTCGCTAGTAGCGACGATTAGCGACGCCTCACTAAAACGTCGCTAATGTACACAATTTAGCGACATTAATCAAACGTCGCTGAATTTATGTCGCCAAATGAGCAGATTTTAGTAGCGGGGGTGCATGAGGGGAGTGACGACGGGGGCAGCAGGGAGTGACGACGGGGCAGCAGGGTGGGGTGGGGGTGGCCGGAGGGGGACGTGGGTGGCCGAAGGGGGGGGAGAGAGCAGAGGGAGTTTTGAAAAAAAAAAAAAAATTAAGGGTGCGAAGTTGAAACTATTTAATAGTTAGGCTTAATTGCTAATTGCTACCCTCAACTATCACACTTTTTCAAGTTGATACCCTAAACTTTTTTTCGTAACAGATTGATACCTCAACTATTTTTTTTTTTCAACTTAATACCTAACATTTTAAAAAACCCCAAAATGCCCTTATCCTTTCCCTCCCTCCATCCCCTCCCCCACTCCGCCCCCCCCCCCCCCCACTCCCCCCCCTGCTAGCTCCGGCCGAGGAGGGCGGCGCGGGTGGCGAGGACGAAGCCGGCGCGGGGGTTCCTGGAGGCCGCGGGGCCGCCGGAGCCGTTGAAGCGGACGACGGCGAGGGAGAACGCGGCGGCGGCGTGGGAGCCCAGCGCCGCTCGCGCCATCAGAGCCGCGCCGGAGCTAGCAGAGGGGGGGGGTGCAGGCGAGGGCGGCGGAGGGGGATGGTGCAGGCGAGGCGGGGCGGGGGGGGGGGGGGAGGGGGGGTGCGGAGGGGGGGGGGGGGTGGCCTGGAGTAGAGGGGGGGGGGGGTGAGTGGTAGTTTTAAAATTTGGGTAAGGGCATTATTGTCCAAAAAATTATCTGGGTATCAAGTTGTTACAAAAAAAGTTTAGGGTATCAACTTGAAAAAGCGTAATAGTTGAGGGTATCAAGTAGCAATTAAGCCTAATAGTTATTTGTATCAAGTTATTAAGTAAAAAAGTTTCGTGTATCAAGTTGGAAAACATAAATAATTGAGGGAGTAAAGTTGCAAATAAGCCTTAATATTTTTTATACATGTATTTCATACAAAATAAAGGCATGAGATGCATGTAATCCTAGAGGAACTCATAAGTTCCTAATTTTTAAAACTCGGCGACAGAAAGTCATTGATTACATGTATCTCATCCCTTGTTTTTTTTTCAAGGGGCTAAAAAAAAATAATACACTTTTAGGACATGTTTGGTAAATCATAAGTGTGAAATTTTTTGGATTTGTACTTTCAATGGTGGATTTCACATAGGATTCCATCTACTTTCTCGTCCTCCCTAGTAGAGAACAAACGTGTTTGGTTGAGGTAGGAAAGTGAAAAGTTGGAAGTAGAAGAGTATAGACAAATGTGTTTGGTTGAGTAAGAAAATGAAAAGTGGAATAGTATATTATAATAGTAGTAAATTATAATTAATTCACATACAATTTAATAAATTAAATAATTAGTTTAATAAATTAAGATAATTAATTACTAACTAATTAAGAATTAGAAATTTATCAACTCAAAATTACTTACTAACTATTTAAAATTCAAAAAAATACGTATGGGACACTCCATGTACACACATAGAATATGTCTATGTCCATCATTTATTACGTCGTATCACATGCGTCGTCATACAGTCGGCATACAACAAAAGTCCAAATCTAGGTACAAAAATTAATGTCAATAAATTTTATTATACTAACAGCTCACACCAATTAAGAAAAATGATTCATATTTTAAATGTTAACTAAATATTAATTATTTATTGATTAATTATTTATTAGTTTAGTTGTTAATTAGTTTTTACTAAATAATAAATAGAATACTAGAATAAAATAACCATGGCTCACCATTTTCCTCCTACATCCGCGTGCGAAGAGGGGAAGTGGAAAAGGACATTGGCTTAGGGGCTGTTTGGTTGCCAGTAGGTGCAACGAAAGTGGATGGTTTTTTTTCAATTTTTTCTGCAACTGGACGTTTTTTTTTTTTTTTTTTTTTTTTTTTTTTTTGAAATTCCACGCACACACACAATTGGGGGACTCGAACCTTGCCGGTCCCTCCGGATGTCCGCTCTAATACCACTAGGCTAGAGAGCTCGGACTGCAACTGGACGTTGAAAGTGGGAGTTTATTTGTTTGATTGCACATTGCAACTGCAATGCAACTGTCTTCTCACTGACAGAAAATAGGGTTGTGTCCCCTCCTTTATTCCATTTTTACCTCTACCAAAAAATACCCACAGGTGTGTTGTAAGTAGGGGTGTAAAATGGACAAAGTAGTCCGTTGTCCGTACGTGTCCGGATCGATAAATGGTTCGACCGCGGGCCGTCCGATTGATTAACGAACAAAACTTGGACATATTTTTTGGTCCATTTAAAAATCGGACACGGACACAATCATATCCATGTCCGGTCCGAATTTGTCCGCGGACCGTCCGATAGTGGAAACTTCTTTTGGTTTTGCATCAATTATGTCATATCATTTTGGTTTTGCATCAATTTATTGTTGTCCGGTCTCGATTTTCATTAACCTTTTATCATTGTTTGTTGTACTCTATAACCTTCCATTATATTTTCTTTCAAGTTGATTTTTTTTAGCAACTATCAAGTAATCTTGATAAAATAATAGCTTTTGATAATATATTTAATTTGTCCGCGGACCGTCCGATTGAATTAACGAACAGTGGTTGTCCGTGTCCGTTCGGCCCGAATTCGAACAGTGGACTGTCCGTGTCCGTCCGTCCGAACTCATTTTTATTTTCGGACCGAACACGGACAGTGGACTGTCCGTGTCCGTCCGACCCGTTTACACCCCTAGTTGTAAGTGAATTTTTGTCAAGTGGGTCAAAGAAAAACATGGGAGGCGACCGGAGTCAGGAGTCGGCAGTTCTCCGGCGGGATGAGGAGGACGACGTCGACGTCGACGTCGGAGCTACCCCTTCTTAGCCATAGATTGGCAGCAAGTGAGGGAGCAAAGCTCCAGAGTCTCGACTGCGTCCCATTGCCGTCGCCGCCGGCCTCCGCGCTCGAGGTCGAGGTCAGGGGAGGTGGCGAATGATGGAGACCTTGCGGTGGAGGCAGGAGGTAGGTGACGCCCGACGAGGGTGGATGCGTGAATCTCGTCAGGGGAGGCGAGATGGAACTCGAGGATGCAGCATGCCATGAGGTGGAGATTGGGATCCACCACTGCCGGAAGGATAGGTGGCGGTGGGGAGAGGAGGAGGTGGTGGTGTGGAGAGGTGGTGGTGGGAAGAGTAGGAGGTGGCGGTGGGGAGTGGTGGCGGTGGTGGGGAGAGGTGGCGATGGAGATGGGAGGAGGTATTGGTGGGAAGTACGATGATTTATTTTGCGAAAAGTTAGTACAAAGATAGAGAGAGAGAGAGAGAGAAAGAGAGCTGATTTATTTGTGGAAATGACCATTTATTTGTGGTTGATTTAGTTAGATAATAATTATGGTAATTAGTGAATTTTGCTTCAAGAGAATTCTATAGATTTTGGCCGTGTAGATTTTCCTGGAAACGTTCTTAACAAACTAATAATAAAAAATGACAGTGTTGATTGTTTTCGAAACGTCTTTAACAAACTTGAAGTATAATATTTATATAAACTTGTTAAATTAGTGTAATTTTTAATCTATACACACACAAAAAGTTGGAGGTAAACCTAGGTTTACCACATCTCCAACAAACTTCCACTTTCAACAATCCAAATAACCGAACTCATTTTTCTTCACTTTCAACAACCATCCAAATAACAAACTTATTTTCCTTCCACTTACAGGAGACAAAAAATAGTCTATCCAAATACATTTTTGACAGTGCCACTTGTTGCAAGCGCACTACAACTCATCATGATATAAGTGTCACTTTTACACTTTTAAATAGTTACTTCTATCCAAACAGTCCCTTAGTGATTATTAATGTACAAAGTTAAAAGGATTAACAGCCACTCCCTAGGGAATATGCAGCTGATTTACCTTCCAACTTTTGCATGTTCTCTATGTTAAGGTAATTTCTAAGGGCACCACCATATTTGCTAGGGGGGGCAGCCCAAGCAGGTGAAGAAATTGCTGGAGGGCACCCACAATTTACTTGGGGGCATCCCAACCCCCCAAACCCTAATTTCTTCCCTCTTATCTTTCCTCCTCCTCCTTCCTCCTCCTCCTCCTTCCTCCGGCGGCGGCGCCACCACCACTACCAGCTAGGGGTGAGTATTCGGTTTATTCGGTTCCAACCGAACCGAATGACCGAAAACCGAATTGGACCAAGCCGAATCAGCAAAACCAAAACCGAACCGAATTAAATCGGTTCGGTTTTTGGTTTATTCGGTTTTTGGGTTTATTTGTGTTTTTTTTGTTAATATATATAAAAACTAAATATACCTAGATATATTTATTATATACCTATATATATATATATATATATATATATATATATATATATATATATATATATATATATATATATATATATATATATATAAACCAAGCGACCGTGTCAAAGACACCCAGCCACCGCTTGGCCCGGGGGCCGGGGGCGAACCACCTGCGCCTAGCCACTTGAGCTACAACCGCCATATGTATTAATTATATATATATATATATATATATATATATATATATATATATATATATAATATATATATATATATATATATATATAAACTAAATTTTCTTATTCGGTTTTCGGTTTTGGACCGAAACCGAAATCCAAAACCGAAACCGAATAAGAAAATTTAGTATTTTCAAAACCGAAATCGAACCGATTTTGTTTAAAACCGAACCGAATCTCTTATTCGGTTCGGTTCGGTTCGGTTTACGGTCCAAAACGAATAATGCTCAACACTACTACCAGCAGCCACCGCCACCGCCGCCTCCTTCCTCAACCACTACGAGCAGCCACCGCCACCGCCACTACCAGCGACGGGAAGATCACCCAAACCCTAATTTATTTCCTCTTCTCTTTCCTCCTCCTCCTTCCTCCTCCTTCTCCTTCCTCCGGCGGCGGCGCCACCGCCGCCGCCGCCTCCTTCCTCCACCACTACGAGCAGCCACCGCCACCACCATTACCAGCGACGGGAAGATCCCCCAAACCCTAATTTCTTCACCTCCTCAACCGTGACTACGCCGACTTCGTCAACCCATCTCCGAGGAGGACTGCCACCTTATTGGCAGTCCTAACGTATGTTAGGACTGCCAACTTACTGGCATTCCTAGGACTAGCTTGGGCTGCCCCCAAGTAAAAAAATTGATGGCAAACTTATAATTTTTTTGAACATTTTTGGGCTGCCCTCAAGTAAAAAGTGTGGTGCCCTTAGAAAAAAAAACCTATGTTAACCACACTGACTATCAGCTGATTGACATGTATCAGGATGGATTTGTATTTTTTTTCCCTTTTATTCTTTCTGGAGCTCTAATGTGACATTTGTATGACCATTGATTGCATTTTTCAGGTGAGTTTGCTTAGGGGCTGTTTGGATCGATGTAACTCTTTGGAAGTGTGAAAGTGGCACTTGCAGCAAGTTGAGTTTCCGTTGACTTGCGGCAAGTGGCACTTTCCAAAATGTGTTTGGATGGAGTAATTTTTGTCTGCTGCAAGTGGAATAAAAATTGGTTTGGTGTTTGGATAATTTTTGTAAGTGGAAAAAAAAAGTAGTTCGGTTGTTTTGATTGTTGAAAGTGAAAATTTTATGGAGATGTGGTAAACCTAGGTATGGTTACCCCCAACTTCTTCTTTTGTATATATTAAAAGAATAAAAGTTATGTTTTGAGTTTCACAGCCATTTTAACAAATAGAATAAAATAAATTAAATTAATTAATATTTTGAAATATATTATATTTTTTCATATTCCTATTATAAAACAGAGAGTACGAATTTTACTTGTGTAGCATACGAAATAGTTAGACAACTGAGAGCATACGAAATAGTTAGACAATTGAGAGCAAATTGTCAAAATTGAGAGCAAATTGTCAAACTATTCCAAAATTAAATTAAAAATCCAAATTGTCCAAAGCAAACAGAAACCAACAGAATGTGTAACATGTATGAGAAGACAATGGACTACACAACTGACAAAATTGTCCAAATTGTCCAAATTTTCAATTATCTGCCAAATTTATAATTTTCAGATGTATAAGACCATGTATCCTGAGAAGATAATCATAGCCCATTTTGAAACACAAGCTTCTTTGCAAGAAACAAACTAGTCTACTACACAAGCTTCTTTGCAAGAAAGTCGAGCATAGGCCCCAAAGCATGGTATCCAAAAAATATCAATAATGTATCAGAAGACAATGTAGCAGAAGAAAAAGACCATGTATCAAAACAGGCTCAGAGCTTGTAGTATCCCAGCCATGCACTTCCAATTGTCGAAATTGTCACATTTTATCAATTACCTCCCAAATTTCCAACTTTTCAGATGTATAAGACCATGTATCAGAACATGTATCCTGAGAATCTCATCATAGCCTATTTCGAATGTATCAGAAGCCATTCCCAGCCAAAACTGAAAGCAAGTAACAAACAAAATGTATCAGAAACCAACATTCCCATATATCAGAAGCCAACATTCCCATTTCGAATGTATCAGAACCCATTCCCAGCCATATCAACATATCAGAACCGACATTCCCATATCAACATGCCCAATATCTATCAACACAGTATGTCCAACATTTCCAACATAGGCCACATATGAACAATGCCCACATGTCAACATTTCCAACATAGGCCACATAAGAAGAAGTAAAAATCGATGACCTGGGAAAGATGGCAACCTGGGAAAGCAAGTAACAAATTATGATACTCAAAATGATACTCAATGGCAAGTAACAAACTGAAAGCAAGTAACAAACAAAAAAAACCTGGGAAAGCAAGTAACAAACTGAAAGCAAGTAACAAACAAAAAAAACCTGGGAAAGCAAGTAACAAACTGAAAGCAAGTAACAAACAAAAAAAATCCACAATCAAAATGATACTCAAAATGGCAACCTAGGAAAGATGGAGTAAAGTTTGAAATGGGAACCTGGGAAATGAAGAAACAAACAAATCGAAAACCTGGGAACTTGAAACATGAGATAAGCAAGCGCAATAATCGATATAATGAACACAAGGCAACCAAAGAAAATAACATTGCCCATGGGACACCCTTTGACTACAACTTCCTCCTTAACTTCACTTCGTTTAACCTTAACCTTCGACTCGAAGTAACTCACCGCCTCATCATAATCTTGGCACTTGAAATAGCAAGCATTTTTAAACCCATTAACCTGGATGAAGCATTTAGGCCAAGTTGTGTAAACTCCCGGCTTTCTTCCTTTCAATACTACGTAGTATGACATGCTATAAACATGATTCACCAAGTTTGCAAATATAAGAAACTATGGTATGAGACATATATTACAGGGAATATCCAGTAACAGTTTATGAAAAACAGAAGCATCAGAAGCATTGTGGAAAGATGAAGCAGCAGTAGCATATATATAACAGGTTATGAACAATCATTCAGGGTCCTACATAGGATCCCTCCCATCCATCATCAGTACCAGTTTACTGGCAGATATTGTACTGCCCCCAAAATAAGAACGAGCAGGTTACAGATTACAGGGTCCTACATAGGATCCCTCCCATCCATCATTCAGGGTCCTACATAGGATCCCTCCCATCCATCATCAGTACATGTTATGACAAATTACAGAATACAGGCCTACGAGCCCACCAAAATAAGAAAGAGCAGGTTACAGATTACAGGGTCCTACATAGGATCCCTCCCATCCACCAAAATAAGAAGGAGCAAGCAGACATTCGAACCCTCAAACATCCTCATTTTCCAATATGAAGGTATCCAACCATTCCCGTTGAAATGCCTCTGGCAAACCTACGAACTTAGTTGCCTCAAAGTTATCCTTGCAAAGGAAATTATAGGCCTTCTTAAGTACATGGGACTCGTAACCCTCTAAGGCAAATAGTTTTGCTCCCACATTCTCAATCGGGGTCATGAACCCCATACAAAGGGCACTTGCCATGCTAGAAACATGATTCACCAAATTAGATATGGCTTCACTAGCCACGTCGGGCTCCCTACGACGTTTTCCTCTTGAGGATTTGGAAGATTGGGACGTTACATTCTTCTCTTGTGAGACATTGTGAGTAGCATCAAGATCGATATAATCCTCTCTTGGTCTCCAATTTTTACAAACATCTTTCTCATTGTCTCCTCTTGCATGATCATCCCCACAAGTAATACGTAGTAGATCGTAGTTTCTTATCGGAGTGTTAATCCATGGTGCTAGTCTTGATTTTGCCTAGACAAATCAACCAAATAGGACACAATCATTAGTGATAAAAATACACAACTAAGCATACACAAAGCTAACATGTTTACCTTCTTAAGGTCCTCGTGGCTTTCTTTCTCCAAAATTACCATCTTATTTTCTTCATCCCAACCCGCACCGGACAAATCTTTTGCCTTCAAAATCAATAACCATTTCACCTTCCAACCACGCATATGATTGACAACATTGCTCACACTATAAGAAGTACCAAACTTTTCATTTACTAGGTTGGAGGCTAGTGTGTAGGAACTCCCTCTAAAAGCTTTATCACACTTTCCACCATCCTCCACTTCTTTTGCAAGGATCTTAAGGAGCTCGTCCGTAGATCTTAACTACCATCCTCCACTTTCTACCATCCTCCACTTTCTACCATCCTTCAAAATCAATAACTAGTTCGTAGATCTTAAGTAAAATACACAGTTGTGGAAGAAAAAACATATCGGAAAGAAAACAACCCGATCTAGAAAATATAGCATATATATTATTCCTCACCATTTAAGCCCAATATAAAATAAAGATATTTTTTCATATATGAACTGATGAATCAAGGATAGTAATTTTTCCTAAATTTTCACACCCGGATCTGATGAATGAAGGAAAGTATATTTCCCAAAATATGCAGACAAGTAATTTTTTCATCTACAAATTTTTTGACATCTCAGATGTGTTCGAAAAATTTTGGCAATATTTTCCGAACTATTTTTTCGAACTATTTTTCCATACTAAATTTCCCGAAAAATTCCTGACAACTATTTTTCACATGCAGATTTGAAGAATCAAGGATAGTAATTTTTGGGCAACTACTTTTTCTATTTCATAGCATCAGATCTGAAGAATCAAGGATCAAATATTTCCCAAAATTTTCCCAATTTTTTCACAGATCCGCTGAAAATGTTTCCGAAAAAATTTTCCCCTAATTTTTTCCCAAATCAAGGATCAAATCTTTCCCCAAATTTTTCCCAAAAATTTACGGACTCGAACACAAGGGGGAGAAGTTTTACCTCTGCGAAATTTCTTCGCAACTGTCGCGCGCGGGAGGAAGGGGGTGACTGCAGTGAGAGGGCTCTTCCAACCAGCAAAAGTGAGGAGTCTCGAGGAGCTCCACCGGAGTTACTCCATTTTTGGGATGTAGGTGGAGAGTAACTCGGTGAGGGGACAAGACTCTGTCGGGTGCCAGAGATTCTCCACCTCCCTCTCAATTTTTACTTGCAACCAAACACCGGATCTGTGAAAGTGAGGAGAGAGTTGCTGCATCTCTCCTCCTAAGCCCCCACTTTCCACTCACTCACGGCCATCCAAACAGGCCCTAAAAGGTTCTTCACATTAGGAGCGAGCATTAGGTTTTGGACGAAAAATCGAGCCGAACCGAACCGAACCGAATAAGAGGTTCGGTTCGGTTTCAATTTTGATTTTGGATTTCGGTAAACTAAATAAGAAAATTATATATATATATATATATATATATATATATATATATATATATATATAATAAACCGAAAAATCGAATAAACCGAAAACTGAACCGATTTAATTCGGTTCGGTTTGATTCAGTTATGGATCAATTTGGTTCGATTTCGATTTTGTTTATTTAATTTTCGGTCCAATTCGATTTTCTGTTATTCGGTTCGGTTGAACCGAATTAACAGAATGCTCACCCCCTATCACGATAACCTCAAGATTCTTTGTGGTGAAAAATATCAAATGCAACAAAGAGGCACTTAGGAAGATGATACAAAGGGCCAGTCTTCAATCTCACAACATGCTTAATCTACATTACAAAAGAAAAGAAAAAGCAATAATAGATTAAGAGAAGAAAACACATTCAAAGAAACTGCACAAGAACCAAATGTGCTTCAGCTTTCATGTTTATCATAAAACATGCAATTTTGTCAAAAAACAAAGTCATGGTTGCAAAGATTAACAGACGATTAGGTTTTCTACCAAGAAAGCGATGAACGATGTGCTTAATCTCTTCCTAATGTCACTAACACTCAGATCACTTCCTTTAGGATCTCTTTCTAGTGGTCTGATTGATTTTGAACGTCTCTACCACTTGCAGAGGTGGTAGACAAATATAATATGCATGCTAACGTGAAAATCACACAATATCTATCCATATTAATTCCATATAATTCCTCGAGCGATCGCTAGTATATCACATCCCTCGAGCCATCGCGCTCTTATACCATATTTCCTTTCCAACATTTAAAACACATTAACATTTCTACTCAATTCATACAGTACTGAGTCTAAATTTTCTTTGAAGGTGTTATTTTCTTTGAATGAAGGATTATGTTGTATGGGTACAATTCATCTACCATTTGCAAAGCTAGTAGACTTGATCAAAATAGACATGAGAATCATCACAGACCTGTGAAAAGTGATAATCCAAGGGAATTTGGACCAAATTCCTTCCTCCCGATGTTTGGTAGTAGTGTGGGTTTTGAAGATGGTTTTGGGGAGTTTACGAGATACAAGTTCTTGTCTCCTAATACTGAGATGATCTGAGGCTCCCAGCCGATGATAGTCTGCGCACTCTGCAGGTTCGTCCTCCTTACGCGTGCTTGCGTTTTCAATGTTTGTCGACATTGGTTGAAAAAAACAAAAACAAAAAAAAGAAAAGATACAAAAAAGACAAAACAACAAAAACGACAAAACGTCAAAACGTCAAAAAACTACTAAAGAACGATGATAAAAACAACAAAAGACCCAAAAAAAGGACATAACCGGTAAAAACGACAAAAAAGAGACAAAAGAGACGATAAACGACAAAAAACAACAAAAAATAATATTAAAAAACAACAAAAATCGAAAAAGGACAAAAAATGATTAAAAAAACAACAAAAACCAAAAAAGAACAAAAAACTAGTAAAAACGACCAAAAACGACAAAAACCGATAAAAACGACAAAAAAGAGACAAAAAGAGATAAAAGAGACAAAAACGACAAAAAAACAAAAAATGAAAAAAAGACAAAAATCGATAAAATTCGGGAAAATCCGACAAAAGTGACAAAAAACGAAAAAAAAAAACAAAAAACGATAAGAACGACAAAAAAGAAAAAAACGACAAAAATGACGAAAAGAAACAAAATAGACAAAAACTACCAAAAAAGACAAAACGACAAAAAATAACAAAAATCGATAAAAATGACAAAAATGACCAAAAAGCAGGAAAACAAAAATAAGACAAAAATAACAAAAAAGGACAAAAAATAAAAAAAAATAAAAAATGATCAAAAAGTAGAAAGAAGTTCAAACAAATTTTTTTTTGCCTGGCAAAAAAAAAAAATATCCACCTATTCTTAAGGGATAAGATTCCCATGTTTTATGGGTAAACTATTTACCCGAGTATTTTTAATTCCCGGAAATAAATTTTTAATAGCCCAAACAAACATGGTAATAGATTTCCACCCTAAATTTTTTCGGAAATAAAAAAAATATCGCGTACCAAACACCCACTAAGAATAAAACTGTACCATAAGGCCTCGTTTGTTTCACGGATTTAAGGAATCATGAAAGGAAAGTTGTTCCTTTCCTTTGTTTGATAGCCAGAAACTTGGGAATCAATTTTCTGACAAGAGGAAAAATGGAAGCGAATATGGTTCCACTCATGACCCATGGGATTGATTTTCCCTCCTCCTTTTCCAACATTTATTACAACGAATTATGACAAAACTAACCATGTGTTATTGCTTATTTTACTATTAACTATTGGAATTATTCAATAATTATGGGACTACACATGTAAAATTAATTGTGTTTGGGCTATCTAAATAATTAAGCCAAATTAAAGTGGTCTATTTAGAAAATTGGCTTAAGTGTATAATTGTCATGGAATTAATATGTAGATACCGGAGATAATTCTAATTTGATGAGGGGTCAAATTAGAAATATCACAACACACATATCTATATATATGTGTATTCATTAGGGTTATGGTCCCCAACTCATACGGCCACCAAGAGAGGGTTTTCTCTATTCTCTTCTGTATCCCCATCAACAAAGAGAGGAACAAAGATTTCATCTTTGTTATTAAGGGCCGTAGCGGGTTGGAAGATCAAACCCCATAAAGAGACGTGTGCTTCAAGATCCGTCAAGCAAAGACAATGGATTCAGGTACGCTTCCGCAATTGAATTTATAATTATGTTCTTCATCTCATGAATCGACATGGCACAATAAAATTTCTAACAAGTGGTATCAGAGCCTCCTTGTTTGATTTATGAGATTGAGGGTTTAGATTTAATTTTTGTTGTTGTTTAGGAACCCTAGATCGTAAGATCTAATTTAATTTAGGGTTTTGATTGTTCGATCAAATTTTTTATGATCCAAAAGTTCTTTTAGTTGGTTGGACCGATGATAGTATTTTATTTGATTGAAGTAGAGCAAGAAAGATGAGAGCTTTTATTGAGATAGAACCTGTCATCGTAATTGATTCCCATATGAGCATATAAACCTGAAGTATGCTCATGACTAAAGTATTCATGAAGTAAATTAGAACCTGTCATCGTAATTGGTTTATAATGTTGACAGGATGCTTTTGATTACAGTATGCATATTCTTAATTAATATGCTCTCTGTTCAAGTAATATGCTCAAGTAAATTTGAACTAAATTTTGGATAATGGATTTAACTTTATTGCCTATGTTCAAGTAATATGCTCTCTGTTTTTTTTTCTTTTAACCAAAAAGCAGATTCATTATTTTTTTTTCAGTTTGCCAAATTCTTTTTTTTTTAAAGTTGGTAATTTTGGTAGCGAAAGGAATATTAATTTTGCAAAGTAGATGATTCGTTGTTGGAAACATATTCAGGATGCTACTTTTGGCTAGGAATGACAAATGTTGTTCCTGTTGAAGATATATAAATGGTGTTGGAGTTATTCGCATGTTATACGTACTTGAAGTTTAAGGATTAAAGTTTTTTTTTAATCAATATGTTATTGCTTCTATATAGCTGCATGATGCTCCATTATCCATAATGTACTCTCTTATTTGGATTTATTTGGTCTGTTTGCTATATGTTCTCCTCTGGATGCATATCTTCAGTAGATTATTTTATTTGAAGTAACCTTTTTTTTGGTTATTTAATATAATATGTTAATGCATATATTTGACCTTCTATATATTATTCTATTTAAAGTAATCCTTATGCATTATTTGATATTATCTTTGGATGCATATCCTCCGTAGATTATTTCATGAATTTTGTTATAGTGATAATATCCAATTTTGCCAAATTAAAATTTATGATTATGATTTTGATAACTTTATTTGAGTAATAATCTTATGAATATGCATGTATATAAAGTTTTGGACATGATTCAGTTTTGTAAAATTTAGTCAAAATTCAATTTTTTTTGGTGCATTTTATGACTAGCAATAGTTGTCCAATATTCTAAGTAGACTCATTGAAACAAGATGTCGCCAAAGTGACCTCTCTTGCGTAGATAGTCTACGAGGGATGTTGGATGTTTGTGTGTGTAGATTCATGCGAGCATTAACCGGCCCAAAGGAAGGTTAATACTTGGCCGAATTGCATACACACTTGTGGTGATAAATGTGTGACAATTATACGGTTTACATGTGAATAATAACCCAATCCAAAGATAGGCTTATTATTTGACATGACTTATTGTCAACATTTGATCATTACACCAAGAGTACCACTTGCAGTTAATATCACTGTCCAAAGACTTGATATTAATGATGTACTAGGTATCTTGAGATGGGGTTCACCATTATTTGAATTTGTTTGATTATATTTTACGCTTTGGTTATTAATTAGAGCATATTTGTTTATTTATTTTTTTGTTCTCTTTTCAGCTAGTGTTGCTACAATATCTGTTAATCTGAACTTAATTCCAATGCTTAACGGGACAAACTTTAAGGACTGGAAAGAGTATATATTGTTCTCGGCTGCATGGATCTAGACCTTGCACTTAGGATTGAGCGTCCCACTACTTCTAAGGATGACAGTTCATCTGGTGACAGAGCGAACTTCGAGAAGTAGGAATGCTCAAACCGCATGAGTCTAATGATCATAAAGCGCAGCATTCCAGAGGCATTCAGGGGTACAATATCTGATGAGGTTACTAATGCTAAACAATTTCTTGCTGAAATCGAGAAGCGATTTGCAAAGAATGATAAGGCGGAAACAAGCACACTTTTGTTGCGCTTGAATACCATGAAGTATAAAGGCAAAGGTAACATAAGGGAGTACATCATGGGGATGTCTCATATTGCTTCAAAACTTAAGGCACTTAAGCTCGACTTGTCTGATGACTTGTTCGTTTATTTGGTATTGCTCTCACTTCCTACACAGTACAATCAGTTCAAGGTCAGTTACAACTGTCAAAAGGAAAAATGGACTCTAAAAGAGCTCATTTCGTACTGTGTACAAGAAGAAGAGAGATTGAAGCAAGATAAAACTGAAAGTGCTAATTTGGCAACCACCCCTAAAGACAAGTATAAGGGCACTAAGCGAAAGAATACAGAAGCTACTAAGGGTCCAGTGCAAAAGAAACAACAAACTGAAGTCATTGGTTGTTTCTTTTGTGGCAAGCCAGGACACGTAAAGAAGGAATATACAAAGTACCACGCATGGCGTGTAAAGAAAGGATTGCCAGATCTACTGAAAGCCAATTGATGGTGAAAGACACATCTATGTGGGAGACGGCAAGTCGGTAGAAGTGGATGCAATAGGACAAATTTTGGATATTAGTTATTATTGGATTTGATAGACAATTTTATCTAAAGCTTTTATTGTACCGTCTTTTAGACGAAATTTAGTTTCAGTTTTCTTGTTTGACAATCTTATTTATCATTGTTCATTTGGGATCAATAAAGTTTGATCTATCTTTAAATTCAAAATAATATTGGTATTATTTTTATTTTTAAATGTTCGTGACATGCTATTATCACTTGAAACTATTGCATCCTATAAAGAAATCTTGCATATGGAACCACATGGTACTAAACACAAAAATAAAGAATTTTTTTTAGACGAGAAGTGTAATATTTTTTGAGGATGTCGAGTTTGGAGGAGAAATAAAGTCAATGACATTGTCTTTGAGGAGGAATCGATTGCGATTCCTACTATCACTTTTGACGATGTGCAAGATTCTGCATCTGTCATTGATCAAGAAGTGAATTCAGAGCCTCAATAAGACAATGTCGAATTGCCTCTATAAGTCGATGTTGAGCTACCTCAACAAGACAACATAAAGGCACCCCCCATTCAAGATAAGGTAATTATTTCTGAGGAACAAACTCAACAACCTCAAGAGAAGAGGAAGGGATTTTTATTAAAGAGACTTTCTCTTCGGTTTCTTTGAAGGACTCTTTTAAACCAATCATAGTACTTGTTGTACATTTTAATATTGAGCTACATCAAATGGATGTCAAAACGGTATTTCTCAATGGTAACATTGACGAAATAATTTATATGGTACAACCAGAAAATTTTGTGTCAGAAGACCCAAAGAATATGGTTCGCAAACTGACAGAATCTATTTATGGACTCAAGCAGGTTTCTCGTCAAAGATACTTTGAGTTTTAACAAGTGACTATCTCGTTTGGTTTTGAGATGAACACTGTTGAAGATTGTGTGTATCACAAGTTCAGTGGGAGTAGAAATAATTTTCTAGTTTTGTATATTGATTGAAGTGTTCAATGCAAACCAGGTGACACCTCTCGTTAAAGGATACAAATTCGGTCTCAAGTAAGTGCCCTAAGGTTAGCCTTAAAATTAAGAAAATACAATAGATTTTTCCTTCATGATCAGTTGTAGGGAGTCTAATGTATGCACAAGTATGTACGCGTCAGGATATTGCGTACATAATTCGGATGTTAGGTAGATATTTAAGCATATATGGATGGATCATTGGGTAGCAGCCAAACTACTTAAGTAATTAATAGAGAACAAGAAATTATATGCTCTTTGTAGGAGATGAAATAATTCTGGAGATCATAAGTTATTCCGACTCCGATTTTGTTGGATGCTAACACAGCAGGAGATCCACATCAGGTTATGCTGACTAATGGAGATATATTTTGGATGAGTGTCAAACATGCACTCATAATTTTTCTATCATGAAAGCAAGGTTTATAACATGTTGTGGGGTATCTATTCAGGGAATATGGTTGCGAAATTGTCACAAGACTGCGCCTACAGTACGATGTTGAAAGACCACATAAAATTATGGTGTGACAATAAATCAGCAGTACTGTATTCCAATAACAAAAAAAACTTGTATAAGTCAAAGGATATTGACATAAAGTTTCTAGTTGTGAAGGAAAGAATTCAGAATGGTTATAGTGTTCATATAGCACATTATGACAAACTCCATATTAGCGGATCCGCTCACAAAAGCATTATCACCCAGGATCTTTCATGAGCATACTGCTCATATGGGTGTTAATTAAGAATATAACAATATAGTGGGAGTTTGTATTTTATGTATTTGGGTGCTATTTGGTTTTGGACACATTTATGTATTAAAGTATTTTAGATATTTATCTGACCAGATATATGGAAGTTCAGTTCATTCTGTTTTCATTATGTTAAAGTATTGATCTCATTAAAGTTAAGGAGGACCAGTTGGAAATAGACATGTATTGATCACATTGCGTGTAATTTCTATGCTACGCATCCATAATTGATCTATGTCGTTTAGCTATATTGGTATATGTGACCATTGATGGTTTAGTTACGCTATATGTGACGAAGGCCGCTTTGATCCTATGTTGATATGGTTAATGGACGAGATTGTCCGAATATACCCTAAGGATTAAGATAGCAATTTATGAGCTCACCAAGGTTAACACAATTTATAAGGTTACATATGTGGCCCAGTGGGAGATTGTTGGAATTATTCAATAATTATGGGGCCACACATGTAAAATTAATTGTGTTTGGGCTATCTAAATAATTAAGCCAAATTAAAGTGGTCTATTTAGAAAATTGGCTTAAGGGTATAATTGTCATGAAATTAATGTGTAGATACCGGAGATAATTCTAATTTGATGAGGGACCAAATTAGAAATATCACAACACACATATCTATATATATGTGTATTCATTAGGGTTATGGTCCCCAACTCATACGGCCACCAAGAGAGGGTTTTCTCTATTCTCTTCTGTATCCCCATCAACAAAGAGAGGAACAAAGATTTCATCTTTGTTATTAAGGGCCGTAGCGGGTTGGAAGATCAAATCCCATAAAGAGACGTGTGCTTCAAGATCCGTCAAGCAAAGACAATGGATTCAGGTACGCTTCCGCAATTGAATTTATAATTATGTTCTTCATCTCATGAATCGACAGGGCACAATAAAATTTCTAACATTAACTCCTCGTATGTTGGGTCCCTTTGGATTTTCATAATGTCATTTTTATTTTAAAAGGTAAGGATATTATTGGAACATTGATGTATTTTTGCTTTCCTTTCATGCACCAACCAAACACTGAAAAGGAAATCAAATGGTCTTTCCTAGGTGGTTTCTTTGTTTTACCAAACAACGGAAAGGAAATGTGACAGAAATTTTAGTTTCTCATTCCCATGGAAAGTACAAGGGAATCAATTTCCCTTTCGTGAACCAAACGAGGCCTAAGTGATAGAAACACTGTCTTATGAACTCTTTATTGCATTCTTGAAACAGCTTAAGAATTCAACCTAATGCTAAACATGTGGCTCTTAACATTATATCTATTATATAATGAAGCTTCAAAACGGCTCAAAAGTGAGCCGTCTAGGCTGTATGAATATCATCAACCATTTAAATAAACTGAAATAATAATAATAAATAACTAATTAACTATCTAAATACTCCACTAATTATTTTTAAAAAATATAACTAAGTATTTAATTATCTAATATGATTTATTTATAACTAAATAGTCTAGCTCCAGTGGTTAAGACATGAGGTAGTTTTCTTGGTTACTTGAGTTCAAATCCTGAATTTGATACCTTTTTATAATAAATTAATGTTTAATTATTTTTAATATTTTTTTGTACGTGAATTTATACGTGCACATTACTAGTAAATATAACCTGTGGGTTAGCCATTTAACCCTCCTTGAGGCAAAATACTATTGCAAGGTGCCATGTTATGGTGGGACTAGACAAGATCATTGGGTGCATATGAACTCTTTATTTCATGTTTGATACACGTTTAAGCCTAATGGAAAACATGTGATTCTTAACACTATATATAACCTGTGTTAGACGTTTCCTGGCCTGAGACAACACTGTTGATCATGGTGTATGATGTTGTCATTAAGATGGACCTGCTTAATAAGTGGATCAGGTCTTCAGGGGTTGAGTCGGGTGTGTCCGTGTGTGAATTGTCTAGTCTCCACATATAAAGGGTGTTTATGACTTTTTAAACAAAAATTTTAAATTTCTTTCAAAAATTGAAAAACGAGAATAAAATAAACCTTCACTTAACCCTCTATAACCATCCGTTCTAAACTCCCACCCTCAAACCAAACATAATTTTATTTTTCTCTTACTTCTCCTCACTTACCTCTTTTAACCCTTAATCCAAGCAGACCCTTAAAGATGGGTGGTCCAGGTTCATAGATTTCTAGCCACAATTTTTTATGCAGAGCCATCAAGAGATTTCTTTAATTCTCTTATTTTTACTGCTGCTTCTTTCCCGTTTGTTTTCGGTTTTCATTTTGGATTTTCTTTCCAATTAAATTATTGATCAAGCAGTCCATATGTTGTTCGACAGTGTTTGATTTTTTAACTAATATTTATTCTTTCTTATCATATTAATATATATTGTGGTTGCTGAAGGTGATGTGATATTTATGGACTTGGTTTCATAAGTTGCATCGCCTAAATTCCCTTTAAATGTATGCTTCTTCTTTTCTTTTCTTTTTTTCTGGTCCGATGGGCAGCCACCTCGGTCAAGCATCAGTCATAGGATCATACTCGAGCTTTCCGCTTGTCTTGTAGATTCTATTCTCGGGATGCCTCTAACCAAGAGAGTGCCTACTCTCTCGTATTTGGATTCCACTTGAATAACAGTCTCAGGATCCAACCGTGGGAGAAGCGTGGGCAGTTGGCTCAATTGGAACGTAATATAGTGTGCACAAAGTCTCGTGCGTTATATCGGACATTAAAAAAAAAAAAAAAAAAAACCCAACTTGAATAGCAGTCTCGCTCATGCCTCCCAGACGACCTATTTGTGACCAAGGGAAAGGCAGTAGTAGTTTCATACTGGCTCGATCATTTATTTCTAGGCCAACCTTCTCTTTATTCATTGGATATGGCACGAAAAAGAGTGAAGTCAAGCACTAGTTGGCTATGATCGCAACTGCGCCCTCATTGAAGGACTGACTACTTGTCCTTATATCAACTTGTCTGATCTAACGAACTCGTTTCCTTCTTTCACATGCATCAAATAGAGATTTCCTATACTGTAAAGTGAGTTTAGAACAGAGTCTCGGAAAGAAGAAAATCAGTATTTATTTATTTATTTTTTTCAATTTGAACTTTTGCTTGTTCTACTATGGAACAGTTTTTAACTATGCCTATTGAATCTTAAGAATAAGCAGACGTGTGTATTGAATAATATCATTGGGCTTACGGAACAGTTTTTAACTAGGCCTGTTGAATCTTAGGGGACGCTTGGTATGCGAAATACTATATAGCTGGGAATTCTATATTTCCGGGAATCAAATTCCAAGGAATTAAATTTTCTGGAAAATTACATTCCCATGTTTGGTGACAATATAAATATTCCCGAAAAAAAATAAAAAATAATAATAACGAAAAAAAATGAACAAATATAAAAAATTCGGTAAAAACGACAAAAAATCGGTATTTATAATTTCCGGGAATAAATTTTTTATAAGCCAAACAAACGTGGTAATAGATTCTCATCTTAAATTTTTTCGGGAATAAAAAAAAATATCGCGTACCAAACGCCCCCTTAAGAATAAATTTCATTTGGCTATTGGATGCGTATTGAATAATCTCACTTGGCTATTGGTTCCAGAATATTGAATGTGTTATAACACACATCATTTTTTTTACAGATCATAGATAGGTTTGCGGAAGGAAAAGAGCTGGTCGTGAGTGTGATGTGCGCCATGGGTGAAGAACAATTTTGTGCGGTGAAGGAAATTGGCCCAAAATAACTCATCTGCTGTTATATATAATTCTAGGAACTACGGAATCTGGCGCAGAACAGAATATGAGGCTGGCTGTTATATATAATTTTGGCTTAATTGTAATTTGATATTTTTAATTATTTTAATTTTTTAACTTAATATTTTAAACTTTTTTATTCGATAATTTATACCATCAACTATTTAATATTTTCAATTTTATACCCAAAATTTAAAAAACAGATAAAATTACTCATATCTTTCCAATCCCCTCTCTCCCACCTCCTCTCTCCGCTGTCTACACCCCCCCCCCCCTCTCCTCCCGCTGGCCCACCCCCCACCCCTCCCTCCCGCGCCGACACCCTACCCCCTCCTCTCTCGACTGCCCCCACCTCTCTCTCTCTCTCTCTCTCCGGACGTGCGCGCAGCCGGCGACGACGGCCGCACTGCGGAGAGAGAGGGGATGCGGGCGGTGGTGCAACAGGAGGTGGGAGAGCGGGGGTGGGGTAGCAAGGGGGTCGGGGTCGATGGGGGCAACCAGGAGGTGGGGCAGACATGGATAGGGGGGCGGGGCTTTGGGAGAGAAGAAATAGTTTCAAGTTTTATCTAGAGGTATTTTGGTCCTAAATTTTTTTTTTAGGATATAAAATTATAAAAAAGTTTAGAATATCAAATTAAAAAATTGAAATAAATGAGAATAATAAGTTACAATTAAGGCTATAATTCTAGGAACTATGGAGTCTGGTACAGAGGAGAATGTGTAGCGGGTTGGTACTCATAAGAAAGACCTCCGGCTTTAACCCTTTTTTTTTACAGAAAATTCTATAAAAAGCATCAAAGTTTGCATGAATTGTAAAAATAACATAGAAGTTTTAGAAATTGTGAGTTAAGCATCCATACGGACTTTAAAAGTCCGTATGCTTACGTCATCCCACGTCCCAGCGTAATTAACGAACGGGGGAGAGATTAGCGAATGAGGCGGACTTTTAAAGTCCGCATGCTGACGTCGGATGACGCTGGGGGGTTGGGTAATAAATAGGAGTTGTTGATGGTTATTGGTTTGGGTAAATGCCGACAGTATATACATAGAGTAAGAGAGTAAGAAGGAGAAGGAGACAGTAAGAAGGAGACAGTAAGAAGGGGAAGGAGAAGGAGAAGGAGACAGTAAGAAGGAGAAGGAGGATTGTACGAAGGTAAATTTTTTTTGTATTTTTGTTTTTCATGCTATTCTAGGAACATTTGTAGAGGAAAAATTTGTAGAGGGAAAAATTGTACTGGTGAAATTTGTAGAAAAATTGGTAGAAAAATATTGTAGTGGTGAATTTTGTAAGGGAAAAATTTGTAGGAGATTTGTAGTGATGAAATTTGTAGAAAAAATGGTAGAAAAATATTACGAAATAATGTAGAAAATTTGTAAGGGAAAAATTTGTAGAAAAATTTAGTAGAAAATTGGACAAAAATTATGAAGGAATTGTTTGGAGAAATTTGTAGAGGGAAAATTTGTACTAAAATTGTATAGAAAAAATTGTAGGGAATATTGTAGAAAATTTGTATGGGATAATTTTGAAAGAAAATTTTGTAGGAAAAATGGTAGAAATATATTACGAAATATGGTAGAAGATTTGTAGTGGTGAAATTTGTAGAAAAAATTGTAGAAAAATATTACGAAATAATGTAGAAAATTTGTCATGGAAAAATTTGTAGTAAAATTTACTAGAAAATTGGACAAAAATTTTGAAGGAATTCTTTGGACCAAAATTTTGCAGAAATTTTGTAGAAAATTATTACAGTAAATATGTAGAAAATGGAACACAAATTATGTACGAAATATGACATAAATAGCAGAAAATTTGTACGTATCAATGGTAGAAAAGTATTACGAAAGATTGTAGAAAATATGTACGGGAAAATATGTAGGAAAATTGTAGAAATAGTGTAGAAATATGGTAGAAATATTTAGATATATTCGTGAAATATTGTTGATATTTTCGTGATATTTTCGTTACATATTGTAGAAAAAACTAGATATATTCTTGACATATTGTAGAAATAATTAGAAAAAAAATTAGTTAAATATTGTTTTTATTTTGTCATATTTCAGATGGGAACACAAAACGATGGACGTATTCCTGGTGGACCCACCACATCGACTATTATTCAGGAGCGACATTCACACATTTCTGAGCGTGTATTCTTAGGATCGGTAATTTTTCTGCTGAATAAATTATGTCATGCCTCTTAGAATTTAAATACTGACGAATTAACCAAAAATATTTTGCAGTTATATGACTATCCAGACGTTAAGTTACGTGAGCATGGGGAATGGCGTCACGGTTGGGAGCTATCATTTCTTCAAAAACAACTGGTGGAGTCATTTGGATTTTCCTATGTCGACGCAGTTCGTATGAGACGTCACGATAGGGATCTCATTTTGAGCCTGGTCGAGCGGTGGTGGCCGGTACGAAACACTTTTCAGTTTCCCGTAGGTGAGATGACTATCACCTTGGCTGACGTTGCGATGATCTTGGGGTTACCAATTAACGGTACCCCTATCTATTTTGATGAGAGTGCACATGTGGGGTACCTCATCAGAACCTATATATCTAGGACGTGAGCCAGCACCAGATCAAGGTAGCAGTGCTGGTATCAAGCTTACTTGGCTTCGTGCCAATTTCCATCATATTGACCACATCGGCTCCCAGTTTGTTACTCCAAATGACGCGCGGGTATGTCAAACATATTTTGTACACTTGAATTGTAATATTCCAATTTAATGCCAACAAATGTTATTGTTTTCAGGTAATATGCTGTACCAGAGCTTACTTATTAAGCCTCTATGGGTCTGTTTTATTTCCTGATGGGACGGCAAGCAAGGTTTCCGCTTACTTGCTATCTTTTTTTGCAAAGTTGGACCGTCGTACAGAGTATTCCTGGGGTGCAGCAGTCTTGGCCCATCTCTACAGTTCAATGACTACTTTTGTTTCTGTTAGGGAGGGGGCAAGTTTGCATCGGGATCTCTCCGGCTGTGTGTCTCTCATACAGGTACAATTGATAAACCGAGTGAATTTTTTACTCTTGTTGTACATTATTTTTATTGCAAATTTTTTTGATATGCAGCTATGGTCGTATGATCATTTTTATATCGGTCGACCACTTAGCCGCATCCCACTAGGCCAGCGGATCTTTCCGGCAGGAGTTAGATGGAACTCCGACAATGTGGATACCGCTCACAGTCTTACACGAGTGGTATCCATTTATCGAAACAATTTCGATACAATAGTTGCCCCGGAGGTAAATATCTTAGCTTTATTACATTTCACTTTTAGCTTTGTCTATACAATATGTACTATAATATTTTACTGTGACATAGGTAAACTGGACTCCACAAACGTGCCCGGAGGAGGTTATAGATAATATTGTTGAGAGTAGTAGACATAGATATTATGTCATGTACAATTCGTACATTATGTTTCATCCCGCTGATCGTGTCCTGCAACAGTTAGGGTTGAAACAAATTGTACCGTTAGACCCTCTGCCCTCTAGTATTGGAAGATCATCACTCGGGGCCCGAATTCAACAACATTGTTCAGGATGGGAGAACCGATATGTCACTCATGACATGACCCACATGTCATCGGTTGTGGATGATGACATGGACTGTAAGTTACAAATTTTAATACTTATAGATAAGATGTAATTCAACATATCACTTCATGATCTGGTACAATAATTGCAGTTTATGGCACATATCACTTCATGATCTGGTACGGTATTCCGCGCGTCCAGAATCGTCGATATGTCTATGAGGAGTCTCGGGTTACTCAACGAGCAATGGATGATTATAGTCATCGTATCAGGACCATGCAAGTAAATACGATGGTATGTGCATAAATCTAAATGAAATAAATAATGATATATATATATATGTCTGTGTGTTTGTTTGAACACCAATACATTTTCCATTTTAGCTGGATCAATGGGAAGTAGCTTGTTGATGTTGTCCTTGCGATAACATACCTGTGCAAGAATGTTGTGATACAAATGTCTCAATTAAAAAAGTGTCACTTTCATCAACAGCTTTAGCGTATACTCTCCAAGAACAATCTGGAGATTTGCATTTGTATACTATTCTTTTGGAATTGTTATGGTTACTTTTAACACTAAAATTATGACGAATTGCAAGATCTCGAACAAAATTTCTAAATTCATAAGAGGAAGAAAACTCTCTATGCAAAAATAATTCAGGAGTACTACCTTGTGAAGGATCATCGTCTGCTTGTAAATAATAGTCTAAATCTTCTACTAAGTCTCCACTATCATCACTATTTTCATTATCAACATTTATTTGGTTCGAAGTACTAACTCCAGAAAGTAAATTTTGGTTATTAAAAACAGGTGCAATAGTATGAGTGATATGTGTGCTAATATTTGCCAATGTTGCGGTTATATATATTTTTAAACAAGATGCATCTAAATTATTTTGAATAATAAATCTCCAAGATTCTTCACTATCTATTACTAAATAAGTATCAGTAAAAAAAAAAACGTATTACAAAAGAATAGTTAATAGAATAACGTTCTATAATAATACTTCTTATATTTTCAAATGAAATACTTTGATAAGTAGAAATAAGATTAGTTGTGCCTCCTTCGTACGATAATCCGTTTAGAGCACCTCCATGATAGCAGATTAATGTTAGTGTTTGATCCATAATTTTTTTTGATATAAAAAGTAGACTATAAATTTTAGAAATATTCAAGTTGGAAGAAGTAGCTCAGATTGGAAGTAGGTTGCTGTTGTAGAAAACTGGAAGTAGGCTGCTGTTGTAGAAAACTGGAAGTAGACTGAAGTAGACTGCTGTTGTAGAAAACTGGAAGTAGGCTGCTGGAAGAAGTAGCTCAGATTGGAGTAGACTGCGGGATAAAACTTGTAAAATAAATTTTGAAGGATGATATTTGGAAGATGAATGAAAGGATGGATATAGAAGGAGTTTATATAGGATTTTATAAAAAATAGCCGTTGGGAAATAATAGCCGTTGCATATAGCCGTTGTAAAAGAGACACTGTCCCAGCGAGCATATAGCCGTTGTAATCCCAGCGAGCAACCATCCAAGCGGACTTTAAAAGTCCGCTTGTTGGCGTCATCCGACGTCATCATGTGGACTTTAAAAGTCCGCCTCATTCGCTAATCTCTTCCCCGTTCGTTAATTACGCTGGAACGTGGGATGACGTAAGCATACGGACTTTTAAAGTCCGTATGGATGCTTAACTCACAATTTCTAAAACTTCTATGCTATTTTTACAATTCATGCAAACTTTGATGTTTTTTATAGAATTTTCTGTTTTTTTTACTTTGAAAATTTCCACATGAAGTATAGTGTGGAATTAAACGATCCTCTGTAGGTTTTTTTTTTTAATGATTTTCTGTAGTACTTTTGGTCGTCTTTATCTTTTTTTTATGGTTATATTTATTTGTTCTTAAGAAGCAGCTATCACAGTGGTCCATTTTCAAAGGGCTATTGCAGCATCTTGTTTGGATGTAGTTAGCACCTTGTGCTCTGGCTGACGGTGTTGGTCGATTCCAGCGTCACATCAGGATAAAGCACATGGATAAATACGCCAGTAAATTGTAAAAAAAAACTTTAGAGTTAAGAGGAATTCTAACAAGTTCTCAGAAATTGTAAGTAGAGCATCTATCTAGACTTTTGAAGTCTGGATACTGATATCATCCACCATCACCCATTAATACATATTTTAATAAAATGTCTTAAAATAAAATTAAAATAGATTAAAGGTAATGAATTATTTTAAGAGTGGCCGGACTTACTAAGTCCGGTTCCTTTGAAATATATATTAATTGAATACTTAATGATGAATACTTAATGAGCTTAATGGAAGAAAATAGTTACGGAAGAGTGTGGCCGGACTTACTAAGTCCGGGTGCTTAACATTATTTGGCCGAACTTACTAAGATGTGTTATTTTCAATTGGCCTTTAAAAAATAACCCTCACTTAACCGGATTTTAAAAGTCTGGCCGCGCGCGTCAGCTGACGTCAGCACACGGACTTTTAAAATCCGGTCCTCTCTTAAACCTCTCCACCAGCTTAATTAAACGAAACCGGACGCTAATGAATTGCTGACGTCACCAACCGGACTTTAAAAGTCCGATTGGATGCTCAAAGTGCAATTTCTCAAAACTTCATGATATTCTTAGAATTGAAGCAAACTTTGATGCTGATTTTGTAATTTTCTGTAAATATGCCTAAGTAGCATGTTTGCAATTTGATTCCCAACTCTCTATCCGAATGCTTGTTAGAGCATCATTAGTAGTTGGGACTCTCCAATGCAATTTGGAGCCAAAATTTCAAAAAAAAAAAGGTAAATGTAGAACAGGTTGGATTTGTATGAGAATTGTAGGAAATGTGTCACTTCACGTTCCCAGAATGCGTATTTTTATACATGTACAACTCATAAGTATTTATTTAGTATTTATCATGTATTATCCTGTATTTAAATTCCTATAATTTCATGTTAATTAATTATCCGCTCTTTAATTTTCATGTTAATTAATTTCTTGCAATTTTATTATCTGCATTTTATTCTCTGCTGTTATTTCCTGCTTTTAGACTTGCTTATTTGGTTCGGCCTAGGATGGGTTTCTCGGGTTCATGGTGGATAAACCCGGCCCAGCTCCCACCTACCACCACCTTTCCTATTTAAGGCTTCCTTCTCCTTCTCTCTCCTCATTACTTCTCTTCACCGTTACTTCTTCTTCTTCCTCTCATCACTCTCTCCACCAACCACAGCAGGCAAGTGCAATCTTGCTTCTTGCTTGGAGAACCATTTTTATGGTTCATTTCTCTTCCTCTCATGATCCTGAGAGAGTTTAGTTCTTGGCATTTTTGATTTCTATGGCTTGTTTTTCCTAGATCTAAGTTGTTGTATTTCGGTTATTCATGGGTTTGATCTCCCAACTTAGTGTGTCTTCTGGCTGGGAACTTCATTTTCTGGCTGGGACGAAGGCTGAGTCACGCACACGTTCTTACGTGTCTGCGTGTATTTTTAGTCACGCACACGTTCCTACGTGGCTGCGTGTATTTTCAGTCACGCACACGTCTTTACGTGTTGGCGTGTATTTTTAGTCACGCTCACGTTCTCATGAGCGTGCGTGTATTTTTAGTCACGCTCACGTTCTCATGAGCGTACGTGTATTTTTAGTCACGCTAACGTTCTCATGAGCGTGCTTATATTTTCAGTCACGCTAACGTTCTCATGAGCGTGCGTGTATTTTCAGTCACGCTCACGTTCTCATGAGCGTGCGTGTATTTTCAGTCACGCACACATCCATGAGTGCGTGTATTTTTTGTCACGCACACATCCATGAGTGCGTGTATTTTCAGTCACGCACACATCCATGAGTGCGTAGATTTTTAGTCATGCATACGTCCACGAGTGCGTGCGTGAATTTCTTATCTTTTTCCACACTCACACTGTGCATGCCAACATGAACCATTTTCACGCTCACTTCGACTAGACTTGTTGGCGTGACTTGTTGGCCTTAGTATAACCTACTCAACTTGGCGTGACTTCTTGACCTGGGTGTTTTTATTTGTCCTATAATTATTCATTTAATGATGGCATGATAATTCTGCTATTATATTCTTACGCCTTTTGCGTGAATTTCTTGATAAATCATGATATGTTAAATTTGTTAAAATGGATTGTTATGTGGAATGCGTCTTGTGTCCTGATTGATCCATGGATACCCAGTATGACTAGAACTTGACCTTGAGAGTTGTAGACTCGACCCATGTAATACTAAATGACTTTCATGCCTTGTCACCATTGATAATGATTGTGACATAGACTAAATATTGATCATGCGTTCCTAGTTGGAACTAAGAGACTGGCTAGTCGTCTTATTGAATTGAATGAATGAGACACGTTCATGTTATGAACTATTGAAATCGATTAGCCAATCCCGAATATTGACATACATGCACATGCAGGTTTCAATCTATTTATTTATTTATTTATTTTACAAAAACAGCATATGTACTTTATGGTTAAGGCATGATTATTCCGTAGTTAGATTTGATTGTTGTATTACGCTATGTAAGACCTACAACCTAGCCGCACGGGTATCGTTGTAGAGTTGTGCATATCGTATCCCGTACGAAAGTACTCATTTGAATGACCATGATCCACGGCATGGGATTTCACTCAACGTAGAGACTATTAAGTTAAATAAAATAATGATGGCATGGAAAGAATGGATTCCCGAGTTCTTACATGGCAGCCCCCTTGGGACGAGTAGTACCCGACGGGCCGACTGGTTCCCACAGATACTGTAAATCTGCCACACGGGCAGGAAACAGTATCTGCTTTTATTATTATTGTATATTATATATTGATGACGGGCGTCCTGCTGGAACTCGTCTAATTCATGCATGGCACAATTGATTGATTGGATAGACTAGTCTTGCTTGCACATAGTAAGAACTGAGGAAATCCCTATTTGCATAATTCCAGGATAACTTGGGACTCACAATAGCAAGCCGTAGTAGTTGATTGGCCGTTCAAGATGATTTGTCTGTGTACTGTACCTACTCTGTTGCCTAACTGAGATGATCAGAATGTCAGGACATGACGGGCCAACTTCTGTTCTTGTTTGGTTGGGAGGTTGGTTCGAAGTGTCGTGATGTTATGTGAATCCTAGTGGAAAGCAGAGATCTATTATTATATTCTCTTACTTACTGGTTTAGTCCTTCATATCGTCCTTCCTTGTGGTACTTGCTATTAGAGGTCTAACCTCTCTGGTTTTGCATGGCCAGATTTAGAGCCAGTTTTCGAGGATCCAGCTTACTTCTACCTCAAGGATGGTCAATACTAGGGAAATGATCGCAGGAGGACTCGAGTGGGTTTTCTTACTTCACCGCTCGTTTTGTCATTTACTTATACTTAGCCGTTTGGCACCGACATGTTAGTCGGATTGTCTTGTACTTACTTTTACATAATTGTAACTAAGTCAGACTGCAGCTGATAACAATTGTGTACACTTTGCTATATCATCTGGCTATGTTTTGTAAAGCCAGATCTCAAGAATATTTTGACTGAGCGTTTGGGACGCCTTACTGCTTTACCTTACATGTTCTCTATTTTTGCTTCTTGCTTTGAATGATTGAGACAATAGATGTGAAATAACCATAGTAAGACTTTCATGTAGTATGCACCCCCTCGTCTGGTTAGACAGCATTGATCGTATTATACGGTATTCATCTACCCGTAATACGTAGCTGGATGAGTCATTCTTCCGCTCTCTAGTATTCTGGTTCTGGGGCGTGACAAAATGATAAAATGAGCTCTGATCCCAAATTTTGTGTGGTCAAAAATTAATGTAGGAAAAAAAAAATATAAAGTTTAGAATCTAGAAAGTTGTGCTCCAAATTGGAACTTACTATTCTACAAAACGAGTTTCTACAATCTAGAATCTAGAAATTGGGAGGCCCAACCCTTAGCATCCATGGATGGGTTGGAACCGAAATTGTAGAAATTTGGACTAGGGATGAGACTTATTATTCTACAAAATGAGCTCCTACATTCTAAATCTAGAATCTAGAAAATGGGATGGGCCTTACTAATGATGCTCTTAGAGCATTATTAGTAGTTTGAACTCTAGAATGCAACTTGCAGCCCAAAATAAAAAAGAAAAAAAGAAAAAAGAAAAACAAAAAGAAGGTAAATGTAGAATGAGTTGAGTTTATTTGAGTGGGTAGAAAATAATAAAATATACTCTAGTCCCAAAGATTACGTGGTCAAAAATTGATGTGAAAAAAATAATGTAAAATGCGGAATCTATAAAATGAGGCTCTTACTATTGTACAAAATGAGTTTCTAAGTTGTGAATCTAGAAATTCTCAGGTCCAACCTATAGCTCTTGTGGATGGGTTGGATATAGGTTAGGGGTGTTACAATTCTATAGAATGAGCTCCTACATTCTGAACAGAAATTGGGATGGACTCATGGTGTATATTGGGACGGGCGGCTCGCATCCTTGTCCGGTCAAAGTCGGTATGGGTCAGCCCGGACCCAGTCAACGAACCGGTCTGGCTCAGCCCACCCTCCAAACATGTCCGGGCTAGGTCTTGATTTTGGCCAGCAGGCCCGACGGTTCAAGAACTGGTCCGAACAGGTTAGACTCGCGAAGCCTGTTCGGACCGGCCCGCTCCACTGACCCGGTTCAAACACAAAAAAATCAAGTGTGAAGAGACTATTTAATATCATGGATAATGACCAACTACCACATCAACCGCAAGATCAGCAACCACAACTCGCACCGCAACTTCAGTCCGCATCGCAACAAAAGTTTGAATTAGAATCGAAAATTTGGCATCATTTTAGTGGAGTTTACAACAAGCGCGATAGCGGCGATACATAAACAAGATACTCGACTAAACTTTTTGTTGAATGCTTACATTATAGGAAACGAATCAAATGTGACCATAACTATGGTACCAGGAAAGTACGTTGGTTCATATGAATACCTAGTAATTTTGTATTTTTTTTTCAAAAAAATATCATTTCTAATATATTTTATATTGTTAGATAGGTCATAGGTATATTTAAACATAACTGCAACTTATGTTTGAGTTTCAACTTTCAAACATAGTTTTAACTTATGTACTAGTAATATTAGTACGAGTCACTAATGAAATTTAGTTGTTTAATTTTTTCTCAAATTTATGTTTGTAATCTTTTTGAAGAAAATTTTATTACGGACGACGAACAACGATGGAGTAAGAAGACTAGTACTTTTATTACAAACTTTATGTAAATAAAATCTCAACTTTTACTTTTTTTCAATAAATACTATATCGGATTTAAATTATAATGACATTATTAAAAAGGAATTTTTAGCAAATGCGCCCATTCAAAATATAGAAACTATAATATATTCCCACTTTTTAAAAAAATACCAAATGTCCCCCATTTCTTTGTAAATTTGATTAAATAGTGGGGTATATCTTAAATATTATTTATTTTATACAAAAGAACGTGGACATTTGCTAGTTTAAAAAAAAGTTGGGGTATATGTTAGTTTTAATCATTTAAATGAGAATATTTGCTAAAATATCCCTTAATAAAATTATTCCAATCCTTCTCGGGAAAAAAAATTATTTTTGTATCTCAATTTTTTTTTTTGAATTAAACCGGGCCAGGCCGGACCCAGCCCTGAACCGGCTCAGACCCAACCCGGTTCAGCCCGACGCGGTCCCGACCAGTCCACGAGGCCGGGCTCGGTTTCCTTTTTTTCTGGCCAGCCTGGCCCGACCCACTTCCTCACCCGGGCTGAGTCCGGTCTGACCCGAACCCGGTCAAATTGGGTCGCAGCCCGACCTGGCCACACACACTGAGGATGGGCTTTACTAATGATACCAACAAATCAAGTTGTAGCATATGCAATCCTTTATTCTGCACTTTTTTCGAATAATAATGCTAAGTTTACAACCAAATGCCTACAACCCTCTTACAACCTTCTCTCCAACCCTGCTATATAGGTCCCACCCGGCCGCACCTCCCTCCTCTCTCCCCCAATAGAGACCGGTCACGTGGAGTTTGTAACCCCCTTGCTAAGTTTACAACCAATTCCCTACAACCCACTTACAACCTTCTCTTCCGCCTGCTATATGTGTCCCACCCGGCCCCACCTTTCCTCTATCTTCCCCAATGGATGCCGACCACGTGGCTGTTGTAACCCCTTAGAGCATCTCCAATCCTACTGTGAGTTTAGAAAAAATGGTTGTCACATAGGAATGACAAGCTTTCATTTAAAAAATCTTTCTCCAATGCAAATGTAGAATAAATTATGAAATTGACATGACAATGACATGGCAAGGACAATGTGAAGTTGGTTGTCTAGATCTAGACAATGCACTTCACAATGACTTTGTCTCCACATCATCAATTATGAATAGAAAAATTTATAAAAAATGAAGAAGTGGAGGAGTTGTCTTGGAAGTTGGAAAAAATATTTTTTATTGTCTTCTCAATACTTTTGCGTTGGAAAATATTTTTTTATCTAATTGCCTTGTGTGAATATCATCTTGCCACATATGAAATACATTATCTTGTGCCTCATGCCATATAGAAACAACACAAAACAAGACAATAGGGTTGGAGATGCTCTTAGTTGTATGGGGATTGTAATTATAGCATTACCTTCTTTTCGAATCAAGAACATGTGTCATCATGTTTTTTCTCATAACAAAAAAATAGTAAAAAAAACATGGAATGAGATTTGATGTCCCCAATTTTTTGTCCCAACAATTTCTCTCACATTCAATTATGGGTTCCACTCATTTTATAACAAGTTAACACTTACAGTTTGTCGGATCCACAATTATATATGAGATGGGACATGCTTGGAACAAAAAATTCTCCAAAAGGTTTGAACATTTGTCCAAAAAGTGTACTAAAGTAGGTAAAAAAAAATATATAAAAGCAGATGACTTGGTCGTTAAGGTAAACTGGAAAGAAGTACTGTAAACTGTAAAGAAGTACAAGCTATCTCTAATCTGAACAGAAGAAAATAAATTTGATTTTATAAATTGGATCCGTGAAGGGGGATTTGGACACGACTACTCCATCTTTGGTTCCTCATTGAGAACCCGTTTGGTAAATCGTATTTGGAGGTAAATTTAGAATTTTATGAATTTGGAGTTAAATCTATATAATCCTATATTTGGTTGGAGATTGATTTGGATACGGAAAGTATAACAAAATAAAAAATTTGGATTCGGAAGAAAGAAAGTTGAATTTTGGAGGAAAAAATAGTTATGATTTTAATAATTTTCTTGTTAAATTAAATATTTATTAAAACTAATTAATAAATAATAATTCGTTATGTTTATAAAATAAATTTTTTACAATTATTATTTTTAAAAATATTTAATTTATAATGAATTAAAATGAGTCGTTATTATTGTTTTAAAAATTATTTTTTTATAAATAATAGTTAGTTATTATTTTTATAAAACAATTAACTAATAGTTAGTTCTCATAATTATAATCTAAATTTATAATTTATTAATTAATACTTTATTATTTAATATTTTAGAGTAATCTTAATTAATAATTTACAATTTAATTAATCATAACTATAATCATAATTATAGTCATTTATTAATTAATATTCAATTATAATCATAATTAAGAATTTATTAGTCATATTATAATCTTAATTAATAGTTCATTAATTACTATTTTATAATAATCTTAATTATTAAAATTTTAATCATAGTTAATAATTTATAATTTAATAATGTTTCACTATAATCTTAGTCTTGTTATAATCTTAATTAATGATTGAGTAATTTATTAATCATAATTATAATCATAATTAATAATTTATTAGTTTATTAATTATGATTATAATCATAATTAATAATTTATTGATTTATTAATTATAATTATAATTATAATTATACCTTGATTAATAATTTAGCAATTTATAAATTTATTTAAATATTTTATAATAATCTTAATTAATAATTTACACCTTTATTAATCATAATTATAATAATTTATTAATCATAATTATTATAATCTTTCATTATAATCTTAGTCTTATTATAATCTTAATTAATAAATGATTAGTTTATTAATCATAATTATAATCTTAATTAATAATGTATTAATTATAACTATAATATTGATTAATACTTTATTAATTTATAATTTTATTTTAATATTATATAATAATTTTAATTTATAATTTATACCTTTATTAATCATAATAATTTATTTATCATAACTATAATTTTAATTAATAATTTATAAATAAATATTTAATTATAATATTAATTAATAATTTACTAGTCTTAATTATAATCTTAAATGTAAATTATTAGTTACTATTTTATTATAATCTTAATTAGTAATATATTAATCATAATTTTCATCGATATTAATAATTTATTATTTAATAATTTAATAATTAATATATTATTAAATTTTTAATTAATAATTTATTAATAGCATATAATCATCATTATAATCTTAATTAATAATTTATTAATCGTAACTATTTTTATAATAATAATTTAATAATTAATCATAACTATAATTATAATTATAATAATTATAATAATTTTTTATTATTTTATTATCATAATTATAATTATAGTTTACCAAATTCTATCTTTGGTTGTAGTTGGATTTGGATTTGAAAATTCATGATTTTGATTTGTATTTGGATTTTCAAATCCAAATCCAAATCCATTTTACCAAACAAGCTCTGAGATGAAGTGCAAATTGAGCTGAGTCAAGCATATACAAGAAGTTTAGTGGGAGGATAAGAACAAAATTACTTTGCTGTGCGACATTCTAAATGCTATAAATGCAGGTGCAGATCCAGAAACTATAGCTAGGACGGGCTACTATGGATTAGGGTGGGCTAGAGATGGGCTAATCCATATTAAAAAAAAACAAATCCAAAAAATCATTATTTTTAGAAATTACTGTAAACCCCAATAAATTCTATAAATATTTATTTATTTTCGTTAATTTATACTTGGTCATTATTTATATTAATAAATATATATTGGGATAGGTTGACATAAGAGATATATGTAATAAATTAATATACGAAACATTTTCTTTTTGCTATACATATGGAGGTTTGTTGTTATAAGACACTTATAGAATTTTTTAGGAATGTTAATGATTTAATTTAGCAATTATTTAGCATTTAAAATAGAATTATGATCAAAACTTGAGTTATATAATTACTCGCGAGATTTACAAATTCTCACGAGACATTAATTCTCAACATCATCCGACCCCCCAGACCGACACAGTAGAGGAGAAATTTATTTTCAAAACCTTATCAAATCCCATTCAAATTCATCCAGATTTTTTCTATATAATCTTGATTAGATTTTTCTCAATGTAAACCTAAATTCCAAATTTAAATCTTATCAAATCTAACTTTAAATAGTTTTAAAATCCTTTTGTAAATAATAAAACCCGACTTCGAAATTCATGATAAAAACCCTACAAAAAATCATCGATACCCTCGTCATCACCCCAAATCCTTCCCCGACCTTGGACAACCACTCGCCGCTGAATGGCGAGCAGCCTGCGCACAGCAGTCCGCGGCAGTGCAACAACAACAACAGTATTAGCAGAATTAGGCCCGACTTCGCATACGAATTTCTCCATCTTCGTTCAGTCGTTTCACGAACTACTTGAATAGGTATGAACACAACATATACGACTTCGATCCATGTTAATTAGTTTTATTTAGCTGTCCTAGATTGTCTAGAAAATCGACGCAAATTTTGACAAAAACTGTTCCTTAAACAATTCGTAAGACAATCCTAACACCCATGTTTAGAAGGCCAATTACTGGAAATCAACTAAAAACTTTAGAAAATGATTTGAACAACTTTATAGAAGAACTAAATAGCATTTAAACCCACTAGTTACTTTTAATTATTATAAGGTTTTTTTTAGCTAAAAGCTAGGTTAAAAATTAAGGGAAAAAAGTTTTTAAAGCCTTCAAAAACACCGATATACGGTCCGTATCGACAAACCGGACGATTTCGTCGCAAACCTAGTGCATCGAAAGGTGTGTACGAACTTTGAGGACGTGTTGGCCTTGATATAAGTCGAATTGGTTGCGTGTACGCGACGAATTCGATACGTATCCGTCGAAGAACACCGTAACAGGCATTTTCAAAAATCTCAATTAGTTCGTGTATGCTCATTACGTCGCGACGAAACTTGCGCAATGACTTGTATCGTTTTTCTGGTCATGTGAGCCAAGTTTGGTCCGACTATGAGACCTTTACCAGATCGTCGTTTTGGCGGGTCCACGATCCGATTCAACGGACAATTTTGTGCACGGTTCATCGGAATCCAAAATTGGCTATACGCTTGAGTTCATATAAAAAAAACTGGACTCGTAGGTATATAAATTTGTTGACTTTAGGGACCATGCAATTTGGCACGCATTTCGGTGCAAAGTGGGTCCAACGTCGTTTTGTCCCTGTGTCCAAAATTGGACTTATGGGTAGTCAATCTTAGAAATTTTTCTTATTCCGAAAATGTTGGTGATGTTTGTTTCATCATCCGGACGTTTACAGAAGTTCTGCTTTCATGGCTCTTTGACTTGACGAGTTAGCTTATTTGACCTGATCGATTCTACACACTACCACCAGGCAAGTATACCTTGCATTCTTTACAATATATTTACATGCTTATATTCCTTTTCCTTTGTTATATGTCATTATCTAGTTTTCTTTTGTTGGTTTGTTGATATGTGTTTCCTCTTATATTATGCATACTAGTTTAGTTGTCTCGTGGATATAACGTCCTTTTTCGTGTTTTGAAATCGTAGTTCATACTAAATTTGTTCGAACTTGTACCTTGTCTGATTCGTACTGTATTACGGGGAGTGGGGAGGACGAGTGTGTCATAACTGAATTGTTATTCCTATTTTCGATTTTTTTCAACCTGAGAGTCCACACTAGGGGCAAGGGTTGATTGTTTGCTATTTTTGTTTCCAGTTTTCTCAACCCGAGAGTCGACACTAGGGGCGGGTGTTGTTTGCTTGAGCTAACCTGAGAGTCCATGCAGAGACGAGGGTTGGCTATTTGAACAAACATGAGAGTCCACGCAGGGGGCTTTGGTTTGATTATTCGTTTGAGTTATTGCCATGTGTTCACCTAGGAACTTGACATAGTATTCTATTAATTGATGTCAAATTATTTAAATGTCATTTTGTAAATCAAATGAATATAATAGACAAAAAAATGAATATTAATAACAAATATATTCAGTATTAGATTCTCTTGAAAGATCTCAATTTTTTAGTAACATAATTATTATATTATCTATACTTATGAATTAAAAAATATGAAAGTTAATTAAGTTTAATGTTTACCATATGTAGGATATATTAGTAATTAAGTACAATTTAATGGATATAATAGTTATGAATAGTGGATTTTTAAAATTTGAGTTTTTTTTTCTTTCGTTCAATTTTATAAAAAAATTTAAGAAAATTTTCTGAAATTTAGAGGGGATTGGAGATGATTTTCGATGGAATTTTTATAATTAAAATTTTGAGGATCACGGTTATGGTTAGAGATGGCCTAACACTACAGTACTACACACATCAAGTAACAATTACACTTAAAAAAGAAGGCTAATTATAAGGGCACAGGTTTTTTTTGATCGGGGCCAGCCAGGATTAGGGCTAGCCAGGTTTTGAGAAAATTTTACTCGGGCTGTCCAAATTTTTCATTCAGGGGGCTGTCCAAACCCCACAGCCCCCCAAACCCGAAAAATCACTCTCATTTCAAATTTTTACTCTCTCTTTACAAACCCTATTTTCCCTCCTCCTCCTCTTCTTCTTCTTCTCCACCATTTCCCACTCCTCTCTCTCCATTTTATTTTCGATCCTCATCTCCACCATTTTCCAACCTTCTTTACAATTTTCCAATGATCTCTCCTTACGATGGCACGCAAACGTTCCTCTCAATCAAGATAAGAAACCTAATACTTAAAGTTGTCAATTCCCCCCCCCCCCCCAAAATCCTATTAATTTAGTTCGAAAAACCCAAGTATGGAATGATAGTTAGACCTCTCGAGTCGACTACGACTGCCCATATTTCTGGCAGTCCTATGTACTGTTAGGACTGCCAGAAAGAGAGGCAGTCCACTTGTACAGCAAGTATTACACAGGACTGCCGCACTTAGTGGCAGTCCTTTATACAAAAAGGACTGCCACTACCCAGAACCAGAATACTGGCAAGTAGGGACGGACCAGGCCAGCTACGTATACCAAAGTACTCCAGTACTCCGAAACAACGTATAAGCTGTATAGATGGGGGTCACTGCTACAAACCAACAGTCAATCCTAGGTCACATGATCCTAGATATCTCAGTCTCAGACAAGAAGTAAAGTACAAGAATATGATCATCATGCATATAAGACAGTAAAGCGTCCCAAACCATAATATATAGATGATCATGAAGCTAGTCATACAAAATGAAGAACAAGCAAGACTAAGTAATACATGACCAGCTCTAGCTGCAGTCTAGAAATATAACATCATGTCTAAGCCCGTAGGTTAAATGTCAAGTCCAAAACACGAGCTAAATACGTGCTCGGTGGCTAAACGCCTCAAAAGAATATGTACAGAAAAGAGTGGGTAAGAGAAAGAACACCCACTCAAGTCCCCTGGTGCTCCGGGTAGTCACCATCGAGAGGAAGGTCCGGAAGATCCTCGGGCTCCTCAACTAGATCTGGTCAATGCAAAACTAGTGGGGTCAGAACCCCAATAGCAAGTACCACAAGAAAGCCAAACTTATGAACTAAAACCAGCATGCAATTCATAGCAACGGATATAGACAGGAATAAGTAAAAGTAAATCGAGACTCGTGCGCTACCAATGCACTTATCCCGAGAATAGGAAAGACAATGAGTAAAGCAACATGTAGCATAAGGTAATAGACATGTGACAGAATGTAAACTGTGTACATGTAAGGAAAAAGGAAGCATGTGAACATGAAAGATAAACTAGACATGTGAGCATGTTAAGTAGTCGGGACATGTGAGCATGTTAGATAACTGGAACATGTAAGATAACTGGAACATGCGAGCGTGATAGTAACTGGAACATATGAGCATGTTATGTAACTGGAACATGTGAGCATGTTATGTAACTGGAGCATGTGAGCATATAGTGAAGCCGAGCATGTAGTAGGAAGAATAGTATGTAAGGAATGACATGAAGCTAAGTACTACAATAAGATAAACCGGAGCAAGACTAGACTAAACAAGAATGGACTCCATCCATCAATCACGGCCAAGCAATGATTACGGCTTGATACTTTAGCTAACTAGGGTTGTCACAATCCTAATTACTAACAAATGCAAGTCTGAGAATTCCAAGTCCAGCACCTGCCTGCTACTACCTGAATGATCCAAGCAAAAAGAAAATAAGTATAGCAGACACACTGCAGAAAGATACATATGTCCTAAAGAGGTGCCCCACTCGACGGTGTGCTGGAAGAGTGCTCATCATGACAGATAGCTCCAAATCCCAAGTATATATATATTTATAGGGCCAAGATCAAAAGGGCAACAGGTAACTGGAAAATTCTCAATGATCTAAGTAATCAAGCTAGTTGTTTAGTCCTTAACATTTTCTTGTTGGATTCCGGGTGTGGCATTCCGCAGAATCCATCCTAGACATGAGACATGCAAGACTGGACAAGACAAGCAAGATTGTGCACAACAACAAGCCACAACAAGACATGACAATATCAAGACAAGAGTGCACTATGACGAGCCACTATCAAGGAGCAAGACATGTACTAGAATCAAGAGTGCACCATGACAGGCCACTATCATGTAAGCAAGAAAAGACATGTTCAAGAGTGCACCACGACGGGTCACTGTCAAGTAAGCAAGAAGGCATGGCAACAATTTGTCACGCCCCGATCCCGCTAGGGTCGTCCGTCTTGCCTGGATCCCTACGGGATCGATCGTTCTCGCTAAGGCGTGATGCCGTGCAAGCCTAAGTTGCGCTTGCACAAGGCCATGTACATGCACAAAACAACTAGTCAAGCAAAAACACACGCACGGACCTATTTGTTAAGCAAAACACACGCACGCACCCATTCATTACAGAAAACCAAATATTGAACACAGAGATTTGAAATGAAAATACTTCTTTTATTGATAACTTGATAGGAATACAAGTACAAAGCTTTGCAAACTCAGAGTGCCTTATATTTTGGCTACATGATTCTCTTTGAAACTCTCTTTTGAAAATAGTCGCAATGCCCATACATGATATCCCTTTATTATAAGCTGGAATTGAAAGACACCTTCAAAAGGAAAAGAAACTTGAAACTTGACTGAAAGCAAATTGAAACTTCGAGGCGATCCACGAGCTCTACTGGGCTAGACGAGCTTCGGTGCCTCACTTGAAATCCCCCTATCTCTTTTTGCTTTCTGAAAAGGATGCCCACAACGTGGGTCAGCACACATCATGTACTAGCGAGCGGCTTTTGGCCGAACTCGCAAAACTCTGCACTAAATCAATATGTTGAGCTAACATTTACTAGTGATCTTTCTACTTGTCTAGGTTTTTTTAACAATTCATAAGAAAATAATAGTAGAAATATATAATAAGCAACTTACCAACGCCGGCAGTCATCCCTGCACAAAACATGTTAGCACAATTTGCATAACGAGTAATTCATGTTCATTCTTGCAGATATTGAAGTTGTCATTCGGGTCATGCAGGTGGACTATTCTACATATTGGTCCATGGGTTATCCCCATGATTAGCCGCTGTGACTCTTTGGTTCAGCTCGTCGCTAAGGACTCAGATCGACTCACATTTTCATATGGAGGCCCTAATCTATCCTAGGCCGAGCGGTTCCAGGTGCCCCCAGATACCACCCGAGAGACAAATGTTTCCTTGTATACAAGTTGTCCGAGACCAAATGCATGTTCTAGCCGTTCTATCAGATGAGACACACTTGGATTTATGCACAGATATACGACACGTTTGTTTCGTTCCTTCAGATTGATCTCAACACGTACAAGTTCGTTTGTACATGTCTAAATTTTCAAGCATATTAGTGACAAGCAGATGATCATTCTTATCGAGCAGACAGAGTAGCAATACATATTCTTGTATTTGATTCAATTCAATTATCTTCTCTTATCTTTTGTGGATGTGGTATCGTTGATCATTGGGACAAGGCAACAGAGTAGACTAGAGATCATTTTTATTAGGCGTACAGATCAATGTTTGTTCGGTTGAAGCAACTCATCGAGATGAATCTTAGTTGAGAGAAGGAGGGACTTCACGCGCCGTTCACGAACAATTCACGCGGCCTACATTGGCACCAACAGTTGATTAGCATACTTCGTCTCTTTCTCTCAAGATTCAGAAAAAATACGAAATGCGATGAAAGCGAACAATAAAAACCAATCATCGAAAACCAACACGAAAACGCATTCAACAAAACCAAGCAGCGAGAGAAAACATTCAGCAAAACTCTTGGATTCATTTCAATAGAAGCCAATCCATCAATTGGAAATCTTCATTGCATTTCATCCGTGATCAATCGATACCGGCAAGGATTTCACCAAATACTCAGTTCATGACTGAGTCAACAAGCCGTAGGTATTACATAGTGGATCGCGGGGAGCGGGGCACTACATAATAACCCACTGAGAAAAAGTTTTGTCCTCAAAACTTAAGAAACAAACTCACCTCCACTATTGTTGTATTCTGGATCAAGCAACGTGGAGAGATTGTAGACACGTGTTGTCGCCGTATTGGCATTCCGCAACTGCTGATTGTGCGGATTATCTCGGAGCGGCGGTGGGTCTGGCAGCTGTCCACGCTCTTCATTATCATCTCTATTTCGATTTTTCTTCGGGCAATATTTGACTGAGTGGCCCTGTTGGCCACAACGAAAACAAGTGTTATTAGCGGCACGACAGTCCTCCTTGACGTGCCCACTCTTGCCACAGTGACTGCAACTCTGGCCATTCACATAGCGGCAGTCCTCTTTAACATGCCCTCGTCGACCGCAGAAGCCGCATACAGGCTTGTTGTTCTGTTCCCCGTCAGTCTTTTTCTCTCCGTCATGATATCTCTTGGCGGGCTGATTCCGACCATACTGCACTTTATTGGACGCCTTCTTCAGACAGAACTGTTCCACCTGTAGCGCCGCCTCAAAGGCCTGAGAATATGACCCACATTCTCGATTCAACATACTTAACTGGATGTCGTCATTCAGACCTCCAACGAATCGATTTATGCGAGTCTGCTCGGTGGGTAGCATCACAGCAGCAAAATTTGCCAGCTTAGCAAATTCAGACTCATAGTCCTCCACGGACATATCTTCCTGTTTCAGTGTGATGAAGTCATCCTCCATCTTCTTGCTCATGGCTGGAGGCAGATATTGATCCAGAAACGCCTTCTTGAATGAGGCCCATGAGATCTTTCCATTTTTAGCCGTTGCGAGCAGCGCTGGCTTCTTCGTCTTCCACCAATCCTTCGCCCGCAATCGTAGAAGCATAACGTCACAAACTACCTTCTTACTACTCGGAACTCCTATGAACGCGAACAGACTCTCCATTTTATCAATCTAGTCCATCACCTTATCGGGTGATGTCCTGCCTTCAAATTCCGGAGGTTTCGCGTCTAAGAAGTCCTTTGGCCTAAAGGAAGTGTGCCTTTGCGCTGGCTGGGGCTCATCACCCTCCACGGGCTCAATCTCGGGCGTTCCCGTTGGTTTAGTCGCTGCGGTGGTACCTCGATTTGTCGCAAACGCCGTGACAATTTGAGTCAAGGACTCCAACTGTTTCTGCTGGGCCTCTATTTGGGACTGTCGTATTTGATTGCGTTCCTCCTTGTCCTGCCTTTACAGTTCCAACAATGTCATGATCCGTTCTATAGGATCTGTCGAGGAAGCTGGTCGAGTAGGGGCCATTTCTCTACAAAAGAGTATAACTTTTGTCAGTATCATAAAATATTATGGACTTATTGTATGGGGCATTGGTTTTCATAACACAAAATTAGGACTCTTTTGAAAGCCATCAAAATACTTTATATACTTTTTCAAAAATGATATTTGCAAGAGGCCAAGGACGTAAAACTGTGCTCTGATACCACTTTGTCACGCCCCGATTCCGCTAGGGTCATCCGTCTTGCCTGGATCCCTGTGGGATCGATCATCCTCGCTAAGGCGTGATGCCGTACAAGTCTAAGTTGCGCTTGCACAAGGCCATGTACCTGCACAAAACAACTAGTCAAGCAAAAACACACGCACGCACCCATTAGTTAAGCAAAACACACGCACGCACCCATTTATTACAGAAAACCAAATATTGAACACAGAGATTTAAAATGAAAATACTTCTTTTATTGATAACTTGATAGGAATACAAGTACAAAGCTTTGCAAACTCAGAGTGCCTTATATTTTGGCTACATGATTCTCTTTGAAACTCTCTTTTGAAAATAGTCGCAATGCCCATACATGATATCCCTTTATTACAAGCTGGAATTGAAAGACACCTTCAAAAGGAAAAGAAACTTGAAACTTGACTGGAAGGAAATTGAAACTTCGAGGCGATCCACGAGCTCTACTGGGCTAGACGAGCTACGGTGCCTCACTTGAAATCCCCCTGTCTCTTTTTGCTTTCTGAAAAGGATGTCCACAACGTGGGTCAGCACACATCATGTACTGGCGAGCGGCTTTTGGCCGAACTCGCAAATCTCTGCACTAAATCAATATGTTGAGCTAACATTTACTAGTGATCTTTCTACTTGTCTAGGTTCTTTTAACAATTCATAAGAACATGATAGTAGAAATATATCATAAGCAACTTACCAACGTCGACAGTCATCCCTGCACAAAACATGTTAGCACAATTTGCATAACGAGTAATTCATGTTCATTCTTGCAGATATTGAAGTTGTCATTCGGGTCATGCAGGTGGACTATTCTACATGTTGGTCCATGGGTTATCCCCATGATTAGCCGCTGTGACTCTTTGGTTCAGCTCGTCGCTAAGGACTCGGTTCGACTCCCATTTTCACATGGAGGCCCTAATCTCTCCTAGGCCGAGCGGTTCCAGGTGCCCCCAGATACCACTTGAGAGATAAATGTTTCCTTGTATACAAGTTGTCCGAGACCAAATGCATGCTCTAGCCGTTCTATCAGATGAGACACACTTGGGCTTATGCACAGATATACGACACGTTTGTTTTGTGCCTTCAGATTGATCTCAACACGTACAAGTTCGTCTGTACATGTCTACATTTTTAAGCATACTAGTGACAAGCAGATGATCATTCTTATCGAGCAGACAGAGTAGCAATACATATTCTTGTATTTGATTCAATTCAATTATCTTCTCTTATATTTTGTGGATGTGGTATCGTTGATCATTGGGACAAGGCAACAGAGTAGACTAGAGATCATTTTTATTAGGCGTATAGATCAATGTTTGTTCGGTTGAAGCAACTCACCGAGATGAATCTTAGTTGAGAGAAGGAGGGACTTCATGCACCGTTTACGAATAATTCACGCGGCCTATATTGGCACCAACAGTTGATTAGCATACTTCGTCTCTTTCTCTCAAGATTCGGAATGAATGCGAAATGCGATGAAAGCGAACAATAAAAACCAATCATCGAAAACCAACACGAAAACGCATTCAACAAAATCAAGCAGCGAGAGAAAACATTCAGCAAAACTCTTGGATTCATTTCAATAGAAGCCAATCCATCAATTGGAAAGGTTCATTGCATTTCATCCGTGATCAATCGATACCGGCAATGATTTCACCAAATACTCAGTTCATGACTGAGTCAACAAGCCGTAGGTATTACATAGTGGATCACGAGGAGCGGGACACTACAATCATGTAAGCAAGAAAAGACATGTTCAAGAGTGCACCACGACGGGTCACTGTCAAGTAAGCAAGAAGGCATGGCAACAATTATCATAGCTTGTAAGAAAGAATCTATCAAAAGACATATCATGGTATGTGGAGAAGAATAATCAAGGCTAAGTATATTTCATAAAAATGGTTGAACATGTGCTAGTATCAAGTCTATATAGGGTGTACAATCATTATATAACTGAGCAAGATCATCTTATCATGTTAAAAAATCATTACAGTCGAAGAAAATATCAAAAGCGGACAAAAATGGGCCAAAACGAGCAAAAATAGACCAAAACGGCATACCGGCGGCATACTGCGGCATACCGGCGGTATACCGGCCTAAAGACAGATGGTTTCTGGGGCAAAAACCGGCATACCGGCGGTATACACCGGCATACCGGCGGTATACCATTTTTCCAAACAGCAACAAAATCCAGATTTTTGCCAAAACTTGTTTCGGCCATAAAAACTTCGTTTTAAATCGAAATTCGGATTTTCAAAAGTCAAAATTGCATAGAATTAAATTTTCTACAACATGGAACTATTAGATTTCAAAAATTCAAAGATTTGATAGGTCAATATCTCAAAATACTCCAAAATAGAGGTTCTCGGAACACCGAAACGAGTCCCGATTGCCACCAAACTCAAAATCCATGTATACTAGCTAGGTAAGGACCCCATATATGTATATGTGACCAAGATCCATGATGATAACTCTAGTATCACTGTTGATACCAAGTTTTCTACTAAGTCACTATTAGGTTTTAACAGAAAATTAAATCTTGCTTAAACAAGTTTTGGAAACATGCATATATACGAGAATCGTAAGGAAAAACAAATTTTACAAAATAAGTTTAGAGAAATTCTAAGTATTTACTGCCAAGGGAAATAAAATGACAACAAAAATATTTTTATTCAAGATTTGGCAAGATGTACTTGCCTAGGTTAAGCTCCAAGCCTAATCTTCTACTCCACCACCAAGAGGGGTACGAAACCACACTCTAGGCCTCAAGGCCAAGCTCTTGGCAAGCTCCAAGGGGGGGAGAAGGGAAGAAGAAATGAAAAGAGAGTGAAGAGAATGAAAAGAGAGAGGAGAGAGAAAGTGAAATGGTATATATAGAAGGGGAAATTAAACTTAGCCGTTGGATCATGATCCGTGTAAAAATCTAGGTCAATCATGGCCATTCTAACAAAATCAATTGTCCATTGGATAATAGAGTGCATCTACACTATTCACGAAAATATCTAAGCACTATTCATCAAAATATCCAAAATACTATTCACGAAAATATCAGAAACACTATTCATGAAAATATTAGAAACCAAAAATATCTAAAGTGTAGAAAACATGTCCGGGCGGTATGCCGTCGGTATACTCCGGTATACCGGCTGTATGCCGATCAAGGAGAAAACCTATAGTTTTGGAAAAAATTTAAAGCATTTCGAAAACCAAAAAAATACAAAATACAGTGCAAAATACGTATCCGTATATAAATACCAATACTGTGAAACGAGTCTCACACTAAGTGCGGCAGTCCTGTGTTATACTTGCTGTACAAGTGGACTGCCGCTCTTTCTGGCAGTCCTATATACTGTTATGACTGCCTGAAAGTGAGGCAGTCCACTTGTAAAGCAAGTATAACACAAGACTGTCGCACTTTGTGGCAGTCCTTTATGCATAAACGATTGCCACAAAAGGATTGCCACAAGTGTGGTAATCCTTTATGCATAAAGGACTGCCACAAAAGTGTGACAGTCCTGTGTTATACTTGTTGTACAAGTGGACTGCCTCACTTTCAGGCAGTCATAACAGTACACAGGACTGCCATAAAGAGCGACAGTCCTGAATTGGGAGTCTTGTTTGATGTTTACTAAGTATTAATCGATTGATATTAAATATTCGTAGTCATGACCCGAATCCGAAGACGAAGAACGTTGACGTCGAGGGTGAAAGAAACGTCCTACCGCATCGGAGCGGAAGGCACGTGAAGCTGAGCGGGTTCGCGAAAAACCACTAACGATAAGAGAACCGGCGGCACCCTCTCAGACTGTACCACGTCGAACCAAACGCGTTACAAGTAAATCGAAGCAACAGAAGACTCGTCCTGATTCTCCCTCCTCCGATGATGATTTGCCCATTGTTCATAGAGGGGGGACGATGGTTCCGGACCTTCTCATGCGAAGGCGCTTATGATAGAGCTGATCGGGAAGTGAGCTCAACCGGTTGCTCACTATTGAAGTCTCTGCCTAACCACATATCTTACCAAATTTGGAAGGATCTGGCAAGTTCATTACCTTAGATGTAAATTGACTTTTGAAAATAGTAGTTACATTTTGTATTTATATATTCTTTATCTTGTTTTATTTTCAGAAAAGCTCGCATATCTTGCGGGTCATTAAACACGCTAAGATGTGCAGTACATGGGATTTTGACAATTTGAAAGAAGGTGTGAAGGCCAAAATCATTCCCACTCGGTTGCAGCATATTACAAAACACTCGTATAAGATTGTAATACATGTGGTTCGTATTACGTATCTTGGTATATGTGTACGTATTCTTGACTCGTATTGCGTATTCCCCTGCATGGTTATTTCTGCATTTCCTTCTTGGTTCGGTTCAACTTGTTGCTGGTTCGGCTTGACTTGATTTTAGGTGGACCGAACCCCCACCTACCACCACCACCCTCATTTATATTTCCCATTCCCTCATTCTCTCTCTTCATTTACTTCTTCTTCTCCACCATTACTTCTTCAACCACCAGGAGGAAGAGAGAGAGACAGCTTAGGCAAGTGCAAACTTACTTCATGATGGATCTCAAGTTTTATTGATCCATTCTCTTCCTTACTTGATTCTAAGCCTCTTTAGAACTTGATATTTTTGGATTTGATGGATGGATTCTTGTAGATCTAAGTTTGTAACTTTTTGGTTTTCTTGGTTTTGATCTCTAAAACTTAGTTATTTTCGAAAATTAATGGTTCTATGTTGTAGAGAATTCAATTTCATACAGTTTTGGCTTTTGTTTCGCTTGATTTCGACTTCGAATGAGTAAGTTATGGCCATTACAAGTTTTCGGAACTTTTATGGCTGAACTTGCTGATTGAGGACGATGACCCCCATGCGCCCGGGAGGCCATGCGTCGGGAGGCCATGCGCTGTGAAGTCCCGGTAGCGTATCCCTTAACTCCGAGCGTGTCATGCGCGTAGGTTCCCTACGCGCATGTACTGAAGACGCAACGTAAGTTTTCCATGCGCCGGTTGTGCAGAAATCCCACGCGCCGATGGTGCAGGAATCCCACGCGCCGATGGTGCAGGAATCTCATGCGCCGATTGTGCAGGAATCCCTGTAGGAGCGTAAAAAGTGCTTCAGAGAAAGAGTCAAAGAGATGAATCATTTTTCATTCATAAGTGATTGGTTTTACACCAAACAGAGCGGTTAATCCCTTTACGCCACAGAGAGGCTAATCACTTTACGCCTGTGCAAGCTGATCGTTTTACACTTGGGTCCAAACTGATGGCTCTTTACGCCTATGACTAGCCAACTACTCCTTTTACGCTAGGACAAGGCTGTCTAGTCTCGTATTTAATGCAGAACCTGACATGGAGATATTAATGATGGCATTTACCATAGAATCCAAAGGAATTTGTCTCATACAAAGACCATTGTTGTCGTTTATGTGGATCGAGCTACTTTACGCTCACTATATGGTTTCTTTTACGCACGGAGTTTTACACGAGTTTTTACGCTCATAAAACAATGTGTGCGTAAAGTCTATTTGAGCCATTTTTACGCTCAAGGTTATTCAATAACCACTTTACGCGGGAAACCTATGACAGAGCTATTTTACGCTCATCTTACTGCTTTACGCCTAGAGGATGTTGGGGCTATTTTTACGCCCTATTCTTTCTGGCCAGTTAGGAACGTGGTTTGCCTACATGGCCTTCATGCCATATATTTCGAAGAACGTGTGTACATGTATCCTATTCTCACTGAAATGATGGGACGCGTGTCAACGTATGCAAAGGATGACTCTGATCATGGGTGGCAGTTGTTAGCGTAAAGACAAATTTTGATGCTTTTTATGCACAGAGGCCCCAGTCTATAAATAGACTGATTTTGAACGACGAGACACACACAGAGACAGGAGAAAATATAGAGATCAGAACTTAGAGATTTTGATTCTCCAGAGCATTCTTCTTCAACCTTTCTTTCAGAATAGAGTGAAGCAAAGCAGGAAAGCATTCGGCCTCGCCATCAGTGCCCAAGTGCGTTGATACCTTTCTGGTGACTTAGTTCTTCCAGTTGTTCTACTTCAAGCAGTGATCTTCATCATCATCATATGGTCCAAGGAACAAAGTGATCATTTACGAATCAGACTTCCATAGCAATACTTCTCCAGAATCAAATTTGTACTTCTTGTACTTTTTCTCGTTTTATTTTCAAAAGCCAATTCCTCCAAGGCATTTTGTTAAGTGAAACAAAAATGGCGACTCTGCTGGGGACGACCTTCTCCTCTGACGAGGAGGCAATTGCTCAATATGATGATGTTTCGGTCGGTTCGACCAAGAAGACTCTGGTTGTGCACTTCGACCAGACTGCCTACGAAGAAATGCTCCGAACTGGGGGTGGTTCTCGCTGCTCCAATGTTCAAAAGTCTCGCAAAGCAAGAAAAGTTTGGATTCCTAAATCCAAAATAGCTTCTGATCTCTCTGTTGCTGTTGATGACAAGGGAATTCTTCCCTCTCCTGTCGTAGGGGCTCCCGTTCATAACGAGGCAGTCCTTACTTCGGCGTCGCTCTCTAAGTGTGACAATTTATCTCCCGTCTGTGACGGTGTAGATGATCGGGTTCCACGCCCACTGCGTAAGAACCAGGTTTTACGCCCACTCGGTAAAAACTAGGTTTTACGCTCAAGGCATAAGAATAAATCTCCCATTTGTAATGTGGCAGATTCTAATGCTTCTGAGTGTAAAAATAAGTCTCCCGTCTGTGACGTGGTAGACACACACAAATTATGCTCCTCGCGTAAAACAAAATCTCTCGTCTGTGACATGGTAGATAATCAATTTTTTCGTTTTACGCGTAAAGGTAAGTCTCCTGTCTGTGACAGTGTAGATAAAATTCACAACGATGTTTGTACATCTAATGTGAATATACCTAAACGCATACAGCGTAAAAATTTTGTTGGTAAAACTTCTGTCCTACACCAACAACCTTCTTATACTGCTTTACGTAAAGTACCAAACTTGCAAATCACGCGCCATGAAGATGGAGTCCTTCGTGCTCAAAAATCTCAAGATTTACGCACACAACTCCAAACGCGTAGAAATGCACAATTTGGTTTTGCGAATGCTGCTAGTAATCTTCTTTACACACAGGGTACTAAACGTTTTTCTACCCCTAATGTGATAAAGAAGAATACTCCCTCCATTCCTTCTGACTTACGTGAATTGCTCATACAAAAGCGTAAGAATTCACAATCTCCGGTGATGCTCCCCCAAGAAAAACATCATTGTGAATATCACCAGGTTGTGATCAATTGTTGTTGTTCACCTTCAAAACGGTCAGTTTTTGATCGATTGAGTTTTTTGCTTCAACATTAAGCTGAAGACCAAGAAGATGAGCTGTCATATGCATCAGTCAATATGGCATCTCATACTAACAGAGGACGACGTCCGAGACGGAACATATCCCAAACTCTAGGTCAACAACAGTTCAACAGACTTCTTGATTCCTTTGAAGGAGTATATCAGAATACTCGATCAAGAAGACAAAGGCGATTACAGACTTCTGATTCAGAAGCTGGGGGTACTCAATCTTTTGAGTCTGATACCGATAGTGTGGATTCATACTTCTATACAAATCCTTCCGTATCTTCACGAGAGGTTGAATCCTACGCTGTTGGAGATGAACCAGAGACGTCATCTGCTAATACAGAACAACGTCTCACTGCCGTTGAGCAATCACTGAAAGATATGCTTAACATGGTGCAAAGTATGCATCAGATAATTTTGAATCAGCAAACTGCTCAACCGACGGTAATAACACCAGTACCAGTAGCAACACAAACTCAAGATAGTCAAGGGGCTGAAATACCTTTGAATTCTCAAGAGCCAGCTATTAATCAGAATTCTGCATCTCCAGATCCTATCATTCCTGAAGATGTACCACCTCCAGTCGGGGTTACGGTACATCCAACAACCATTCAATCAAATGTGCTTCCCCAAACCAGTGAAGCCATTCAAGCAGTGCGTGAGCTCAAAGCACAGTTTGAAGTTTTGAGGCACAAAGATCAACTCCAAAGGTTAGGGATCAAGCAACCTTATCCTCCTCATTGGAATGATGTACCCTTTCCACCAAAATTCAAGCCACAATCTATGGTTTTGTTCGATGGAAAAGCATCTCCCAGTCAATATATCAATTACTTTGATATTATGACTGTACACTTGCAGAAAGATGACGCTCTTCTCACTCGAGTGTTCATCGGGTGCCTGACGGGTTCGGCTTATGATTGGTATCGAAGTTTACCCGACAATTGTATTTCGTCTTTCGACGAATTTAAGGCAATGTTTCTCTCCCGCTTCTATGAAGGAGGCATGGACATGAACATGTCCTCCTTGATAGAAATTAAACAAAAGGAGAAAGAAGATACTCGGACGTTCATCGAACGTTTCCGACAGGCGACTTTAAAGGTGCCTCCTGGTATGCCAGATTCAGCATTGATTGATACATGCAAGATGAATCTACGACCATCCATCACTGTTTTCACGGGTTCTCAATTCTCAGATTGGGCTTCGTTCATCATAGCAGCGGTTTCTGCCGAGACCAATGGTAGGTTGGCTCGTGAACATGGGATAATTTTTGCCTCAGATGATAGAGGAAAGAAAAGTAATCCTGGTAATAACTCCGGCAATCGTAATGTAAAGGGGAAAGATACCCTCATGGTTAATCTTTCCAAGAATAAAACGATGCTGAATAGTCAGGAATCTTCCAGGCCAAAGGAAGAATACTCTTTTGATGAGAGTGATATCCCAGGGATATTTCAGTGTCTGGTAAAAAGTGGCAAATTTCAGATTCCAGAGCCAAAGAGGCCTAATGAGGTGAATCTAACTGATAATCCCAAATATTGTATCTATCATGGATACATTAATCATCCTACCAGTGCTTGCTATGTCCTGAAGAAGAAAATCCAGGAGCTGATAAATGGCGGGGCTATCGCTTTAACCAATGATGACCATACGGTTACAACCAATATGGTTTCTCTTTGGTTCGGAGATTTTCCTCCACAGCAGGTCCCAGATGGAATTATCCCAATTCCGAAGGCGACGATGAAGATCGTAAATATCCCGCCTGCCAGAGAAGAAGATGCAGGATTACTGCCGCTTACACTAAAGAATGGTGAAATCATGTGGGTACATCCTGACATAGTGCCTGAGTTGGAAAGTGAAGATAAAACTTCAAAATCCAAGAAGGGCAAGAAAATTAGAACCTGCAACATGATTTTCCATGTTATTCCAGATTCCGATGACTTGGATCACCTATGGGCTGGCATTCCTTTAGAAGATAGACTGAAAGGACTAAACATCTATCCCCCAAGTCTAGCTCCTTTTACCAAGCTCAAGCTTACTCATCAGCAGTGGTTAGCCATGAATAGTGTTCCTTTATATCGGGCACAACAAGTCTTTGCTGCTTATGAAAAAGCTCCAATAGGGATTCTTCCTCGTATCCCGAATCTTTCTCCTCCTGTGGTTACAACGACACCTATTCTCCACTTTTCTGAGGTTGCAGAAGGTCTTGCTTCTTCCTCTTCCGCTATTGGAATACCTGTCAAAAGTCTGCTGCCCACTTACTTGTATAGTCAACAATCTGTCCATCTCATGAAGAAGATGGGTTATGACTTTCAGAAGACAGAAGGTTTAAATTATGATAAAGGAATATGACTTCCTTTACAGATTCAAAGTCAAAATTCCACTCTTGGATTGGGTTCTGAAGCTCCTCATAACAATCCACACAAGAAGAAGGCTAAGAAAGGGAAGACAAAATCCTGTAATATGGTACTTCCTTCTCCAGAGTCTGAAGAAGAAACTTTTGCTGGTACAAGATCTGAAAAAGAGTACCATAAAGACTATGAGGGATCCTCCAAAGAAGCTGAAGGCGTAGTGGAGACACTACCAACTCAATCCTCTTCTGTTCCTGCTAAACCTTCTGTGGTTGAAAAGGGGAAACAGAAAGCAGTACGCTTCGACGTCCCATTAAAGTCTGCTTCCAGTCAGGGGGTAGTAATGAAGCCTTACAAATTTGATATTCTAGCTCAGTTATCCAATACTCCGGCTAGACTATCTATATTTGAGTTGTTTCGCCTTTCCAGAGAAAGCAGAGAGACTTTGAGTGAAGCTTTACTCCAAGCAGATTCATGCTTGGCTCAACTCAAGACTCCTGATAATATACCAGTGTCATGTCCACAATGTCATAGTGTGATGGAAGCAATTCCCAACATCACCTTTACACAAGAAGATATGCTGTTGAAGCATAACAAGCATGACAGGCCTTTGTGCTACACCGGGTATATTGGATCCACTGAAATTGACAGGATTTACATTGATCCCGGATCCTCAATTAGCATAATTCTTCAGAGTATGCTAAGACCCCTGAGGATCCCTACTAGTGATTTGATTTACACTAGTACTACGATAGTCGGTTTTAACTCTGGCAAGAGCAAGCCATTGGGGAAGATTCGTCTGCAGATTCAGATTGGTGATCTTCGAACCATGGTAACTTTCTATGTTATCAACTCAGACGTCTCCTATAATATCTTTTTGGGGAGACCGTGGATTCATGAGCATAATATTGTACCTTCAACTCTCCACCAATGCTTCAAGTATGTGGATTTTCAAGGAGTTGTGAAAACTGAGTTTGCTGATATCAATCCCTTCAAGGGTGTCGAAGCCTATTTTTCTGATTAAAGGCTTTATAAACAAGAGCATGTGAAAGAGATATCAGATATGGCTGAAGATCAATCATCTACCGAGGATCAATCTATTAATGAAGATCCGCCAGAGGAGCAACCTTTGAAGATCATAGTCAAGGGACGAATCCAATCTCAATCTTTCAATGATCAACCTCTGATAATCAAGGTTAAAGGAAGAACTCAAACTTCATTTGAGGAATCAACAAATATTCCTGCTAATTAAGAGCCAAGTTCAACCTTTCATGATCAAGGTCAAAGGACGTACTTCTTGTACGAATGATCCAGAACCACCATTGATTGTCAATCTTGGCAAATCTACGCAGAAGACGGATAATGGTCCACTGATGATCAATCCGAGGCGAAGCAATCAAATCGTAAATGATGTAAATATTGATCATTCTGTACTTTTTGATATCAATGAAGATTTTCTTTTCGAGTATATGGCTGTCAAGTTTATCGAAAGAATGACTTTATCTTCTGATAATCAAAGTCATCGATATAAAGACGACATCGAGCCAGAAGAAATTTTATACATCGATCATAAGGAAAATTCTTTCCCTCCTCATACAGATGTTGGACCGTATGCTCAAAGGTTCCTAACATCTTCTCCTTATCTTCTACCCGTGGCCGCTTCATCACAAGCTTGCGTAACTTTTAGACGTCATGAAGAATCTTACTTCGTGGTTTCGTCTGATAAGAAAAACAAGCGTCAAATTGTGTTTGGCCTGGCTAGAAATATCCCTTTTGCTCAGACAGATGAGCTGAAGGATAAAGACAAGGGAAGAATCCGAATTGACAAGTATAGTCAATAATCTGTCAAGATTATCCAGAACATGGGATATGACTTGAAGACTATGCAAGGTCTCAATCAAGGCAAGGGTAGACGATCACCATTATGTGGTGATCCGTTTTACCAAAAGACTCGTCATGGGTTGGGATATGATCCGTTCCACATGTTTTATGACGATATACAAGAAGAATTCTCTTCTAGCTCTTCGCAATCATCGGATTCAGAAGAAGTCCAATCCATTGAAACTGATATGTCTCATTCCTCATATAATGAATCTGGATAAGTATTTTCAGTCAATATGGTTCAAACTGATGGTGAATCCGAGCCATTTGAAAATGTCCCTTGAGCCACCATCGGTTCATTTATTTCCCTCATATATATCTTCAACGACATCTGTCTTCTTAATCTCCAGCTACCAAAGTTTGGTTAAGCTGATTACTTGTCTCTTTGAAGAGGGATTTTGATCTCCTATCTTACCAATTGGTATATAAAGTTGGATTTATTATTTATCATATTTTCATAACCTCTGGATAAATACTAAATCCACTTTCTTTTCCTATCTATCATGTCCATTTGACCTCTACATAGATATTAATCTACTTTTCTTTGGGTTCTTACATACTGTCATGTTCATATTACCTCTGATAGTATTGTACACTCTAAACAGAAAACAAGATTACATTATCTATCATGTTCATATTACCTCTGGATAGATATGATGTTTTGAGTTTAGAAAACTTGTCATGTTCATATAACCTCTGATGAGTATTTTCTATCCCATACAAAACAAGATTTTATTATCTATCATGTTCATATTACCTCTGGATAGATATAATACGTTGAGTTTAAAAGACTTGTCACGTCCATATTACCTCCGATAAGTGTTTTCTATCTCATACCAAATAAACGATATGATCACAAAACAAATCTTTCATTCATTTCTGGTAGAAATACTACAGAATGGATAAGACAAAAAGATGACAAAACACTCTCTTAAGGTGGAGTAGAAACATCTTGGAGCAACTTCTTCAATTCTTCTAGCTGTCTGCCATGAGAACTCATAACCTTCTTGGTAGCCTCTGCACGTCGAGCTTTAGGAGTGCAAATACGGAAAAGTTCAGCAAAGGTGATTATCAAGTTGTCCTTGGCTTCATCAAGAGTTCTGATGGTCGACTCAGCCCCAAAAGCTTTCTCTTCTAAAATTGAGCTTTAGGTGAGGTACATATTTCGAGCATCGATCATCTTCTCTCTTTCAGCCTTCAAGCAAGCTAGCTCTGTCTCGACTTTGCGGATTCTGTCATTCTTGCTCTGAATATCTATGTTCAAAGCATCATAAGCCACTCTGTGGCCATGCAGTGCATGTTTTATGCCAGTCAAAAAGGCTTTCTCTTTGGCAACCTTCAGACTGTGTTCATGGAGAGCTGTATTATATGTAGTCTCCCGAGCAAGATAATCAGCTGTTAAGGCTTCATACTTCTCCTGAATGAGGTCTTCAACAGTCTCATTTGATAGCTTGAGATATTCTCCAATCGGCTGCTCAAGGTCCTCCATAATTTTCTCCAATGTGGCAGCTCTCTCAACATCATTGAACATGGCAACATTCTTGATAGTCAGAGCCATTGCCGTCTTCAAAATCTCATAGCTGAGACCTTTATTCAGGACCATCTTTATCAAAGTTGCCAGAGTTTTATAAAAAGTTTTAGTATGAATCTCAACCAGGAGATTCATCTCTACGTTGGAGCTAGGTGTGGCGGCAATATCTAATAAATCTTTTCTTTGGAGATCGGGAGCAGATGTGGTTGGCATGACAGTAGGAAGAGACGAAGTCGTTGCTATTACTGCCGTCATAGCCAATTAATTCTCAGAAGTTTCGGGGATTGTATCTCCAATATCTGCAAATATTTTTGGTGTAGCAACAAGCTGAGATGGAGCCATTGTTGTTACTGCTACTTGGTTTCCAAGATTTTCAGAAGCAATGTTTTCAACATTTGTCACTCCAGCCGTTTCTGGAGTTCTGGCGGCGGTAATGTTGGTGGATATGGTGACAACTACAGGAGCTGATTCAGATTCTGGCATTGGCTTATCAGAAACTGATACTGGATCAGTAACGACAGTGGAGGATGTTATTGTAATTTCCCCAGTTTCTGTTGGAAGTTCAAGTATGCCTCCAGTATCTTCTTCAACTGATTGCTCCGCAGGATTTTCCGCTGCTTCAGTTGTGGTGAGACTCTCTTCAGCTGATTCCTTGTTCAAGTCTGGTTCTCCTCCAACAGCTCCATCATCACCTACAGTGGGGTCGACTGTAGTCTTATCTTTGTGTTGGTCCTCAGCAGGAGAGGACACTTCAGATTGTGTTTGTTGTGCCACAAATGATGGAGGATGTTCTTCTTGAAGCTCCATCTCATGCTTTTGCACTTCTCCCTCTCCAACGTCTGCGTCTTCTGAAGAAGAAGATCCCTCTTCAGATTCCTCATTTTCCTCATAAATGTCTTCTTCTCGAGGAGGAGCTACAGGCTTTGGTGCAGTTATGACATCTGCAAAACAAACAGAATAAGTTAGTATACAAAATCATGATATATAATTCCGTATAGATTTTGTATAATACTTGGAATATGTGCATTTTTTTTCAAGATATGTATCATAATCACCATCCTAGTCATCATCCTCGAAGTCAAGAGCTGGCTCGTCTGATGGAATGCGGTCTTGATCAGTGGCAGATACAGTAGTAGTACCTTCTGTAGCTTGTGCCTTGGATGTCAAAGATAAATGGAGTGAGGTGCTAAGACGTCCAGGGGACAAAAGTGTTACAGATCCTGAGCCAACTATTGGTGGAGGGGCTGAAGATCCTTCTCCAGGATGGACTGAGGAAGAACCGACAAGATGATCTTCTTTAATTGAAATGTCATCTTCTGGAGTGTGGGCTCTTGATTTGGAAGGCCCTTTGGCGGTAGATTTTCTCTTCTTTTCTGGAGATTTCATCGGAGAAGTGGTAGCTATGTTCTGTTTTCGTTTGCGGGGCTTTCCAATAATTATTGGTCCCGCGGCTACTTCCCTAGCTCCTCTGGGAATTACTGCCAAAAATTCATCTATAACGGCAGTATTGTCTGGTATGTCAGGGGCTATCCTGATAAGCTCTTCAACGTTTCCCTCATGAGCCCACCGAAGACTTCCTTGCATACTATAACCGTCTTCAAAAGAACGGATAGACGTATAGAAACGAGCATACGTATGAAGTATACGTAGCTCAGTTGTACTAGTAGCTGTAGATATAGTGAACCTAGCGCCAGTACATGCAGCTCCGAAATATCTCCATGCTCGTGTACCGTCGATTAGCTTCCCATAATGATAGAAGCTAGTGGAAGGATTGCCAACATGAAGTTGATCATATCCAAATTGACGAGCGAACCTACTTGGCAAATAAGGCTTGAATGCACAGTTATCTTCATTCCAGTACATGAGATGAGAGGGTCTGATGTACACTAGCCATTGGTAGACAGATCTCGGTAACAAGGCCGATTTATCTGCTCTATCTTTATATTGCACACCGAGATAGTCAGCCGAAACTGGTGGTCTGGTGCAGAAGAAATTCCAGCCATGCAAATAATTTAATACTGCTCGAGTATCTGCCAACGTTGTAACTCTCCACGTGGATTTGCTAAATTTCTGGAGAAAAATCCTAGCTTCATCCTCAGGGCCTGGTGGCAACAAATTACAATTATGGTGTAGTAACCAACCTATCAGATAGGTGAATGGTAACTCTACCCGTGAAAAATTGTGAGGAGCATTATTGATCAGTTCTTCACCAGAAACCCGTAGACCTGCATTTATTCGGCATACCATTGCCGATAACAGGTTAATTCTGTTCTTGAATACCAAACGGACCGCTGGCCACAATACATTGCGGTGAATACGGTCCACAGTGCTGATCCCTGGTACGACCCATCTGCGCAGCCATAAGGATAAGAAGCCCGCCAACAAGGCCTTCTTCGACATCCTTTGACTACCCTGCCTCAGGTAGCTTAAAGCTTCAGTCCCCGCAGGGATATCTCCAGTTTTGGTAGACAGATATCGGTCTTGAGCTTTCTGCGACACCATCAATTCCTGAATTAAATCTATAGGAATTATAGAGCAAGGCTTGATGACCTGAGTCTTGTCTTCTCGGAACCTGCTCTTCTCCGTCCTGGACACTCTATTTTCATGATAAAATAGATAAGTTGTCCATTTTGTAATATATGCCAAATGTGAGCCGGTTTCGTACATGCTGGTACAGATCAGATAATGGCACATAAGTTCTTCGTAGACCTGCACCAGCTCGGGATTCTTCTCCCGAATTTCTGCCAATTCCCGACTGGAGGGAATATATTCTTCATACGGGAATTCACCCATTGGTAGCTTCGAGATAAACTGCATCTCATGAAGGGCCAGACCCATCTCACCATGCGGAGTTGCAAAAGTTCCCGTCGAACTCATATACAATTCTAGTAAAGCCAAGAATAGATTGCCATTCGGTGGAATGCCATAACTAGTAAATGCTACTGCTTCATACAAACCGATGTCGTCCAATTCGGTTTTAAAGTGTGTCATGACCCAGTTGCTGATCTGGATCCAGTTACCACTATAAGGGGTCAGCCACCTATCAGCCTAGGGTTAGTCTGAGGATATAAGACTCCTTCCCTTATGAATCTATTTATGAACATGGGAACCTGGACCGGCTGGATGAGAGATGAATCCTCGCTCGGTGTAAACCCAGGCATTAGTCCAGAAAATAGAATAACACCACCACAAGGAGTACTAACATGATAACCCATGTCATTCGCCTTCTCCCTTATAAAAATAATTTTGCCTGGTCTACCATAGCTACGGGGAGTCAAATTCCATAGCATTTGACGATAATGGCTAGCATGGACGAAAGCAGATATAGGGTAATCCATGTCCATGTCCGAAAGATACATTACCCTTTCTCCAGATTTAATTACCCAAGCCTCTTTTTTGGGATGAGTCTGTTATTTGTAATCTATCGCATCTCCAAATAAGAAAGCTGGCTTCAGGAATTGTTGATTATCTAGCGACATCAGTACTTCCCCGTCTATCATGGATAACAACATTCTATCCCATTGAGCTGCTATCAGTTGTGCCCTCTCTACTGGATATTCAGGGTTCGACTGAGGAAATTGGATATGAGATAAATCTTCTAGGTAATTCGAACCCACCATGCCAACTGATGATCCGAAAACTTCTGCGAGAGGGTGAACTTGCAAATCCACTGACAGAAGAAAAAAAGAGATCAAATTAGTTCGAAGTTTTTATGATTGAAGATATTGACTTTTACGCTTACTAAAATTTGATAAAAGTTTATGAAGTCTGTGTTCTACAAAGTCTCTCAGTGGTTGATGAGTTTTACGCTACCACATAGTAAAGTGAGCGTAATATAACTTTTTACGCTGGCATATATGAACATGAGCGTAGTTAAGTTCTACGCTAGAACATTAATTGTGGGCGTAAATCCAAATTTTACGCTGACACGTGTAACGTGGGCGTAATATTTTTTATCTTTTACGCTAACACGTACAACGTGGGCGTATGTTGTTATTTCAGTTTTTATGCTAACACGTACAACGTGGGCGTAAAAAGCTGAAAGTTTTCTTCTTCTTCCTCGACGGATTTTTCTAGCCAAGAATAGGGTTTTACCCATCATAGGCGGAGCTACGGCCGGGTTGGGATTTCGTTGTGGCGTTGATGACTGAGTAGGGTTTTCACAAGATCAGCCGATGACGCATCAATGGCAGGTTTTTTCCCCTTGCTACCGGCGGCGAACGGTTTCTTAGGAGCCATCAGATCAGAGTTTCGAAGAAAGAAAGGGCAAAGGAATTCAAGAAGATGAGTAAAAATGTTTTCTCTCTCTGAAAAGACCTATTTATAGAGAGATTCAAAACCGACTATTGGATATCCCTATAATTACGCCGACTGTTGGATATTCCCGCTTTTACGCGGATGACGGTTGCGTATCCCAAATTTTACGCTGGCAGATCAAATCTCAACTTTTACGCTTCTGTTCAAAGTATTTCAAATTTTGGAGATATTTGAAAACTTTGAAGGGGGTCTTGTAAGAGCGTAAAAAGTGCTTCAGAAAAAGAGTCAAAGAGATGAATCATTTTTCATTCATAAGTGATTGGTTTTACACCAAACAGAGCGGTTAATCCCTTTACGCCACAGAGAGGCTAACCACTTTACGCCTGTGCAAGCTGATCGTTTTACGCTTGGGTCCAAACTGATGGCTCTTTACGCCTATGACTAGCCAACTACTCCTTTTACGCTAGGACAAGGCTGTCTAGTCTCGTATTTAATGCAGAACCTGACATGGAGATATTAATGATGGCATTTACCACAGAATTCAAAGGAATTTGTCTCATACAAAGACCATTGTTGTTGTTTATGTGGATCGAGCTACTTTACGCTCACTATATGGTTTCTTTTACGCATAGAGTTTTACACGAGTTTTTACGCTCATAAAATGATGTGTGCGTAAAGTCTATTTGAGCCATTTTTACGCTCAAGGTTATTCAATAACCACTTTACGCGGGAAACCTATGACAGAGCTATTTTACGTTCATCTTACTGCTTTACGCCCAGAGGATGTTGGGGCTATTTTTACGTCCTATTCTTTCTGGCCAGTTTGGAACGTGGTTTGCCTACATGGCCTTCATGCCACATATTTCGAAGAACGTGTGTACATGTATCCTATTCTCACTGAAATGATGGGACGCGTGTCAACGTATGCAAAGGATGACTCTGATCATGGGTGGCAGTTGTTAGCGTAAAGACAGATTTTGATGCTTTTTACGCACAGAAGCCCCAGTCTATAAATAGACTGATTTTTGAACAACGAGACACACACAGAGACATGAGAGAATACAGAGATCAGAACTTAGAGATTTTGATTCTCCAGAGCATTCTTCTTCAACCTTTCTTTCAGAACAGAGTGAAGCAAAGCAGGAAAGCATTCGGCCTCGCCATCAGTGCCCAAGTGCGTCGATACCTTTCTGGTGACTTAGTTATTCCAGTTGTTCTACTTCAAGCAGTGATCTTCATCATCGTCATATGGTCCAAGGAATAAAGTAATCATTTACGAATCAGACTTCCATAGCAATACTTCCCCAGAATCAAATTTGTACTTCTTGTACTTTTTCTCGTTTTATTTTCAAAAGCCAATTCCTCCAAGGCATTTTGTTAAGTGAAACAATCCCACGCGCCGATGGTGCAGAAATTCCATGCGCCGATTGTGCAGGAATCCCATGCGCCGATTGTGCAGGAATCCCATGCGCCGATTGTGCAGGAATCCCACGCACCGATGGTACAGGAATCCCACGCATCGATGGTACAGGAATTCCATGCGCCGATTGTACAGGAATCCCATACGCCGATTGTGCAGGAATCCCATGCGCCGATGGTGCAGGAATCCCACGCGCCGATTGTGCAGGAATCCCATGCGCCGGAATTGCTCTATTTCACTGTTTTTGCCTGTTTAAGTTGTTTTGTAGCTAGAATCTTGAAAAACTCAAAACATGAATATTGTAGATCTTTTTCTTAGCTTCAAGAATATATCACTAGTTATTTTATGCAAGTTTCTCTCATTCATGCTAAGATAAGAATAGAACACGATAATGGCCCGCTGTGGTGCACTCTTGATAAGCAAACTGACATGATATATCATGACATGCTGTCACGACAGCTAGTTTGACATGACAAGTATGAAAGACCTGGACACCGTGGGCGATTATGTTTGAACAGATAAACTGGTACTGTCTTGCATCATGTCTAGGATGGGGATCCCTGAGTACCACGGTTAGGGGTATCTACTGAAATTGACTAAGGCTAAATAACTAGAATGATTCAGTAGTCATGAAGAGATTCCCAGCTACAGACAATCCTGTTATCTGGGCGCATTCAGCGGACTTGTAGCCTACCGACGAGTAGGGCACATTTCCAGCACACAAGTCATGTGGTGCACCCTTCATAAAACAGACATTCGACCCGGATAACCTGGATGGTCTGCAGGGCTTGTGACTGTTGGAATAATCTCATTGCATCTTGATAGTAACTAGGCCTGTGATAACCCTAGTTAGTTAAAGTATCAAGCCGTACTTATTGCTTGGTCGTGATTGATTGGATGGAGTCCAGCCCAGTCTAGTTTGTCATGATCTTGTACAAGATTGTATCATGACATAATTTTTTGTATCGATAAAAGATGTGATACCAGGTTCTGTTCAGATGAAGGATTACAACCCCGGTCCTTGTTTGGTTTAAGGGTTGTAACTTGGCTATCTGAATAGTTCCATGGTTATCTTATCATATATCGTCCTGCTTACTGTGCTTGGCCTTCACAATAAAGATCAGGGTTCCAGTTCTGTTCAGGCGAAGGGTTACAACCCGGTCCTTGTTTGGTTTAAGGGTTGTAACCTGGCTCCCGGAGCAGTTCTGTGTCCTCTATTCGTTTATTGTCTTATTGCAACTCCCATGTCATGTTCGTCATGTTTATCTTACCTTAATACCATGATTATTTATATTAGCCTTAGCAATAAATATCAGGGGTCCAGTTCTGTTCAGGCGAAGGGCTACAACCCTGGTCCTTATTTGGTTTAAGGGTTGTAACTGGCTCCCGGAGCAGTTCTGTGTCCTCTCTTCGTTTATTGTCTTGTTACCTTATTAATAGTAATTGAGGCGGATTTCTATTCAAGCGAAGGATTGCAACTCCGGTCCTTATTTGGTTTAAGGGTTGCAGTCTGGCTACTTGAATAGTTTCTTCGCGCTCAATATATTATTGTTATCTCAGTTATTATCAGTATCTTTTAATTATTTTTACTATCTATTTGTGATTTGCTGGTTTTTAGTTCCTAAGTGAAGCCTCTTTTATGGCACTTGCTCTTTCTGGGGTCTGACCCAGCTGGTTTTGTATGGCCAGATATCGGAGCAGCTCCAAAGGATCTACCTACCTCACAGCCAGATGGTGACCACCAGGCGTAACCCTGACAACGAGTGGGTTTTTTTTGTTCTTCCACTTTATTGTAAAATTATTCTTTTGAGACGTTTAGCCGACGAGCACTTGTTAGCTCGGTTGTACCTTTATTTACTGTCTGCCTACGGGCTGTAATATGATTAACAGATCCTAGGGTTGATCATGTATGACTAAACTCTTGCTAGTCCTGATATTTTGTAACGACTAGCTTCATGATCAGCCGAATATGTAATGTTTGGGATGCCTTACTATTGTATATTTGGTGATCTTACATCTTGTAACACTTACTTACTTGCTTGTGATTGAGACACTAGGCTTGTTCATGACCATAAGAGACTGTTGGCTTGTAGTTAAACCCTCATGTATCTAGACAGCCGTGACCATATAGCGAGGTGGGTTGCACTTCAATATACGTAGCTGGCTATGTCTGTCTCCGCTCTCCAGTATTCTGGTTCTGGGGCGTGACAAAGGTCTTGGATCACGTACTGATCTCTGCATTTGTGGAGCGGTGGCATCCCGAAACAAACAGTTTCTATTTCTTATTCGGGGAGTTGACGATCACCCTCGACGACGTCCACCATATTTTGGGACTTAGAGTTGATGGTCGTCCAATGCTGATGAATTATTCTATGGGCGACTTTGAGATGTATGACGAGATGGTAGAATTGGTCGCCAATTCACTCGATATTGAGGCAGAGAATTTTGTTAGTCTCCCCGAGTTTAAGAAGTTGTACGGAGTTCCTTTGAGTTTTCTTAGGAATACACACATTGATGATGATGACGATGAGGACGATGAAGATGACAATGAGGACGACGCCAACGACGATGTAGTGGCCCGGGCATACATGTATTTCATTTTGGGAGCCGTCTGTATTCCGGACAAGTTCGGAACCTCGATTCACGCCAAATATGTGAACAATTTTATAAACTTAGGCACTGTGGATCAAATATCTTTTGGAAGCGGTATACTAGCTTATCTCTACCGTGAACTTGGCACTGCATCTAGAGTCGGATCGAAGCATATAGCTGGTTGTCAAACTCTGCTCCATGTGAGTCAATTAAATCGTACTTTGTTTATAGTTTAAATAAAATTAGGTCGATTAATATGTGTGTCATCTACATTTCATGTACATGTATGGATATACGAACATTTCTCGATGCTAAAGGGGGCTACTCTTAACAAAGACTACGATGAGCAACTACCTAGGATGTGCAAGTGAAATCCAGTTAAGATAGATAGCAGACATCCGCATACTTTGGCTTCCCTGCGTATCGCACTTGAAGATATGAACGAAAAGGAGGTGAGACAATGCTAACTTAAATTTTCATTTACTTAGGATTTCATTCTAGTGTAAAATAGTAACTTCTTTGGTCTTGATTACATATACTATGATGTAGATTATTTGGCATCCATATAAGGATCTTCGAAATAGTTCTCGTCCGTTGCAAGGAGTTTCACTATTTTAAGCTCTGATATCCTGTCATGAAATTGAGGAGCCACATATGCCAGACAGAGTGCTTCGTCAGTTTGGCTACGTGCAAACTATACCGGACACTTTGAATTTGAGGACTTCTTCAAAAGGGACCAAAGCATCAACCTATATCCCGCCGGACTACCGTTGGGGCTCTTACTTCTTCACTGAGTGGCAGCGTCACGTAGTTGGTGAAACTTTACGACGTCCAATGGAGCAGATGTGGGATTGTAGTGATGAATATATGAATTATTATGTAGCGGCCTGACATGGTATGATGTTGAATCCAGATACGCGAGGTGATGAAGTGTCGGTAGCTGCTCCTCTACCAAACAGGGCAGGCCTGCTTGACGCACTGCAAAGGATGACAAGTAGTAGTATGCCGAATTAATGTTTACCAGTATAGTAACCTGGCTAATTTGGACCCTTAATTTTTCCTTCAGGCTTTGAAAGTAAGAAACTTGAGAAAAAGTCTCGTGCTGTGCAAGGGAGAGAACTACGTCAACGTTGCTAACCAGATGCAGAACATCGCATCGGACTATCCGTTTCTCGAAAGCGAGCGACGGACTAAGATGCGTCATGAGAAAAAATGACTTGGTTGTACTTGTTTGAACAATTTGTGTGCCGCTTTTCTTGTACTGTGTTTCGAATACTTGTTGACGTCTTGGTTGTAATATGTTTTGAATACTTAATGTCGAACTCCCGTATCATTTTGTTGTATTATGCTTTTGTTGTAATATATTTTGAATACTTAATGTCGAACTCCCGTATCATTTTGTTGTAATATGCTTTTGTTGTAATGGGATTTTGAATACGTAATGTCGAACACCTACAGATGTCTCCTGAACATTGCAAGTTCTAAGTAGGACTGCCCAGAACTTTGGCAGTCCATCGTAAATAAAGGATTGCCAGAGAACTCGGCAGTCCAAGTTAGAAATTGCTGTGAACAAGGACTGCCCAGGAAACTGGACAGTTCACAGTAAGTTCTAGGTAGGACTGCCCAGTTCTCTGGCAGTCCATCATTCATGAAAGACTGCCAGGGAACTGGGCAGTCCTAGTTAGAACTTGCTGTGAACAAGGATTGCCCAGTTTCCTGGGCAGTCCTTGTTCACAGCAAGTTTAAACCTGGACTGCCCAGTTCTCTGGCAGTCCTTCATTCACGATGGACCTGGTAAGAACTTGCTGTGAACAAGGACTGCCCAGTTTCCTGGACAGTCCTTATTCACAGCAAGTTTAAATAGTCATACTCAAATATAAATGTGATACTCAACTGTAAATGTGATACTCAAATGTCATACCAAAATAAACTTCCTTCTTCTTTACAAAATGATGTAAAATAGTGTATCTGAGTAGGACCAAAGATATAAACATCGGTGTAGGACCAAAGATATAAACATTTCTTTTTACAACCACATTCTTCGGTATCAAAAATGTGACAAAACTATCGGTGTAGGACCAAAGAAATGTTTATCCTTGTTTCTAGTTACAAAATGTGACAAAACTATCGGTGTAGGACCCACTATCAGTCAATCAATACATCGTAGTGGTCTTTCGACATTGGTGTAGGTTCTACGTAGTTTGTTTTCTTCTTGTAGCCATTGATCGCATCGGTGTAGAGCGTCGTCCAAGCGATCGATTCTTCCAGAGCATGTTTATACCAGACTGGATCAGGGGGGAATAGGACTGTGCCCGATCAACCGCGGGATGACGAAGTGATTATCATCAAGTCCAATGGCATATAGAGTGGACATAGTATAGTCTGCCGGAGGAGCGGTCATTGGGAAGAAAGTGTTGTTACTTCTCTTCGACAGAATGATAATTGGGATCTTGTACCTGCAAGCGAATACAAATACAGTATAAGTATTTATCAAACTTTTCACGTTAGTAAGAATGTGTCAGTATATTGTACCTGTTAGCGAATAGATATGCGGCAGAAGGAATATCCATGTAGTGTTCCTATCCAGTAGTCTGATCGGCGCACGGAATGCTTGTCAACAATTCTCCAACTATATCTGGGCTTAGTAATTTGCTGTAGAAGGGAAGATGGGACTCCAACTCCTCGTACAACTATGCTCTAACCTGCCTCCATCCATCTTTAACGGAGTAGCCTAGATGTCTTGCAAGGGCGTGGTACCCACAATGTCCATCTTTAGGCACATCTTCAATAGACCAAATGTACTCCCGTATCGCAGGAATAAATATATGAATGTACACGTCGAATGTGACACCAACTCTTGTTTTCTGTTTCTTCCGTTGAATAGGAAGCTTGTCATTCCTCTTTGGACAAACGAACCTTTCCATGCTTCTTTCAATATGCTCAAATAATGATAGTTCTCTTCTAGTAGACTCGAGCTTCTTCTTCTGTGTTCTTGTAAGTCTTCTTGGTGGTCTACCCTTCGGGGCAACGACAACAGATGGCTCCTGCACATGACTGCTTGCCGGGTGGGCAAGTTCTTGAATTTTACGTTCAATAGACTTTCTCTCAGGTTCTAGTGCAGCACACCATATTGCATGAAAAAGTTTAACTTCTGGCAAGGAAAAGAAATCGTCGTGACTCTCCACCATAGGCATAACTAACAATTGTCTTCAACGTTGATCAACGACCATTACTGGAATAGGTCTGCCTTGACGTCGATATTCGTTGATCTCATGAGCACAAGGAAGGTCGAGAGAATGTCGATGTGTACAACCACATTCTTCGGTATCAACACCAACTGAATATGCCCGAGCAATCTCATCAAATATAAACCCCAAAGCATAGTGAGACAATACATGGATTAAATCAGACAAAAGCTTCTCTTTCCTATGTTCGTGCTTTACAATATCTAGGCTCATCTGAAATGAAGCCTTGATCTCGTTCACCGTCGAGTTGGTCATTAGATTAATCGACTTCCAAACTGACACAAAACCGCCGACCGATGAACGTATATATTTCTTCAGTTTTGAGTGTGAACCTTCGGCACGGTTTGTAGTGGTCTTGCCGTAATGCTTCACTTTATTCGTCCATGCTAAGACGAAATCTTCTTTAAATGGATCAACCCATGTGTCTTTGATATAAGATATACATGGCTTGTTGCTACTTTTCCACTTCTCTTTGAACTCCAACCACGCTTTGTCAAAAGCGTCTACAGTACTTGCTCGCCAAACAAGGCCCCAATCGTCGTAGAATTCTGTGAAGCGGTCAATATCAAGTTTGCCGTCTACTTTTTCAAACCTGCTCTTGCATTGTGCTTGAATATTTCGATTAATATGCCATGTACATAGTAGTCTACGAGCATGAGGAAATACGATATCTATAGCATTCATCAATGCATATTCTCGATCGGTGACAAAAACAGACGGCTCTTTGTGTCCAGTGTAAAGTGTCTTCAATTTGTTCAATGTCCATTTATAGTCATCTACTGTTTCATTCTTCAAGAAACAAAATGCAACTGAAAATGATTTACCCGTTGACGTGAAGCCGACAATGTGGAAGAGTGGCATCTTGGATTTGTTAGTCTTGTACGTGCAATCAGCCACCAAGACATCGGCAAAGGACCGTGCCAAATGCGTACACTCCGGATGCGCCCAAAACATAGAAGTAATTTTATTGGACGACGGATGTCTTCTATGGTACTCTACATAGTGATTGTCGGCAAGTAACTTCAAAACTTGTTGCATCGCCATTCTTCCTCTTAGGGTATTTGTCCTCGATCTCGAAAGTGCATTGTAGATTGTCCTCATTGTTGACTTGTTCTGTTCATTCTTCTGGCGCACCGCAGAATAAATTTGCTTCGGGCCAACTCCGGAGCAGGACAATTCTTCAACTAACTTCTTCTCCTGTTCGTTCAACCTTCCGGCATAGGGATGACCGGTAACTGTCTCCGCCATCGTATGATTGTGCAACTCATTTCTGACATCAACTGTCCACTTTCCATCATTTCTTGAGACAAGCACAATTTTGAAAGGACAACCGCACTTTCTGGACCCTACCGCCTTCTCCGGGACTTTTTTCCGGACACATTCTTCTTTCCTTCGATGAAGCCTAAATGTCCCACCTCTTTCGCATCCAAGATCAGCAGTTTTACGACACGACGGGCCTCGTAATGACCTTGAAATGACAAGGACTGTGTTTGCTTGCCTTCCAACTTGTCTGCACCATTCTAATGCTTCTTCATAAGATTCAAATGCGACATCCGTTGAGAATATATTACTCAAGTCAATGGAAATAGGAGGTGGTATGCCCTACATTTAATTTCAAAAAATAAATTGCCAATCACAATTACAATAAAAATTACAATATCAACAACTTCAAGACTGTCAAGGAAAATTGCCATTCCTTCAGGACTGTACAACAGGACTGCCAGACATTCTGGCAGTCCATCGTGTTTTATAGACTGTCAGAAAGTCTAGCAGTCATGTTTTACACTAGTTTTACACATAGACTGCCGAGTTTTGTGGCAGTCCTTCGTGTTTTATAGACTGTCAGAAAGTCTGGCAATCCTATTTAACACTAGTTCTACACATAGACTGCCGAGTTATGTGGCAGTCCTACGTGTTTTATGGACTGCCGAAAAATCTGGCAGTCCAACTGTACAGTATTTCTACATATAGACTGCCGCATAATCTGGCAGTCCTCGTTACTTCTTGGACTGCCATGTTTTGCGGCAGTCCTCTTTTACACTAGTTTTACAAATAGACTGCCGCGTAATATGGCAGTCCTTCGTGTTCTATGGACTGCCAGAAAGTCTGGCAGTCTTGTTGTACAGTCGAATGCGTAGCAGTCGGTCAAAAATTTACCGAGAGTTCTTCGGGTGTTTTGTCGTGTTCTTCGGAAGATCCGGGTTCCTCGATTGATAGACGTGATGATCCACTTTCTTCCATAATTTCTACATTGGGACAAAATATAAGATTACTTCAAAAAAAACAAATAACCTCAGAAATTTTGTCGTTTAGCGGACGTTATCGTACCGAATATTCTAAGAATCTTCCTTGGAAAATCTTCTAGGGTTTGGAGAAATGTGGGGTTGAAAAAGAAGTGGGGACCAGACCTAAGGTTTGGAGAAGAAAGAGGGAGAGAGAATGGAGGGTGAGGAAGAAGAAATTTTTTTTTTTAAGAGTTATCTTTTATACTTATCACTTTGATAGTCCTGAATAATTTTTCACTGGCAAATTTGTAAATAATGAAAAACTGTCATTGGACAGCCGCGATCAAAAAAGGCTCTGCCCTTATAATTAGCCAAAAAGAAAGGAAGAAAAAGAAGAAGGAGGGAAATAGAATAATTATGTATACTTTAGGTCCAGCGTGAGACCAACGCGAGATGAAGATACCCTCAACATCTGGCCGTCCACGTACGCTCCATCCAACGGCCAGAACCTCCGCAATCTGACTCCTCTCTCTATTTAATCTCTCTTCAGGAACGGAGGCGGCGTCCGGCATTACTTCTTCTTCCTTCCTCCTTTACAGCAGAAGCAGCACAAGAGCCCACCGAAAGGTGAAACCGTAACCCTAGATATCTCCTATTGCTTTCAGTTTGTGAACAATTGATCGTTCTAAATTAGGGTTAGGGTCTCCTGAAACTTTCTTTCAGCTTGTAAACAATTGATCTTTCTAAATTAGGGTTAGGGTTTTGTTTCAGGAGGAATCATGTCGGATGAGGAGCACCACTTCGAGTCGAAGGCAGACGCCGGGGCGTCCAAGACCTATCCCCAGCAGGCCGGGACGATCCGCAAGAACGGATACATCGTCATCAAGAACCGCCCATGCAAGGTCCAGATCCGATCATTTCTGATTCATTTAGGGCTTTGGTATTGATCCGTAATAAATCTGAAAAAAGTTCCAGTTATGATAATATTCTCATGTTATTTAGCACTTCTTTCTGATTTATACGCTCGATTCAATTGATTTTGCTACGAATTTAGGGTTTTGATGTCGACTCCTTGATTAATCTATGTTACGTTGTATTTATGAGGTGTATGTTGTTGATTTTTGGGCGATTTTAGAAATTTGAAATATTTATGGAGGATTCTACTTGATTGGAGGAATCGAATCGAATCCTGACTCTTGGTTCAATACTGATTTATATACTCAGTAGAATCATTTTTTTCATTTATAAATTTGAGTGATTTTTCTATGAAGTTAGGGATTTTGAGGTTGATATCTGATAGTATATGTCTATGGTTAGCTCAATTTGATGGATCTGTGGTTGATTCTGTTTGGGTTTTTTGTACTGTTTAAACTTTTGACTCAGTTGTGATGGTATTGGTAGTATAGGCCGGGATCTCCCTAAATAGTCATGAAGAGCATTTGAGGCCTTGATTTGGTTTTACGGTGGCCTGATTTTAGGTTGCATGGAAGTAGCTTATTTTGCTTTTTGTTTCTGTTATGTGCTCAATTTGATTGATTGCGGTTTTGATGTTTGTAATATAGGTTTAGTTGTAGTTCTGACAAGATTTTGATGAAGTCAAGTCTCGTTTGATTTCATCTGCAGCTGGAAATGAGCCCGTTTTAGTGGTAGATTGTAGAAATTTGAAGAATTGCTGGTGGTTTTTACTGGTTTTTTTTTACTATTTATGATTTTGTTCTGGATTTCTCATTTTGATATTTGACTTTTGCTATGTTCAAGTTTGAGAAGATTCTGTATGACTTTTTTTAAACTGTTTTGGTTGACTTCCATTGGCAGTGTAGTTTATTCGTTTTTGGTTGTTAGTGGTGGTTCTGAGAATCTAATCAAAATCCTAAAATAATCTCACTGGTTTTATTTGTATGGTTTTAGTTATGCTGTGGGATTATTAACATACTTGTTAGTTTATTCTAAAATAGAAGAATTTGTTGTGGATTATTAGCATACTTGTTAGTTTATGATGATTTTATGTTTTGATTCGTTAGATCGGTTCTTCCATTTAATTGTTGATCTGATTGATTTTACTGTAAATTTAGGATTCTGATGTTTATTCATGATTAATCTAGATCTAGATGTAGTTATGTAGTTTATTGGTGGGACCTTCTTACTAGCAGTTATTTTTTGTTCTTGATTTTGTAGATAAGTAAAAAAAATCTTCAATTAATAGTTGATTCAAAGTGTTGAATCTAATCTTGTAATTGTCATAAAGGTTACTATTGGTTTTATGAAGGTTCGCATTATCGGAGTCGGTATTACTGTATTAGACCATTCCTATGATTATCAAGATCGGCAGTATCGGTAATATTGACAATCTCAGATCCGAGTATCGGATTTGTTGGTAAATAAAAAACATTTGGAATTTTTTTTTATACATTTAGGCATATATCCAAGTAACTTTGTTGTTGTTTCCTAGTACTTTAGAAATTGAATGAAATAATAGTCCACTTTGCTAATTGGTTTACATGCAATAAATAAATTTTATTTTATATGTTTTTTACACCCTTCTGATTGTTCATATTCGTTTTTAGCCAAATTGACTGGGAAAGAGACCGCATTGTTGGTGTCGGTCATTATTGGTAGCAGTTGGTATCATATTGGGACATGCCAAACCGTATCGGTATACATACTCATATACCAAGAGAGTCTAGGAATAACATCTCATGACAGGATCCGACGTATACTAGTCCGTGAAACGTCGTGTCTGGAAATCAAGTAAGACACTACGACTGAATCGGATATAGCAGATATCAAGACAATGAAAACTATCAGTGAATGTACTCGTCTGTGGTCTTGAGCTGATAGGATGAACAGACGCTCAGAGTGATCACAGACCTAAAATAAGATACTATGAGTCAAACATGGCTTAATACTGAAAAAGGAAACTAATACAAGCCATGAATGCAAGTCTAAGTCAAAACTAGGTCAACCGAGAGTCAAACTTAGGCAGTATCGGACCGGTTTTGGCTGATACCACAAACTCTGGTTTTTATTTATTTGGTTGGTCAGTGTATCTACGTAGTTGATGATCTATGATTAGATTATTTGGTCACAGATGCTGCTAGTTTGCTTTTGCATCATCTTGATTTTTATGTATATTTGTAGGGGGTTGATGTTGACGGATGCTTAATGTTGGTTAGTTGTAGTGTTGGAAGATTCTGATCGACTTTTTGTCACAGTTGATGAACATGTGATCTTTTCTTTGTTGTCCAAGCTAACAGCTTTTACTAAGTTATGAAAGTACTTTTTCTACCATTTAGTTCTTAATGGTTTCATGGTGTGTTTGGGTGGGGGGATTTGTGAAAAGAAAATTAGGTGTTTGTAGACGTAGGTCTCCAAACTCCAAACTACTAAACTGTTGTGCATTTGATTGTTATTGGGATTATTAGACAAATACTCTATTTCCTACTCCAAAACATCATCAAAGTTCGAGTTAGCAAAACCCCAATCTTTAGTGATTTTTTTGTGAAACTCTAGTGAAACTCCCATCTTTTTTCATACAAAACTCTACTAGTAAATCTGAACTCCCAAATGCCTTCCAACTTAAATGTAAGTCATTTTTTAACGACTTTGGTCATTACAAACCCTACACCAGTTATGAAACCACGAACTCCAAAATAACTATGAGTCCATTTTTGCAAACCTTGCTCCCAAACTAGACCTCAAGAGTTGTGTAATTTTCGCAAGTGCATGGTTTCCTACAAAGTATTTTGACTTGTAAAAGTGTCGAGTGTAGTAGTGTCAAAACTAGCAATTTGTTTTTGAGAACAAAGATTAACTCTAAATAATTGGCCATTTCTTTTTTAGAACAAAGATTGACAATATAACTGTAGCTGTCAAAATTGGCCATTTCTTTTTTGAGAACAAAGTGACACTATAACTGTAGCTGTCAAAATTGGCCATTTCTTTTTTGAGAAGAAGGATTAACACTATAAAACAACAGAATGGAGCATTGGAGATCCTAATACTGAATGATTTATAGATTCTCATGGGTCATGTGTAACCTCACTAAATACTGCCAAAGTTGGCCACTTTTTTTTGAGAAAGGTTAACACTATAAAACAACATGATGGAGCTTGGCTTGTAATTTTAATTTGGAGCTCCTAATACTGAATGATGAATTCTAATTCACGTGTAATATCACTAAATTTTTTATAGGAAGAATTTTATTTTTGTGTTGGAAACTATTCTGAGTAAATTTGAAAAGTATTTTGAATAAAAGTTTTTCATTTCTTGGAGCCAAATAACCTCTTAGATAGCTCATGTCGGAGGTGATATGTGTGTAGTCTTGTCAGTTATTTTTGCTGCGCCTCACCATGACTTTTGATGTACCTTTACTATTTATGTTGCTAGTAGTTCTCCACACTTGTAATTTTGTTGTTTTTGTGCTATATTTCCTCATATTATATGGCTAATTTTTTATAGGAAGAATTTTATATTTGTGTTGGAAACGACTTTTTGAGTAAATTTGAGAAGTATTTTGAATAGAAGTTTTTCATTTCTTTGAGCCAAATAACCTCCTAGATAGCTCTTGTCGGAGGTGATGTGTGCACTCTTGTCAGTTATTTTTGCTGCGTCTCACCATGACTTTTGATGTACCTTTACTATTTATGTTGCTGCTAGTTCTCCACACTTGTAATTTTGTTGTTTTTGTGCCATATTTTCTCATAGCATATGGCTTGCTTTTGCTAAACAGGTTGTGGAAGTTTCAACATCCAAGACTGGGAAGCACGGCCATGCAAAGTGCCACTTTGTTGCTATAGATATTTTTACTGCAAAAAAGCTTGAGGATATTGTGCCTTCATCCCATAACTGTGACGTGAGTATATCTGCTATTTATTTCCTTTTGCATAGATTATTTTTCGTGTATTGTTTTCTAGGTTACTTGATTTCATCGCCCTTTGTTTTTGCAGGTTCCACATGTTAATCGTACTGATTATCAGCTGATTGATATCTCTGAGGATGGATTTGTATGTTCCTAGCTTTCTTTCTAGAGATCTGATGTGACAGATCTATGACCATTCATTGTATTTGCCAGGTGAGTCTGCTTACTGAAAACGGTGGCACTAAAGATGATCTGAGGCTCCCAACTGATGATGCTTTGCTCACTCAGGTCAGTCCTCCATATGCATGCTTCCTCCTTAATTATAAGATGTATTTCAAACTCTCGTTACTTTTTTTTAGATTCGATAGTTTGTTAATTATAGAATGTTTTTATTCTTTTCTTTTTTATAAAATTTTGCCATAATTTGGACAATTATGACACAACTTTCCCCTTTTAAAACATATGGGCTATCATATAACTGGTTATGTCATGTTTGGTTGTTAAGATTAGTGTTCGATGCTTGACAAGGGCTAAATATGTGCGGTACCTTGTTGCAGTGACTGTGTCATTGATTCATTTGCTTTATTTTGTTTGCATAATATCATTTTTAAGCTGAACTTCTCTGTATTTTGTTTTCATTTTTCATATACTTCGTGACTTTTGCAATCCTTGACATTGAAATCTTAAATCCTCTAGAGAAAGAGAATGGACTTTTGCAATCCTTTATTTTGTTTGCATAATATCATTTTTAAGCTGAACTTCTCTGTATTTTGTTTTCATTTTTCATATACTTCGTGACTTTTGCAATCCTTGACATTGAAATCTTAAATCCTCTAGAGAAAGAGAATGGAGTTGACAGTATCAAAATATTCATAATTCTACGGAGGTGGCAGTATTGAATGTATCTAGCGTCATATATACCTCAACAACTTGAATGTGTTGACTTCATCCAAAATAAGGGTTGTATTTTTATTTTAATATTTATCCCTTTTTTCACATTTCGTTGATAATATTTTTTGCTTTTGCTATTCTCTTGGAAGGCTTTCCATATATTGGTACCGTGTCGAATGTTGGGGATTTATTAAATAGTTGGACATCAGTGTTATATACACAAAAAATGTCCTATTTAAATATCATAACATAAAACTAACAAGTAATTTAGAGTCTGAGAACAGTTGGCAAAAATATGAACTGGATGGCGCACATCGAATGCTAGATAAAGATGGTGATAGCTGTTAAGAGTCTCGGAGAAGAGAGAGCAGCCAGACGGGGGGAGAGAGAGATCGTTTCAATGCTAGATAAAGATGGTGATACTGATAGCTGTTAAGAGTCTCGGAGAAGAGAGCAGCCAGACGGGGAGTGAGTTTTGGTCTCAAGGAGATTAGGTTGTAGTAATGGATTAACTGATGAGCTATATAAACACTCCATCCATTTAACTTCAAATTCAAAATTCTGTTGCATGGCAGCTGGTTTGATAAAAGTTGGATGTCATGCGACATTCAGTTCTCCTTTCTGACTGCCAAACATATACAGAACAACATTTATTTGGAGTAGCTGTCGTGTTCCATTGGATACCCCTTTATTTCTTAAGAAACATTCGACTCCAAATTTCACGGGTTCCTTTTTACATGTAGCAAAATAGTGCTAATCCGGGTGATCTGGATCTTACAGGATATGCCTATTAAATCATTATATAGAAGACAACAAATCAATTAATTGTCAAAATGAAGCATAGAAGACTTGTAGGATCTAGTACGAATTTTCTGTAATTAGAGACTATATACACTTCTTTTGCTCTTAATTATTATCCATAGGATAAAGTTACTTGATAGTTGGCAATGCCCGTTGTTCAATGCGTTCAATTGATTCATATATCTGTGGTTTTGTTAATTCTGAATCAAATCTGCTGCTACAGATTATCTTATGAAACATGGAATACAATATGATGTTCAGCTGATACTTGACACACATCAAGATTATATGCTATTCTTTATGAGTCCTTCACTCTAACAAGGGATCACAATCTATGTTGTTTTCCTCGAAGAGCGAAGGATAGATAAATAAGTTGTGATATCGTTTCATCTCACATATTCTATCTAATTGGTGTTGGTGATTGTTGCTCAACCAACATCTACAATCTGTTACATGGAATCCATATACTACTGTGAATCTTAGAATATAGACAATAAAATAAACAACCAGCTCGAAAAAATGATAAATGACCCAGATTATTTGCTTTTCTTTATGTTGTCCTTTGATCTGAGAAGAGGGATCACCATCAGTGTTTTCCTTTAGGAGTGAAGGGGAGATAATTAAGTTGTGCTATCGTTTCATCTCACACATTTTTTTTGATTGGTGATGGTGATTGTTGCTCGACAAACATCTATGAACGATTAAATGAACTTAATATATGCTATAGTGTGTCATGTGATACACAATGACAACCAAATCTCGTTATGATTTCCTTTCACACTGAAAAGAGGAATCACCATCTATGGTGTTTTCCTTGGGAGTGGAGGATAGATAAAACAAGTCGCGATATCGTTTCATCTCACATTGTTTTTGATAGGTGATGGTGATTGTTGCTCGACTAACATCTACTAACTGAACCATGAAGCGTCATGAAATTACTATGGTGTGCTGCATCTTGTGATGTTAAGTGCAATGATCAAGTGAATCAGTACCTAATAACACATCTTTTTGGTCCTTCACATTGAAATGAGGTAAGACCATCAATGGTGTTCTCCTTGGAAGTGTGAAGGATAGATAAAGATGAGGTATGACCATCAATGGTGTTCTCCTTGGAAGTGTGAAGGATAGATAAAAATGAGGTATGTGGTGTTCTCCTTGGAAGTGTGAAGGATAGATAAATAAGTTATGATATCGTTTCATCTCATACATTCATTCTGATTGGTGATGGTGATTGTTGCTCGACCGACATCTATGAACCGTTAAATGGAATCCATATGCGGCAATGTATCTTATGATACAGAATACAATGATAAACTGAATCGCTACATAATGATACACGTCTAAATAATTTGTTCTTTATGATGTCCTTTGCTCCGAAAAGAGGGATCACCATCTATGATGTTTTCCTTTAGGATAGAGGATATATAAATGAGTCGTGATCGTTTCATCTCATTCTTTTCGATTGGTGAAGGTGATTGTTGCTCGGCCAACATCTATGAATCGATAGATGTAATTCCTTGGTAGTTTTTTTTTATTTGTTGTTTGACTTTTTTGTTGCTAATATTATTCAATTATCAACTGAATTAGTACATAATGACACATCTTTTTGATGTCCTCACTGAAATGAGGAATGGCCATCTATGATGTTCTCCTTGAAGCGTGAAGCATAAATAAATAAGTCGTAATATCGTTTCATCTCATACTTTCTTTGTGGTTAGTGATGGTATGAACCGTTAAATGAAATCCATATGCGATAATGTATCTTATGATACAGAATACAATGATAAACTGAATCGCTACATAATGATACATGTCTAAATAATTTGTTCTTTATGACCTCCTTTGCACCGAAAAGAGGGATCACCATCTATGATGTTTTCCTTTAGGAGTGAGGATATATAAATGAGTCGTGATCGTTTCATCTCATTCTTTTCGATTGGTGATGGTGATTGTTGCTCGGCCAACATCTATGAATCGATAGATGTAATTCCTTAGTAGTTTTTTTGTATGTGTTTGACTTTTTTGTTGCTAATATTATTCAATTATCAACTGAATTAGTACATAATGACACATATTTTGGATGCCCTCCTCCTCACTGAAATGAGGGATGGCCATCTATGGTGTTCTCCTTGAAGCGTGAAGCATAAATAAGTAAGTCGTGATATCGTTTCATCTGATACGTTCTTTGTGGTTACTGATGGTATGAACCGTTAAATGAAATCCATATGCGGCAATGTATCTTATGATACAGAATACAATGATCAACTGAATCGATGCATAATGATGCATGTATAGATTATTTGTTCTTTATGATGTCCTTTGCACTGAAAAGAGGGATCACCATCTATGGTGTTTTCCTTAGGAGTGAAGGATAAATAAATGAGTCGTGATCGTTTCATCTCACTCATTCTTTTCGATTGGTGATGGTGATTGTTGCTCGACCAACATCTATGAGAATCAATATATGTAATTCCTTATTATTTCTTTTTGCATTTGTTTGTTTCACTTATTTGTTGCTAATATTATTTAGATGTTCTTTCCATGTATGGATTTTCAGAATTTCATACTCCAACAAATTAGCGTATCTGTAATAATTTGATAGTACCTTGTAAACAAGATAACAAAATAGTGGATGCCGATTCATTTGTTTCTCAGCCATAGGTTATTTCATTTTCTGATGGTCTGATGAGGTGCAAGTTATTCTTGTTATTTTGAATAGTATTATATATTCTGATTGTCTCCATGTCCTTTTGCGTATTAAAGAAAGTGCACTATCACTTTAATACTCGATCAACATTTACATCTATTTGATGAATTTTTATTGGTTTTTGATCTGACAATGTGGGTTTTTTGGTGTTCCTTTCTCGTTGATGTCTTTTTGGCTATCCTGTTTTCAAAAGTAGTTCCGAAATTGAATAGGTTATAAAAAATTGCTAAGTTGGTGGTGATTCCAAACGTTCTTTGGGAGTATATTCAAAAATATAATTGGAAGCTGCCATGATAAGCTGATATATTGTCTGATTTATCTTGGCTATCCTAAGTTCTAATATTTATAACTTGGACCATGTGTGATATTTAATGCTGTAGTCTTTAAAAGTTTTGATGGATACAGCTCTAGTTGTGGAGTTTTCGTGTAAGATTGTATATTTCTTCCTGCATCTAAAACTTAATTGCTAGTTGGAATTTATGTCAAGTATTTTAGTATTACATGTTCTTGTCGGTTCTTAATAAATTCCTAGTGCATTCTTGGGAAGTAATTTGTTAACAAAATGATGTATATGGATATGCAGATAAAGGATGGGTTTGCTGAAGGGAAGGATCTTGTGGTGAGTGTGATGTCTGCCATGGGTGAAGAACAGATCTGTGGTCTCAAGGACATCGGCCCAAAGTAGTTCTAATCACGTCGTAAGATTTACGAGTGTTATGTTTTTTCTGCAACTTGTACCTGCTTTGCCCCCCAAAAATTTAGGCAAGTGATGGATAATAGTCTCTTATATATCTTGAATGTCCTCGGTCTTGTCAGAGTGGTTGCAGTCTAGTTTATGTCAATGGTTGTAATTGAACTGAAAATGTTCTTCCACTTATATTGAACTGTGGAAGATGTGTATCCTTTCTTTTAATCAGGTGTTGCTTCGATGATTCCTGCATTTGTTAGGTTCAAGGCTTGGCTATTTAAGTGTTCTATTTCTGCTGCTGGAGTTTGATCGGAAGGAAATTTAGATTTTCTGAGGTTATTTTCTGAGGTTATTGTTCTATTTCTGCTGCTGGAGTTTGATCGGAAGGAAATTTAGATTTTCTGAGGTTATTGTTGGTCTTGGATGTTAGTAAATCAGATGTAACATATATGATTTTGGAGATCTGAGTTGTTTACAACCTCAAAGTAATTCAGTTTGAAGATTCTTTGCAACCTCAATAATTATGGTTAGTCTGCATTATTGTTTTTTTAAGATTCTAAATTCTAGGGGATAAACTGATATTTTAGTGTTTTGAATCATTGCTGGGTCAAATATATCAATGCATGCATTCTTTTATCATCTGATGACATGAAAAATGATTTATAATTCCTTGTATGAATTTTAAAATCATGTTAATTTTCACTAGTGTAGGTTTTTACAGCTTGAATGATTTCTAAGTACAAGAATTTTGAAGTCATGTTATCCTTGTGTCTTTAACCTTAAATTGTATAATTGTTCATGAAGTGAACACAATTTGTTATCTTCGTTTTCACCTGCTGTGATGTTTTGTTATTTGGCAACATTTATTTGTTTATTTTGTTCAAATATGTCAAAGTCATATTATGATACAAAATTTGCTGGAAGCTATGGAAGAGCCTAAAGTTGTTTATTGAAAGAGAGAAATCCCACTTCAACTCTTTTCCACCCCTTCAATATGACATGCAAATATTGAGAAGGATTTGACATTGACATTTATACTTTTTTGTCACAATTCCAATTTTATTATGTTGACAAGACCTTTAGGAAGAATATGTTTCTGGGAAAGCGGTGACCCAGCAAATTCTATATTACAAAATATTTTATTAATGTTGAGCAAATTCTATATTACAAAATATTCTATTAATGTAGGAAAAAAAATGCTAATATAAAGTTGTTTTGCGAACATGAAATTCCCTGTATATTTTATGAAATTCCCTGTATATTTTGATGAGGTCTCGTTTGGTTTGGGTTTGGAAGGGAAATGAAATCAATTCCTTGACATTCCCTTTCCTCTGTCTTTCCGATTTGGAAATGTCAAGAAATTTGGAAAAGAAAGTGAATACTTTAATGTGGAAAAGTGATTCTTTTTTGATGGATGGAAGCACTTTTTTTCCTAATTTTTTTTTACATTGTGAATTATTTTTCTTTGCCAATTCTTTTGGTATCGAAATTAATCATTTTCCTTTAGTTTTCTCGAGTTGGCTGTCATGTTTATCATAAGTTAGCACAAGTCATTCTTTAATAACTCTTCTCAAACCATTTTCTTTACACCTAAAGGTGTTGTAAATACTGCTGCTTTGACATCTGTATTATTATTATTTTTATTTTTTTATAAACCAACACGTGCGAGCTCAGTTAAATCGTGTGTCTTTTCGCACCCGATTTTTAGCCGGTCGTCATGTCGCTTCGGACTCTTCGTGCGGATCCTGTTCGCACTGGCTTTTTCATCATTGTCCGGCACGTACGTCTCGCGCACTCCGCGTGCTCCAGAGCCTCACGGGACGGCCGACGTCTTTCGACGTCAGCAACTCAACGCCTCGCTTAGCCCACGACGCCGAAGGCGCCCCCGACGTCTTCACGACGCCAACACAGCTGGTTCCGTCCAGCCACCCGTTCTATGCGCACGACGTCCTTACGATGTCTTTCCGACGCCCATTGGACGTCGCACGACAGGCTGCGTGGTCAGCCGTCGTTTATACCCGTGGTATAATGGTGCCGGTCCTCGACCGCCCGCGCGACGTCCTAGTCGATGAGTTTTCATGCACGGAGTGTCCCATTCTGTCCCACGCCAGCTCAGATCGTGGCCATTTTTTTCGTCAGTCCTCCGACGTTGTGGATGCCCCGCATCGCACAGGCCATGCTCACATCTTGAAACGTTCAGATTATTATTGTAAGTAGCCTGGAGAAAAGTTGCAGCCCTTTATCAAATCCTGCAAAAAAAACGTTTGTTGTACCAAAATGATGCCCTTATAATGTTTATGCTCTTTTTTCTTTTCTTTTTCTTTTCCAAGCAATGTTTCACACAACCAATGTGACAAAAAGATCAGAAGACGGATCTCCAAACACTAATTGAGTCTCCTCCCTAATCAAATATTCAACATAAGAATTAGTTACTCTCCAAATAATTAAAACAATTAATCTGACACTCGACTGAAGAACAACACTCGTGTCTGAACAACAAAATTTTCATTCCAGAGAACAATTAGGAAAACATGGGAATTATCATTAGATCTAGGTTTTTTTTTTTGGGCACCACAACTTCTACTAGGGGGCAGCCCTTACTTAGGGGCAGTCCAAAAAGTGAAGATTTTACTAGGGGGCAGTCCAACCCCCAAAATTCTCATTTCCTCCCCAAACCTCATTTGCCTCTCTCTCTCTCCTCCAAAAGAAAAAAAGAAGAGCTCTCTCTCCCTCTCCCAAAACCCTAGTCTCTTCTTCTCCACCACTCTAATCCTAATTCCTCTACCAAATTTTTTTCAAGAACACTCCTACATTCGACGAGATGACACGCAAGTCGAAGAAATCGGATTCTAGGTACGTTCTTCCCTAATTTTTTCTATAATTTTCTACATTCTATTCGAAACCCTAGAATAGTTTTAATTCTCTAAAAACTTTTGATAATTTAGGTTTAGAATGTTTTTAGGGTTTATGAATGGCATTTTCGAACACGACAAACCCACAAATTTTTTTCAAACCCTAACCCTAGAAAACAACAAACTAGCGAGTCGTTCGTCTGTCGGCCCTGAGTACAGTAGGACTGCCAAGCATGTGGCAGTCCACATGTAAACAAGGACTGCCAGAGTCCTGGCAGTCCTCTTTCAATAGAGGACTGCCAGGACTGTGGCAGTCCTTGTTTGCAATTGGACTGCCACATGCCAGGCAGTCCTACTGTACTCAGTTTTAGTTGTGGTCTGGGGGTGGGGGATAGGGGGTAACAGTTCTATTTAGTTTGCATTATTTATTAACTGTACGGTCGCACAATCCATTGTTCTATAGGGGTAACAGTCCTCCGGACGCACCAAAAAGAATACGTCCCACCGCGTCAAAGCGGAAGGAACGCGCGGAACGTCCTCTTGAGCGTCCGATTACAATTTCTGAACCGACGCGCCAAGGTCGGTCTGGGACACGGAGACCGCCACCGGGACCACAAGCTCGGTCGAAGCAACGAGCTCGTACTCCTTCTCCTTCTTCCAGTGATGACGACGACGTGCCAATTAGCCAACTCCTACCACCACGTCAAGGTGGTTCTGCTCCATCTGAGGAGGCTGGTCCTTCTGAGCTGCATGTCCGTCCGCCACGTCAAGGTGGCTCTGCTCCATCTGAGGAGGCCGGTCCTTCTGAGCCGCATGTCCGTCCGCCAGGTTGCTCAATGTTGGCTTCTTTTGAGAACCATATTGCATATGCAATATGGAAGAACCCGGTATGTACATTACTTTTGTAAGCTACCAGTTTAGTATATGATATCTATATGTATTTTATATTTTTTATGTTTTTATATGTTGTTTGATATACAGAGGACATATCGTATCCTTAGGGCTGTGAGTCACAGGAAGAAAACCGTGTCTTGGCCGTTTAGTAGCTTATCGGAGGCCGTCCAGGTTAAAATCTTACCGAGCGGTTTGCATAATTTGGTAGATTATGCCTATAGGACAATGGATAATGCCCTCATATCCGTCTTTGTGGAGAGATGGCACCCGGAGACCAACACGTTTCATCTCCCATGCGGGGAGATGACCATTACACTTGACGACGTCTACCAGATACTGGAGCTACCAGTTACCGGTCGCGTCATGACCAAAGAACATTACAGAAATAAAAAATCCACAAAATCGTACTCGAAGATTGTCACGTCCCAGAACCAGAACACTGGAGAGCGGGGGCAGACATAGCCAGCTACATATAATGAAATGGAATCCACCTCACTATACGGTCACGACTGTCTAGATATATGAGGGTTTAACTACAAGCCATCAGTCCCTTATGGTCAAGAATAAGTCTAGTGTCTCAATCTCAAGCAAGCAAATAAATGTTTCAAGATGTAAGATCACCAAATATACAATAGTAAGGCGTCCCAAATATTACATATTCAGCTGATCATGAAGCTAGTCGTACAAAATGTCAGGACTAGTAAGAGTTTAGTCATACATGATCAACCCTAGGATTTGTCAATCATGTTACAGCCCGTAGGCAGACAGTAAGTAAAAATGTACACGAGCTAACACTTGCTCGGCGGCTAAACGCCTCAAAATAATAATTTTACAATAGAGTGGGAGAGCCAAAAATAACCCACTCGTTGCCAGGGTTCCGTCTGGTGGTCACCATCTGGCTGAAAAGTCGGTAGATCCTCTGGAGCTGCTCCGGTATCTGGCCATACAAAACCAGCTGGGTCAGACCCCAGAAAGAGCAAGTGCTACAAAGGAGGCTTCACTTAGGAACTAAAACCAGCAATTAGCACAAGAAATATAATTTTTTAAAAGTAGTAACAAAAGAGCTTGATATTAAAAGAATAACAACAGTCAAAATAGAGTACGAGGGAACCATTCAAGTAGCCAGGTCACAACCCTTAAACCAAACAAGGACCGGGGTTGTAACCCTTCACCTGAATAGAACTCCGTCTCCAATCTTGTTGGTAAGGTAAAACATAACAAGCATGACAGGTGATATACGATGAGATAACCATGGGACTATTCAGATGACCAGGTTCAACTCGTAAACCAAACAAGGACCGGGGTTGTAACCCTTCGTCTGAACAGAACTTGGTTTCTCCCACCATTTATCGGCAAGATAATATAAGAAAACAGGTCATGTAACAATCTTGTACAGGATCAAGACAAGACTAGACTGATTATTCCCCATCCAACAATCACGGCCAAGCAATAAGTATGGCTTGATACTTTAACTAACTAGGGTTATCACAGGCCTAGTTACTAACAAGATGCAGTGAGATGTTCCTCCAGCCACAAGCCCTGCAGCTAATCCAGGTTATCCAGGCGACTTGGGTTCATTAAGCAATGCCTCATTCTACTCCACATATCAGTGAGTCTAGACTTGTGCCCTACTCGTCGGCAGGCTACAAGTCCAACAATTGTGGCCGGGATAACGGGATCGCCTGTAACTGAGGAAATCTCTCATGACTACTGGATTATTCTAGTTATTAGCCTTAGTAAATTTTAGTGGGTACCCCTGACCGTGGTACTCAGGGATCCCTGTCCTAGACATGATGCAAGACGAGACGGGTTCATTTGTACAAGCACAATCATCCACGGTGTCCAGGTCATTCATACTGGTCATGTTAGGTTAGCCGTCGCAACAGCATTTCGAGAAGTATCATGTCAGATTTTCTTGTCAAGAGTGCGCCACGGTGGGCCACTATCATGTCATTATCATTATTACTTATTCAAGAGTGCGCCACGACGGGCCACTATCAAGTCATTATTATTTATCTTGTTACCAATCTGGAGTGCACCACAACGGGTCACTATCGTGTTAAGCAATTCATTATTTAAGAAATAACAATTATTAAGTGGGTCGTCGCAATTCAGGCCAGAATAGAAAATGTACACTGTGATTATAAGCCTCATATTAAGATGAGAGAACTTGCAATAAAATAATTAAATAACATATCCTTGAAGCCAAGGAAAAGATTTACAACTTTTATGTTGGGAGTGGGAAGAAATTCTGACCACAATTCAGGCAAATAAAATATTTAAACAATCAAAGTGGACCCCATGCGGCCCAAAAGTGGGAGGTCATCCATGAGGCCAATTAAATCTAAGTTGCTACCAAGCACCTAAATAGTGCATGCAAGACTTAGACCAAGTAATTAAACAATGCCTGCAAGCTGTCATGCAAGCCTATGCGGCCAGCAAAAGCTTATACGGCCAGCAAAAGCTCATGCGGCCAAGAAATAAAGGAAAGAGCAATGCGGCCAAGAGAAAGTGGGGGTGGGAGGCTTATGCGGCCAAAATAACAAAGAGGACATGAAATCAAGTAAGGCAAAAGATAGTGGGACCCACAATAATTGCAAGCTCCTACTTCAGCAAGCAAGTCAACTAGAAGAAGCTATGTGGGACCCCCACAATAAGGGAAGCAAGGAAAAGATACACGTGAACCATTTAATTAATGGTTCACGTGGCCAAGAGAAATAAATATTAGATGGCCATGCGGCCAATACCAAAAATTGTCACGCAGCAACCATCAAACAAGGGCCATACGGCTAAAATATTTACGTAGGCCATGCGACAAAAATAATAATATATAGGCCATGCGGCCACAAGGTAAGCTTGCATTTAGCAAGCAAAGAAATGCCATGGGGCCCACAAAATACAACTGTACAAATATTGTCCTGCGGCCTATGCAAATAAGGCCACGTGGCCAAGCAATTATTTTTCATGCGGCGACTAAAGTGCTGGGCCAGGCAGACAATTTGATGCATGCAAGCAACTAATAAATTCCCATGCGGCCAGGAGGTTAGCTTAGGCTATGCGGCCAGCAAATAAGTTGATGCGTGCAACTAAATATGCAAGGCCATGCATATGCGGCCACTATCTAATTAATTTAATTAGGCCTATAGTTTATTATGTAACAATGCAACTAAGTATAGCTCCTTATACTTGCAAACAGCAAGTGGCCAAAGAAGTGAGCTTATGCGGCCAGCTAGCTATGCCATGCAATGCAACCATTAAAAGAAAGCTTATGCAGCCATTTACTCTTATGCGGCCAACACATTGCTTAGGCCAACAAGGGATTGAACTGCATGCAAGGAAATAATGCATGCTAATGCATTCGAATAATTAATGCTTGCTGATGCAAGCAACTAATAAATGCTTACTGATGCATGCAACTCTTGGCCATGCGGCCAGATACTGAAACTCCTGCGGCCAATATATGGCTTAGGGCCAAATGCTTATGCGGCTAAAATTATTTGCTTGCATGCGGCCAAAATAAATACAGGCCAGCAATAATTTTACGCTGCCAACTGAGAAGGTGCTCTTGAGGAACACCATGGCTTCTCCACACCACCAAACTTCCAACCGGAGTCCAAATTCGGACTTCCATAAGTAAAATTAGGGTAGAATAAAATTCTCTACAACATGGAACCATCAACTAACAGAAATATACAAGTTTGTTAGATCAAAACTCGTGAGAACCAAAAATACCACAAAGCTAGATCTACAAGAAATTAACCACAGAAATAAAAAGTGCTAAGTGCTAAAGTGGGTTAGAAACACATGAGGAAGACAATGGAACAATAAAAATGGACTTCCTCTATGAAGCAAGATGCACTTGCCTAAGCTCTCTACTCTCTTAGGTTGGTGGAGAAGTAATGTTGGAGAAGAAGAAGTTAATGTGGAGAGAGAGAAATGTGTGGTGGAATATTTAATAAAGGTGGTGGTAGGTGGGAGTGGTTTGGTTCACATGAAATCAAGCAAAACCGAACCAAGCCAAACAAACCAAACCAAACCAAGATAAACCAATCAATGAAATATCAAAATAAATTAAGCAGGGAGACATGCAATACGGGTCAAAATACGTACACGTATTCCAAATACGTAATACGAGATATGGGCATTACAAAGATCGTCAAGTTTGTCTCAAGTAACCTTGAACTTGAGGAAACTAGTTTTACAACTCTCCCCGGCTTCAAGAAATCATACGGAATTCCTCTATCATTTCTGGTGGAGCACTTCACGAATATGGAATTGGATGAGGACGATGATGAGTTGGTCGACACGGTGGCCCGTGCTTACATGCTGTTCGTCCTAGGAACGGTGGACATTTCGGACAAGTTCGGAACCTCGATACATGCAAGGTACATGCTCAATTTATTGTCCGTAGATGACTTCATTGATATATCGTGGGGTAGCGGTATTCTCGCCTATCTTTACCGTGAGCTCGGCATCGCATCCCGTGTCGGGACTAAGATAATTGCCGGATGCCAGACTCTGCTACATGTGAGAAAACTTCCAACAATTTAATCTCGTATACTTCATTTTGTTGTTTATATTTTGTGACTATTAACTTATAAATTAAATAGGCATGGATATACGAGCACTTTCCGATGCTCAGGCGGGGTGACCTGAACCCAAACTATTTTGAACACCTTCCTAGAGTGACTCGATGGAGGCCGGCCCAGGTGGAAACCAAAGATTGGCAAATACTGGCTTCCATTCGTGAAGTACTTGACAATTTGGTACCAGAAGAGGTAATAAATTGGGACTTATTTTTTCATGCTAAGTTTTTTTTACTGTTAACTATTTTCCTACAGATATTTTGGGATCCATACCAAAATTTTTGCGAGAGGAGTCGTGCCATCCAACAAGTTTTTTTATTTCATGGCATGATCACATGCTATGATATCATGGAGCCGTACATGCCTAATCGTGTACTTCGGCAGTTTGGCTTCGTGCAAAGTGTACCGAAGCGCACACTAAAGATGTTGGAACCTTCCCGCGGGACCCAACCATTGAACTACAAACCGGCATATTTTGACTGGGTGACCGACTTCTACTCCGAGTGGCAAAGGCACCTGCTTGGGGAAGATGAGAGTCAACCGGTCACCGGATGGCCGACTACAGTGAGGACTACATGCCGTACTTCCGACGGGTCGGACATCCTAAGTTGTTGAACCCTACAAACCCGGGTCCCGAGGCCGTAGTAGCTGTTGGAAATCTTCCTTCGAAAAATATCTTGTATGTTTCATTGGTGGAGATGGTGAGTTCCGCATTAGTAATTAATTTAAAAAAATTTCATGTTTGTAGACTAAATTCAATTATACTTTCATTTACAGTCTAGAAGGGCGAAGGAACTGGCCAAGACACTTCGGAGCGCTTGCCAAAGTGACTAGTGTCTTGGTCGACACTAGTGTCTTGGTCGCCAACGAGCTTGAGCGCATCGACGACGAGGCTGAGTTTCCATTCACGCGTAATGCGGAGTCTCGTTCGAAGGCCCGCCATGATATGTAGTATGATTATCTGATGTCTGATTGTATGATGTTGAATATTTAGCAAACTTGTTGTTTGATTGTCTGAAGTTGGCTATTTTGGATGTTGATATTTTTGGGTGTCGAACATGTTGTTGGATACTTGTGTTGAAATACTTGTGTTGGTTATGTGTTGGATACTTGTGTTGAAATACTTCTGTTGGATATGTGTTGGATACTTGTGTAAAACAAATACTTGTGTTGGACTCTCCTGGGTGTGGCAGTCCTAGATATAATATTCTGTGATCTAGATTACAGTCCTTCAGCTAGGACTGCCAGACCCAGGGCAGTCCAACACATGTGAAGGACTGCCCTGGGTGTGGCAGTCCTAGATGAATTATTCTGTGACTTGATCACAGAACATTATATCTAGGACTGCCACAACCAGGGCAGTCCTTCACATGTGTTGGACTGCCCTGGGTGTGGCAGTCCTAGCTGAAATGTTCTGTGATCTAGTCACAGAACATTTCATCTAGGACTGCCACACCCAGGGCAGTCCTTCACATGTGTTGGACTGCCCTGGGTTTGACAGTCCTAGCTGAAATATTCTGTGATCTAGTCACAGAACATTTCATCTAGGACTGCCACACCCATGGCAGTCCAACACATGTGAAGGACTGCCCTGGTTGTGACAGTCCTCTGATGGTTTTTAGCACATATGTAAAACATGTATAATACTCAGCCAAACACACAAAACACACATGTATAACACCCAGATAAGCACATAAAACACATATAACATATGGATAAAAGTAAGAAACATATATTGGACTTCATATTTCATAGTTTAATGTATACAAAAGTGGTCCTCTATAACCAAAATGCCAAAATATATACAAAAGTGGTCCTCCATATAACACATTGATACTCAGTCGACTTCGACGTCACAGTGGTCAGCAGGTAAGTCTCTTGGCTTCTCAAACTTCAACAACTTCTTACAATGGTCGATTTGATCAGTGAAAGGTGTGGTCCAAGCTCTGGCTTCGACCGGTGCTCTTTTGTACCAAACTGTTGAAGGTGGAGGAATCAGAGAATGACCGATCATCTTTAGTATGACGAAGTGATCACCGATTTGACCTATAGTACATAGGTTAGAATGTCCGTGGTCCGACGGAGGAGCGCACATCGGAAAGAATGTTTCTCTAATACCCATCGAGAAAAATATGAGAGGTATCATGTACCTATTGGCAAATAAATAGCCGGCAGATGGGACTAACATGTAGTGGTCTGAAACGGTAACACTGTCGGTGCAAGGGATACTTAACAACAAACTTTCAACTGTTTCTTTGCCTAGGAGGTGGGAGTAGAATGGAAGACGAGTCTCTAACTCCTCGTATAGCTCATGCCTCACCTGTCTCCATCCGTCTTTGACATCATAACCAAGATGTCTTGCAAGCACATGGAATCCACAATGGCCATCACCGGGGACATCGACAATAGACCAAATGTATCGGCGAAGCTCAGGTTGGAATTTATCAATATACAAACTCAGTGTTTAGCTTGCAACGGTATCTTCTCTTGGGAGGTCCATTTTTTTATTTTTCGACTAATGACAAGCTTGGCCTTCCATGCGGGCGGAGCTTGCTGTAAGCTTCGTTCAACATGCTCAAAGTACGATGGATCTCTCCTAGTTGACTCCAGCCTTCTCTTCTGTGAACTAGTCAATCTTGTTTGAGGCCTGCCTTTAGGATTGGAAACAACGGTCGGCTTATGCATTCTAGTAGTGACCGGACATGCAATTTTTTGGATTTTAAGCTCAATGGACTGCCGCTCCGCTGCTACTGAGGCTAACCACCTTGCGTGGAGAAGTTTCACTTGTGTCAAAGAGAAGAAATCATCATCTGTCTTCACCACAGGTATCATAGATAACTGCCTCCAACATTGATCGACTGCTTCTACTGGAATAGGAATGGATTCACGGCGATATTCATTAATCTGATGTGCACAATGGAGGCCCAGTGTATGTCGATGTACACACCCGCAAACATGGGGATCAAACCCGACATACTTTGACCTTTCAATCTCATCACATATTAATGTCAACGTCGTGTGAGATACCACGGGAACTAAAGCATCTAACAGTACATCCTTTCTATGCTCATGCTTGCCTATATTTAAGCTCACCTCAAATGATGCCTTAATTTCATTCACCGTCCGCTCTACCAATAGATGTATAGCTTGCCAAACAGAGACAAAGTTGCCGAGAGATGATTTTAGTTGTCTTTTCACTACAGAGTGTGCTCCTTCGACACGGTTGGTAGTTGTCGTGCCGTAATGCTTCACCAAATTCGTCCATGCTAAGACGAAGTGTTCTTTGTGCGGTTCAAGCCATGTGTCTTTGATGTATGAAATGCATGCCGGCTCCCTCGCCTCCTACTTTTCCTTGAACATGTACCATGCGACGTCGTAACTGTCAATCGTAGAGGCTCGCCACACACAATTTCAGTCATTGGAGAATTCTTGAAAATTTTGCATGTCAATTTTACCTTCCTCCTTCTGAAACTTCAACTTACATTGGGCTTGAATATTACGATTGACATGCCAAGTGCATAGCAATGTATCCGCTTGAGAAAAAACAATACGAATAGCATTAATTAGGGCATACTCTCTGTCGGTCACAAGAACTTACGGCTCTGTATGACCGATGTAAAGTGTTTTCAGTTTCTCCAATGCCCATGTGTAGTCTTCAAGTTTTTCACTCTTCATGAAGCAAAATGCCACCGGGAATATTTTCCGAGTAGAGGTGAATCCGACAATATAAAGGAGAGGCATCTTGAACTTGTTGGTCTTATACGTGCAATCAAGGACTAACACGTCGGCAAAAGACCTGGCCAGACTTGTGCAATCTGGATGAGCCCCAAAGATTAAAATTACTTCATTACTCTGGGGATGTCTTCTATGGAACTCAACGTAATGATTATCGGCAAGCAACTTCAGCACTTCTTGCATCGCCATTCTTGATTTGGTCCGGACAGTGTTCGAAGAAGATAGGGCGTTGTATATTGACCTCATCGTAGACATGTTCTTCTCATCTTCATGCCGTATGACTGAATATATTTGTCTCGGTGCAACACCGGAAGTGGACAAGTCTTCGGCTATCTTCTTCTCCGTAGGGTTCAACCGTCCGACATACGGATGACCCAATAGTGTCTCGACAATCTCATGATTGTGGGTTCCATTCTTCACTTGTACTGACCACTTCCCTTCTTCTTCGTTTCTAATATGGATCGTGAATGGACAACCACATTTCCTCGTTCCAGCTTTCTTTCTTGGAACTTTATTTTGGATAACTGTGTCTTTCTTGTGCGATCTGAACACACCACCTCTTTTACAGCCAACCATCACACTGTGTCGTCCCGGACGATTTCGGCACGATCTGGATATCACTAGAACTAAGTTGTTTTTCCGTCCAATTTCTCGACACCATTGTACCGCATCGTCTCTTGATTGAAACGAAAGATCGATCCAAAATAAATGCCCTACATCGATTGGAATTGGAGCATGTACCGCAACATCGGAAGATCACAACTCCTACAATAAAAGTTAAAAGTCAAAACTAAACAACTACATAAAGCCAAAATGTAAGCATATGAAATTAAAAAGGACTGTCAGAGATGTGGCAGTCCCTCACATATATAGGACTGCCAGAGATGTGGCAGTCCCTCACATATATAGGACTGCCACATCCCTGGCAGTCCAAATCCATGAGAGGGACTGCCAGAGAAGTGGCAGTCCTCTGTGTCAAAGTTCGATTTTGTCACGCCCCAGAACCAGAATACTGGAGAGCGGGGGCAGACATAGCCAGCTACGTATATGAAATGGAATCCATCTCGCTATACGGTCACGGCTGTCTAGATACATGAGGGTTTACTACAAGCTAACAGTCTCCTATGGTCATGAACAAGCCTAGTATCTCAATCACAAGCAAGTAAGTAGTGTTACAAGATGTATGATCATTAAATATACAATAATAAGACGTCCCAAATATTACATATTCAGCTGATCATGAAGCTAGTCGTTACAAAATGTTAGGACTAGCAAGAGTTTAGTCATACATGATCAACCCTAGGATCTGTCAATCATGTTACAGCCCGTAGGCAGACAATAAGTAAATGCAATCGAGCTAAACAGGTGCTCGTCGGCTAAACGCCTCAAAAGAATATTTTTATAATAAGTGGAAGATCAAAAATAAACCCACTCGTTGCCCTGGTTACGCCTGGTGTTCACCATCGGGCTGGAAAAGCGGTAGATCCTCTGGAGCTGCTCCGAAATCTGGCCATACAAAACCAGCTGGGTCAGATCCCAGAAAGAGCAAGTGCCACAAAGGAAGCTTTACTTAGGAACTAAAACCAGCAATCAGCACAAGTATAAATAAAAGTAAGAACTGGAAATAAAGAAAATACATCAGGATGATATACGACGAGATAACCATGGAACTATTCAGATAACCAGGTTACAACCCGTAAACCAAACAAGGACCGGGGTTGTAACCCTTCGTCTGAACAGAACTTGGAATTCTCACCATTTATCGGTAAAATAAATACAGGCATGCAGTAATCTGGAACAGGGTCAAGATAAGACTAGACTGGTTAGACTCCATCCAATCATTTCACGGCCAAGCAAGAATTACGTCTTGATACATTAACTAACTAGGGTTATCACAGGCCTAGTTACTAGCAAGATGCAGTGAGATTACTCCACAGCCACAAGCCCTGCAGACCATCCAGGTTACCCGGGTTGAAAGATTTAGAGTTGAATTCAGGTGGGTACATCGTCCAGGAAACGAATGTACCCTTTGGTAGCTTGAAGGGTGCAACACATGACAGTGTACTGGAAATGTGCCCTACTCGACGGCAGGCTACAGATCCCAAGGCGTGCCCAGGTAACGGGATTGCCTGTAGCTGGGAGATCTCTTTATGACTAATATATTAATCTAGTTATTAGCCTTAGTCCATTTCAATAGGTACTCCTGACCGTGGTACTCAGGAGTCCCCTCCTAGACATGATGTAAGACAGGACTGGATTATTTGTACAAACACAATCGCCCACAGTGTCCAGGTTATTTATACAGGTCGTGTCATGTCAGGTAGCCGTCGTAACAGCTTATCCAGATATCAGGTCAGGTTATCATGTCAAGTGTACTTGTCAGGAGTGCGCCACAACGGGCCACTATCAGGTCATGTCAGGTTACTTGTCAAGAGTGCACCACTACGGGTCACTATCGTGCCATGCTCAGGTATCATTTCCAAACATATTAAGCAGATTCGTGATTATCAAGTTCATGACAAAAGGCGTAAGGATATAAAATGGACGTAAAATATACCATAAAGGAGTTACAAAACATGGACAAATAAGGATAAATAATAGTACACAAGGCTATTGGAAGTCATGCGGCTCAGGCATATGCGGTCAGGAAAGGGTAAGACACATGCGGCTCAATTAGGAGAGCGCATGCGGCCAGGGTCACAGGATCCCATGCGGCCAAGACAAGGGGGCGCATGCGGCTGGAAGTGCAAGGGCGCATGCGGTCAGGAAAGGGTAAGACACATGCGGCCAGTGGAAAGGGAGGGGCATGCGGCCAGGGGGACGAGGGCGCATGCGGCTCCAAGATGTTGGGCCTCATGCGGCCAGCGGAAGAGTGGGCTTCATGCGGCTGGGAGGAAGCAAGTTCATGCGGCTAGGGAATGACGGACGCATATGCGGCTCAATTAGGAGAGAAGTCCATGCGGCCAGGAAAGGGATCCAGTCCTATGCGGCTGAGAGTCCCATGCGGCTGAGTCACTTGCCGCATGAAGTGTCATGCGGACAAGTCAAGGCAATAGTGCATGCGGTTGGAACTGACTTGCCGCATGAATATTCATGTGGTCAAGTGCTACCATGCGGCTCGGGACTGTGCTTCTTCTCCAAATTTCCGAGAAGAAGTACACCATAAGCCATGACTTCCAAGCTGCATAACTCTATCATCCGGAGCCCAAATCCGAACTTCTATAGGTCAAAATGGGGTAGAACGAAATTCTCAACAACATGGAACCATCAAAACTTGGAAATAACAATGTTAAGTAGATCAAAACCTAAGAAATTCGAAAATACTATAAGCTTAGATCTACACAAATGGAGCCATGGAAATTAAAAATGCCAAGTACTAAAGTGTTTTAGAATGTAGTAAAGAAGAGAATGGTGCAATAAAATCAGAGTTCCTCCATGAAGCAAGTTGCACTTGCCTAACTCTCACTCTCTCTCTCTCTGGTAGGTGCAGGAGATTAATGGTGGGGAAGAAGAGTAATAAGGAGAGAGAATAGAGAGAATGGATTAATAAAGGGGTTGGTGGTGGTAGGTAGGGGGTTCACCATATAAAACCAATCCCAAACCAAACCCACACAAACCGAACCGAACCAAGTCAAGAAGAAAAAGCTAAGCAAGGAACCATGCAATACAGAATAAAATACGTATACGTATTCCAAATACGTAATACGAACCACATGCATTACAGATTTTTCATCCGAAATAAAGTTAAAGTGTAGTTACCACGAGGGCTTCCGATGCATCAAAGTGTTCTTCGGACGTTGTGGGAGGAGAGTATCCAGCATTTGATGGTCCGGGTTGTTCCGTTTTCTATTTCTTTCTACATTAAACACAAAATTTAACTTTTATATGTAAAATTTAGGTTAAAATATTACACAAAAATAAATTTAAATGGGAGAAGTGATTGACACTATTACTAAATATTTCACCAAAAATCTTTAACAAATTTAGGTGGGGGGACAATTTCACCTAGGTTAGGTTAATTCTAGGTTTCTACGAGAAGGAAAAAAAAAGAGTGGAGGAAGAGAAGGAATAGAGGAAGAAAGAGAGAAGAAATAAAACAAGTTTAACTTTTATAGTGAATTATGGGCTGCCCCCTAGTAACAAAAACCTATGACAAACTTGTAATTTTTTCAAAAAAATTTGGGCTGCCCCCTAGTTGAAGTGGTGGTGCCCCTAAAAAAAAACCTAGATCTAAACATAACCTACTACTAACAATGAATTGAGAGGGAGGGAAATTGGGCTAGTCCTGTCGTCTTTTGAGCTCCTATGGTCGAGGCAGGAGCCAATAAAGGAAGAGCATGGCGGCGATGAGGAGGGAGGGAGGGAGAGAGGGGTGCTGGAGTTGTCCTCGCCGCCGCAGGTGGGACTGGTCTCGTACTTCCAGGAGGCAGTCGAGGCTCATGAAGACGAGCATGATCGGGGTGGACGGATGTGGTAAAGGTCGAGGTTGAGCCGGAGGGATCGACGGCTCCAGATCCATCTTCTACTTCACTCCATCCATTCTTTACTTCTTCCACACAGCCGACAGATTCAATCCATTCTCTAATTTTCCTTCTTCCATACACACACAGCCGACGACAGAGAAAATGAGAGTGGGAATGTGGGAGCAAAGGAGGACTCCAATCCATTCTCTAATTTTCCTTCTTCCAGACACACAGCCGCCGACAGAGAAAATGAGACTGGGAATGTAAATTAAATTTTTATGAGTATGGGGGCCACATTTTCCATAGCTACAGCCTACAGCATGCACTGATTTCACAGTACATAAAAAGTCTTAAAAAAAGGGCACATTTGACATCGGATATGTTTTAGGGGGTATAATAGTCATTTTATGTCTAATTTGACGTTCGTTAACGGTAGTAATCAAATTGAATGTAAAGTACATCAAAACATAAAATTTGAAATTTTTTTACGCCAGAGATCTTTTTATGCTAAAAGTTATATTTAAGGAGGGTTTTTTTTAAACTTTATCCACTAATATTTCATGATATTTCTATCTGTAAGAACATCTCCAACCCTATTGTCTTATTTTGTGTTGTGGTTCTTATGTGGCATGGGATACAAGACAATGTCTTGTATAGGTGGCTGGTGGCAAGATTATATTCACAAAAGACAATGAGTTTAAAAAGTCTTCTACAATGCAAAAGTATTGAGGAGACCATAAAAGTATTTTTTTTACAACTTCCAAAACAAATCATACTTTTCTTCTCCTTTTTATAAATATTTTTATTCATAATTGATGACGTGGACATAAAGCATTGTGAAGTGCATTGTTTAGATCTAGAAAACCAACTTCACATTATCCTTGCCATGTCATTGCTATGTCAACTCTATACTTTATTTCACATTTGCATTGGAGAAGTATTTTTGAAAAAAAAGTTTGTCATTCCTATGTGACAACCATTTTTTCTAAACTCACAATAGGGTTGGAGATGCTCTAAGGGTCTGTTTGGATAGCAGAAACTGCACTGCAAGTGGCAGTTTCTGCTGCAAGTGGTGATTGAAATTGTGAATTTCGTTGTTTGGATGACCTGAAAAGTGGGGGTGGTAAGTGAAGAATCTCTGATGGATTTAGATGTTGTCCCCATTTTTCTTTTCCCATTCAGTACTTCCGACCAAATACAGGCGCAACTTACTGGAAAGTGAAAATTTGCCCAAAAAAATAAAAAAATAGAAAGTCAGACCTCGCCACCGACGATGACGACCTCAAATAGCCAGGCGGCTACCGGCGTCCTCGTCAGTGGAGATGGATCCGGCGGCCTCGTCCTCGTCAGATCCGGCGACCTCGTCCTCGTCCTCGTCAGATTCAGCCTCGACCTCGTCCTCGTCAGATCCGGCCTCCGGTGCTTCCCACGGTGAGCTGGATGACGACGACGCGGTTGGCCTTGAGGGGGCGGAGGTGGTGGTCTTTGATGTTGGTCTCGTGGTGATGGTGGTGGTGACGGTGGTAGTAGTGGTGGTAGCAATAGTGATGGCGGTGGTGGGGATGGTGGTAGCAATGGTGAAACAACGGTGAACAGGAGGGGTGGTGGCTGCTGTGTCTTCTTTCTTCTTTCTTTTGATAATTTTTTTATGAGCATTTTGGAATGAGTTGGGAGAGAATTAAATGGTATATGAATGGTAGGGTGAGCTGGACATTGGAAACTGTGGTGGAGTAATTAAAATTTAATTATGGAATGTAGTTAATTAATTGAATGTAGTTAATTAAGCAATTTATTTGATTATTAAAATCTAATTTATTTTCCATATACACTTTCAAAGTGGTATCCAAACACAATATATTGAAACTTTCCACTTACGGGAAGACAAAATCCAATACATCCAAACACATTTTGAAAACTCAAATACATTGTAAGTGTCGTATATTATATCATATGGAAAGTACAACTTTCACACTTTCAAGGTCCTACAAACAGGCCCAGCATCAAACATTATTCAGAAATTTTCATATAGAGTGAAGAATTTTAACGAAATTATGAAAAAATTATCAAGTTTGGAGAAATTGCAATTGGGGTAACGAAACGACATCACTGGTGGCGAGCGCCGGTAGTCAGGTGACGCACGCCATCACTCATGGCATTCCCTGGCCAGGCCCCGCCATGGGCCCCTCACACGCTATCACGACCCGCACCCTAGAGTAAGGGCATGAGAAGTGGGTACGTCCAGCCTACGCCGCAGTGTCGGCGGTAGAACGTTGTCCTAGGTCTCATGTATCTAACAATATAAGGCTAAGCAGTTTATACTCCCCGAATGGGGGTGACATAGCAGAATGTAAACTCAATCACATCTAAGGTAGAGCATAATGGAAGATAGATAAAATATGAAATCCAAAAAGATACAGCAGATAGAAGTCTCAGTGTCTAAGATACACAACCCAGAAATCCATCTCAAAGCTCAAATACATTAAATCCATAAATACAACTCAAGACAACTGAAAATAAAATGAGAAACTCTAGCTATCTATACAACCTCTACTGTGTCTCTTCTAGGCTAGCAGGCAACCTCCAAGCTATCTGTAAAATTTTCAACAGGTCCAGTCAGGACGGGAACGAGCACATATCTCTAAAACAGTTCATAGCAGGTTAGGAGTATAAATCATACAATAGAGTAAAATACAGAAAGTGCTGAATAGGAAGTACGAGTAAACAGGAGATATTTTGTAACTGAAAGTAAATACATGATAGTAGAGACTGTAAGTGGCTACGTGATTTAGAGCACAATATGGTTATGTAAACGGCTTGGGGGCACATGAATACAAATAAGGAGGCACATGAATACAGCTACTGGGGATAGTGTTCACATAACCAATTCTACTCACCCCGTCCTAATTAATACACAAGGATCCGTTCAAGTTATGTTATAAGAACATGAATACAGCTAAGATACGTGAACTCATGTAATGAGTAGTACATGAGGCACATGATAAGCACATGAAAGCACATGAAGCACATGAAAGCACATGAGAACATGTAAAAACATAAACTAGTACGAGTACAAGGAGTACCTGATGCACATGATAAAGTACATGAACATGAAATACCCGATGCACCCGTAGAGGGATAACATCTCAGGAAAGGATCCATATAGTACTAATCCGTGAAGATACGTATCAGCATCAAGTAGAGTAATCTAGAGCAAGAAAATAATCCAGGTAAGTATAAAAAGATCAGAGAATGTACTCGCCTCGATTGGTTGGAGTCGACGTGCACGACACGAACGTGTCAACACGAGGTAGGTACACTGCTATGCTCTACAGAGGGTCCCAGACGATGACATGGGCAGTCCCAATGAGTCCAGAGTAGTCCAAATAGCCTAGTTTGGTATATAAACGCCTAAAATCAGGGTTTGGTACACTAATCAAATCAAGAATAGAAAATGACTATCCTAATCACGATTTACGATTTCAGAAAAAAATAATAAATAAATATAATAAATACTTGGAAATCCTTATAATGTTAAAAATACATCTGTATTAATCAACATATTTTAGATAATATTTTAAAATCCAGAAAATCATTTCTGTACTAATATTCCTATTTTATCAAATATGAATTTAGGTCAAAACTCAATAAACCAATACTATTTTAGAAATATAATTATATATTTGTATATATTTTCTAAGTAAGTGATTTGTAATATAATAATACAAATAATGATAATAATAATAATAATAATACCATCATTTTATATACTATATATATAACCAATATTCATTATATTAAGCAAATATACATTTATTAAACTAATATACATTATATAAACAATGTACATTTATATATATAAACAAATATAATTATATATAACTAATACACATTATATTATATACTAGTATACATTATTATAAAACTATTATACATTTTATTATATAACAATACATATTATATATATAAACCAATAAATATTATATATAATAAACTAATATATTATATATAATAAACTAATATAATTAATAAACTAATCTAATTAAATAACTAATCTAATTAATACAGTAATACTATTAATACGAAAAGGGGGGGCTCTGTCTGATCCCAAAAAACTAACCTAACTATTTCAGAAGAGAAAGGGGGGCCGGGAGACTCACGAGGGCTGGCCGGCGGCGTTGCGGAGGCGCAGGCGCGGATCTGGAGGTCGGGCTCCGGCGGGTGGCCAGGTGGAGCGCGACCAGGGTGGCGACGGATGGGGGCTCGCACGGCGACGCGAGCTCGGCCAGGGCGGCGCGGGGTCGCGCCGGCGGAGTGGCGACGGTAGGTCCGCTCTCTCTCCCTCTCTCTCTCTCTCTCTATGGTGGCGGCGGTGGTTGATGGTGTTGGCGGCGGTGGTTGATGGCGTTGGTGGCGGTGGATCTGAGGGAGGCGGTGGTTGATGGTGTTGGCGGCGGTGGTTGATGGCGTTGGTGGCGGTGGATCTGAGGGAGGCGGTGGTTGGTTGCAGGAGGCCGAAATGGTGATGGCAGTGGTGGTGGTGGTGATGGCCGGAGGTTGGTTGTGATGGCCAGGGGATGGCCGGAGGTGGACTGGTCTGGTGGCGGAATGGTGATGCAGTGGCCGGGCAGCCGCGGAATATGCGGAGATGGGTGGAGGCTCGTCGGGAATGGCCTGGGGGTGGCGGCTGGGAAAATACCTAGGGATGTGTGTAGGGATTTAGGGTTTTGGGGATTTGTGCAACTTGGGGAAGTGTGATATTTATAGAGGAGTGGGAGAAACCTTAAAATGTACATGTAATAGGAATATAGGGAAAATAGTGGAAACTAACATACTAACAGCTAACCACTAACATTTTACTATCTGCCAAATAATTAGTACTAAAATAAATATTAGTTATAAATTAGTAATTAAAATTACTAGTTAATACTAATTTAACAAATGACTAATTACAATTTAGCCAATATTTTTAAAGACATAAATAATAATAATTATTCACTAATTATTTAAATATATTTAAAAATTATTTATTTAGTAAATAGTTATATTTTGAAATTCCAAAATTCAATAACGTTTTCCATATAGAAAATAATTAAAACTCATTGATTCAAGAAAATAACAGGAAAATCGCAATAGGACAAAATCGCTTAAAAATAGTAAGCCGAAGCCAACAAGGACCGATAGCAATCACGGTCAAATTGTTTTCCCAAAATTTTAGAAATTGCACGTTTTTCGAGATTCAGAAAATTGAGAGTTTTGAAAAATACAAAATTCAAAAATTCCAAGAAATTGGTTAACGGAGGTTACAAATCTACCCTCCTTAAAGAAATTTCGTCCTCGAAATTAAAGTTTGGCCAGAGAGTTAAAACATGATAGAAATTTTAGGCAGTATGGCCGACACGATCAAGAACGACGAGTTGGCACGATCAAGATAATCAACTTGAAATTGTTTGGGCACGACTATTGATTTGGCACGATAGAATCATGGTATGGTCAAATCAACTAGGCACGATTTAGAACGAATATTAAGTATCTTAGGCACGACTCGAGTCGCGACTAATATAACAAATTGTTGTTTTGGTTATGATAAGGTAGGGTCAATCTGAGTATAGTACGACCAACATAATCTAGGCTTGATAAGGTCGGAGTTAGAGTCACACAAGCACGATCAAAATCAAGACCTGATATGACCAAGGATAAAATTTGGCACAATCTAGATACAAAATTAAAGTCTCATAGGCACGATCAAAATCTAATGGACAAGATTAATTAAGTCATGAATCAGGGCTCGGTCGTGATTAAAAATTTAAAAAAAAGATTTAAGTCACCTTGGCACGATCAAGGATAAGTTATCCAAAATAAAACCTAGGTATGATTCAGAAATGAACTCATAGCACGAGCAGTTAGAGAATTGAAATCTAGGCATTAACAGAGAATTTGTTCAGACATGATCAAAATCAAATTCGGACACGACTAAGTTCATATATAGTCGTGATCGAAGATCAAGATTTTAGGCACAATGAAAAAAAAAATTATTTTCGATATGATCACTCAATTCATGACAAGTTCATAGTCAATCGGTAGTCGTGATCAAGGACAAAATTTTTCAAGCACGATTTAGAGGCAAAATCGGTACGATAGTCATGATCTTAAGAATCACGACCATGGATTTCATAGTCGTCTAGTCATGCCAGGTCATTCAGGCACGAACAATCATAAGAATTTCAGATGATATTAGGAAATCAAATCATGGTCAGAAAACATTTTAGGCACGAGTGCAAAAATCCAAACAAGATAAAAATCGAAATTGGAACAGAACTTAGTCGTTTCAAGAATAATCAGAGTTTAGGCACAAGTGATATTGGTATAGAAGTTCGATTACGATCAAAATTAAATATTGACACGATGAAGAATAAGGCTAATCAATATTTGAATTTAGGTTCGAAAAGTTGAAATCGAGATTTTTGAGCACGAGCAACATATGATAGAGATCCAAGTCATGATGGAATTCAATAAATTGAGTACGGTCAAGGGTCAAGACTACTGGTACGATAAAGGGTACTATTCAAGGAAAATCAAAACCAAAAGTTTAAGGAACGAATGTTAATAGCATTGCAATCCAACCACAATAATATTAAGAAATTTTAGTCGCGACACGATCTAAGTTGATCAATTTTTGAAACCAAGATTTGGGCAATATGGAGGACAATGTCATCGAAGTCTGAGCACAAGAATACAAGGGTGGAGATTCAGGTCACAATCAAATTTTTATTCAATTGAGTACAACCCAAGATATCAATATGATAAGAAAGATGATCAAAGTCGATTTGGTCGTGATTAAGGGAGCTAGGATTCAATGATATTATAACATTTTAGGGAACAAGGAAAATTTTTATAAGAAGTCAAGTTAATCATCTCTCTCTAATACCATCAAGTTTATCATTTGCCAAATCATATTTTTATCTCACAAGTCCCAATATGAAAATCAACCGTTATATAACTATCATCGAAATTTTATAACCTTCAGTCATCTAACCTTTACCATGATCACCATAGACAAAATTTTCAAACTTTTAAAACATTTCCCATGAAACATACCCCCACTTATTTAGGAATCATCACGTATTCATTTAATCAAATTTTCAATTTCTTTCACCTCGTTCTAAATTAGATCCGAAACCTCTAACTCTAGTTTATGAAATCCTTGGACTTGTTTAAATCAAGTCTAGTATTTACTCAACTCCAATACTACCATGTCATACAAAATTTATTTTTATTTATAAATCAACCTTCGTATTTCTTCAACGTTCACCTTCAGTATTATCCTTTTTGAATTCTATAATTTTCCCAATCATCAAAAAAATAATTCCTATAGCTTAAAATCCTTGTGTTCTCTCTGTCTCTAGTCACCCTCTTACAATATCTAGTTCAATTTTGCATAATCATTGAATACCAAAAATTCTCTTTTTCCTAATTTTTTTTTATAGCCTCATAGAGTAAAAGTTCCCCAGAATCAATAACCAAGATTTTCTAAGTTCTCAAAACTAGGTTGGCCTTGAATATCTTCCTTAGTTTGAAATACATCCCTGAATTATTCATAACCAACTTTCTGTGATTGTTTCTAAATTAATAACATTTATCCCTCGATTTCATTTTTAAACCTTTACCACATCTCCATTTTAAATTTTTCAGATTTGACTTCCAACATTTTGATTCCTACCAAATCATCATATGATAACCAATTACGTCATTTTTGACCTAGATGATTCACGTCACCTCCTCAACATTTCTCAAATAAAAACGATATAAAGATTTAGGGGTTCAATCATATGGTAGTACATATAGTAGTCAGATACTGCCATCCGCTATTGCGGACGATAACAATATCCGGGGCGGTCAGCCTTGCGCTAGACAGGTAATCATAGCACCTGTGGCGGCTGGCATGCACGATCTCGAGATTCTGCTCCCTCCCAATGCCTCTACCATCTTTAGTTGCCTAGATTAACCCTACATTTATCTGGAATCACATGCCGTGGTCACATGCTCATCCTCCTAGATGAGTACCTCAGTACGGGTACACTAAGTACGAATCCACCTCGATACCCAAGTCTCAAATCTGGATTCATTCTTAGTGTAATGCAGCAAGCAGTCATTCAGTCCTAACCATGCTAAAACAACATGCCAACTACCATGTCCGTGCTGGAAGATGAATGCACTGCCATATAACACATAGAATCATGTAGCACCTCAGTGCACGCATAGGATAGCACCTCAGTACACACGTAGGATGGTACCAGCACGGGTACAAGTAGTCAAGTCAGGAGCATGGTCATTCGGTCAATTACATGGAGTCCTCTGCCTACATCGTGGCATGGATACCAGGTTAGGTACGTGGTCAGGATCTATACTATAGTAGCATCTCAAGTACACATGGGGTCTACAGCTCTAATCATCAAGTCGGTCTACCCACCGGATCAATCTATCAATAGTCTTCCCATCCCCGATGGGATAAATATCATATCAGGAAAATACGATCACTTGGTACTAGGCTAATCACTAAAGACAATACTAGGCCCTCTGGCGTACAAGAATCCTCCGAGTCATTGATCACAGGCTATCAGCAACTAAGTCTCCCAACTATCGGAATACAGCAAAGGTACCAGGTTTTGGGCGCTTGGGAAGTCGAGTAAAAATTATATATCAAAATCCTCGGTATTCTCCTCGTTCCGCGAGACACTCGTACCAGTATCCAAAATCCAAAAGTCCTCAAAGACATATCTGATCAAATTAGAACATCACCAAAGAACTAGCAACACTATCTAAGAATCCACTTAGTCTACCATTATCACTACCTCTATATCATATCTCCTCATAGTCAATCCTCGAATAAGATCATAATCCCAACACATGGATCAACACTAATCAACGCCGTCGGAAGATGGCAAGGATTGTGTGAACCACTCTGGATCAGATCCACAACCCTTAAACCAAACAAGGACCAGGGTTGCAGACCTTCACTCGAGTAGAACCGCTCTCCTTACACAATTCGGCGGACAGGACAGACAATGGGATAACAACTAAACTAGAACACCATCTAAAAAGAAGGGTCACAGGTCAAGAGTCCCATGGGTGAAACCGTCGAAAAGGCAAGGATTGCGTGAACCACTCTGGATCAGATCCACAACCCTTAAACCAAACAAGGACCAGGGTTGCAGACCTTCACCCGAGTAGAATCGCTCTCCTTACCCAATTCGGCGGACAAGACAGGTCAAGACGCTAGGCGACTAATCTAGTCGGGAGTCTACCTAGCAGGCAATGAGATCAGGGATGCTATACCAAGAAGAACATGCATGAGTTCCGTCCCGCAAACTAAAGGAATGGTTCTGCCCAATCCTTCGAACCAAATTCCCAACCGAGAATTCTGGAAAAATTCGGCAGAGTCTCCCTTGTAATCTGGATGGGAGCACCCTACGAATTGGGGCTAAAACCACTCGGCGCAACCCGCCGCAGAACCGCAGAATCGCGGCTGAGAACACTAAGTCTAAGCTACCAGCAGCACTACGATGCGTACTGGAAACGAATCGATAGCCGAGAACACTAAGTCTCGGCCTCCAGTAGCACTACGATGCGTACTGGAAACCACTCGAACCCGAGACCTCTAAGTCCCGGCCTCCAGCAGCGCTACAATGCGTACTGGGCGCCAAGCCAACATGCATAATATAAAATAACCGCCTCGCAGGGCGCACCACAACACATGTTCATAAATCCCTAACCCAAGCACAATCACCGCCACAAGTAAAGTTGGCCAAAGCCGTTATCCGACCGTGAGTCGGACACGGGGCATACAGGGACAATCCATACAAGTGAGTCATGCTCGTGTCCTCGGAGGTGTGGATGACCCATCCGAGTTGTCCGATACGGTCTATTCCGACATCGGACCAAGCTATCCTAAGTTATCATCATGGTGGTTCTACTACTAGGCTACACTAATCATGGTTATACAATTTACAAGTACAAATTAATTAAATACAATAAAATCCAGGAGAGGGGGCAAGAGCCGTCGATGAGCAAGGGATACTTGCCTAGAGGGCTCGGCTAGGTAAGCAAGTCTTCGGCAGTCGCGATCCAAACTAGCACGCCAATCGAGATCCTCGGAACACAACACAAAATAAACAATCATTAGCATTAATAATAAAATAATGAATAGAATCACGAAGGATGGCAGGAGAATATACCGTGTGGGTCCCGCAAGCAGTGCAGGGATCGGGCACAAAAACCGAGGTACACGGATCGACACGGACACGGAAACCGAGACGTACACGTATATCGAGACGTGCACTAGAATTGAGATGGCACGAATATCAAGACGAACGGGAAACACGTGTACGTAAATCGAGACGTGAACGTAGATCGAAAAAATCACGAATATCAGAATGGTCCACGAATCACGCGACACGCAAACCGAGGCGAGCACGTAAATCAAAACGACCTAAGTCCAAGGAGCACGTAAATCGATACGACACACAAATCGAGGTACGCACGCAAATCGATATGGCCCGAAAATCAAGAAAGGCAAAAAGGCCGAGGTACGGAAAACGAGATGGTGCACAAACCGAGATGGCATGTTGCCCGAGGCAGTATGGGGCTCGAGGCGTCCCGTCGCCCAAGGCAGCAGGCGGATCGGGGTGGCACGGGAACCGAGACAGTGCACAAATCAAGGTGCACGTCCCGAGAAGCACGGAGAACGGGGAAACGTGCAAGTCAAGGGTGCACGCGGCCCGAGGAGAGCACGACGCCCAAGGCTGCACACTGCTCGAGCAGCGCGGGGCCCAAGGGCGACCCGCCACTCGAGGCTGGCGCGGCCAGCGTGGCTCGTCGTCGCCAGGAAAGAAAAAGAGGGAAGGCGGAGGAGTACACAGAGAGGGGCGGAGGAGCTCGGGGATCGGCCATGTCGCGGCGGCTCCGGGCGGAGGAGACGGAGAGAGAGGGGAGGCCGGAGGAGTGGCTCACCGGCGACGGAGGGAGGATGGAGATGGCGACGATGACGATGGTGGCGGCGCTGGAAGTGGTGGCGCTAGCGGTGGCGACAGGAAGTGGTGGCGGAGATGATGACGGTGGTGCTGGCGGCCGAAGGGAGCTGCCACGGCGAGGGGGTGGCAGTGACCGGCCATGGAGATGGCGGTGAAGGGAGACGACGATGATGATGAAGGCGGTGGCCGACCATGGCGGTGGTGGTGGTCGCGGAAGTGGTGGTGGAGACGGTTGCTGGCGGTGGCGGCTCCGGGAAGAGGGAGCTCAGGGAGGAGGCGGCGAAGGCGGTGGCGGTGCTGGTGGGTGATGGTGGTGGAGGGATGAAGATGCCGACGATGGTGGTGGCGGTCGCGGGGGTGACGGGCGGCCGAAGGTCGGAGGAGTGGCCGGGAGAAGAGAGTGAGGGAGAGGAGAGCTGAGAGAGAGAGAAAGGAATTGGGGGTGGGGGTGTTCTCCTGTAAGGAGAAAGTGAGGGGGGGTAGGTGAGAGTGGGAAAGGTGAGGGAGGAGAGAGGGATGATGTGAGGGAGTGAAATGACAAGAGAGAGGGGGAGTAGATATTTTGGAGGGTAGATTAGGATTAAAAAATTAATAATAATATTAATAATAATGAGGATAAAATTACCTCCAAGAAAATAATAAAAATTTCAAGAATACCCCAAAAATTAAAATCCTCCAAATACAATAATACTGCCAAAATACAGTCATATACCTATTTCTAAAATAGGGATATGACATCCTACCCACCTTACAAAAATTTCGTCCTCGAAATTTCAAAATTATCAAAATAGGATTTTCAAAACTAGTACATATATATCTGCCATGAAAACTCTACCCACCTTACAGAAATCAAGTAATACAATAAGAAACGAGCAAAATCTCAATATGAAAACATCAAAGAAAACAAGGTCTAGCTTAAATAAATCAACTCGCAAGGTAAATCAAAAACATCGAAAGAATCTCGAAAATCAAGGTCTCGCATACACGAAATAACCCCATAAATCAAAACAAGTATAGAATGTCGAAAACAATGTCAGGAAACGTAAAATCCCAACTGCATAAAAATCCTCACAAATCATAAAATACAGGATATCTGTCTCGAACCGATGACCGTAGTTCCTAATATCCGAAAAATGTGTGTCATGATCATTCCTTGCCGCGCCATCCGGAATGGCTGCAAAAGATGCATCTGGGCACTATAATCGAGCGGCTGCAACTTTCGTTACCACGCCGTCAAGGTATACTAGGGTCACCCGGTACTCTTGACAAATACCCAAAACGAATCAAATCCATAACCCAAATATCCAAATCACTAAAATCACAAAATCTCTAACAATGTAATGAGAGTCCTAGAAAACAATCAAAATTCAAATTCTAGATGAATCGTGACACACATCCAAAAATATCTTCAATATTAACCACAAGATAGTTTTTCTAGAAAAATACTTCATATCCGTAGAAAAATACTCCAAATCAAGAATCCATATCAAAATATAAGGCGATAATGAAACTAAGTCAACACGAAATCAACGCACGAAATGGATAACAGGAAATCAAACAAGGCGAAACACCGGTAGAGAGTACAGAACCCAAGATAAATAATCATGTAACCCAAATAATGGAGATAAGATAACATCTCATCAAATAAGGTGATCGACATGACCAACTATAGGATCATATCTATCAAACAAGGATCAGAGATAGATAACACGAATAAGACATGGCCAAGCAAGATAGGTCCAAGTAGAGATGAGGACCAGTTCACAGGTTCAAGGGAGCGAAGGGCAAGTATAACAAGTGGGAATACCAAGGAATAGTGGACTGAGATCAATAATCATGTGATACCCAACAATATCTCAAAACGAGACCTGCATGGGCCACCAATAAAACCATGTCACGCCCCAGTACCGAAATACGGGGACGGACGTAGGCCAGCTACACCGTATAAGGTACGAATACGCTATACGGCGATGACGGCTGTCAAGTCTTGCTGGGTATCCTAGCATGCAATCAATCTATGGCCTAAATCCGATCTCATATCCACAGACAATAATCAATAAAATAACGACAAGAGAGATAATCGTATGGAAAGCAGAAAATACTCATATGATAATCAGAGAGTCTACAATAAGAAATAATGTAGACAAGAATACCTTCCCACACAGTTCCCTCATGGTCAGGAATTGAAGCACGTCCTCTAAGTCAAGTCTGGAAGATCTACAGGGTCGGTCACAGGCAATCTGGGAACAATCCAGGGTTGGTCAGGCCAACCGTAGCAAGTACCAGAAAGGAAGGCTCAAGGACGGACGAAGAAAACTAGCAGGATATAATATATGACAGGAATAACATGTATAAATAGCAGTAATGAGGGTAAAGGATCGTACGGTACCAACGCACGATTACAGAATATAAGGCAGCAATCCAACTAATACGTAAGTAACCAACAATCATCACAATCATCCTAACATCCACTAATACTTGCATCGCCAACTGGAACTCGTAGTCTGACATCGGAACAGTAACTCATCCCTACATCAAACAAGAACAAGGGAATGAATTACCGTGCCGGGACAGCATTACGTGCCAGCCAGCTTAGCAAGCAACAAGCTATACAATTTAGGTGAATAAGCGGCCACTCAAAAGTCTACGGCTATCTATGTGGAGGTTGGGTTACCCCAACAATGCAATATAAGAATCCTCAGATCGTGCTATATCCAGCAGGGCTAACGAGGCCAAATAATAACGCATAGCACATAGATAAGCACTGGTCCCTCAAAGGCAACCATACGAAACAGATCAATCATATGGTAGTACATATAGTAGTCGGATACTGCCATCCGCTATTACGGACGATAACAATATCCGGGGCGGTCAGCCTTGCACTAGACAGGTAATCATAGCACCTGTGGCGGCTGGCATGAACGATCTCGAGATTCTGCTCCCTCCCAATACTTCTACCATCTTTAGTTGCCTAGATTAACCCTACATTTATCTGGAATCACATGCCGTGGTCACATGCTCATCCTCCTAGATGAGTACCTCAGTACGGGTACACTAAGTACGAATCCACCTCGACACCCAAGTCTCAAATCTGGATTCATTCTTAGTGTAATGCAGCAAGCAGTCATTCAGTCCTAACCATGCTAAAACTACATGCCAACTACCATGTCCGTGCTGGAAGATGAATGCACTGCCATATAACACATAGAATCATGTAGCACCTCAGTGCACGCATAGGATAGCACCTCAGTGCACACGTAGGATGGTACCAGCACGGGTACAAGTAGTCAAGTCAGGAACATGGTCATTCGGTCAATCACATGGAGTCCTCTGCCTACATCGTGGCATGGATACCAGGTTAGGTACGTGGTCAGGATCTCTACTATAGTAGCATCTCAAGTACACATGGGGTCTACAGCTCTAATCATCAAGTCGGTTTACCCACCGGATCAATCTATCAATAGTCTTCCCATCCCCGATGGGATAAATATCATATCAGGAAAATACGATCACATGGTACTAGGCTAATCACTAAAGACAATGCTAGGCCCTCTGGTGCACAAGAATCCTCCGAGTCATTGATCACAGGCTATCAGCAACTAAGTCTCCCAACTACCGGGATACAGCAAAGGTACCAGGTTTTGGGCGCTTGGGAAGTCGAATAAAAATTATATATCAAAATCCTCGGTATTCTCCTCGTTTCGCGAGACACTCGCACCAGTATCCAAAATCCAAAAGTCCTCAAAGACATATCGGATCAAATTAGAATAACACCAAAGAACTAGCAACACTATCTAAGAATCCACTTAGTCTACCATTATCACTATCTCTATATCATATCTCCTCATAGTCAATCCTCGAATAAGATCATAATCCCAACACATGGATCAACACTAATCAACGCCGTCGGAAGATGGCAAGGATTGTGTGAACCACTCTGGATCAGATCCACAACCCTTAAACCAAACAAGGACCAGGGTTGCAGACCTTCACCCGAGTAGAACCGCTCTCCTTACACAATTCGGCGGACAGGACAGACAATGGGATAACAACTAAACTAGAACATCATCTAAAAAGAAGGGTCACAGGTCAAGAGTCCCATGGGTGAAACCGTCGAAAAGGCAAGGATTGCGTGAACCACTCTGGATCAGATCCACAACCCTTAAACCAAACAAGGACCAGGGTTACAGACCTTCACCCGAGTAGAACCGCTCTCCTTACACAATCCGGCGGACAAGACAGGTCAAGACGCTAGACGACTAATCTAGTCGGGAGTCTACCTAGCAGGCAATGAGATCAGGGATGCTATACCAAGAAGAACATACATGAGTTCAGTCCCGCAAACTAAAGGAATGGTTCTGCCCAATCCTTCGAACCAAATTCCTAACCGGGAATTCTGAAAAAATTCGGCAGAGTCTCCCTTGTAATCTGGATGGGAGCACCCTACGAATTGGGGCTAAAACCACTCGGCGCAACCCGCCGCAGAACCGCAGAATCGCGGCTGAGAACACTAAGTCTAAGCTACCAGCAGCACTACGATGCGTACTGGAAACGAATCGATAGCCGAGAACACTAAGTCTCGGCCTCCAGTAGTACTACGATGCGTACTGGAAACCACTCGAACCCGAGACCTCTAAGTCCCGGCCTCCAGCAGCGCTGCGTACTGGGGGCCAAGCCAACATGCATAATATAAAATAACCGCCTCGTAGGACGCACCACAACACATGTTCATAAATCCCTAACCCAAGCACAATCACCGCCACAAGTAAAGTTGGCCAAAGCCGTTACCCGACCGCGAGTCGGACACGAGACATACAGGGACAATCCATACAAGTGAGTCGTGCTCGTGTCCTCGGAGGTGTGGATGACCCATCCGAGTTGTCCGATACGGTCTATCCCTGCATCGGACCAAGCTATCCTAAGTTATCATCATGGTGGTTCTACTACTAGGCTACACTAATCATGGTTATACAATTTACAAGTACAAATTAATTAAATGCAATAAAATCCAGGAGAGGGGGCAAGAGCCGTCGATGAGCAAGGGATACTTGCCTAGAGGGCTCGGCTAGGTAAGCAAGTCTTCGGCAGTCGCGATCCAAACTAGCACGCCAATCGAGATCCTCGGAACACAACACAAAATAAACAATCATTAGCATTAATAATAAAATAATGAATAGAATCACGAAGGATGGCAGGAGAATATACCGTGTGGGTCCCGCAAGCAGTACAGGGATCGGGCACGGAAACCGAGGTACGCAGATCGACACAGACATGAAAACTGAGACGTGCACGTATATCGAGACGCGCACTAGAATCGAGATGGCACGAATATCAAGATGAACGGGAAATACGTGCACGTAAATCGAGACATGCACGTAGATCAAGAAAATCACGAATATCAGAATGGTCCACGAATCACGTGACACACAAATCGAAGCGAGCACGTAAATCGAAACGACCTAAGTCCAAGAAGCACGTAAATCGATACGGCACACAAATCGAGGTGCACACGCAAATCGATACGGCCCAAAAATCAAGAAAGGCATAAAGGTCGAGGTACGAAAAACGAGATGGTGCGCAAACCGAGATGGCACATTGCCCGAGGCAGCGTGGGGCTCGAGGCGTCCCGCCGCCCAAGGCAGCAGGCGGATCGGGGTGGCACGGGAACCGAGACAGCGCACAAATCAAGGTGCACGTCCCGAGAAGCACGAAGAACGGGGAAACGTGCAAGTCAAGGGTGCACGCGGCCCGAGGAGAGCGTGACGCCCAAGGCTGCACACTGCTCGAGTAGCGCGGGGCCCAAAGACGACCCGTCACTCGAGGCTGGCTCGACCAGCGAGGCTCATCGTCGCCAGAAAAGAAAAAAAGGGAAGGCGGAGGAGTACACAGAGAGGGGCGGAGGAGCTCGGGGCTCGGCCATGTCGCGGCGGCTCCGGGCGGAGGAGACGGAGAGAGAGGGGAGGCCGGAGGAGTGGCTCACCGGCGGCGGAGGGAGGATGGAGATGGCGACGATGACAATGGTGGCGGCGCTGGAAGTGGTGGCGCTGGAGGTGGCGACAGGAAGTGGTGGCGGAGATGATGACGGTGGTGCTGGCGGCCGAAGGGAGCTGCCACGGCGAGGGGGTGGCGGTGACCGGCCATGGAGATGGCGGTGAAGGGTGACGACGATGATGATGAAGGCGGTGGCCGGCCATGGCGGTGGTGGTGGTCGCGAAAGTGGTGGTGGAGACGGTGGCTGGCAGTGGCGGCTCCGGGAAGAGGGAGCTCAGGGAGGAGGCGGCGAAGGCGGTGGCGGTGCTGGTGGGTGATGGTGGTGGAGGGATGAAGATGCCGACGATGGTGGTGGCGGTCGCGGGGGTGACGGGCGGCCGGAGGTCGGGGCAGTGGCCGGGAGAAGAGAGTGAGGGAGAGGAGAGCTGAGAGAGAGAGAAAGGAATTGGGGGTGGGGGTGTTCTCCTGTAAGGAGAAAGTGAGGGGGGGTAGGTGAGAGTGGGAAAGGTGAGGGAGGAGAGAGGGATGATGTGAGGGAGTGAAATGACAAGAGAGAGGGGGAGTAGATATTTTGGAGGGTAGATTAGGATCAAGAAATTAATAATAATAATAATAATGAGGATAAAATTACCTCAAAGAAAATAATAAAAATTTCAAGAATACCCCAAAAATTAAAATCCTCCAAATACAATAATACTGCCAAAATACAGTCATATACCTATTTCTAAAATAGGGATATGACAACCAATCCAAAATAAGGTCTAGCAAAAATCATTGATTCATTGCATTATGAAGAATTTTATAGCAAAAGTCACACAAAGGGTTATAATAACAGCTAAAGCTACTCCTACTCCTACTCCTACTCCTACTCCTACCCCTAAGTTAAATAATGAGAAGCAAAACAAAAACAACCAATAATTCTTTTTCTGAAAGACTGAACAAAAGTAAAGAAAACATGTTCAAAGTTTTTAAGGTACAATCTGATAATCATATGCGTCTATCCAAAATTATGGTACTCTAAATCCTCGTCATACTAGTAAGCAAGGCTACGATAATCACAGAGTCCTCGACTAAGGCACATACATCTAGAATCATGGTATTTAAAATTTTTGCGATGTCGCTAGCTTGGCTGCGAAAATCTTAAATTCCTACATCCGAGAAATATATCCAAAATCAGACCATATGTCCGCACCATGCTGGCTAATGTGACTATAGAAGACTAGATTCCAAAACTTAGATGACCTAGCCCATATAATTTCATCTTGACAAAAATTAAATTAAATCAACAATGGATACTCAAAATCAAATTTACCAACGAACATTAAGATTCAAAAATGAACAAAATCCATCAAATCATACAAACTCAAATTCAACAATAATCCATCAAAATCAAATTCAACAACAGAAAATAAAGATAAATCAAATCAAGAAAATAGTTTTCAAATCGAAGTTAAAATAAGATTCTCAAGGGTCGTCCCAGGAATCTCTCAAGGGATCCTAACTATGATTGAGTACCTTCAAAATATATCCTAATCCTACTACAGGCTGTAGTGGTACTCTAGTTCGAATACCACTACATAAACTCGACCTGTATGGGCCACCACTAAAAACATGTCACGACCCGCACCCTAGAGTAAGGGCACGAGAAGTGGGTACGTCCAGCCTACGCCGCAGTGTCGGCGGTAGAACGCTGTCCTAGGTCTCATGTATCTAACAGTATAAGGCTAAGCAGTTTATACTCCCCGAATGGGAGTGACATAGCAGAATGTAAACTCAATCACATCTAAGGTAGAGCATAATGGAAGATAGATAAAACATGAAATCCAAAGAGATACAGCAGATAGAAGTCTAAGTGTCTACGATACACAACCCAGAAATCCATCTCAAAGCTCAAATACATTAAATCCATAAATACAACTCAAGACAACTGAAAATAGAATGAGAAACTCTAGCTATCTATACAACCTCTACTGTGTCTCTTCTAGGCTAGCAGGCAACCTCCAAGCTATCTGTAAAATTTTCAACAGGTCCAGTCAGGACGGGAACGAGCACATATCTCTAAAACAGTTCATAGCAGGTTAGGAGTATAAATCATGTAATAGAGTAAAATACAGGAAGTGCTGAATAGGAAGTACGAGTAAACATGAGATATTTTGTAACTGAAAGTAAATACATGATAGTAAAGACTGTAAGTGGCTACGTAATTTAGAGCACAATATGGTTATGTAAACGGCTTGGAGGCACATGAATACAAATAAGGAGGCACATGAATACAGCTACTGGAGATAGTGTTCACATAACCAATTCTACTCACTCCGCCCCAATCAATACACAAGGATCCGTTCAAGTTATGTTATAAGCACATGAATACAGCTAAGATACGTGAACTCATGTAATGAGTAGTACATGAGGCACATGATAAGCACATGAAAGCACATGAAGCACATGAAAGCACATGAGAACATGTAAAAACATGAACTAGTACGAGTACAAGGAGTACCTGATGCACATGATAAAGTACATGAACATGAAATACCCGATGCACCCGTAGAGGGATAACATCTCAGGAAAGGATCCATATAGTACTAATCTGTGAAGATACGTGTCAGCATCAAGTAGAGTAATCTAGAGCAAGAAAATAATCCAGGTAAGTATGGAAAGATCAGAGAATGTACTCGCCTCGATTGGTTGGAGTCGACGTACGTGACACGAACGTGTCGACACGAGGTAGGTACACTGCTATGCTCTACAGAGGGTCCCAGACGACGACACGGACAGTCCCAATGAGTCCAGAGTAGTCCAAATAGCCTAGTTTGGTATATAAAAGTCTAAAATTAGGGTTTGGTACACTAATCAAATCAAGAATAGAAAATGACTATCCTAATCATGATTTACGATTTCAGAAAAAAATAATAAATAAATATAATAAATACTTGGAAATCCTTATAATGTTAAAAATACATCTGTATTAATCAACATATTTTAGATAATATTTTAAAATCCAGAAAATCATTTCTGTACTAATATTCCTATTTTATCAAATATGAATTTAGGTCAAAACTCAATAAACCAATACTATTTTAGAAATATAATTATATATTTGTATATATTTTCTAAGTAAGTGATTTGTAATATAATAATACAAATAATGATAATAATAATAATAATAATAATACCATCATGTTATATACTATATATATAACCAATATTCATTATATTAAGCAAATATACATTTATTAAACTAATATACATTATATAAACAATGTACATTTATATATATATAAACTAATATAATTATATATAACTAATACACATTATATTATATACTAGTATACATTATTATAAAAACTATTATACATTTTATTATATAACAATACATATTATATATATAAACCAATAAATATTATATATAATAAACTAATATATTATATATAATAAACTAATATAATTAATAAACTAATATAATTAATAAACTAATCTAATTAAATAACTAATCTAATTAATACAGTAATACTATTAATACGAAAAGGGGGGCTCTGTCTGATCCCAAAAAACTAACCTAACTATTTCAGAAGAGAAAGGGGGGGCCGGGAGACTCACGAGGGCTGGCCGGCGGCGTTGCGGAGGCGCAGGCGCGGATCTGGAGGTCGGGCTCCGGCGGGTGGCCAGGTGGAGCGCGGCCAGGGTGTCGACGGATGGGGGCTCGCGCGGCGGCGCGAGCTCGGCCAGGGCGGCGCGGGGTCGCGCCGGCGGAGTGGCGACGGCAGGTCCGCTCTCTCGCCCTCTCTCTCTCTCTATGGTGGCGGCGGTGGTTGATGGTGTTGGCGGCGGTGGTTGATGGCATTGGTTGCGGTGGATCTGAGGAAGGCGGTGGTTGATGGTGTTGGTGGCGGTGGTTGATGGTGTTGGCGACGGTGGTTGATGGCGTTGGTGGCGGTGGATCTGAGGGAGGCGGTGGTTGGTTGCAGGAGGCCGGGATGGTGATGGTAGTGGTGGTGGTGGTGATGGCCGGAGGTTGGTTGTGATGGCCAGGGGATGGCCGGAGATGGACTGGTCTGGTGGCGGAATGGTGATGCAGTGGCCGGGCAGCCGCGGAATAGGCGGAGATGGGTAGAGGCTCGTCGGGAATGGCCTGAGGGTGGCGACTGGGAAAATACCTAGGGATGTGTGTAGGGATTTAGGGTTTTGGGGATTTGCGCAACTTGGGGAAGTGTGATATTTATAGGGGAGTGGGAGAAACCCTAAAATGTACATGTAATAGGAATATAGGGAAAATAGTGGAAACTAACATACTAACAGCTAACCACTAACATTTTACTATCTGCCAAATAATTAGTACTAAAATAAATATTAGTTATAAATTAGTAATTAAAATTACTAGTTAATACTAATTTAACAAATGGCTAATTACAATTTAGCCAATATTTTTAAAGACATAAATAATAATAATTATTCCCTGATTATTTAAATATATTTAAAATTTATTTATTTAGTAAATAATTATATTTTGAAATTCTAAAATTCAATAACGTTTTCCATATAGAAAATAATTAAAACTCATTGATTCAAGAAAATAACAGGGAAATCGCAATAGGACAAAATCGCTTAAAAATAGTAAGCCGAAGCCAACAAGGACCGATAGCAATCACGGTCAAATTGTTTTTCCAAAATTTTAGAAATTGCACGTTTTTCGAGATTCAAAAATTTGAGAGTTTTAAAAAATACAAAATTTAAAAATTCCAAGAAATTGGTTAACGGAGGTTACAAATGCCATGCCCCATGGCCTTCTGTGCTCGTCAGCTAATGTGGTGCACGCCATGCCCCATGGCCTTCTGCCCCCGTCAGCTAGTGTGGTGCATAGCTTGTCCCATCACACGCCATGAGTGATGGAGTGCGGCGTGTCACGCCCCGATCCGAGAAATCGCTCGTCCTCGCTAGATTTCACCCGAATCATCGTCCTCACTGGGGCGTGATGCCGCACGAGCCTGGAGTTGCGCTCGTGCAAGGCAAGATAACAGGTTCACATAGAACTATCTCAATTTGATAACATAAGCAGCGGAAGGAAAACAGAGTATACAACAAGAATATCTTTTTATTCATAATGAACTGAAGGTTACAAAGGCTCTGAATAGCCCAACTTAACATGCCAAATGGCTACAACGCTCATGATCTCTCAAGCTCACAAAGGATTTCATTGTTCCATACATTATGCCTCTTTATAGCCACCAAGTAGTCTTCGGCCGAACATCTTCATGTCGCAAGTCCGAACGCCTATGCGGTAGCTCCTCTTGAACGCCAAGGACTCCATGCCTCGGCACATCCAAGCCAAGCTCCGCCCCGAGCCGATCATAACCTGAGCCTGCACATAAACTAGTGGGGGATTAGTACTTTCGTCCTCGCTTCGCACTGATCAAGACCCGCTCGCACCCAAACCAAACACTTAATCATTTAGTGAAACATGCATCTTCATTGGTGATCTTTCTATTTAGCCTTAGGATCAGTTTCATAGCAATACTTAAACATAGCACATTATCATAAATGTGTCCCATACCGTGTCCCTGCGGCAGATACAGTTAGACATAATATGAACATAAACATAGTGATCGTGCTCATCTCCGTCCCATTTTCCTTAGCCTGCACTGGTTAGAACTTACGTATGAAACCATATATTTCACGTAATATTCCAATCATAAACTTAGACAATGCATAAGGGTCGCAGGCCCTGCGCCTGCACCCAACTCTCATCTCAGCCCACCGGCCCTATCTATATGAAGGTCACGGTGTTTCGTACCGTAATGGACTTGGCATCTCTTATGTGTAAGCCTACAATCACTTCGATACGGGTTGCTAGCCCAGTATCCGAAGGATCCCAAACTTACGGATATCATAGCTTATCACAGCACTGGACGGTCGCAATCCGTCCGAATGATGTGTACCATAAATACCACACATAATTTCCTCCTAGGCCGAACGGTCCCGGTGCCCCGGTCGTAACCGTCCGAGGAAAGCCGCACCCGTGCACGGGCCATCCGAGTCTATTGACTATGCAATACGTGCCATAGCAAACACACATAACATTCCAACCAAATCCTCCGTTGCATAAACATAGTCTCGTTCCATAAACGGTTTCCCGTGCCATAAACATATTCGCGTCTCATAAATATAATCCACCATCCGTATGGGGAGCTCCATCGGCGTTATACCCCAACACATCCATATTGATGCACGAAGCCCAACGGCTTAGTCATCTCGTACTCATATTCAACGCGTACCATTCGTAAGTCATTCTCATAGCCTAATTTTGTAGTTACTCGGTCATTTCATAGCTTTCATGCACGAAGGCACGCTCAGCACCGTAATCAATGTTCTACGCCTAGTGTTCAATGTTCTCGAAGCCGTGCACATGATGTACATCTCATATTGTCTTTCAATGTTCTAGCATCACCGCCCTACCGTGACTCATACACTTGATGTACGTCGCTTCAATTGTTCAATTGTTCAATGTTCTACCTTAATGTTCAACACATACTTAGACCTTTCGTCGCCGAGCCATGCTCGCTAACTCGATAACATCTTACGCATACAATGATATCTTTTATTAGACGTGAAGGAATAGGGAGAGAGAGTCAATAACCCGCCCACCTTAAGTCGATACGCCTTGCCGTTTTACCGAGTTGAAGCGGCTCGCTTCCATAACCTAGTCGCATAGCAAACTCTCGGACTTAGCCATTCCTTTGAACTATTCGGTTGAGTTGGCCTATCGTGCCCATGCCACGATCCGTAATCCAGCATAAAGGCATAGCCTGCACACCAGATCAACTAACATCAACACTTGCTCAAATGAAACTTATACTTTGCATCGATTCGATTCATAGATTTCAACCGACTCAAAGCTTACCTTTGGCCAACGTAACTCTTTCATCGATTCGCATCGATACCTCATCGGGTCAACGCAACTCTTCGAGTCAACGACTCATCATAATGCACCGAGCGGAGCGGGACATTACATAATATACCACTCAAAACAAGGTTCGTCCTCGGACCGAAACCAACACTTAAATCCAAGTGTCTCGTTAGATCGCTTCACGATCTCGTGCTACTATCGTTGGAATCATACAACTTAGTTTGGATCATACACATATTTTAGGCGTCCCACCAATATATGCATTTCAGCCAAGCTCAGTTGTAGGATATCGGGACAAACTAACAAACTCAACTTAAATCTCAAGCACCAATCAGTCCATACTCGACTTAGTCATATCTTAGCACCTATTCCCAAATATTTCTCGTATGCATCATCCCATAACATGCGATCCTCTTCCATACATCTCTGTACATAACTTGATTCAAATCCGTAACTTCGATCTCATAAGTTTCTCGACGGCCATCTAACACTCGTATTGTATCGAGTCATTGCGCATCCGATCGCAACAATTTTTTGCAATGCCTATTCGTCCAACCGTTTGCCTATCTCTCACGTAACCCAAGTCTTTCATCCAGTCATTCATAATATTTGGCCTTAATGACATGGACTAAGTCCAACATGTCACAAATTTCTTTGCCTATAATCCGTACTAAATCTCGCACACAACTATCCCAATACGACCCACGTTCTCGAACTGCCTACGCACCGCGTCTGGGGCTACCCCCGCTAGGTAACTTATCCAGACATCGTACTTAATCTCTCCCGACACAAGAGGTCCACTTGAGTCTACGATGCTCAGAGGTAACAATCTTTCCGACCCAAGGTCTCTTACGATACGCCTATCTCCGATACTCGACCGAGTACGAATCCTTTACTCAATCTTCGATTCAATCTCAACTAGTTTGTTTCGTAATATCGATAGCACGCTCAACACACAGAGCCTAACCGTTACTCAAATCGATCTACGACACAACTCTTAGGGTCATTCCACTATCCGTCGCTCTCGTGTATTGCAAAATTCTTGCAATCGCCTTACCGCATCACTATACTAGGCACATTCATTAACATATACTCGATAATCGACTAACCAAGTCTATCCGCGTATCCATTCGATCGATCATAAACTTTCTAACCATATCGATCTAGTCGAAGGCTACTCGCTAACTTCCGAAACACAGTACTCACTCGCTTAGACTTATCCTCAACATGCACTACATCATTCCTCCTCCTCGATAAAATTTCTTACGCGACTTCTTCAGGGTCATCCTATGAGACTTCAACATTCATTTGATTTGGCGGTCAAGTCTTCTAGGGTCATCTACCCCGAAACTACGCTCGATAATTGAAGATCATCAACGAGGGACAGTTACAACGAACCATGCTATGTCCTATCGCGGAGCCAAATCAATTTTCGACAATTCCTACGAGACTTTATCCAATCCGACGAAATCCACCAATCCATAATTTATCTACTCACTCGCGCAACTGATGCGTCGTTACTACTTGAATCACTTAGACACTACCGTTAACAATATCGCAATCGAGCAATATTTGTTCGCCTTCGTACGAGTCTATCCACTCACGGCCAATATCTGACACACTTCTAGGCTTATCGCACAATCCTCAATTCCACTTTCGCATTAAACCACGAGTCCATATCAAATTTGCCACGCCTCGCAAGTTCAATCATCCCCGCTGGATGAATCACCATACCAGCGCTCACGCGGAATGATCGTTCTAATTTGACGTGACGCATGTGCGAGGCTAGTGTTGCGTTCGCTCAAGACAAGAATGTCAACATAGTGGTGATCCGCGAAGCAATCCAGACACTTTCGTTTTCATCCAAGCAATATTCATCCCCTCTCAATTCTCCGAAGCACTCCTACCGTGATCATCTCAGTTGCCATAACTTAACTTGCATCTTATTCATTCAACAACAATGCTCAACATAATCTTCGTTCATTCGATCAGAGTATCTCCGAGTTATTGTATATCGTCTTTGATACGCCTCAATACCATCATCGATATGCATAACTTGAACATCTTCGTCTCGCATAAGCTCCAATTCGTTGCAATCACTGCCATTATCCGAACTCGAATACGAATCAAGTCTTGCACACATCCAGATCTATTCCGTTATAACTATCTATCATCATCACGACATGATTTCCAATTCATATATTCATTCTCATATCCCTAACTTGTACTTCCAATCGTGCTACCGACTCATCGTGCTAACCCAAATTCGTTCGCACGATTTCCTCGTACCTACTCAGCTCGTTCCGAATAAGTTCAGTACTATCTCAATGTAAGTTCAACCGGACCGACTATTTCCTCAACGCAACATTCCTTCATTTTGCACAACATATCGTTCGACTTATACTTAACGAATCCTCGTCCGACGTATCATCCATAAGTACGGCTTCACGCATAATCGCTCAACTCAATTCGTCGAAGCATACTTGTATCGACTTCTATCAAGTCATTCTCACTCAAGTCTCGTTACTACTTCGTTCGTTGAGGACAAACATATCGTAACAATACAATCGTCTCGACGTAACATATCGCAAGTCACCAACCGGCTTAACATAGCTATCGCTAAGTGGTACTCCATATACCACTCAGGAATCGAGCCTATCATTATCGATACAACACTTCACTACACTTGCTCGCATAATTGGTATTGCATATACCACTCGAAATCGAGTCATTACTCGGCATCACATTCCGCATAGGTCCGATCACATCTATTCTCAATCAACTATCCCGTATGGCGATCTTTCCGATCCCAGCTCTAGCGTTCTTCTTACTCGAGTTGGCACAACAACTGAACCAACATGACCTATCATTCGCTCAAATTCGACATTCATTCAAATCTAACCGTGCCTTAGCGATCATTTTGATCACATACGCAACATTCACTTATATTCAAAGTTCAACGCAACGTACGGCCAACATACACGTTCGCCTACTCAACTCGACTCGCTGTACTTCGTACAACCAAGAACACATATCTCCTCGCACTTCGAGCGACCAACAACACATAACTTCTCGCACTTCATGCGACCAACAATACGCATATCATTGCACTTCGTGCAACCAACATCACCATATTCGTTGCACTTCGTGCGACCAACGACTCACAACTTTCTTGCACTTCGAAAACCATAATCTCATAACCCGTCGCACTTCGTGCAACCAACACTCTCCGATGGCACCCGGAGATAGCGTAATAGTCACGACATACTTGTGGCAGACGTACGCACTTAATATAGACTTATTGTATGGAACATCCAATGTAGCGTCGAGCAGATCCATGAGCCATGCGGTTGCAAAAACAACTTAGAGTCAACTGAATTCGATAGCAAAGCAACTGAGGGTCAAAGAGATTCATGCACGGTCCAAAGGATGGAACCGCTCTGATACCAACTTGTCACGCCCCGATCCGAGAAATCGCTCGTCCTCGCTAGATTTCACCCGAATCATCGTCCTCGCTGGGGCGTGATGCCGCACGAGCCTGGAGTTGAGCTCGTGCAAGGCAAGATAACAGGTTCACATAGAACTATCTCAATTTGATAACATAAGCAGCGGAAGGAAAACAGAGTATATAACAAGAATATTTTTTTATTCATAATGAACTGAAGGTTACAAAGGCTCTGAATAGCCCAACTTAACATGCCAAATGGCTACAACGCTCATGATCTCTCAAGCTCACAAAGGATTTCATTGTTCCATACATTATGTCTCTTTATAGCCACCAAGTAGTCTTCGGCCGAACATCTCCATGTCGCAAGTCAGAACGCCTATGCGGTAGCTCCTCTTGAACGCCAAGGACTCCATGCCTCGGCACATCCAAGCCAAGCTCCGCCCCGAGCCGATCATAACCTGAGCCTGCACATAAACTAGTGGGGGATTAGTGCTTTCGTCCTCGCTTCGCACTGATCAAGACCCGCTCGCACCCAAACCAAACACTTAATCATTTAGTGAAACATGCATCTTCATTGGTGATCTTTCTATTTAGCCTTAGGATCAGTTTTATAGCAATACTTAAACATAGCACATTATCATAAATGTGTCCCATACCGTGTCCCTGCGGCAGATACAGTTAGACATAATATGAACATAAACATAGTGATCGTGCACATCTCCGTCCCATTTTCTTTAGCCTGCACTGGTTAGAACTTACGTATGAAACCATATATTTCACGCAATATTCCAATCATAAACTTAGACAATGCATAAGGGTCGCAGGCCCTGCGCCTGCACCCAACTCTCATCTCAGCCCACCGGCCCTATCTATATGAAGGTCACGGTGTTTCGTACCGTAATGGACTTGGCATCTCTTATGTGTAAGCCTACAATCACTTCGATACGGGTTGCTAGCCCAGTATCCGAAGGATCCCAAACTTACGGATATCATAGCTTATCACAGCACTGGACGGTCGCAATCCGTCCGAATGATGTGCACCATAAATACCACACATAATTTCCTCCTAGGCCGAACGGTCCCGGTGCCCCGGTCGTAACCGTCCGAGGGAAGCCGCACCCGTGCACGGGCCATCCGAGTCCATTGACCATGCAATACACGCCATAGCAAACACACATAACATTCCAACCAAATCCTCCGTTGCATAAACATAGTCTCATTCCATAAACGGTTTTCCGTGCCATAAACATATTCACGTCTCATAAACATAATCCACCATCCGTATGGGGAGCTCCGTCGGCGTTATGCCCTAACACATCCATATTGATGCACGACGCCCAACGGCTTAGTCATCTCGTACTCATATTCAACGCGTACCATTCGTAAGTCATTCTCATAGCCTAATTCCGTAGTTACTCAGTCATTTCATAGCTTCCGTGCACGAAGGCACGCTCAGCGCCGTAATCAATGTTCTACGTCTAGTGTTCAATATTCTCGGAGCCGTGCACATGATGCACATCTCATATTGTCTTTCAATGTTCTAGCATCACCGCCCTACCGCGACTCGTACACTTGATGCACGTCGCTTCAATTGTTCGATTGTTCAATGTTCTACCTTAATGTTCAACACATACTTAGACCTTTCGTCGCCGAGCCATGCTCGCTAATCGATAACATCTTACGCATACAATGATATCTTTTATTAGACGTGAAGGAATAGGGAGATAGAGTCAAGAATCCGCCCACCTTAAGTTGATACGCCTTGCCGTTTCACCGAGTTGAAGCGGCTCGCTTCCATAACCTGGTCGCATAGCAAACTCTCGGACTTAGCCATTCCTTTGAACTATTCGGTTGAGTTGGCCTATCGCGCCCATGCCACGATCCGTAATCCAGCATAAAGGCATAGCCTGCACACCAGATCAACTAACATCAACACTTGCTCAAACGAAACTTATACTTTGCATCGATTCGATTCATAGATTCCAACCGACTCAAAGCTTACCTTTGGCCAACGTAACTCTTGCATCGATTCGCATCGATACCTCATCGGGTCAACGCAACTCTTCGAGTCAACGACTCATCATAATGTACCGAGCGGAGCGGGGCATTACACGGCGTCCCCACACTCCATGAGTGATGGAGTGCGGCCAATGACACTCCATGAGTGATGGAGTGCGGCGCCAAATGACACTCCATGGCGTGCCACCCCACATGGACCCACCCCACACTTCATGAGTGATGGCGTGCCACCCCACACTCCATTAGTCCCAATGACACTCCATGAGTGATGGCGTGCCACCCATTACTCATCATATCTCTCACATGACACTCCATTATTCATGGCGTGTCCGGCCCACCATCCTCCTCCACAGCCAGCACGTCATAGAAAATGTAGTTTCGTTACCCAAATGAAAATATTTTCAAACTTGTTACTTTTTTTACAATTTTGTTAAAATTCTTTACTCTATATGGAAATTTCTGAACATTATTTGTGTATGCCAACAAACTTGATGAGGTCTATTCCTGGAATGCCCCTGTGGTTGGATATATCTGATTATGGACAAGACAGACAAGCCAGCGCCAACCATGTGATCTCTTCTGTTCCCCCAACTGCCCCCCTATTATTTTATTTCCCAAAAAGCCCCTCCCCATGTCCAATTTCTTCATGACAGTTGGCAGTTAGCCGTCCACCAATAACCTACCCATATAAACAGTATAACAGTCTTTGGTTTGATTCCGGTTTTCGCCTCTGCTCTCCCAACAAATGCAACCAACTATACGAATTAAGTAACTATATTAAACTTCAAACACTCATAGTCACAATCTGGTATTTTGTGAGGGCATGATTTCTAATAGGTTAGTTGGGAACAAAAGTTTTATAAAGAAAGAAATACAATTGAGCATTTTATATTTATAACACATCATTTTCGATTACTTTTTCAAGTCTCCTTTAAAATTTGTAGAACTAAATGTTTATGGAGTCCAAAAATTTGACGAACGATTGTAGACCATTGTCATGTATTTATGATTTTGTGACATGCACACAAGATTGATTATGAGCACGACTTAGTTTAGTTTTAGCCATCCACAATTACCGGTAGAGATTTTTTTTACTCCACTAATTGTGTATTAAATACAAATTCGACTAAAATATATAGCTGTCTCTGTTGATGCTAGATTTTCATATTTTAAATATAGACATTCTAACACATAATATAGCATATTCGAATTATCTGTCTGGAGTTCACTCATATACCATTTTATTATAATATAATTTTTTAATCCAATTTTGGTAGTATATGTACCTCGAAATGAGTTTACATAAATATTATCAATCTAGATCGGCACTTAATCTCAGTTTAGTATTTAAACATGTCTCAAGACGTGCAATTTTTATATAGACAATGAAATATCCAACATAATAGCGTTTTTATTGTAAACAATAGTAGATAGTTTGTTTGTAGAAGGTTTAGACCAAACATAAAATATAAGTAGGGTTACCGAAAAGCTAATGAATATATATATATATATATATATATATATATATATATATATATATATATATATATATATATATATATGGGGGTGAGATAGCACGTTTTTTTTAGATGTCTGATGATACGTACGAGATTTTGTGCACGCTGCATTGCATATCTTTTGGGTCCACTGTTTTAAATTTTTAACGTTATTATAAATAAAAGGAATAATACGACATCGTTGCTCGATTCACTGATCTTTCGTCATTCAGACAAAATTTTATACCTATCCTTGCTAATGAGTATATATATGGGTGCGATAACAAGGTGGGACTGTACTTATACCATCTTACACGAAAGCTTAGTTATTTTCCTTAATTTTATATATATATATAGCTAATGAATATATATATATATATATATATATATATATATATATATATATATATATATATATATATATATATATATATATTTATGGGTGAGATAGCACGTTTTTTTTTAGATGTCTGATGATACGTACGAGATTTTGTGCACGCTGTATTGCATATCTTTTGGGTCCACTGTTTTAAATTTTTACCGTTATTATAAATAAAAGAAATAATACGACATCGTTGCTCGATTCACTGATCTTTCGCCATTCAGACAAAATTTTATACCTATCCTTGCTAATGAGTATATATATAGGTGCGATAACAAGGTGGGACTGTACTTATACCATCTTACACGGAAGCTTAGTTATTTTCCTTAATTTTTCAAAAAAATAAAAATAAAAATCTAAAACACTAAAAAAAATGAAATTCTGTCTCGAGGGGCAATATCGTCATTCACACAATTGGCCGCTGGCTACCTCTCCTCCCAAGTCAACGTCTTTCTCCTCTTCATATACTCGCTTCAATATTTCTCTCTATGATCGAAATTTCCGACACAGTCCAATCCGGAACCCGTTAATTACTCCCGCTGCCACTCTTATGGCGGCGGCGGATGACGACAACTCGCCGAAGGCGGTGGCGACACCGCCCCGTCCCGTGCCTGCGATGATCTCTCTCCCGCCGCGCTCGGCCATGGAGAGCCTCTTCCGAGGGGAAGGGGGCGCCGACGCCAGCCCCGGGCCGATGACGCTAGTGTCGAGCTTCTTCGCGGAGGACCCCGACTCCGAGTGCCGCTCCTTCTCCCAACTCCTCGCCGGAGCCATGAGCTCCCCGGCGGCGGCGGCGGAGACGAAGAGGTCGGCGCCGTGGCCCGACTCGACTGGGTTGCTCGACTCGCCGGCGATGTTTTCGCACAATTCGGTGCGTTTGATGATATAAAGTTTCAATCTTTACTCGTCTTCTAGTTGTAGTTTGATAGATTTTGAGCTTATAAATAGCTCAAATTGGTAGTAAAGTAAAGGAGCTAAAAGAAATGAATAGCCTTGTGTTTTGTTATTAAAGTTGCCATATTTATTTCTTTCCTAGCTTGAGAATTTGCTAGATTTCGGAGTGGTAGGAAATTGCTTCATGAAAAGGTGAACTTCTAATGAGTTTGGATGTGGATTATATGTTTTGCTTGTGAGATTGTTGAATTGGTAAATCAGGATCGGGTGATGTTGATGTTACGGTATCAATGTTGTGTCGGTGTCCGTGACATGTTTGGTACACCACACACACTCCAAAGTACAGTAGGGTATATACTGAAATGGGTACCGTGTCGATTTTCTTGTGGTACTAAATAGTGTGGAAAACACACATCATTAATGGTAATTAATCAACGAGGGGAAGGGTCCAAGGCTCCAAAGGGATGTGCTTATTCAGCGGGAGGCCAACTGACTATCTAGAAGTTTGGCGCTTATTTGCAAGGGGACGAGCCACTTATTAATGGAATTGAGGACGCAAATGAAAAAAGAAGAAGATCAAAGTTGATTGGAGGGTTGGTGGATGAAGGAGAGGACTTCAATGGAACACTATACTTTCTTTGCAACTTCACGAGGACACTAAAGTGTAAAGACTCGACAGTGCAAAGCTAACTCTCACACTCACTCAAAAGGTGTTTGAACACCATACTCGATACTTTAATCGTCTTTTGCTTGTTTCACAAAGGAGCTAGCACCTCCCCCCTTTTATACGTGATGAGAACCTGTCATGATAAGAGTCTTATGTAATACTTATTTTCTTCAAAATTCTAGAACCTTACTGTTTGTAGATGTTGGTAGAAGTTTCCACATTCTTCAAACAAGTTTGACTTTCAAGTTTCAACACTCCCCCTCAATCTTGTTTGGTCATTTCTTGGCTTTCTTTTAACCTTCTGGTAGATCGAGCTCCCCTTTATGCTTTATATAAGCTTTTGATTCAGATGTACTATTTCCATTGTCTTTTTTCACTATATGTTTTGTGTTGCTTTATGAGACACTTATGATTTCTTCATCCTCTCATTTTCAATGAGTGCAACATTCATATACTTCAGATTTGACCTTCCTTGCCTTGTCGACCTTCAAAGTTGTATTGTTGGCTCTTAAACAATCTGTTCCGTTTGACTTGTATGGTCATCCTCATGTACCCAACGATAAATGTCATTCTTCCATGAGCCTTGTTTCTTTTGTAATTTGGGAGAGCTAGGTTTTGATCCTTAGTTTCTTTAGTATGTTATCTATCTTTGGCTCCCAATGTTTGTAGTTTCATCTTTAGTGTTTCAAACTCAGCTCTTAAGTTTTGAAGATGTACCCTTTTTGCTTTGTCTGCTTCGTGAAAAGATTCCTTCATAATCTCCTATAACTAAGGCTTTACAGACTTTGCATCGGAGATCTTCTCGAACGTGAACTCATCTACTTGATTTTACATGATGCGGCATTTAATTTAACCTTCAGAGAATTGGATTAAATTTATATTGTTGTTTTCATTGGAGAGAAAATACTGATGCCGAAACTTCAAGAATGTTATCCTTGTACATTGATATTACATGATGTAATTGCTAAAAATGTGAAAAAGTTAGTACAATTTAGTACAATGCAGAATATATCATATATCATCTATAAGATGAAGAGATTTTTGGGAGTAATGTTCCACATCACCATGTCTGTAACAAGTTAATCTTCAGAAATGAAGCTGATGAGGGTGAAATGCGAAGTGATAGTATTTTTAATATGGGTTTTCAATGGCAACAGCCATTGTTCATTTTCGAAGTATACTATAAAGTATGAGTGGGTATAGTTATCCATCATTCCTTAGCCAATTTTTGGACACTGCTGTTATCGGTGTACTGGTATTGGTTCTCAAGGATACTCTCATAGAAAAGTGGAAGGAGTTGTATGGATATTTTCATATGCATTTACAATAGTACATTTTCTTTGATAGCCAACAGGAGTTCCTGTTTCTACTGTATTGTACTATACTACTGTCCTTTTAATAATATCACCAGGTGTTAATTGTCACATATTAGTATTACATACTGCTATGTTCTGGCATTAGGATTTTTCTCTTCATACATTTTTGTCATCGTCAAGTGCCATGTTGCCGTTAATTTAATTACAGAGATATTGGGTCATTTGAATTTATCATGTTGGTCAATTGTATCTATGTAGGGTCCCTTTGGAATGTCCCATCAACAAACCTTAGCACAAGTTACAGCTCAGGCTGCCCAGACTCACTCTCACATGCATGCCCAAGCTGAATTTCCAATTTCTCATTCAGAAGAAACATCTGGTTCTTTGATGCAGCCAACAAGCTCTTCTATGTATACGGCACCACAACAACACATGGCAGTTCTGACATCAGATGCAAATAATAGCACTTACGAAACTCATTATGCTCAAAGATCTCAACCTGCAGCTCTCATCGTCGACAAACCTGTTGATGATGGCTACAACTGGCGGAAGTATGGGCAGAAGCAGGTAAAGGGAAGTGAATATCCTAGGAGCTACTACAAATGTACCCATCCAAAGTGCCCAGTTAAGAAAAAGGTTGAGCGTTCTCTACAAGGCCAAGTAACTGAGATAATCTATAAGGGGCAGCACAACCATCAGAAGCCCCCGCCAGGCAAGCGTGGAAAGGATGGGTCAAATGATTCCATATATTTTTCACAAGGTGAGGTCATGGCAGCTCCATCGATATCTAAGAGAGATCGAGAATCCGGACATGGGACATCCGAACATTTATCAGGTTCAAGTGATGGGGAGGAAGTGAGTGATGCCGAAGTGGGGACGTACGGAGGGGTTGATACTGAACCTGACCCAAAAAGAAGGTGATTTTTTTGAACTTAATAACTTACATGTGCCTGTATTACACTATATTGTGAAAGAAAATAAAATTTACTGATTGGGCAGGATCATGGCGGCCAGGAATACAACAGAATCAACTGGACATAGGACAGTAACGGAACCTAGAATAGTTGTGCAGACAAGAAGTGAAGTCGATCTTCTAGATGATGGTTACAGGTGGCGCAAATATGGACAGAAAGTTGTGAAAGGAAATCCTAACCCGAGGTAGATATCCTTTCCTCCTTTTTTTGCTATGCCTGCAATTATATAAACCTGGTCGATGTCTAAAACTTGCGGAACCCTGGATGGATTGAATAAGTTGCGAATGAAAAAGGTAGTTTTTGCTTAATCTAACACCTAATAATCAAGGGATCCTTGTTGAGAGTAAATAAGGGACTTTAGTCCCACATCGGTTAGATGTAATATGAAGAGGGGTTGGACCCTCTATAAGTAGTAGGCAGTAGCCCTCAATAAAATTATCTGAGATATTAGACTCATTTCAATATGGTATCAGAGCCATAACTCTCTCTCTCTCTCTCCACACACAAAAAAAAAAAAATTCCCCTTCCCCCCCCCCCAAGCCGCCGACCCTCCTCCAGCCTTCTCCAAGGCCACCGACCCCCCACTCCCTGCCGCCCCCCCCCCCCCCCCCACTCCCTGCTGCCGTCCGCCCCCCCCCCCCCCCCCCCCACTCCAAGACGCCGACCCCCCCCCCCCTCCTGCCGACCCCGCCCCCCTGCCCATCCAGCACCTGCCGACCCTACCCCCCCCCCCTGTCGCCTACCCTCCCACCCCCCCCCCCCCCGGCGACCCCCCCTCCTCCTCCCTCTCAGCAGCACCCCCGCCCCCCTTGCCCATCCAGCAGTTAACCGCCCCCCCCATCCAGCAGTAACCCGCCCCCCCCCCCCCCCCCCGCCCCGCCCTTTTTAGGGCTACAGCCGCCCTTTTTAGGGTTTTCGCTGTTCTAAAAAAAAAAAAATAACAAAAAAAAAAAAAACAGATTTCCTTCTCTTTAGAAGATCTCTGTTGTTGCCTTCGAGAATCAGTACCTTCTTTTTAGAACCTCTACTACGAATACGAAATCTCTTTAGATTTTCGTATCTCAGAAACGTTGTCTTTACAATCGTTTCTGCACGGCTGGTATACCTCTGGTTTGTCTCATGCAAGGAGGCACAACTACGTTGGTTATCCTTGAGCCGTCCGAACGCGTTATCATGACGCGGTTCTAGTTGGTCGTATAAACTACGACATATCAGTGAGGGATCTCGTTTTGTTGTTTCCCCCGGTAGCTGACTAAGACGAAGACGACTCCAAAGAAGACGACTCCGGAAACAACAACACCTCACTGATTGCAGTTGAAGAAGTCATGGATTCCATCTATGGGAAGTTGACAGCAGAAGAAATGAAGGCCCTGGTCGAGGATCTCCTGACCAAAAGATTACCGGAGGCAACCCTACGCGTGATCCATACTGATGTGGATCCGTCACCGTACAAAATAGGGAAGTTGGACAAACTGGAGACGAAGTTGGAAGGCACGACCAACTACTTGAAATGGTCGCGGCAGGTGATGCGGACGCTGAAGGGACGTGGCTTGGTTGGTTATGTAGATGGCCACACCAAGGCCCCTGTCGATCACTCCTCGAAGGAGTTTGCTGTATGGGACATTGTCAACAATGTCGTGGCTGGTTGGTTGACAGCCTCTTTGACCGACCAAGTGTCGGGTAACGTTGAAGCAATGGAGGGAGCTGCTGATATCTGGAGAACGTTGAAAGACATGTACTCCGGTTCGGGTAACCCCATGCGAGTCTTCCAACTGCAGGATGAGCTCGATAGGGTAATCCAAGACGATCGTATCATCTCTGAGTACGCTGCCTTGTTGAAGAAGTACTGGTCTGATCTTGACCATTATGATCCTCTTGGCATGGAGGATGCTCAGGTTGAACCGGCCTTTGCAAAATATTTCCAGAAATTTCTGGATTATATCTCGCGGCAACGGATGATGAAATTTTTGAAGGGGCTCAACCCAGCGTTTGAGCAACGGCGGAATGTACTTCTCGCACAACCGACGTTGCCGACATTAGAAGACGCCATAGCTGCCATGGCATAAGAAGAAGCACGGTTGAAGCTGATGCCTACCAAGGATATCTCCCAGGGGGAGCAGGTCGGAGTTGACACATCTGCTCTTGCCACTTTCACACAGCCTCCTTCTACGGGAGGCGTTTGCCACAACTGTGGTGACACAGGGCATTACATCCGCTTTTGCCCAAAACCGACACGGACTCCCTCGAATGGTCGGGGTCGTGGTCGCGGTGGACGACGAGGTGGTCGAGGCAGCTACGGTGGTGGAAGGGGCACTTACTCTGGAGGCAACAAGGCGCATCTGGCGGATGAAGGTGGGGACAATCAGCTGGCGGACATCACTCCATTTGAGAGAGAAATTCTCGAGAAGATGCGCGGCTCAAAGCTTGGTTCTGGTGAAAGACAAGTCATTCCTGGGGCGCCGTCCACTACGGAAGATTACTGCACTTCTCCCAAACCAGTGCCGGTATACCTCCGCGTGCTCTTGCATCTGTCTCTCAGCCAGCTTGGATTATGGACTCTGGAACATCTTGCCATGTCACGGGATCCCGAGGAGAGTTCCGGGAATACTCTACTCTAACGCCGCCAGAAAGCATTCAGACTGCTGATGGTACCTCCAGGCCTGTTACGGGTAAAGGCACTGTTGATTGCACTCCTTCCATCACTCTGTCTAATGTCTTACATGCTCCTTCCTTTCCTGTCAATCTTATTTCCATTAGCGCCATTATCCTTGATCTAAACTGTATTATTTCCTTTGATATTCCTAAGGTAACTTTTCAGGAGAAGGGAACGGGGAGACGACTGGGCACTGGCACATGGCATAAGGGTCTATGGTACTTGGACAGGAACGGTCTGGATAGAGCACTGGCATCTTTGGTTGCAGACGTCCAACCGGAAGTCCGAAGTCGAAGTGTCGAAGCCGGGCTGCTCCTCCACCATCAGCGTGTAGGACATTCTTCTTTTCCCGTTATTAGTCGACTGTATCCGTCCTTATATCAAAAAGCAAATAAAGAGTTGTTAGTTTGTGATGCTTGTGAGTTGGAAAAACATACCAGAAGCTCCTATGTGCATTCTGGGCATCGATGTTCTGCTACTTTTGATATGATTCATTCCGATGTGTGGGGCCCTTGTCCTACAAACGGGGTTAACGGTTATAGATGGTTTGTTACTTTTATTGACTGCTCTACCCGCGTAACGTGGGTCTACCTGCTGAAGAATAAAAGTGATATTTTTGAGGCATTTCAAAGCCTCCATCAACGGGTGAAGACACAGTATAATGCTCGTGTTAAATGTTTCAGGTCGGATAATGGGACGGAATATACCCGTAAGAGGTTTGCTGCGTATTTATCCTCTCATGGTATACTCCATCAAACCTCTTGTGCATATACACCGGCTCAAAATGGTGTTGCCGAACGAAAAAATAGGCACCTGCTGGAGGTAGCTCGGACGATGATGCTGGCTATGAATGTTCCTAAATTTTTGTGGGGGCAGGCTGTCTTGACAGCCTCTTATCTCATCAACAGGATGCCCTCTCAATTACTGGACTGGAAGACGCCTTTAGAAATGCTCACGGGGACAACTGCGTACACCGTTCCTCCGAAAGTATTTGGTTGCGTATGCTTCGTACACGATAACAGGCCTGGTGTTGGTAAGCTGGATCCTCGAGCACTTAAGTGTGTCTTTGTTGGGTACACCGGGACACAGAAGGGTTACGTATGCTGGAGCCCGGTTGAACGGAAGCTGTTTGTAAGCATGGACGTTACATTCAGAGAGCTGGAACCTTATTATGGTTCGGACGAAGGTTCTGCGTTTGGGAACACGTCTCACACAGCGGGTGTTAGACGTGAGGGGGAGGTAGTACGCCCAAACGTAGTTGTCGGATCGGTACCTTGTCCTGTCGTGACAAACTGGCAGAAAGGGGGAGAAAGCATCAATGATACTGATACGGAGGATGAAGAAGACAATACGTACATTACGCAGGGGGAGAAGCAGACAAGGGAAAAGGAGCTCCAAGTTTACAGAAGAAGACAACAGAGGTCCAGTACTGTGCCGTACCCTGTGCCTATAGTGCCAAGTCCCTCGTCTACTCCTGCCCCGACTCCTGAAGATGTTACTCCCGCACCGGATCGCTCGGATTCGGAAGCGGATCTCTCCGATTCGGATGGTATGCTTTCTCCACCACCCATTGCTCCCTTAAGGAGGTCTTCTCGCATTAATGCGGGAAAGGCTCCTATTCGTTATAAAGATTATGAATATGATATCGCCAACTACCTATCTTATTCTAATATTTCTCCGACTTATCAAACATTCCTCACTTCGTTAGACTCCACTTCTTTACCTAAGAATTGGCAGGAAGCAAAGAAGGACCCAAGATGGAAAGCCGCAATGATGGAAGAACTTGGGGCACTAGAGAAAAATAAGACATGGGAGCTGGTGCCATTACCTGAAGGGAAGAAAGCTGTGGGATGCAAATGGGTTTACACAGTGAAGGAGACACCAGAAAGAAAAGTTGAACGATACAAGGCGAGACTGGTTGCAAAAGGCTATACCCAGACATATGGTATCGACTATGATGAGACTTTTGCCCCAGTAGCGAAGATGAGTACCGTAAGAACACTGGTCTCCATTGCAGCAAACTATGGGTGGAAGCTACACCAGTTAGACGTAAAGAACGCATTTCTTCATGGAGACCTACAAGAAGAAGTATACATGGAGACTCCTCCGGGGTGCTACTCTGTGTCAGATTCAGGTGAAGGAACGTCACATGGAAAAGTGTGCAAACTGAAGAAGTCGCTGTACGGGCTGAAGCAATCTCCTCGAGCCTGGTTTGACAGATTCAGAAGGGCTGTCACTGGCATGGGGTACCATCAGACAAATGCAGATCATACTGTCTTCCTCCAGCATGCAAGGGACCACATTACTATACTTGCTGTATATGTAGATGATATAGTGATCACAGGTGACGATGTAGTTGAGATCACTAAATTGAAGACGAAACTCGCCAAAGAGTTTGAGGTGAAGGACCTGGGAGAGATGAGATACTTTTTGGGTATCGAGGTGTATGATGGTGAACAAGGAATTGTTCTCTCACAAAGGAAATATCCACTAGATCTGCTGAAGGAGACATGAATGCTGGGATGCCGAGCAGCAGTCACTCCAATTGACCAGAAGTGCAAGATGGGAGCAGAAACAGAAAAGCCTGTTGATCGCGAAAGGTATCAAAGGCTAGTAGGCAGACTGATTTATCTAGGGCATACTCGCCCTGATATCTCATTTGCAGTAAGTGTTGTAAGCCGCTATATGCATGATCCAAGAACGGGTCATATGGATGCAGTATTTCAGATCCTAAGATATCTGAAAGGGACGCCGGGAAAAGGACTGTGGTTTAAGAAGAATGGATGCACAGATGTTGAGGGATACTGCGATGCAGACTGGGCAAGCTGCATAGACGACAGAAGGTCTACCACAAGGTACTGTGTTTTTGTAGGAGGAAACCTGGTTTCATGGAGAAGCAAGAAACAGTCAGTGGTAGCACGGTCGACAGCTGAAGCAGAATACAGAGCAATGGCTCTAGGAGTATCAGAATTGCTATGGGTAAAGGCGCTGCTGACAGAGTTGAAGCTAGACAAGGGGACACCATTGCGCCTTCTGAGCGATAGTCAAGCTGCGATAAGTATAGCGAACAATCCGGTTCAGCACGACAGAACGAAGCATATCGAGATCGATCGATTCTTCATCAAGGAAAAGCTGGAACAAGGGATACTGAAGATTGATTATGTTCGCTCAGAAGAACAAGTGGCAGACTGTCTGACTAAGGGTCTTAGTTCATTGAGTCTGTCAAAGCTATGTAACAAGATGGGAATGATTAATATCTATCGCCCATCTTGAGGGGGAGTGTTGAGAGTAAATAAGGGACTTTAGTCCCACATCGGTTAGATGTAATATGAAGAGGGGTTGGACCCTCTATAAGTAGTAGGCAGTAGCCCTCAATAAAATTATCTGAGATATTAGACTCATTTCAATAATCCTACATTAAGTAAACTTATCTCAGAGTCAATGTTGCATTCTCATAGTTTGTGTTGTCATTTTCAAGATTATAGCAGCACCAACAACAAAGCTTTTATCCTTCATCTACCTGACACCATTTCACCCATTCTGCTATAGTAAGGGCCTTACGAAACTTTCAAGACCTTATAGGTTTCATCACCTTAACCAAGATGACTTTAGAAATCAAAGTTTTAGTGCTTACCGAGCTACTCAATTTTGATCTATCCTTGTTTCAGTTTCAGTTAGTTTCTGTTATCATATAACATTTCTGAAATTAATGCATTGCCACCCTTCAAAATACTAGATTATGCTATTTTCTTATTGTCCATATGTTTATTTCTAAATTTCCCAAGGAATAAGTTTAATTTTGGGAAAGAAGTTCTTGAAAATAAAAAGCAGAGATAACACTACTATAAGTTAATGGGAAGGATCCTGAGATGTTGATATTAGGTTGACTTCAAGTTGCATCACTCATGAATGCTCGAATGGAGTTTGTCAATTGTCAGCAGCAATTTCCATATTGTTATTTGAACACTTGTTTCATTGAGATGTGACAAAGTTGAGAAATAATCTTCATGAGTGATTTTATAATTATCTATACTTGAAGAAATCCTGGGCACAAAATAGTGGGAAGACAATATAGCTAAATAATGTTAAGCGCTATATTGCTTCTTCATTCTAAAAAATTATTGCTTGTCCATCCTCACTTTGTATGCATGAATATGATTAAATTTTCTACATCATGTTCAAACTTATGCTTCAATATGCAGTGCCGTACTTTAAATTTTGAGACCTGAGGCAAATTCTAAAAGTGGTGCCCTCAAAGTTTAATGCTCATATTTTTTTCATGGATGACAATAAAATAGTATTATCAACACAAAATTCAAGAAAAATATAATAAACAAAATATAATATCCAAAATAATATATGTCATAATGAAATGCTAATAAAACCGAAGATATTCCAAACCAATTTTTTTGATGTTCTAGACAAATAAATAAATAAACAAATAATGTTTGGGGTAGTTCATATGTAATAATAAAAATATATAACTTGTTCTATTGTTCAACTACCTCCAAAAGGATATATATATATATATAGGAGCGGATCAAAAGCCCCCCTTAGAAAACTCCCTAAAAACCCCCTCACTCTCAGCCGTCCATTTAATGTTAATGTTAATGTTAATGTTAATATTAATGTTAATGTTAATATTAATTTTTATTCTTATTTTTATATTAATGTTAGTGTTAATGTTAATATTAATGTTAATGTTAATGTTAATATTAATTTTAATTTTAATGTTAAGTTTAATGTTAATTTTAGTATTTAATGTTAATATTAACATTAATATTAACGGCTGAGAGTGAGGAATTTTTTAGGGAATTTTCTAAGGGGGGCTTTTGATCTGCTTCCTATATATATATATATATATATATATATATATATATATATATATATATGAGGATATTGACAACGACATAAGGGTAGAGGAGATTGACAACGACGGAAGGGTAGAAGGAGATTGGGAGCGTCAAACTATTATAGCGGCGAAAAGGGGGAGGATTTAATTTTGACAACGACTACACCAAAATTTTTTTTTTTCATTTTGACTAACCGACTAGTCTTTTGGTATTATAGTATATGACATTTAGATATCCTATAATAAAAATAACTTTTTACGCCGACTCAAAGAATTAGAATGAGTCTGTTGGGCCTTTGTTCTTAATTGGACTTACATAATTAAATACTATATATAAAAATTTGGTGCCCTCTAAAAATTTGAACCTGAGGGACCCGCCTCATGGGATTTATGTCAAGTCCGGCCATGTCAATATGAAGCTCTCATGGATGTAAGTCTTATATGGGCGTAGGCATGAAGATAGAGGGATAAGAAGAGGAGACAATGGTGCCTACTCCTAAATATTTGGTGATAATAATAGTTTGGAGAAAACCAACATACTCCTGCTGTCCATGATGAGATGCTTCTTATTTATAATCAAGGTTGTAAAAGGCGCTAGATGCTAGTTGGGCGGGCTCCGGACACCGGACACCTAGCGCCTAGGCGGCCACGGTTCAAAAAAATGAAACCGAAAAAAACCTACTGAAATTTGCGAAAACGTCCATAAAATCCAGACATACACAGTCAGGGGTTGGGGGGACTAGGTGGGCGCCTAGGCCGACTTTTAGAAAACTGTTTACAATAAATAAATGATACATATATGAAGAGATACAAATATAGACTCTTGACTCAATATAGAAAATATAAGAAGATATTCTAGAGTTAATCGAGAAGATTGACTAAATCAATCTAAAATTTGACTAAATCTATAATAAGATATGCTAAATCGATCATGGAGATCGTAGAAAATATTTCTAGACTTAATCTTAAAATACGCCAAATTGGCTTGGACCCAATCTCTGTTCTAAAAGGCGGCCGCCTAGGCGCTAGGCGCCGGGTGCCCGTCCGATGTCCGCTTAGGTGCCCGTCTAGTCCCCCTGACGTCTGACTATGCATATTTTGGGACTTTATGAATTTTTTTTTCTGCAATTTTTAGTAAAAATTTTTGAACCGCCTAGATCTAGGCGGCTGCCTAGGCACCCGCCTAGGCGGACTAGACGCTAGGCGGAAGGTGCCTGCCCGACTAGCGCTAGCGCTTTTCACAACCTTGGACCCAATATTCTAACTTGACCATTATTCCATTCAATCATGATTGAACTTGATTGTAAAATACTTACCATATTTTCTTAGAAAGAACAATAAAGAGAGTAGTTGATGTGGTATAGCAACAACAAATGGTACTGAGACTATAAGACCAGAGCCAACAACAACAAATAGTGGAGAGTAGCAGCAAATGATGCGAGACGTTGATGGACTGAGCTAACAACAGAAGATGGTGTAGACCAATAGCAGACCTAGAAGAATAATAAAGAATTAAGAGTGGTCAATGACCGCTTTCGACAAGTTGTTAGTTGAGTTTGTAGCTCAAGTTGTATACGTTTCTACCTTGTGCACTTGAGGGAGTTTGAGAGAATAGCTAAAGGGTCTGCAATTGCTAGTTGTACATGTTTCCCAACATGTTCAATTTGAGAGAGTGCATAAGAAAATGGTAAGTAGGTTACCATAAATTTCAGTCATGATATGATTGACAAGAATTATGGTTTAGTTAGAATATTTGGTCAACGCCTATTATGTTGTATTTTAGGATTAGTTTAGGTATATTTTCTAGGATCTCCATGATTGACTAAGTCATATATTTAGTCAACTTTTAGATTGATTTACTCAATCTTCTAGATTAAATCTAGAAGATCTAGATTGAGTCTAGAAGATGTTTTCTATATTGAGTAAAGAGTCCTTATTTTTATTCTTTCGTATTTGTATCATTTACTTATTATAAATAAGAAGAACCATCCCATAGGAGAGTGGGCTATTTTTCTCCTAATTATTGTTCTCAATAAATATTTAGAAGTCACAATTGGCTTCTCTTATGATCTCTCTATCTCCACGCCTAAGCCTTTATAAAATTCAACAAAAAACATTTAGTTTGTGCTTTTGAAATATAAGAATTCTTTGTTAGCATGAATTTAGCATCAATAGGCTTAGGGAACATTTAACTATCTCATGATGGACTTAACTTTTAAACATTGCATAACTATCTATTGATTCAGCCGACGATATACAAGTAATACATAGATCAGCTTATGGGTGTTACTAGTGGGTTTTGAATAAGTTCCTGCCTCTCTGGCCAAGAACAAATGCACATGTATAAAAGAAACTTCTATGTTTTGCAAGAGTTTGATATGCAGTCTACTTTAATCTTTTATTGGATAGAGTGGTACGAGGAAGGTTCTCCTATCTTTATGTACTCGAACCATATTAATAAAGTATCACAATGTAGCTTTCTACGATATCAATGCATGCATCTTGGACCTTGTAATCTACATTCCACCAAACTAAAACTTCATGTTCATCATCCTTGGACCGTAAATATCCTAAAGCTATATAACCCTTAACCTGATCCCCAAATCCCACCAAAACCCTAAATCCTTATCTTCTTCTCAACCGCTTGTTCCTCAAAGCACTCCAATCCTAAACCCTAAAAAACCCGTAACTCTGTAGCCACATTACCCAAATTTATTCCTACTCTTATATTCTTCAACAAAACCCTACCTCAAACCCATTTTTGCAAAATCCTAACCCTAACCCTCTAAAAGAAAACCGTGGCCACCACCCTCTACTAGGCCTCTAGTTCTTGCCTCCATTGCACACCCTGGACTCCACTCCAAACCATAGACATATTAAGCCTAGTCCAATAGCCACCCATAACCTAAAAACAGTGGCCCCTAAATAATGTAATAGTCGCGGACTCTCCTAAATCGTAGATTAAAAGAACCCTAAAAACAATACCAAAAACAAAAGAAAACACATAACCCTACCGACCACCCTTAGCCCTTACTACCGTGTGCCCTATATCATCAGTTGTCTATTGATGTCATTTCACGCTGCTCTTAGTGAATTGGGTGTCTACATCTACGGCTCCTCTCTACTGCAACTACTACAAATCAAGGTCTTTACTTAACAAGGATATATGCTTCAGTCTACTATTATTTTCATTGCTACTTGTATTGCTTAGTTTGTTATTGAATGTAATTGTTACAAGAACTTTTGCATCTAAGTTGAATATGTTTTTGTTGGAAAATGTGAATGTATATTTGTTATAATAATAATATCAATTTTTTCTATCAACGAATCTATGAAAAGGTGTACGAATCTTTTCATTGGAAAAGGTGTACGAATCTATTTATTGGAAATGTGTGCTCTTTCCATCGTGTCTCTTTATTTCTATAAATACACGTGTTTGGAGCATTCAAGCATTCATTCAATTCATCCATATTGCATTAGTTAGTCTAAGAGAGAGACAACCAACGTTGCTTCGACGAGTTCCTACGGTGTGAAGTGCTGCTACCGAAGGAAAGAACCGTTGTATTCTGGGAGACTAATCGCCATTAAACCGTAAGCACCAGTGCGGGGCGAATATTGTCTTAAGGACATTGAACCAAGTTCAAGCCTCGGTATCATTTTATTTATTTTACTTATATTTTAATTTCAAAATCTAATACAGAGTTGGAAATATTCCTACTAACAGTTTTAAACTTGAGGGAGAGTATTGGTCTATTATGACTACTAATCTCCACCCATTTACTACTTTATCTGTAGTCTCCACCTTTGTTCGACTACCTAGTATGTTATCTATGGTCGTTCCTACTATTTATGGTCGTGCGTCATTGTGCACTGATCTCTGCTATTTCTGGTCGTTTGTCCTCGTTCCTGGATATCTCTCTACTATTTCTACCCGTACGCTATTGTGCACCAATGTTTGCTACATTTCTGGTCGTGTGTCTTTCACACTATCGATGTTGTTTCAAATAATGATGATGACTTAGCTGCTACTTTTTCTACTCATGATGATAACGGGTGATATTTTTGTTGTTGTTTTAGCTCTACTACTTTCATGTTTATTTTATGTTACAAGTTCGATATGTTTCACATGTACCAACTTAAGGGGGAGTATGAGAGTTAGGGCAAATTTGGATTGCATTTACGTTTCATCCGAGACTTCATTTAGTGTCAAACGCAAGGGGCAAGCCAAACACCTTTCATTCTGGATGGATGTTTTTTTTTTCTTTAAACATGTCCTTCATTTTAGAGTTCAAATGGGCGTTACCGAAATGCTAGTGTAGAAAATAATAGTTGGATAATTTTATTGATGGACTACTTCACTACTTATAGGGAGTCTAGCTCCTCTATATACTACATATTCCGATGTGGGACTAAAAGTCCCTTATTGACTCTCAACACTCCCCCTCAAGATGGGCGATAGATATTGATCATTCCCATCTTGTTACATAGCTTCGACAGACTTAATGAACTAAGACCCTTAGTCAGACAGTCTGCAACTTGTTCTTCTGAGCGGACATGGTCAATCTTCAGTATCCCTTGTTCCAGCTTCTCCTTGATGAAGAATCGATCAATCTCGATGTGCTTCGTTCTGTCGTGCTGAACTGGATTGTTAGCTATACTTATTGCAGCTTGACTATCGCTCGGAAGACGTAGTGGTGTTCCCTTGTCTAGATTCAACTCTGTCAGCAACGCTTTTACCCACAGCAACTCTGACACTCCCAGAGCCATTGCTCTGTATTCTGCTTCAGCTGTCGACCGTGCTACCACAGACTGTTTCTTGCTTCTCCATGAGACCAGATTTCCTCCTACAAAAATACAGTATCCCGTGGTAGACCTCCTGTCGTCTATGCAGCTCGCCCAGTCTGCATCACAGTATCCCTCAACTTCTATGCGTCCATTCTTCTTGAACCATAGCCCCTTTCCCGGCGTTCCTTTCAGATATCTCAAGATCTGAAATACTGCTTCCATATGACCCTTTCTTGGATCATGCATGTAGCGACTCACTACACTCACCGCAAATGAGATATCAGGGCGAGTGTGTCCCAGATAAATCAATCTCCCTACAAGTCTTTGATATCTTTCACGATCAACGGGCTCTCCTGCTTCTGCTCCCAACTTGCACTTCTGGTCAATTGGAGTGACTGCTGCTTTGCATCCCAGCATCCCTGTCTCCTTCAGCAGATCTAGTGTGTATTTTCTCTGTGAGAGAACAATTCCTTGTTCGCCTTCACACACCTTGATACCTAGAAAGTACCTCATCGCTCCTAAATCCTTCACTTCAAACTCCTTCGCGAGTTTTAACTTCAGCTTAGTGATCTCGACTTCATCATCACCTGTGATCACTATATTATCCACATATATAGCAAGTATAGTGATGTGGCCTCTTGCATGCTGGAGGAAGACCGTATGATCTGCATTTGTTTGACGGTATCCTATGCCTGTAACAGCCTTTCTGAATCTGTCAAACCAGGCTCGAGGAGATTGCTTGAGCCCGTATAGCGACTTCTTCAGTTTACACATCTTTCCTTGCGACGTCCCTCCGTTTGATTCCGTCGCGTAGCACCCTGGCGGGAGCTCCATGTATACTTCTTCTTGCAGGTCCCCATGAAGAAAGGCATTCTTCACATCCAGCTGGTACAGCTTCCACCCATAGTTTGCTGCAATGGAGACCAGAGTTCTCACGGTGCTCATTTTTTATTTTTGCTACTGGGACAAACGTCTCATCATAGTCTATGCCATATGACTGGGTGAATTCTTTTGCAACCAACCTCGCCTTGTATCGCTCGACCTTTCCTTCTGACGTCTCTTTCACTGTGTACACCCATTTGCATCCCACAGTTTTCTTCCCTTTGGGTAATGGAACCAACTCCCATGTCTTATTTTTCTCCAGTGCCCCAAGTTCTTCCATCATTGCAGCTTTCTACCTTGGATCTTTCTTTGCTGCCAACACTTGGGCAACGAAGTAGAGTCTAACGATGCAATGAAGGCTCGATAATTCGAAAAAAATGTTAGAATAAGACAAGAAGTTGGCAATGTCATGTTCGTAATCATCAAAACGAGCAGGAGCCTTACCCGCATTGATGCGAGAAGATCTCCTTAAGGGAGCAATAGGTGGTGGAGAGATCATACCATCCAAGTCGGAGAGATCCGCATCAGAATCCGAGTGATTCAGTGCGGGGGCAAAATCTTCAGGAGTTGGAGCAGGAGTAGACGAGGGACTTGGTACAGTAGGCACAGGGCACGGCATAGGCACAGTACTGGACTTCTGTTGTCTCCTTCTGTAGATTTGGAGCTCCTTTTCCCTTGTCTGTTGCTCCCCCTGCGTAACATATGTATCTTCTTCTTCATTCTCTGTATCTGAGTCACTGTGCTCTCCCCCTTTCGTCCAGTTTTCTACAACCGGACACGGAATCGATCCGACGACCACATTTGGGCTTATTATCTCCCCCTCACATCTAACACCATATGTGGTAGGTGTGTCACCAAATGCTGAACCTTCATCCGAACCATAGTATGGTTCGAGTTCTCGGAATGTAACGTCCATGCTCACAAACATCTTCCGCTCGACTGGACTCCAACAGGCATAACCCTTCTGAGTCGCCGTGTAACCGACAAAGACACATTTAACTGTCCGAGGATCCAATTTGCCAACTCCTGGCCTATTATCCTAGACAAAGCACACACATCCAAAAACTTTTGGTGGAACAGTGTATGTAGTTGCCCCAGTAAGCATCTCCAATGGTGTCTTCCAGGCCAATACTTGAGATGGCATTCTGTTGATGAGATAAGAGGCCGTCAATATAGCCTGCCCCCATAAGTGTTTCGGGACATTCATAGCCAGCATCATCGTCCGTGCGACTTCCAACAGGTGTCTGTTCTTTCGTTCCGCCACACCATTTTGAGCCGGAGTATAAGCACATGAAGTTTGATGAAGTATTCCATGAGTGGAAAAATACTCAGCAACCCGCTTATTAGTATACTCCGTCCCATTATCGGACCGGAAACACTTAATTTTAGCGCCATATTGTGTTTCCACCCGGCGATGAAAGTCCTGAAAGGCCTCAAGGACGTCACTTTTATTCTTCAGAAGGTAGACCCATGTCACGCGGGTATAACAGTCAATAAAGGTGACGAACCATCGAAAGCCGTTAATCCCGGTTGAAAGACAAGGGCCCCATACGTCCGAATGTATCATGTCAAAAGCAGCTGAACTCCTATTCCCCGTGCTCACATACGAGCTTCTGGTATGTTTTCCCAAAGCACAGGCATTACAAAATAATTTCTCTTTATTAGCCCTTTGATATAAGGACGGATACATGCGACTAATAACTTGAAATGAGGAATGACCGACACGCTGGTGGTGGAGGAGCAAGTCGGCTTCAACACTGCGACAGGAAGCTTCTGGTGGTGCGTCTGCTACCAAGGATGCCAATGCGTTGTCCAGTCCAGTCCTGTCTAAATACCACAGCCCCTTATGCCATGTGCCAGTCCCAAGTCGTCGTCCTGTCCCTTTCTCCTGAAAAGTCACCTGAGGAATGTCAAAGGAAACAGTACAGTTAAGATCAAGTATAATGGCACTAATGGATAGAAGATTGACAGGAAAAGACGGAGCATGTAGGACATTGGTTAGAGTGATGGAAGGGGTGCATGCGACAGTGCCTTTATCCATTACAGGGCTGGATGTACCATCAGCGGTCTGAATACTCTCTGGCAAAGGTAGGTGAGTATATTCCCGAAACGCACCACGGGACCCCGTGACATGGCGAGATGCCCCAGAGTCCATAATCTATCCTGGCTGATGGATAGATGCAAGAGCACGTGCAGAATCATCGGTGCTGGTTTGGGCAAAGCAAGTGATGTGTTCTCCCGAGGTTGAAGACGTCCCAGGACTGTCGGCCGAACCCAGCTTTGTGCCTCGCAACTTCTCAGAGAGAGGCATATACAGAAGAGATACGCACACACAGAGAGAGGCGCACACAGGAGCACTTTTCGAGATCAGAGAGAGCACCAGAGTACTTAGAGAGAAGAGCAGAGAGAGCAGAGGGAGCATTTCTTCAACGCTGAGCGAATCTTCTGGAGCCAAGGCTGCATACCGATCGTCCAAGGAGTAAGGCAGGGCTGCCGTCGCCTTCCCGAGCCTCTATCGTCACCCCCCAGAATCTAAAATAAACAATTGTACTTAGCCTGCTGTAACTAGGCTTTCGTCCCTAGGCTTTCTTTGTACAAGCGAGTTTGTATTGTGAGTCTAAGTTCAGTCCTCCCATAAAACTGTTCTGTACTTTTACAATCAATGGCAAACACGATGGCGACTCTGCTGGAGTTATGGCTCTGATACCATGTAGAAAATAATAGTTGGATAATTTTATTGATGGACTACTTCACTACTTATAGGGAGTTTAGCTCCTCTACATACTACATATTCCGATGTGGGACTAAAAGTCCCTTATTGACTCTCAACAGCTAGCCCAACGAGCATCCTGTAAAATGGACGTTTGAGCAAATGGGGTGCAACGCAACCGCAATCCAAACTAGCCTTAGTATGTAATCTACTATTCTCACATTGGATAGAGTTGATGACGAAGTTTCTCCTTTTATATGTACTCAGACCACATCAATCAACTATTCCCTTGGATTTTCTACATATTTCAAAAGAACTGAAAGGCACGACTATTAATTGGTTAATTTGGCTTCTTCTCCTTTTGTTATTAGTCAAAATGAAAGGCACAACTAATAAACGCAAGGGGCAAGCCAAACACCTTTCATTCCGGATGGATGTTTTTTTTAAAATATCCTTCATTTTAGAGTTCAAATGGGCGTTACTGAAATGCTAGCCCAACGAGCATCCTATGGGGGTGCAACGTAAACGCAATCCAAACTAGCCTTAGTATGTAATCTACTATTCCCACACTGGATAGAGTTGATGACGAAGTTTCTCCTTTTATATGTACTCAGACCACATCAATCAACTATCCCCATGGATTTTCTACATATTTCAAAAGAATTGAAAGGCAAGACTATTAATTGGTTAATCTGGCTTCTTCTCCTCTTGTTATTAGTCATGCACTTAATTCATTCTCTATTTGCAATTTGCAGGAGCTATTACAAATGTACTTTTACCGGATGCAACGTAAGGAAGCATGTGGAAAGAGCTTCAACCGATAAACGAGCTGTTATAACAACATACGAAGGGAAGCATAACCATGATCTGCCGGCAGCTAGGAACAGCAGCCACAGCACAGCCACAGCACAGCCACAGAACAGCAGCCACAACGGCACTATGAACAACTTGAGAGCCAACGTCCAGAGGCCTGTCACTCTTCTTCAGCTGAAAGAAGAGCACGAGATAACCTAGATTTTTCAAGTGATCAAGTTCAACCGAGTAAAACTTTGATACAGAAGGAGGTATCAAAGTTTTGATACCTCTTTTGTATGACACGTGGGTCCATTCTCAAACTTTATGTCCACACGTTTTACGAAGTAAAAGGGGAGCCCACTTGTCATACAAAGGAGATATCAAAACTTTCATAGCTCCTTCCGTATCAAAGTTTTCTCCAGCTCAACCACTCACTGCAACCATGAGAGGTTGCAAAAGGTTCAAGTTAAATCTTCATCACATCGTGTGTATAATATAGTTTTGGCATGGATTATTTATTGTAGCGGGTAATTAATTATAAGCTGTCATCGTGTAATTTTATATATTTTAGTTCCTTTTTTTTTTTGTAGTCCTTTGGTTTTTTTTTATTTCTGGTCAGGATGCTTGACCATTATATTTGTGATTTACCACCACACAAAATGATAGTTACATCTCTATTTGTATATGTATCCCTCTGTCTGGAGAATCTAAATTTGGATAGCTGGTTGCATTTCTTATATATCCTAACCTTCTCCACACACTGATTGATTTGACAAGTTGAACATGATGTGAATCCTACGAACTTTCATCTTGATACTGGTGTTGATGTGCTTCTGATTTCTATCTTGTAATATATCAGTGAACTACTATTGACAGTTTGTTCTATGTACTACTCAATGAAAGTTGGCTGGGATCTTCGAGCAAAACTTTGATACAGAAGGAGGTATCAAAGTTTTGATGTCTCCTTTGTATGCTAAGTGAGTCCATCCTCAAATTTTATGTCCACACGTTTTATGAAGTGAGATGATGGTCCATTTGATACCTCCTTCTGTATCTTATTGCTCTCGTCCTTTCAAGCTCTTCATAGTTGGATGTCTTTTAATTCTGTCCACGCCTTACTGATTGTGAACGAGAAGTAGGTGAGGTCTAATCTCGGCTGGCAAGGAGCTCGAGGCTGGTTGTTGAGGTGGTCTGGCCAGAAGTCGGAGGGCTCGGGAATAGTCGCAAGAGGTCGCTGTCCGCGTAGACGATCAAGGGCGTACCTAGGTAGAGGGTTGGGGTGGGCTCCAGTCCACCCAAAAAAAATTCTTTTTTTTCATGTATAATCTTTTTTGGATTTTTTTATGTGAGTCGGTCTATACCTAGTCCACCCTAACACACTCCAGTTCACCCTAGTTCGAATTTCTGGTTCCGTCCTTGTAGAGGATGATGGGATGGGGAGGCCTCTGATTGGGCGTCACTACCTCGACAGTAGGGGTGAGCATGAATGCATATAGATCCAAGAGGCATCCTTCTTCTTTTCAAAATATATATATATATATATATATATATATATATATATATATATATATATATAGAATATAGAATATAGAAATTGAGGTTCTAAATTAAGTCTTACTATTCTACAAAATGATTAACTACATTCTGAATGTAAAAATTATGAGCCCCAATCTATAACTCATGTGACTAAGACGTAATTGTACAATATGAATCTAGAATTTGTCCCAGTGGCCGTAGTCCGTTGGGAACGGTGGAGCATCCCGGCATAGTGGCGTGGGTTCGAGCCTCCTTGAAGGCATGTCTCCAAGCACCATTAAAAAGTGGACACCCTCAAAAAAAAAAAATCTATAATTTAGAAATTGATATGATCCTTAACATCTATGCTCTAATAAAGTACTTTCATCCTTAATATTGACTTTCATCCTTACTATTTATGCTCTAAAAAGGATGTTCATGACATACACATGGTAATGTTTATCCGGACCGTTGTTTTAACGGTTTCTGCTTTCCCTATAATTGTTGTACATCGAACACCGCTTGTTGATGATTAATGAGTTGGACTACATGTTTTTTCTTTGACATAAAAATAAGAGCATGTTGAAAAAGTAATGTATGTCTCCATTCGAAAGTATTGATGGTCGCTTTGACCGACTCCAATGACCCTTGGCGACCGGCAAAATTATTTAAGAGGTTGAAGAAATAGTTAAGAGACGAGCAAATGTTTTAAAAATCGGATCGGACCGGCCGGTTGAACCGATTCAACCGTAAACCGATAGTTTTTTTCGATCCGATTCAGTATTAATTCAGTGTTTTGTAAAAAAATAATATTTTTATAAAAAATAGTGTCCATAAGAGATTAAATTTGGACCATTTAGATTAATTTACCGGTCGAAACAACTGGTTGAGCCCATTTGACTCGATCCCTTGGCAGGGTCAAACTCCAGTCCGATTTTTAAAACATTGAGCAATCAAAGAATTTTTATATTATTATATATAATTACTTTATATATTTTTTATGTCTAAAAAGATTATAATCTTACTTTTCCAGTTTCCTTGAAAAGTTGCACGGTAATATGGTATAAGTCAATTCAAATTGTAATCGTGTATAAGATTGACCGTCAAAGTTAAAATATATAAAAAATTCAGTGTCCATTTCATCTTGATGTAGCGTATAGCTTAGTATTGTTGTTGATGTGTATTTATATTTTGGGAGGTTCTCTGGATTGTAACTCAACAAAGAAAAGAGCACCGTCTACTTCAACAATGGTGCCAGCAAAAGGAGAAGAGGGTGGCCATCTTGGGAATCAACAAAGGAGAGCTAATAGTGAAATATCTTGGTATCCCTCTATCAGTCAACTAAGCAACTCGGATTGTTCGAATATAGTGGAGTTTGCTCAGAGACGTATGGAGGGATGGCAAGCTAAAAATTTACCCTTTGGAGGTCGGATCGAGTTAGCCCTTCAGTCATTTTTTTCATTACTTGTTTCTGGCTTCAACCGATTATTCTTCCGATTGCTACTATTGACAAGTTGGAAAAACTACGTGCGGAGTTTATTTGGAGGGGTGGTATACATGCCATTTCCTGAAAGGACGGCCTCGAGAAGGAGGGGGAGTTGCGCTTCAATCTCTACGTACTATGCGAACGGTTGCAGGATGGCGAATGGTTTGGAGATTTTTGCAAGGAGGTTCCATGTGGGCTAGTTGGATGTGGAACAGATACTTAAAAGGTGCTAATTTCTGGGCATACTCAGCTAACAACAATGAATCAGTCTCCTTTAAACAGTTATTGAAGCATCGATCAGGGGTATATCAAAAGTTGACGTGGGTTATAAAGGATAGAGAATCGACTGATCTTTGGTTGGATCCATGGATCCAACATAAGGGGTCGCTTGCATGGGTGGGAGATTACGCATCTCAAAAGGCCTATGGGAACACAAAGGTGGCCACCATCTTGAATGGAGAAGAGTGGCGGGTGGACGTCCATCACCATGCACGTCTATGTGCGGAACGTATAAAGCAAGCACAGATTGATAAAAATCTACCGACGGATGCCTAGCAATGGGAGGGTACCCGACAGGAAGTTTCGTGTATAAGGTAGTGTTGGTGTTTTATTCTACGAGTTGTGTGTTCACAACACTCTATTGTTAAAAGATAGTCCCACATCGGAAAATCACACCAATATGTATCTCTATATATTACTTATGAAGGAATAGAGAGATGCACATGGGTTGAGGCCCAATGGAGGGTGCCATGTGGGAGAATTTTACATAGAGGTGAGAATAAGAAACCAACTTTTGGCCAAATGAAAATAGATTTAAATCTATTGGAGCTAAGCCCCGAAGGGGCTTAGCGACTCGGACTCGGGCTCGGGCTCGGGCTCGGACTCGGGCTTGGGCTAATGGGCTTTTGAGGCTTATTGTGGCTTTTTGATGGCACTTTGCGCGTACGGAGCGTACGGAGCGTACGGAGCGTACGGAGCGTACGGGACGTACGGGCCCACCTCGTGCCTATAATATCAGCAGCATCTCCTCTCTCCAGGGTTACAGAAAATAATCAGAGAATTTCTAGAGAGAGAGAGAAGTGCTGCTGCTATTCCGAGGAGTCGTCGACATTTTTGGCCAGCGTTCTAAAGTTCTCTTCGAACTTGCTGGTTCCTGGAGGCTTGTCCGTAAGGCGGATATAGCTTTGAGCGCCGGTGATCTTTCACCCCAGCAGGCTTTCTTCTTCCTCTGTTGCCTTCGAGAATACCGTCGCTTCTCTTTAGAAGTTATACGGTTCTGTTGCCTTCGAGAAATATTACGAAATAATCTTTTTAGATTCTCGTAATACAACATCACCTTCTTTAGGGTGTTGTTGCTGGAAACATTGTCTTTACAATAGTTTCTGAAATCGTGTTTTTCCATCGATTGTTCGCCAAGGGACTAACAATCTCAAAGCTATATCGAAAAGATGGATAACTCACGTGCATCGCTCGTCAATACCGACTTTAACAAGTTGGAGAAATTTGACGGCGAACATTTCCAAATCTGGAAACGGAAAGTAACATTAAACATTCAACTCGTGGAAGTTGATCACGTGCTGAATGAGGAAGAACCGGTCGTTCCAACAACCGGAACCGCAGAAGTTATTGCCGCTGCTAAGTCCAAGCAGGCAAAATGGATTAGAGAAAACAGTATCTGTAAACTGTTGATTCTCAATAGCATGGAAGACTCTCTGGCAGAGTCTTATTCCAAGAAGAATTCTGCCAAAGAGATTTGGGACTCCTTGGGGAAATTGTACGAAGATGACGAGAATCGGTCCAAGATCTTCTTGGTTGAAAGATACCACAAGTGGACCTTCGAAGATGAGAAGGCTATGCTGCCCCAAGTAAAGGAGTTTCTGAAGCTGCGCCAAAAATTAGATGACGAGAAGATGCCTCTTGTCGACAAGTTTGTCGTTGGAGGAATCGTCTCTAAACTTCCTGCGGGGTGGAGCAACTTCTATGCAAGGATGCACCGCAAGAAGCTGGACATATGCATGGAAGATCTCCTGCAAGAGATTCATGTTGAGGACGAGATGCGCTCTCAACAGAAGATGGATTCTCTGTCCAAACAACTGGCGAAAGCAAATCTGGTCCAAACCAGAGAGTACAAGGGGAAGCAGGCGGCTTCTCCTCATAAGAAGAAGAAGGACTTCACTAATCTGAAAGTGAAGAGTCCTTCATTCAAGAATCAGAAATCCAAGTCCCATGTGACTTGTTTCAAATGTGGCAAGAAGGGCCACTACAAAAGTGACTGCAAGGAACCAGAAAAAGGTGAGCCTAGTAAGGTTTCTTTGGTTACTAATCTGGTTGCAATGATAGCACAGGTTGCAAATGCGGGAGTTGACTCAGACTGGTGGATAGACACTGGTGCGACATGTCATGTCTGCTCAGACAAGGAATGGTTCGAGTCATATGAGCCAACTTCCGAGAAAGTCTTAATGGCAAACCAGGCACAAGCTGAAGTACTGGGGATCGGAACGGTGGAGCTGAAACTCACATCGGGGAACACTCTGACGCTTCAAGGAGTGAAGCATGTTCCTGCAATTGCTAAGAACCTGATCTCTGGAAGCCTGTTTTGTAACGCAGGCTTGAGGATGGACATCAATGCTGGCCAGATGGTGATATCCAAGAAGGGTACATTCTTCGGAAAAGCTTTCCAGACTGAAGGAATGTACAAAATTCAGCTTGTTGTAACCCAGAAAAATGATATTAATGCTATTTCTACTTTGAACTATTCTTTTGAGTTGTGGCATAATAGGCTAGGACATGTTCATTGTAAAAGAATTAACAAAATGTCTAGCCTAGGACTTATCTCCAAGTGTGGGGGTAAGGTAGAGAAATGTGAAGTGTGTGCTCAGACGAAGATCACAAGGAAACCCTTTCACAGGGTCCATCGAAGCACAGATCTTCTGGAGTTGGTTCACTCAGATATCTGTGATTTCAAGCAATTCTCTACAAAAGCCGGGATGAAGTATTTTATTACTTTCATCGACGACTTCTCAAAGTATGCTTTTGTCTACTTGCTCAAGTCTAAAGACGAAGCATTCGAGAAGTTCAAGGAGTTCAGGGCCGAGGCTGAACGGCAAACTGGACAACAACTCAAAAGGCTAAGGAGTGATCGAGGCGGGGAGTATCGGTCTCATGATTTCTCATCATTCTGTAAAGAACATGGAATCATAAATGAGACGACGGCTCCGTACTCTCCTCAATCCAACGGAGTAGCAGAAAGGAAGAACAGAACGTTGACAGAGATGATGAACTCTATGCTGTTGACTGCGGGTCTTCCAAAGAGCTTCTGGGGAGAAGCTGCATTAACGGCTACTTTCATTCTCAATAGAGTACCGTATGCAACTTCGGATATAACCCCTCATGAACTCTGGTTCAAAGTCAGACCTAACTTGAATGTCATTCGAGTGTGGGGGTGTCTGGCTTATGTGAAGCTCCCAGATCTGAAGATTCAGAAGCTGGGGACTAGGACTACTAAGGCTATCTTCTTGGGTTATGCCGAGAAGAGTGACGCTCGGAGATTCCTTGATATAGAATCAAATCATATCATTGAATCTCGCGATGCTGAATATTTTGAAGACAAGTTTGCAAGGCACAAAAATATTGTTCTCGCGGATCTTCCGGAGAATGATGAGAGTGCAAAGCAGACAGAAGTCCTTATCGAACCAGTAGTCCAAGAAGAAGCTATTGTCGAAGAGACACCAGTTGAACCAGAACTCGCTGAGCCGTCAACTAAGCGAGTAAGGAGGCCGAAAGACTTCGGAGATGACTTCGTCACCTATCATGTGGAAGCAGATCCGCTTACCTATGATGAGGCGATGAAGACCAGAGATGCTGTATTCTGGAAGGAGGCGATAGACAACGAGATTGACTCAATCACCTCCAACAACACATGGGTGTTAGTTGACCTGCCAGAAGGAGCAAGACCCATCGGATGCAAATGGATCTTCAAGAAGAAGATGAAAGCAGATGGAACCATTGACAAGTTCAAGGCCAGGCTAGTGGCCAAGGGGTTTGCTCAGAAGCAGGGGATCGACTACTTTGACACTTATGCTCCAGTAGCTCGGATGACAACCATCAGATTGTTAATTGCTCTAGCAGCAATACACAAGCTGGTGATACATCAGATGGATGTAAAAACGGCATTCCTTAATGGCGAGCTGACCGAAGAGATCTACATGCAACAACCAGAAGGTTTTGTCGTCAGAGGTCTGGAAGACAAAGTCTGCAAGTTGATGAAGTCTCTGTATGGTATGAAACAAGCTCCCAAAATGTGGCATGAGAAGTTTGACAAGGTGATAAGGTCAAATGGCTACAGGGTCAGTGAAACAGACAAGTGTGTCTACACGAAGTTTGCTGACGGAAGAGGAGTAATCGTTTGTCTTTACGTGGACGACATGCTAATCCTAGGTACGGATTTAGACTGCGTCACAGAGACAAAGAAATTCCTCTCGACCAAGTTCAGTATGAAGGACTTGGGGGATGCCGACGTAATTTTGGGGCTCAAGATCATCCGGACAGGTACTGGAATAGCGCTGTCACAATCTCATTATATTGAGAAGATGCTCACTCGCTACGGGTATCAAGATCTTCCTATAATTGATACACCGTACCGGAGTGATCAGAAGCTGGAGCCAAATTCGAGGGAAAGCGTCAGGCAGTTGGAGTACGCTAGCGTCATCGGAAGCTTGATGTACGCTACTACTGCCACAAGGCCTGACATAGCTTTTGCGGTGGGAATGCTGAGTCGGTTCACTAGCAACCCAGGCGTTGAACACTGGAACGCTGTGAAGCGTGTTATGAGATATCTAAAAAAGACTTAGACATTTGCACTATACTACAGCGGAGATCCGTCAGTAGTGGAAGGCTTCAGTGATGCTAGCTGGTGTTCAGAGGTGGAGAGCGAGTATTCGACAGGTGGATTCATATTCGCTTTGGGCGGAGCTGCTATATCGTGAAAATCGAAGAAGCAGACAATGTTATCTCGCTCCTCCATGGAATCTGAATTCTTTGCATTGGATGCTGCTGCAGATGAAGCAGAGTGGCTTCGGGAGCTCATGTATGATCTTCCAGTGGTTGGAGCTCAGATACCGGCAATCCCGATATACTGTGACAACCAGGCGGCAGCAGCAGTAGCATCAAATGAACTCTTTAACGGAAAGAAGAGGACTGTGCGGTTAAAGCACAGAGCAGTGAACGATATCATCAAACGAGGCGTCATTGCAGTGATCGATGTTCGGAGTCAGGAGAACCTGGCGGATCCGTTCACGAAAGGCCTCAAACGACAGCTGGTCGAGGACACAGCAAGGAAGATGGGTTTGAAGGCATTCTAATATTGTGTCATTATAATCCTATCAATAAATTTTATGTTATTGGTTCAAAGAGAAATCTACCAGATATCTAATTTTTTGATTCAAGGGAGGACTATTGACTGGAAAAATATTAGTTAACAGTGGGTACTTGTTCTGCGGAACATGTAAGGGTTTCGGACCCAGAACCACTGTTGTCTACTATGAATTTTCTACAGAAAATTGATCCTGTGGGAAGGATGACATAATGCCTTAATGAGTTCTCAGACTGAGGGAAGGTCTGTTATGCTTTACAGGAAGCATGGTGGCGCAACAACCACAAAGGAGTGTTACAACTCCATGCTACAGTGGGGTGACTCCACCATGAGGTTCCCAGGTAGGGGTAATGCCTCGGCTTTGTTAGCCAAGTCACAGGCGGCGTAGCACCGCATATAGGCAGGTAGCCTAATGTTGCATAATCATAAAGAGGTGTAGACAACACTACAAAGAGGACAGTATCCTCATGTTACAGTGGCATGACACCACGAAGAGGTACCAGGAAGGGTAAATCCTCGGCTTTGTAAGCCATGTCATAGCGGCGTAACACCGCACGGAAGCGCAAGGCTTCATACTGAGTAGTTTGGCACTACAAAGAGGATTGTGACCTCATGCTACAGTAGTATGACACTACGATGAGGTATCCAGGTGGGGTAAAGCCTCGGCGTTGAGAAATGTCATAGCTGCGTAGCACCGCAAAGGAGCGCAATGCTTCATGCCATGACTCTTTATAAAGAACTCACCTATAATGTATGGAAAGAGAAATAGGCCGTCTCTTGAGGGTAAATTTGTAGACGCCCAAAATACATACATTGAAATCCAGGCTGGCACAAGGCCTTTAATGTGCAGCCAGAAGCACAGATGACTACATTATGTGAGTGGAAAAAATTACAGCTGTGGTACAAAATTCAAGGAGTAGTCCATTCTTGTATCATACTGTTGTTCAACCCATGCGGGAAGATTCAAGTCGTCAGCGACATCTATCCTAATGCATAATGGATAGTTATTATGTGGAACGCTTAACTCATATATATAGAGATATGTGGGGGATTGTTGGTGTTTTATTCTATGAGTTGTGTGTTCACAACACTCTATTGTTAAAAGATAGTCCCACATCGGAAAATCACACCAATATGTATCTCTATATATTACTTATGAAGGAATAGAGAGATGCACATGGGTTGAGGCCCAATGGAGGGTGCCATGTGGGAGGATTTTACATAGAGGTGAGAATAAGAAACCAACTTTTGGCCAAATGAAAATAGATTTAAATCTATTGGAGCTAAGCCCCGAAGGGGCTTAGCGACTCGGACTCGGACTCGGACTCGGACTCGGGCTCGGGCTCGGACTCGGGCTTGGGCTTGGGCTAATAGGCTTTTGAGGCTTATTGTGGCTTTTTGATGGCACTTTGCACTTAGCACGACAGCTCGTCGCAAGGCGCATTGTGCGCTTTAGTTGCGCTCGTGCGCGATCCTCTGCGCGGCCCTGCGTGGCGTGCGAGGCGTACGGAGCGTACGGGACGTACGGGTCGAGCGGGTCGAGTGGGCCGTTCAAATTATGTAACATCCGCGGGTCTTGTGGGCTCATATCCGGAAATAGCATAGATCCAGAAAATCCGGATCTGGCATTAATCCAGGGCGTGCGTTCAGAATTTGAAAAGCCCACCTCGTGCCTATAATATCAGCAGCATCTCCTCTCTCCAGGGTTACAGAAAATAATCAGAAAATTTCCAGAGAGAGAGAGAAGTGCTGCTGCTATTCCGAGGAGTCGTCGACATTTTTGGCCAGCGTTCTAAAGTTCTCTTCGAACTTGCTGGTTCCTGGAGGCTTGTCCGTAAGGCGGATATAGCTTTGAGCGCCGGTGATCTTTCACCCCAGCAAGCTTTCTTCTTCCTCTGTTGCCTTCGAGAATACCGTCGCTTCTCTTTAGAAGTTATACGGTTCTGTTGTCTTCGAAAAATATTACGAAATAATCTTTTTAGATTCTCGTAATACAACATCACCTTCTTTAGGGTGTTGTTGCTGGAAACATTGTCTTTACAATAGTTTCTGAAATCGTGTTTTTCTATCAATTGTTCGCCAAGGGACTAACAGGTAGCTTACAATCAGGCAAGGATGGTGTCTGATCTTTGGATGTTCACCGAGGTTGTTTGGTGCAAAGAGAGTGCCAGAAAATTGCAAATATGCTTATACAAGCTCCTTATGGGGAAGCTGCTCTCCTTGGATAGATTTTCTAGATTTGGTGTTCAGGTTGGTTCCCAAACTTGTGTACTATGTGGCCAAGCTGCATTGATGGTATCAAGTTGTCGAGTAAAAAAATTTAGGATATAAGTTGAAAAACTGAAATAGTTGAGGGTATCAAGTGCAATTAAGTCAAAAAAATTAAAAATTCAAAATTATCCCCCCTTCTCATCCCATCCCACCCCCTCCCCCCCCAACCCCCTCAGCCACCCCGACCCCTTCTCTCCCCCCCCGCACCACCCCCTCCCCCCCAACCCCCTCCAGCCACCCCGACCCCTTCTCTCCCTCCCCCCCCCGCCCCACCCCCTCCTGGCACTGCCCACCCCCTTTCTCTCTTCGGCACCCCCCCTCGCTGCCCCGCTCCCCCAACCTCGGCTACACCACCGCCCCTCTCTCTCCGAGCGTGCACATAGTCGACGCCGGCGTCACCGTGGAGGAGGGGGGAGCGGGCGGTAGTGCAGTCGGGGGTAGAGGGAGCGGGGGTGGGGGTCTGGGTGGCCGGAGAGCGGGGGAGGGGGGGGGGGATGGACGATAGGTGGTGGTTGGAAGGGGGGTGTAGTGGCTGTGGTGGAGGATGGTAGTTTTAAGTTTAGATCAAAGGTATTTTGGTCCCATTTTTTTTCTAGGGTATCAACTTGAGCATAATAATAATAATAATAATAATAATAATAATAATAATAATAATAATAATAATAATAATAGGGTGTCAAGTTAAAAAACTGTAATAGTTGAGGGTATCAATTGCAATTTTTTTTTCTTCTAATAGTAATTTCTACTCTAGAAATTGGGGGATAGAAATCCCATTGGAGATGAGAGGATTCTATCTTCTATATTTCTATGTAAAAATCAATATTAATTTTTTTTCTCCCAACCATGCTTTCTATTGATTATTTATAAGGGCACATCAAAAGTTAATCGGGACTAGCCCAAAGCTAACTTTGATTTATTTACAAGTTTGCCATTGAAAAAATTACTCAGGGCTAGTCCAAATTTAAGTATATAAGTCAACTTTTTTTTATTTTTTTTCTCTATTCTCTTTCCTCACAATAAGAAGAAGAAGAAGAATAACAAGTAGAACATCTCTTTTTCGAAACTCTAGTTTTTTTTTTGCTCTCTTCTAATTTCTCACATCTCTTTTTTCAAATCCTAGTTTATTTTCTTTCTTCTTGTTTGGACATTATGGATGAAATTCTAATTGTAGAAAAAATTGGGTTATCAAATCTATTAATCTATTAACCAATTTTTCTTTATTAATAGAAGAAATTATGGATGGAACCCTAGTTGTAGAAGAAATTATGGATGAAACCCTAGTTGTAGAAGCAATGAGTTCATATCAGGACTACCACAATTTTTGGCAGTCCTAGAAGTATTGATGACTGCCAGAAATTGTGGCAGTCTTGAAATAGACTTGTTGTACAACAAGACTGCCACAATTGCTAGCAATCCTAGAAGTATTGAGGACTGCCATGAATTATGGCAGTCCTGAAAGGGACTTGCTCTACAACAGGACTGCCACAATTTTTGGCAGTCCTAGAAGTATTGTTGACTGCCATGAATTATGGCAGTCCTGAAAGGGACTTGCTCTACAACAGGACTGCCACAATTTCTGGCAGTCCTAGAAGTATTGTTGACTGCCATGAATTGTGACAGTCCTGAAAGGGACTTGCTCTACAACATGACTGTCACAATTTCTGGCAGTCCTAGAAGTATTGATGACTGTCATGAATTGTGCCAGTCCTGAAAGAGACTTGCTGTACAGCAAATCTATTTCAGGACTGCCACAATTCCTGGTAGTCCTAAAGTCGAAATTGTCGAATGAAAAAAACATATGTTAGGGTTTGTTTCCATCTTGATAATGGAATAAAATATACATTTTAGGGTTTATTTTCATGCATTCTTTATGAGAAAATAAGTATTAGGGTTTGTACATTATTTATGAGGAGTCTTTGGGTGCTATCGAAATTGGGAATGAGAAGAAAACTATGGTTTTGATGGAGATGGTGAGGATGGAAATGGTGGAGAAGAAGAAGATGATGAGAAGAAAACTAGAATTTTGATGGAGATGGTGAAAATGGAAATGGTGGAGAAGAAGAAGAAGAAGAAAAAGAAAAAAGAAAAAGAAAAATACGAGGAAGAAAGCTAGTGTTTTGGAAGAGAGAGAGTGAAATTATGAAATGAAGCTCAAAATTTGGGTTTGTGGGGTTGGGACAGCCCAATGAGTAAGAAAATGAGATGTCCTGAGTAATTTCTCTCAAACCTGTGCTACCCCCAATTCTGGCTAGCCCTGACCAACTTTTGATGTGTCCTTATAAATAATCTTTCTATTCTATGTGACAGTGATGTAGGATGGAGAATTTTACTAGTATTTCTACATGTAAAAACACTTGTATAAAATTTTTAGAGAAATTTTGACTTACCTCCCACTTGGATTACCCATATTAAGGGTGCACCCCACAGTTTTACAAAAATGTAAGGGTCCCCTCACTTTGGATGAAAACCGTCCAGAACGGACGGTCAACAGCTTTGACATAAAAAATTTGACGAAAATATCCCTTTCCTAATTTCTTCTTCCTTTTCCTTCAACCCCCTCCTTCCCTGCCGCCACTGCACCCCCACCCCCTACACATCCCCCCCCCCCCGCGGCCGCTGCCCCCCTCCCCTCCCCTGCCGCTGCCCCCTCCCCCGGTCGCTGCCCCCCTCCCCTGTAAGCCCCTGTTTTTCAAAAATTATTTGATTAGTGTTAATTAGCTTTTTATGTCATTTTTAGCCTTAAAATATTCACTATGATTTTTAGGAATTTTTCTAGAATTTTTAAATGAGTTTTAAATGAGTTTTAAAATGCTAAAATGTTATTTTGTAATTTATTAAAATGTTTTTAATGCATTTTGTAATTTATTAAATTGTTTAGATATCAGTTTGCAATTTCTGATTTGTTCATGCAAATTTTATTTGCATATAATAGCTGCGGGAGGGGATTTGCAAATTTTATTTGCAATGTTTACCTGTTAGGGCTTTTGTGTAAATCCTAAAACTCTAGGGGCCCTATTACTAAACCGCCGTTCCCCCCCCCCCCCCCCCCCCCGACCTCGGCCACCTGGCCCCGACGACCAGCCGCCATTTCCGGCCAGCGCACAGCCCCGACCGCCTCAAACCCACCTATTTAAACCCCCTCCCTCTTCCCAGACCTGACCCTAACCCTAAAACCCCACCACGACCGCCCACGACCACCGTCTCCTCCACTTTTCCCCCGTCGTAACCCTAACTCCGACGTACCCTACCACCGCCTCACCGACCACCGTCGTCAGTCGCCACCACCACCATCCGACGCGCCGCGACGAGCTACGCCCAGCGCCACCCGAGCGCCACCGCCCCGACCGCTCCTCCACCGGCCAGCACTCTCGAACCCCCCCCCGACTAGTCGGACACGTGAGTAGCAGTGTCTTTTCGTGTCGTGCGTGTCTCGTGTTGGGCCTATGTTGTTCGCCGTGTCCTGACGAACACGAAGGTAGGACTGGACACGAGTCTCATGGCTCGTACGTGTCGTGCTTAGCACAGACACGTAGAATCCTGTGTCCCTAACTGTCCGGACACAGGATCGACTTTATTATTTTTTTTATGTATTAATTAATTCAAACCTAAATAACACTAATCTAATCCTAATCCTAACACAACCCTCGGGCTGACCCCCTGGCCAGCCCGACCTAGCCTAAACACCCCCCCCCCCCCCGCGTGCTCTCTGGCTCGGGTTCGAGCCCCCCTTACTGCACTTATTTCATTTCTTTTTCTTTTCCCCTTTTCTTTTTCTGTTTTCTATTATTTATATATATATTTATATATATATGTATATATATATATATATTAGTATATATATATGTATATACTGTATATTGGCAGTATTTCATATATGTATATATATTTTTATAGTTAGTAAATTATATATATATATATATTTCCATGTGTATATATATATATATATATATATATATATATATATATATATATATATATATATATATATATGTATACAATATATGTATACAATATTTGTATATGTATATATACTTTATAATTAAGTATATTCTTATATACATATATATATATATGTATATACATACATATACATATGTATATACATACATATATATATACATACATATGTATATACATACATATATATATACATACATATGTTAAAAGTACATATATATATATATATATATATATATATATATATATATATATATATATATATATATATATATATATATATATATATATATATATATGTACTTTTAACATATGTATGTATATATTCATTTTGTATAATTTTACCTTATTAAAATATTAATATTTTTTTTGAAAGGATTAAAATATTAATATTTATTTTGCACTTTTACCAATTTGTATTTTAGTGTATTTAAATTACTGCAACCATTTGGTGTCCAAGCCTAGCATAGGTTTTTGGGCCCAAATGTGTTTTCACACATTCAAGACCTGTACAAGTCATATTGGACTTGATTCATGGCCTTGGGTCTTGTATTTGAACTTTGGTTCAAATTATGTACATGGACAAAATACGCAGATAATTAATTATTTAATTTTAATTGTGTGCAATGCTATTTTTGGATTTCTATAAATACTTAAAGTACTGTTAAAATTCTGGAAAAATAGTATTTAGATACTATGTTAATTTAGCTAATTTAGTATAATTTTTATAGTATTTAATTTACAGTTTTGCCACTAGTTTGGCATATGAAACCAAAACTCATTTTCTGTATACTTATTTTTATAAAATATTTGTACTGGTTAATAAATTCCAGGAAAATTATAATAAATTTCTATAATTAGCAAAGATCATTTTGGTACTTTATTTTATGTAAAATTAAGCTTTATGTCTCTCTCAAAAATTGTTAAAACACAATGATCATTTGATTTATTTATTGATTAATTACGACTTGTAACTTTTTGTGCTATTTTGAGTTTTAGTCGTATTGAACCCCACCCCTCACTAGTGTAAAGACCCTAGAAAATTAGTTATAGTAGTGTGTCACCCCACATTGGTCTCTTATGCTAAAATCATCATTTTGGCTAGGTGCCCAGTCACAAGTCGTGTTGCACCAATTAGTGTCTTAGCATTTTAGCTTAGTGTAAAAACTAAGTTTATGCATTTATTTCTACAGTGACGAGTTACCGGGCATCTATAGCACTTTTATCGCAGCTTGCTTTGCTAGAGACAAGTACTTTCTACAAACTTTACATACTGCTATAACAATAAACTGTGATTTACCCACCATGTTAAATGCTGATCCTTGGGGTAGCAAGTTAGAACTTTACATGTTGTATTACTTTTAGTCTCCACCATGTTTATACAGTATCTCATATCTTTCACATGTTTAAATAACGGGTTAAGGGAAAACTGTTAGTATTGTACGTGAACATGACCCCCTTCTCCGTATGTATTTACCACGCTCGGTGACATTCTATATGTGACCTTGCCGTATGTTCTGATATCGCATTTGTTTATGGATATACACCGATGCCGTTCGTGCACGTATGTGCATACCAGAAAACTTGATATGTACCACAGTACATCCTGTTCACCTATTGACCGATTCACGTACATGCTACAGTTTTAAACTTTTAAATTACATGTGGTTATTTATAAAAATAACCAATTAAACTATGATATGCCATGATTCCAGTTTATTACATTCTTGTTCATGTTTCGTATATTTAGTTTGCTAGAATCAGTACTTGCTCCCGTCCTGACAGGATAACGTTGTAGGTGTCCTTACTGAGGAGGAGTTACTCTGCGACACATATTATGGAGATACTGCCGAGGACCCGGCTTTGCTTTACGAGGATGTTCCTGCGGAGAACCTCACCTAGTTGTCTTTTTGCTTTAGACTTTTGAGAGTAGTCATGTATTAGACTACGTGTTTTGTAACTGGACATGTATCCAGTTTTACATTTCAGACTTGTACTTGGACATTTTACTATATATGACGACTTTTGTGTTTGGAGCATTTATGACTTTTATTCACTTATAGAACTGTTAGCACATTTAGTTTTATCCTATTGTCTTTAGAACAGCTTACTACGTTTTATCTCAAGCGTAGGCTGGACATGACTCGGCCCGGCCCAACAATTTGGGTAACGGGTCGTGACACTCCCCTCCCCTGCCGCTGCCCCCCTCCCCCGGTCGCTGCCCCCCCCGTCCCGCAACAACAGCAGCCGCCGGCGCCGCACGCCGCTCCCCCATCGCTCGCCCCCGCCGCTGCTCCCCTCCCCGCTGCTACGCGCCGCACGCCGCAGCCGCCACGGTGGCGGGGAGGGGGAGGGGAGGCGGTGGTGGGGAAGGGGAGGGGGAGGCGATGGCGGGAAGGGGGGAGGCGGTGGCGTGGAGGGGGAGCGGGGGTGAGTAGCGGCGCCGACGGCAGCCTGTCCGGGGAGGAGGAGGGAGGGAGGGTTGAGGGAAGAGAAAGAAGAAATTATAAGAGGGGTATTTTCGTCAATTTTTTGGATCAAAGCTGTTGACCGTCCGCTCTGGACGGTTTCCGTACAAAGTGGAGGGACTCTTACATTTTTGCAAAACTGTGGAATGCACCTTTAATATGGATAATCCAAGTGGAGGATAAGTCAAATTTTTTCAAATTTTTATTATCTTATAAAAATAAATATTGAAACTCACGTCATAAAATTGATTATTTTATTTGTTGTCACCTAACATAAAAAAAAAAGAAGAATAACTATTGGAGTATATTTTGTGTGTGTAATTTCTATATAAAAACTCAAATGGTAAGAAAATCACGATGAGGAGAGACGCGTACACATACAACGACGCAAAGGCGTGCGGGTTGGTGGTCCCGGCCACCCACCACCTCCCGCATCCATCTCAACAATCTCCACAGGAGGGCCCACTCTTTCTCACGGCGACGCGATCTACTTTCGATTAGCAGCTCATTCCCTACCAATTTCCTTCTATTCCCTCTTCCTTCGACCACCGCCAAGTAGAAAGAAAAAAAAAAGGGAAAATAAATAAATTCTCTTAATTTATATTTACATGGCTATTTGAAAACCCTAGCTCAACTCGATCCCTAATTTTCCTCGTCATTCTCTCGGCGGCTGCTCGAAGTGCTGCGGAATTGGGGAAGACCGTCCGGTTTTCTTCTTCCTGATAGGTTTCGGTCCCGATTCAGCCGCCGGTGGCGTCGACGCCGGCGTATGGCTCTGTTCAGGAGGCTCTTCTACCGGAAGCCGCCGGATCGGCTTCTCGAGATCTCCGAGAGAGTTTATGGTATATAATTCCCTCCTCCCCTCTCGATACTGGCAATGCCGAGACCCTAGGGTTTGGTTTATGGTGGTTGTCAAGCTGTTATTCTTGAATTGGGGAATTATAGCAAGAAATTGGGGGTCAGAATGAGCTTTCCCCCCATCAATTCAGACATTGACGCCGTGTCCATGTCGTGTCATGTAGGAAACGTACCGGACACTCCAAAATGACACTAGGATGTCCCCTGTGTCCGTAGCGTGTAATGTAGCTCAAAAAGGTATCAAGTTTTGATTTTTTTTTCTTTTTCAGACAGTAAATTCGGATGCGAGATTACTTTCTTTTAGGTGGGCTTAGTTATAGCGCAAGAGTTTAGCATGAGGAGATGATATGCCTTGGGAGAGTACACAATGTTTCATTGTTCAACCCAAGGTTCTAATATAGAAAACAAGGAAGAAACAAATCAGTGTCGTTTGTACTCGTGCACATGTCAGACAAGTATTTGACACATCGTAGATACTCTTAAACTACAATGGTTTGCACTCGACAATCAATGCTATGTCCACATCCTAGCATGTAGTATTCGCAACGTGAAACATAGAGTAGGAAGCGTGGGCACTTCAAAAGTCCGTGCCATGTCGTGTAAGCACGTATTGGACACAACATGAACAATCCACAATATGCTAGGACACGCAAAAAACAGTCGTGTACGATATGCTGTGCTCCTATTTTGTCACGTCTTTACTGGTATCTGTGCAACTGCTAACAAAGCAAGAGAAAATTGATATGAGACGCATGTATCCCTACTGTTACTAATTTTTCATAAGATTAGCTCGAGGAGCTATGTTGAATGGGAACAAATGGAATTCGACGCAATACAGACACATCACCTGTTTTTGTATCTCTTTTTTTCAGGAGTATGTGTCGTGTTGATGACCAAAAACAAAAAACTACACACTTCCAGTTTTTGAGTGTTTGTGCTTCTCAGCCGAGGAGGCTTATCTAGGAAGTCAACCTATTTCTAATATCTTACAGAGTAATTTATATAGGCTTATCTAGGAAGTCAACCTATTTCTGATATCTTACAGAGTAATTTATATCAATTCATACATTTATTTTGAGAGAAATGGTGAGAAAAGCTCCTCTGTGCTTCAGTAAAGAGAGAGCTAACGAAATATCCGATTACAAAAGGCTGTAAAAGGCCCTAGAGTCCGATATACTGCTACCAACAAAAAATAATCATCACAAAAGTTACAAATATACTCCCCAAACCCAACACAATGTTGTTTATATCAATTTGTACAATGATGAGAGAAAAAGCTCTCCCCGTGCTTCATTAAAAAGGTGGTTAAATATCTGTTTCCAAGGCTTTAAAAGACCCTAACGACCATTACGCTGGTACCAACAAAAATAATCATAAAAAAGTTACATATATAGTCCCAAGACCCAGTACAATAGTATTAATTCATACAATTTGCAAAATGGTTACTGGAGACTACACAAAAGCAAATGCAGACGTACAAATACTTATCTGTTCTAAGTTAAACGAGATGCATGAATCTATGTGGATCAAATGATTTATTTCATAAAATTTAGCTCAACGAGGCTTCTTTGCTAATAACTTACCTGTAGTAAATTGCGCTCTATGGCATGCCATACCTGTAGACCTTGCCACTTTCTGAATTAGCTCAAGGAGGCTTTACTAAGAATCATGTTTATATTTTTAATAGTAAGTAATTTCTATAATTAAGCTATATAATTCATAATTTGTTTTTAAATGATTATTCCTGCTGCAGTGGCCGACTGTTGTTTTTCTTCAGAAATAATGGAGGAAGATGAATTCAGAGATTACATGGATGGTATTGTGGCACAACTACAGAATTACTTTCCCGACGCCTCACTTATGGTATTTAATTTTAGGGAGGGTGAAAGGAAGTGCCAAATTTCAGAGATTCTATTGCAGTACGATATACCTGTCATGAACTACCCTCAACAATATGCAGGCTGTCCATTGCTTCCTCTGGAGATGGTCCACCAATTCTTGAGAGCAAGTGAGAACTGGCTTTCATTTGGAGGACAACAAAATGTTTTGCTAATGCACTGTGAGAGAGGAGGATGGCCTGTGCTTGCGTTTATGCTCGCGAGTCTTCTTCTTTACAGGAAACAGTACACGGAAGAGAAGACGACTTTGGAACTGGTGTACAAGCAAGCCCCTAAGGAGCTTCTCCAAATATTATCTCATTTAAATCCACAACCTTCTCATGTGAGGTATCTCCATTACATATCCAGACAAGGCAGTGAGACAGAGTGGCCTCTCCTAGATATGCCCTTCAACTTGGAATATCTTGTTCTTAGAGCAGTTCCAAATTTTTGTGGAGAGGGGGGTTGCAGGCCAATTGTTCGTGTCTATGGTCAAGACCCTTTAATGCCTATTGATAAAAGTTCCAAGCTTCTTTTTTCTACGTTCAAAACCAAAGAAAAGGTTCAGTACTACAGACAGGTAAGTTTTGATTCCCGAATTTAGATTGCTACTCGAAATTAAGATTATCAATTTTAATTTTAATTGCAGGCAGGTAGTGCAGATATAAAGCTGGATGTTCATTGTTGCGTTCAAGGGGACGTGGTCCTTGAATGTATCCATATGGATGGGGATCTAGTGCATGAGGATATTATTTTCAGGGTTATGTTCAACACAACGTTTGTTCGATCTAATATTTTGCTGCTGGAGCATGAAGAGATCGATATCTTATGGAATATTGAGAGCCAGTTCCCAAAGGACTTCAAAGCAGAGGTGGGTGTCACTTTCTTTACCAGGGGATGTCTCTTTATGATATAATGGGAGTTGAAAGCACATTCATGCCTGAACCAGGTACTCTTTTCAGACTTTGATGCTGAGCCAAATACCAACATTGAAGTTGTAGCCATAGATGAGGACAAGACAGAATGTGGTTCAACGGAGGAATTCTTTGAGGCAGAAGAAATCTTTAGCAGTCTGGAGTGGAGTGACAATCAGAAGGATACGGATGTTCAGTCAGCTAGCATTTTGGAAAGTAGCAATTCTGAAGAAGATGTAGATATTGTTGATTATCGAAATGCGAGCATTATGAGTGATGCATGTGTTATGTCAGAAATCCTCAGAAAGAGAAGACCTGATACTGGCAGCAACAAACATGACAAGAGTTTTGATACAGAAAGAGTTACTCCTTTGAGTGAGATGATTCTGGAAACAGATAGTGCTTTGTTAGCTGCAGAGAAGAATGCATTAGAGTCCCTACTCATCAAACATAACACAAGGAACAGTTTTGATCTGATAGGTGAAGATATGGCTACAACGAAGAGCGGCATCTCGAAGCAAGATACAAAGAGTGCAGGTCCACAAGTTACTTCTGATGACTCGGATCACAAGTTAGAGGACCTGGTGCTGGCAGATGAAGAAGAGACCAGACTGGCAAGTAGTTCAAAAAATGATAGGAATACTGGTGTTTCTGGAAAGGAATGCATTGATGATTATACAAATTATCAGTTTGGGACATCTCAGATGGCTGATGAAATGTGTTTTGAATTGAAAATAGATTGCAAAAGAGATGCTGATAATGCTCTTACTTTCAACAAGATTATTACCAAAACAGAGATCCGAACATTGGTAGATGAAAATCTGGTTACAACTGGGAGCACAAAGGATAGTCTTGATCTGGTGGTTGAAGGTATGGCTACAGCAGAGAACAGCATCTTGAAGCAAGAAACGGAGGATACATATTGGCTAGTTTCTTCTGGTGATTCACATCACAAGTTAGAGAACCCAGTGTTGGCAGATGAAGCAAATACCATGCCAAGTAGTTCAAAAGAGGATAGGGAGAATGATTTTGATGGAAGGGAATGCATTTACAATCATACAAGTTCTCAGTCTGGGACATTTCAGATGGATGGTGAAATGTGTTGCGAACAGGAAATTGATGATCACAAAAGAGATGTAAACAATGCTCTTACTTACAACAATATGATCACCAAAACAGAGAGAAATACTTTGGTAGATGGAGGTGATAGTATATCAACAATCTTAGATATCAAACAGGATACTGACGAGATCCTTCATCTGGCAGTTTATGATCCTGCAACATCAGGAATTAAGGACATCAAGCAAATTGCAGAGGACACAGTCCCAAAAACTTTAAATGATGCATCTCATAAGTTTGAAAATCCAATACTGGCAGATGAATCAGATTTCAAACTGGAGAATGGTGATTCCAGTGTTCAAAATGGACATGATTTTGTTGAAAAGATATGCACTAGTGGTGATTTGAGTTCTCTGTCTGGGACATCTACCATTGATGTTGAAATGTGTTCCAATCTGGAAACTGATGATTATGAAAGAGATGCAGAAATCAGTCCTTATAATATTTTAGTACATGAGTTTTGTTATTCTGATAGGGCTGACACAGTGGATAGCAGTGAGGGAAATGCAGATTCTGCTTTTACTCTAAATTTTGTACCATCCAAGCCTCTCTATCAGAAGTCTGAACCTGAGAGAGTGCCTTCTTCAACAAAGGATATGTCAGCATGCAGCATAGAAACACCTATCCATCCAGCTACTCGTGAAGAAGAAAATGAAAGGACAAAATCTTCTCCATGCAATTACACAGAACTAAGGAAAGGCTCTGATTCTACTGGGCACGAGCCATCTCATGATATATTAACATCAGCTGCTCTTGCTGTGTCTGAAATTTCTCAAGCTGATGTTGGATGCGAAGCTACAGATTCTACCTTTTCAGCATCGTCTCAATTAGGAGCTTCCACAAAAATCCTACCTCTGCCACCTTCACTTCCATCTCTACCTACCAACAAAGCAGCTACTTTTGCTGGTGCAACATCCCTACCATCAGCATCACCACCACCACCGCCGCCTCCACTTCCACCTATCAGTGAAATTCCATGTCATGTTCTTCCTAACCCACTTCAAGAAGCATCAATAGAAAGCTCCCGTCCTCCAGCTCCTCCCTTGAAGCTTACTAGCACATCTAACAAAGAAATTTCTTCTACCGCCCCACTTAACCGCCCTGAATCCTCCAAAGTACCTCCACCACCAATCTCTCGTCTTATTTGGAAAAAACCAGATGCCCTTTCCTCTTTGTCACTAACAGATCAAGGTGGAACTCCGCAAGGTCCCTCTCCTCCCTCTTCTTGTAATGAATTTGTAAGTAGATCACTACCCCGACCTCCCTCGCCTCCACCCCCTCCACCTCTTATGAAATCCGAATTTTGTACTCAAGGCCTGCTTGAAACACTTCTGGTCACTCAACCCCCTTCGCCTCCTAGAAATTCTTCTGCTACATCAAAGGTCATTGAATTTGCAATTCAGACTCCTCCGCCTCCCATCAATGGAGGAGCTCTCTCTTCATCTCCACTCCTACCCCCATCCTTATTGTCTCTCCACGCAACATGTTTACGGGATCAACCACTAACGACATCCTTTCTTGCACCCTCTTCCCAGATATCTTTTGGAACGCCAACACAACCATTGTTACCTAAATCATGGGAAGGATTTCCAACTGAGTCTCCAACCCCATCTAGCCCCCTACCCCCACCTCCACCTCAACCTCCTCCTTCACCTCCACCTTCTCCTCCTCCTCCCCCTTCAAATTGTTTAGAAGAACTTCCTTCTCTTCTTTGTTTCTCGCCATCATTGCACTTACCTATAGAAGCTCCACCAGCGCCACCTCCCCTCGCCCCGTCCCTTCTGTCTTCGTCAACAAGAAATCTTTTCTCATTTGCAACCCTTGAAGCAGCTCATCTCTCCCCCCTCATCTCTTCAGGTGTTCCTCCACCTCCACCTCCACCTCCACCTCCACCTCCACCTCCACCCACTACACCATGTGAAGAAGCCCCACATCCACCACCACCTCCATTTATTCCCCCACCCTTACCACCTATTTCTGCAGAAGCTTTGCCTCCGCCCGCACCCCCTTTTTCTCCTATTTATGGAGGAGATCCACCCCCAACCGCACCTCCACCCCTACCCCCACCCCCACCCCCACCCCCAATCGCACCCCCACCTCCACTCCAGCCTCTACCTCCATTGCCATCTCCACTTCATAGAGAAGCTTCACTTCTAGCCCCTTCCCCTTCTCCAACACTCGCTCCCTCTAAAGCTTGTGAAGGAATTCCATCTCCACCCCTATTGGCCTCTATATTTTCTAAAGAAGCTCCCCCTCCCCCTCCCCCTCCCCTACCGTTTGGTGCATGTGGAGTTCCTCCACCCCCTCCACCCATAGGATCCTCTTCTCCATTTCCATCCATTGAAGTAGAGACACCGACACCTCTTCACTCGGTAATTCCACCTCCACCCCCGCCTCTTCCTAGTGGTTCTCCACCTCTATCCCCGTCCCTTACTAATAGTTCTCCACTTCCATCCCCACCCTTTGCTAATGGTGCTCCACCTGCACCCCCACCCCCTCCCCTTCCTAATGGTGCTCCACCTCCACCTCCACCTCCACCCCCGCTCCTACATAATGGTGCTCCAGTTTCAACTCCACTTGCACCTCCGCTCCTTACTAATGTTGCTTCACCTCCGGCTCCACCCTCGTCCCTTTCTAATGGTGCTCCATCTCCACTTCCACCTTCTTTTGGAGCATTTGGAGGTGCACCTCCCCCTCCCCCTACCCCAGGAGGGCATATGAGAGATCCTCCTCCGCCACCACCACCTTTACCTGGAGGCCATGGTGGTGTGCCACCTCCCCCTCCCCCTCCTCTTGGAGGATGTGTGGGAGCTCCACCCCCACCACCTCCTCCTCCCGGAGGAGGGCTTGGAGGTGCCCCTCCTCCACCGCCTCCTCCCGCAGGAGGGCTTGGAGGTGCCCCTCCCCCACCGCCTCCTCCTGGAGGACACGGAGGAGGTCCTCCTCCACCTCCACCCCCTGGAGGGCTTGGGGGAGGTCCACCTCCTCCTCCTCCTCCTGGAGGTGGTATGCCTCCAGGTCCACCTCGGGCTCCAGGTGCTCCTCCACCACCTCCAGGTTTAGCTGGTTCTCCAGCTGGCGCAAGAGGCAACACCTTAGCTGGGGGCAAAGGTCCTGGGCTTTCACGCCCTGCAGGACTAGGAGTGTCTGGTTCCTCAACTAAAAAGTCATCATTGAAGCCACTGCACTGGGTGAAAGTGTCAAGAGCATTGCAAGGAAGCTTGTGGGCAGAATTGCAGAAACAAGCTGATACGCAAAGGTATAATGTCAGTTTGGTTTACTGATATTCACAGGTATCATGTCTATTTCATTTACTGACAGGTATCATGTCTGTTTCATTTACTGAACTATGTAAGCATGGTAATGGACATAGAGGTCTTAGGACCAAGCTTTCATTTTATCTACTCTAATATTATGTCTGTATTGTTTAGCTACTTAACTGATTATCAGTTTGCATATGATACTTGGTTCTTGACCTTTCGGATTTCTGACTTTCACCTGCCTATCATGAGGCATAATCCTAGTTTTTAGTATCCTCATAATTTTAACGAGTGACCTTTTGACACAGCAATTCAGACTTTGATGTGTCGGAACTCGAGACACTCTTCTCTGCAGTGGTTAAAAAGCCAGATAGCTCAAAGTCTGGAAGTCTCAAGGCTGTCAATAAATCTGATAAAGTTCACTTGGTAAGTTATCAATATAACATGACCTTGTATTCGAATTAGGACAAAGTATAGGACCTGGACCCATTGTACTTTATTGCTGTGTTGCTATATTCCTTGCTTGAATCCGTTACTGTTTTTCAGTTCATTTTATAAGTAATAACGCTTTGATTGGCGTACTTATTAAGTTTGACTTTCAATTACTTTTGGGTTACATTGTTTGTTCTTTATTAAGGTTAGCACTTATTAGTAGCTATGCTTACATCTGAGATAGGAAAGCGAGGTAGATGAAGGGCTGTCAAGCCATGTGATTGTGATTTTAGATCACAGTTTGAGACGAACTGACGAGGAAGATGGAAAATTTACTTGTCTTTTCATTTTCCTTTTTGTGTCTGCTGCAGCCAATTAAAAATTCTGTTGATTTTTTTCACGATTGCAAGTCATTTCATTAAACATTATTTGATATTTCGCTGTATGGTATGGACAAAAACAGTGCTATTTGTTAAACATAAATCAATGGTCCAACCGTATTAACAAATCACAGAGCATGTACAATTAATTTTGAACCTTTTCATTAGTCTAAAGATACCTCCTAATTTTTTAACAGGAAGTAATGCAACATATAGTTACCCAATTCAATTTTATCTGAACATAAATTAGATGTATTACAAATGGGTACATTACTAGTTCATTTTTTATATTGCTAGTCTCTTGATGCATTGAAGAAGAAATGAGGGAGCAGTTCAAATTGATAATGAAGGGTATCTCTTGAATTAAAGAAGTTCATGAAGAATATGGACTACTTCTCATGTCGGCTACCCTGATCACCATGCTAGCCTGTTGATCTTTGTATAATGCTTCTATTTATCCTTGAAGTTAAAAGAAAACAAATGATAGTTCAGCTGAGATCAGATATGCTTTATGGGTTGGAAAGTTGGGCTGTTAATAAACATTTCCAAAATAATGAACGTAGTTAAGACGAGAACTGTGAGATGGATGAGTGGCAATTATTAAAAGATGGGATAAGAGATGGGTACATCCATGAGATTGGACATGTAGATTTGAGGGTAAGATGAGAGAAAATTGTCTTATATTATTTGAGCATGTGCAATAGAGACCATATATGCACGGGTACAAGTAATAGTATTTTAGTTAAAAGGGCAGTTAGAACCAGGTGTAGTCTAAAAGGATTAAGGTTGTGAATAAGAATATGGCATTTGTTAACATTAGAGATGAGATTATCCTTATCAGATTGAAGAAAACATTATTGTAGCCGACCCTATAAGTTTGGGATATTGCTTTTATAATGAACAGAATTTCATGTCTGCACATGAAACATGGCTAAAATTTAATCATAGATGAATGATTGGATAGTCTCTTTTTGACATAATCTAGACTAATTAAAAGGATACTTATGTTATATGATTTACTGTGGACTCACAATCTGATGTTTACCGTGCTAGAATGGGGAGAAGTTGCTTTTCTTTTACCTTTTGGCTATCCTTACCGTTCTTTTACTTTGAAATATTTTAATATTTCCAATACTGCTATTATTGACATGTGTAATAGGGCAATAACTAGCCTGAGAGAAATTGGTGGAGAGTAATCCATATTGCCATATGCCCATAGGAGTGATCAAGGGTTGTGTCCTTACCCGTTTTATTATGTATAAAGTTACTTGGCACAATCAGGATGATGATTTATTTTATATTCTACATGCTAATAATATTACCGATGTTCTTTAGTCCTGGGGACAATGAAGGGACTAGTTGTAAGGTGGAAAGATGAAAAGAAAATTAGAAAAGATTCATAAGGATGATTCTCCCTTAGAGAAGGTTTTGAAGGATGGAGATAATAAGTAATCAATTTAAAGTATGCAAAAGCACAACTAAATTCAAGGGAATACTTCCTAAAGTACGGACATTCCAAAAGTCATTATCGTGCCTGTGTTACATCGTGTCGGACACATGTCGGATAATACTAAGGACAATGCAAGATATACTTGGACACACCCAAATAGTGCGGAACCGGTGTCGCCATGTTCTAATTGTGTAGTGTCCTATTCATGTCTGTGCAACATAGCTCATTGATGCCTATGGAACCCCCAGTCTGACCGTTTTCATTCTCTAGGATCAGCCATTCTTGTGAAGGAAATTAAAAATAATTTATTTAATATAATTAGGAAAAATAGTGCAAGTGGAAAATTGCTTCTAGAATTCTATGTATTTGTTTACCCATAAAGTTGAAAAGATATCTTATGTCAAATGTAGTTTTATAAGACCACAATGCTTCATGGTTCAAAATCCCGCAATCACTACCGTGTATAAGGTAGGGTGAGTCCATCCATATAGTAAAGACCATTTCATTTATGTTATGTCCTAATATGCTTTTATGTTCGATCTTCCTGCACATGGCATGAAGTCAAAGTGAAGATAACAAAATATGACAACTGTAGGCCTGTCAATGGTAACCGATGCCCGTTAACCCGAATCTAATTATAGCTACAAATCGGGGTTTGGATGTAAAAAATAAATCCCAATTGAATTTTGGGTCGGGTTTGGGTGCAACGTGTGCAACACCAAAAAATTTCGGGTGTGGTTCGAGTTTTGACTAAATATAAAAATATTTTCTATATATCTAAATGCTGTGTGACCAGTTGGTAGAGGGTTGAGGGTTGGTGTGGGAAATGTTGTGTTTGAAACTCCCTAGTCACACTAGGGTTTTTCTTTTATATATACTAGCATATGTGCACGTGCCTTGCACGTATTTTAACATTTCTTAATTAGTTTAGGAAGACTCTTTAGGAAGACCAAAAGGTAGTCTTCCTAATTACTAAGTTGTCCTTATTAAAATTAATGAACAATTTTTAATTAGTATAAGTATGTAAGGATATTTTCGGAATTCAAAAGTTTCACCATCTAAGTTTTCCTATTATATAGTAGAATAGATAATAGTCAACCCTAAAAAAAAAGGGTTAGGATTCAAAAACAGAATCCTAATGAGAATTGGGTAGGGTCCAGATACAGATTTGGAAGCCAGATTTTTTTTTTTTTTTGGGTTGGGTTCGAATTTCACATAAATCTGATCCGAACCCGACCCGTTGATACCCTAGTTATATGAGAGAGAAGAGAAGAGATTCATGGACAATTGATGTACATGGTAGACATGAGGGAAAAAAAGAAACGAGACAAATCTATCAAATGATGGCGACAAGATGTAGGTAGTGGAATACCGTTAGCAATATGATAGAAGTAGATTGGACATATTATGTAGAAATGAAATGGATGGATCACAAGCTATACGATTCGGCTGAAGAACTAGATGCAACCAATGAAGTAGATGTGGCTGAGGAAGTAGGCATGGGCTGCGTGGACGAGTAGGTAATGTCTGAGGTGGTAGAAGTGGAAGAGGAAATGGACGTGCCCGGAGAAGTTGATGTGGCCAATGAAGTAGAGACATGTACAAGGTGGTAGAAGTGGCAGAGGAAATGGACATGACCGGAGAAGTTAATGTGGCCAATGAAGTAGAGGTGTCCATAGAAGGAGTGTGTGGCTGCGTAGACCTTGTCAATGAAGGAGATATGGCTGAGAAGGACAAGGTTAGAAGTAAGACAAAATGGTTCACGTGAAAAATTGCTTCTAGAGTATTATGTAGGCAACATTCTCAGAGTTTAAAGGAAAATTTTCTGTAGTTTTATAGGACAATCAGGTTTAAAACTTTAACGGTTCAAATGCTGGGCAGTTAAAAACAGTTACTAATTTAAAGCTATAGTAGATTGGTGACTTGTGCAAGTAAACAACTGTAGCTGCCATGGTAAATAATGAGATGGTGAATGTCGCTGAACCCAAAATCCGATAAAATCTTTTTTGTCATTATTGGTTTTCTTACTTTACAAGTTTTAAATTTAAATGGTCTCACATAATTCGTGCTTGGACAAAAATGTTGACCGTTAGTACTTTTAACTTCACAAATATATAGTTGTCTCTGAATTATCACACATTAAATGATCAAACATGTTTCTTTCTCTTTTATAAAATTCCTTACAAGCGTACTACAAGCTGAAGAGGGCCTACTATTCTGAAAGAAATGCATAAGATCATTTTTTATTCGTGTTATAACTAAACTTTCTTCATTATATTTTGGAATATTTATTTTTATGTTTTGGAATGTTTATTTATCTGTAGATTGATCTAAGGCGTGCCAATAACACTGAAATCATGCTCACAAAAATCAAGATGCCACTGTCTGATATGATGGTAAGATACCACTTCTTTTAGTAATCCGTGCTTCTCTTTATAGATTTTATTTTGGCCAATAGGCTATATCCTGGACTACTGACTTCATCTAAAGTGTCTCGAGAGTTTTTTTAAATCATGTGCAGTTTTTATATGTAGATCTTTGCCATTATGTCTATATCACTACTTTTGTGCTGTAGTGTACTCTCTTTTATGTAATATTTCTTTGAACTTAATAATGAATCGTTATTTGTATTTTGTATTGAAGAAAATTCTTACTACTATCACTAGAGTCAGAGAGTAAAGTTTCGGATTTAAAGAATTAGAGAGAAGTTTCGGATTTAGAGATACATCTTCTAGGACATAAATTCGACTGGATTTTTATACTTCTGTTGGTTGTTGTGGTTAAAATTATTTTATTAACTGCTGTCTGGCCCACTTGTGGTTAATATTATGCATGGCAACTTCATTAGGAATCACAACTTTCCTTGCAAGGAACCCCGACTCCAAGATACTCGAGAACCTTTAGATTTACAAACCATAAGCATATTTTATCGTTTTTCCTTGGATAGACAACTAGAATAAGTGGGAAAATTGAAGGAACTTGATAGTGGACGGGAGAAAAGGTACTTCTGCATGTCATTTTCCCATGAGGATCTACCTTTATCTTAGCTAGCTGGTTCAACTATAGATGTTAACTTTTGTGCTTTCATAAAATTGAGGAAACTAGACTTGCAAGTAAAATGTGTCTTTGTTTCATTTCATGTCGTTCTATGAGAAAATGGTATTAAACATCGGTCCACGTCAAAGCAATATTAAGTAAGCCTTGGAAAGTGGGTAAAATGTGAGCTTGTTGATTTACATCCAACAGGATAAATTGTTGATATTTGAAGGTACCTTTGTTGATATTGGCAAGATGGAGGGAGTTATTGTAATTTATCCCTCATTGCCTAAAAGTAACGAAAAGTTAGAGATAAATAATTAGAAAGTTTAATATATCACCAAATACATATCATGATAGCAATAAAGAATCCTCCTCTAGACCTCTCTTTGGGTAATGACTTTCTTTATCATGTAGACACGTGTTAGAGTTGACCAATATATTTTTTCTTCTTCTGTTAGATCAATAATTCCTCAAGAGAAGAAAGTTGTAGTGCCTATTGGATGTATACAGTATACCGCATGTATAATAGAAAATTTTCTGAAATTCGTTAGACCGTATTTCTATGCCTATTGCTTGCTTAAGGAATGATGACAGAAAATGAAGGAAAATCCTATGGAAACTAAAGGTGTTAGTTTGTTTTGTATGCATGTCTCTCCTGTGTGTGTGTGTGTGTGTGTAATGTCACCGACTTTGGTACTTCATCATTTTCTTTTTCTAATATCTACTGTTTTAGTTATTAATGTCAGCTTCTGGCTTTGGTACTTTATCATTTTCTTTTTCCAATATCTACTGTTTTAGTTATTAGTGTCAGCTACTATGATAATAATTTGATTTATTCTATATTGGCCGCGTAACCAACAATTCTGTTTCATGTATTTAGAATTAATATGGACTCACAGTATCTTAATGCTTTTGATTGATTTTTATATCTTAGAATTAATGTGAGTCACTATGACGTGGACATGCACATAGGATCTTCTTATATATGTGCATTTCCTGGATATGTAAACTTAATTTACTTTTTAACTTAGATTGCTGCTTTAGCAATGGATGATTCTCTACTGGATGGTGATCAAGTGGATAATCTCATAAAGTTTTGTCCCACGAAAGAAGAGATGGAGCAACTCAAGGTGCAGATATCAGAACATGACAGTCATTTTATTTTTCTTATTCACCCGTACTTTGCTTGTCGTGCTTTTGTTGTCCTTATGATGTGCATCTTTTGGCTAGTAGAACTACACTGGAGATAAAGACAATCTTGGGAAATGTGAGCAGGTAATATTTACTTTAGTGTCAACATGTATGCCTGCATTACTATTTTTATACGATTATATGATTGAGGAAATTTGTAGAGGTCATTTTGGGATTTAAATTTGATTCTGATACTATATTTTCACCCAACCATCTATATTCAAATTGGACTGTAGTTCCTGTTATGAATGGTTCCATTACATATTTTCTATCTTTATGCTCTTCTTAGATTTTAGTGAACCTATGTTGTCTACTTTAGAAGATCCAGAAGTAAAAGATTGGAGGGGACAATATGGAACAAAACTTTTCTTATATTTCTCAAGCCTCCTTTTATAATAACTCTCTTATGAGGCCCCACTCACTAAAATCCGATCCACTGAATTATTTCATTAAGGAAGTTACTGACTAATCTCCATTATAAGCTTTGGAGATGGACTGTAGATCTATTGTCAATTTCTCTCCACACTGAAATAAATGAATCTTGAGGATATGAATCAGTAGTGACATTATTTTCTATTGTCCTATATATATATATATATATATATATATATATATATATATGGCAAATGACCTCTAGCCTAGTGGTTAAGAGAGATGCATGCGGCCCAAGTGGTCGGAGTTCGAGCCCCAGTGGAGGCGAGTTCGCCACAATTACCCATTGCTTCAATATATATATATATATATATATATATATATATATATATATATATATATATATATATATATATTTGTTCCATATCCTGTTTTCTATGTGAAACTCTAACAAGATTTTATCAAAGCCAATGTTGTAAATTTACATATCCTTTGTTACTTGTGGTGCAGTTCTTTTTGGAGTTAATGAAAGTTCCTAGGGTGGAATCCAAATTAAGAGTATTTTCTTTCAAGATTCAGTTTAACACACAGGTTTTACATTTTCAACAGTTTCCCAATTTGCCTAGGTTAGTTAAAGTGAGAGAGTTTTATGCCATATTATCCTGCTGTATCTGCTTTCTCAGATTTCTGATGTTAGAAAGGGCTTGAACACTGTTAACTCTGCATGTGAAGAGGTATATCTCTTATGTTCTTACATTTCTGTAGTTATCTCTTCAGTCTACATCATCATGACCACCATTTACTATTTATCAGATTCGGAACTCTGATAAACTGAAGGAAATCATGAAGAAAATACTTTTTCTTGGGAATACATTAAACCAAGGAACTGCAAGAGGTAACAGTTATTTCACTTGTTCAGCAATATTATGTTACAGATAACAGGGAAAGACTGGTTTCTCCTCGTAGTTATAACCATAATTGCAAATAACTCTAATGTCTCTATTTGGATAAATGTCCTTAGTATTGGAAACGTGATTCACAAGCTTTACTTTTCAATCATTATTTCTGTCAGAGAGAACTGAAGTACAAGTGTTGATAGTAGTGGCAAAGCTGATTCACAAACTTTGCTTTCTCAATGGTGGATTTTGGGTTAAGAGTGAACTGAGAGGATAATAGTAGTTTGTTGCTTCCACAACCATAGGTTAGGACTTACTTTTCACTGATATTTTGATCTCAATGTGCTATTATTGTACTTACTGAGGACAATACACATTTTTCAGAATATACTTAATGACCTTATTGCATAGTAAAAACAATGCCGTTTTCAAGGTATTATCTTCCTATATATATGTACTACTATTTACAAAGAGAAGTTACTTCTAAATGATGGCTAGTGGTGGGAAAGTTGTTATAAAGGAGATGATAGCTAGTCTTGCACTTAAATGGCTGTAGCTGAATTTCAGAAGAAACCAGATGATGTCACAATATGTTAACCTGTTTCGGTAACGGCGTGCTGGGTATGGTAATTCCTTGAAATCCATACTTGGTTACAAGCTATTATGCGTTTGGTTATGAACTTGTTTACATCTATAATTATTATTTTTTGTCACTGTATTTCATGAAAAATCACTTCAGCATTACGGCAAGCTGACAAATTCTTTTCACAATTTTTCATATGTTTCCTTTATCAAAAAGGACAAATCTATTTAACGTTTATGTAAAGAATTATTTGTATTTACCCCCCAATTGCTAATCATATCTCCACTACCCTTCATTTCTATCTTAATTAGCACTACCCCACAATTCTCCAAAAAATTAGGCTTTTTTGGGGTGGGGTGGGCGTGGGGGTGGGGTGGTTGCACTAATTAATATAAAAATAGGAGGGGGGGGGGGGGTAGTGGAGATATAATTAGCAATCGGGCTGGGGGGGTGGGGAGTGGGGTAAATACAAATAACTATTATGTAAAATATAAAAATAGTTATTATAAAAATGTAGCCTAATAAAAATAACAAATAGGAAGCAGAATATATATATATATGTCCGAGCCTCTAGCTCAAGTGGTTGGAGGGGGGCTCCCTGTGGAGCTGCCCGGGTTCGAGCCCCCCCTCCGCTCGGGTCGGCTGGGTGGCTGGCTGTGCACGGCCCGAGCGGGCCAAAAACGGACACCAAAAATTATATATATATATATATATATATATATATATATATATATATATATATATATTCCCCATTTTGATAAGTTTGCTTCTAAATGCATATTTTTCAGTTTTGAAGTAAAATCTTGATCTTGTGTATCTTTCTTGTATTTTATACCTCTAGGCACGTAAGGGAGTGTCTATATATTCTCAAGATTTAGTTCTCTTGTTTAGTCCCACATTGACTGTTATGCTGTCTGCATTAGCCAATTCCAGTTTTCAAAACTATGCTCCCAGATATCCATCTCAGAGTTCATGTGTGAGCTTTGTGTTATGGGAAAACATTATCTTCCTTCTTTTCTCTGAGACCTAAAAGAATTGCTTCTCCTTTCTCATTGCTCGACTCACATATTTTGGGTCCTTATAAGCTACAAAGTCTATTTAGTTTTCGTTATTTTGCTACCTTTATTGAAGACCATTCTTGAAGGATTTGTCTTTTCTTCCTTCTTGCTCATTTTGAAACTCTCAATTTTCAGAATCTTCCATGATTAATCAAAGAATTAGTTCAACACCACTACTTTCTTGTGGTTAGTTCGACATGGTCGGTTGCTAACTAATCTTGAGAAAATGACGAGGCACATCTCATATGATGATTCATGTCCAAATTGTTCTACTCACTCAGCGTCTCTCATGCATGCGCTTAGAGATTGTTTTGTAATTTTTTGTACAAGTAATGCCATATAATACGTTGGCCAAGATTTTCGAAAATTCTGTGCGGAGCACAATATATTCTACCAAATTTCTTGCTTATATACACCTCAAAATGGAGTCGCGGAACTTAAAACCCGCCACTACTCGAGGTGGCTCGATCTCTCTTAAATGAACGTTTCTCAACGTTATTGGAACTTTATTTTTCATACTGCTTTCCACATTGTTAGCCGCATGCCCTCCACTATCCTAAATAACTCCCTTCTTTATCCTTTTTCCCAACCAGATGTTCCCCAAAGTGTTTAGTTGTACTTGTCGTGTTCATTGTCTTGGACGTGGTGGACTTGTTCCTTGGACTACTAAACATAGTATTTTTGTTACTTACCTACCCAAAAAGTTTGTTTCTTCACCATCCAGGAGCACGTTTATCACTTCAATCGACATCACCATCTTGAAAGACAATCCTACTTCTCCTCAGCTGTATTACCCCGTTCTTATTTTGAATTATGCATTGGCTGTCCAATGTTTGGCTCAAGAGTAGGGTTCACAATTCCTCAATATCTTGTTCATTCGCAACAAAATATTTTGCTTGTGCATCGGTAAAAAAACATATTTTTTTGGGGAGAGACTATTTCACCAATTGAGTCATGTATATTTGGAGAGTGACTATTTCACCAATTGAGTCCCAAGTATCTGACATATTCATACCTAACAATTTTTGACTTGGCTCGAATATTGGTTATCAAGTTGTAATTTAGCTTATAAATTACATTAAATCAGTATTTCGTTATGGGCTTAAATACTTAGATTATGATGATCCCGTTGGCTTGGATTTGGGCCTAATGGGGCGTAGGATTTGGGCTCAGAAAAGAGGCTTGTTTAATGGGTTTAGATTGGTTGGTTTATTGGACGATGCCCACATCTTGGAAAATACCTATTAAAAAGATCCTTTTCCATATTAAATCATATCTTGGTAAATCTTCCAATATCTTTTGGATATTTTTTGAAAAATTCTGATATTTCGGGAAAAAACCTTCTAGGATCTACATCTTTGGAAATTATTCTAGATCAGGACAAATATATTTGGAGATACCTTCAATAATCTCCTAACCATTTGGTTGAGATCCTCTTTATTCATTGACTTGGCTTTAGTTGGAATTGAGTCAAAATTCATTGAATCATATCATGATGAAATCAATGTTGTTGCCGAAAGACACTGTCTCTATCTCTTCGTAACCATTTTTGAGAGCTATATAAAGAGCTCCTTCTCCATTCATTTCATTTGTTCCATATTATTTTTCACTTTGAAAGAGAAAGAAAAGAAGAACGAAACATTGCGAGAGCTCTTTCGAAACAAACGGTGTAAATTGGAAGAAAGCAGAGGCGAGACTCGTCATTGCGAAAACTCTCTCATACTTTTTTCTTTAGGCATTTCTCCTACCAAGCAAGTGACTACGATATCTCCTTCCTCAATCTCTCACTTCTTTAATAAAAGAACTCTCTCTATCGTTCTTCTTTTATTTTTTTTATGATCGTGATACCATAATAAAATGAACCTATAATTTAAAGAGATTACTTGTTACTTTCGTACAAAAAAGTACTATTCTTTAAAGGAAAAACATTAATAAACTTACAAAATGTTACGACCCGCACGCGGATGATTGGACACGAGTACATGGGTACGTCTAGCTTACGCCGCAGTGTCGACGGTAGAACGCTGTCTAAAAATCTCACAATAAGGACAAATGAATAAATAAAACAGTTTATAGACAATGCTTTATATTCCAAATCCAAAGTTTAGGTAAGATGGCTCAAAGAGTCTAGATCCAAAAGTATAACATAAAGACTGTAGACTACCAGAGACAAATTCGGACAAAAGATATAGTCTAAGCTATACTAAAACTAAGTAGTCGCAGACGGGATCTCTGCTGCGAGGGCCTCTTGAATCTCTGGTAGGACAGGATCAAGCTCCACTAAAAGGTCATCATGCGTGCCATAATAGGTGGAACACTGGCCTCAATATCATCTCCTATTTACATCAACATCCAGTTGGGATTGGAGCGAAGTACAATACACTGCAAGTAGTTTCAAATACATGGTAGAGACTATAAGACATTAATAGGCATGTAATACATGAAAGACGGTAAATAAGAACCATGACAGGACAAACATGTGATAAAACAAGTAATCATGAGAAATCCATGAACATGATAGCAAAGTATCGAATGATGAAAGGAAAGATTGTAAAACACTATAGGTGAATTTAAAATACTACTTTCAACATGTGATCGGGTAAGGTAATACGACACATCGTATCGATGGCTATCAAACAAGCTATGTCACGGCATAATCATACGTGAAATGTATGACTAGCTATCGTTCATGATAATCAACATGAAATATGTGGTTTGATCACATATCCACTTATTATTTTCTCTTTTTCCGACTAATACTCATGGATATACGGCGTGATACTCTGATTCTAGAAACATGAAAATCACTACGCAAGATAGACATGATATACGTGGTCATGAACAACAACATGACCGACCTGAACCATATGACCAACTTGAAACATGACTAACATGAGAATCACAATGCAAGCTGAGAATCCATACAATACCAATCCGTGAATAATCGTGTCGATAATCATGTAAAACGTATCTAGAACATGAAATATGGAATCTATCAAGTATCGAAAACAATCAGAGAATATACTTGCCTATCGTCCTGAGTGAGTGATACGGGTCAGAGTCCGAAATCCAAGTAACATATGTTATGAATTTACTGTATCAATAGGTGAATTGAAATCAATAACAAACCTATTTACTAAGTTATTAGGTTTCTAGGTTCATAACCAACTACGTATCTAACTAATATCAATTGGTTTGTTAATCTATCCTATTAACCATATTCATATTCATATCTTATTCCTAATTATATCACAAATATATACAACTTGAATAGGAAATACCTAAGGAATTTACCCCCAGATATTCGGTACGAACTCCGTTACAAATCGTCCTTGCTTGCAACGGCTACTCCTTCGTTTTACACAATTACGTTGCCTATAGCTCCTGTCCATGTCGCGTTTGGGGGTGTTTTTGGCCGTGTTAGGATGTTCGTTGGTGGTAGGGAAGATGGAGATGAGATTGAAAGGGGATTAAATGGTGAAGGTTTAGTAGAGGTTTAATAGATCAAAACCATGGAATGGTTGGTAAAGGGTGTCAAATTTGAGGCTATATAGCTACTGTTTTCAGCAGACATTTGAGTGTTTTAGAGGGTCTAGGTGATGGTGGTGGTGGCCTTGGTGATAGGGGTGGTGGTGGTTGAAGTGGTAGTGAAGTTATTGATGAAGATGATGAAGAAGTGGTGGTGGTGGCCTTGGTGATAGGGGTGGTGGTGGTTGAAGTGGTAGTGAAGTTATTGATGAAGATGATGAAGAAATGGTGGAGGGGGCTGCTGAATTTGTGGGGACAACAAGGGGGGCTGTTTTGTTGCCCTTTTTAGGAAGGGGAGGTGTTGTGGAGGTGGTGAAGGTGTTTGAGTGGTGGTGTAGGTTTGGGAGCTAAAGAACTAAGGAAATGGACTATAGAGAGAAACTTTGGATGATGAGTGAATGAATGAAGAGAGAAAAGGGGGGCTGGCCACATGTGTAGGGGGAGGGGTGTTTGATTGTATGGTTGGATGGAATGGAGGGTTGGATGGCTATCCATGTAATTGTTAGATATTTAATCAAGATATTTGTTATTCCTAAGATATTTATCTAATTTAGATATTTCTAACTTCTAAGATATTTATCCAATGGAAATATTTATCCTTCCATGAAGATATTTCATGCTAGGTATTATCCACTAACCCAAATTTGACTAATTGTAATTAGTTGCTAATCACAATTAGCGAACCTTTGATCAAACTAATCGCGATTAAGGCTAATGATACGATTAATGATTTATGAACAAAACTAATCATAATTAAATAATTAATTAATTAATACTAAAAATTGATAAATACTACCCTAATCTAGATATGGGATTTTGGAGGCGACACAATTTTTTTTTCCGATTACAACGAATACAAATTTTTTAAGTACAAGCTTTTGAGGTTTTGAAGATTATAGCGGCGGAGATTGAATCGACGCGTGATTGCTTTACTCCGTTGACGATTCGACTATGAATGCAAGGACGACGCAAAGCTTTCTCCTTCGTAGATATGAATTTCAAGAAGTCTACATGAGAGCAACTTCGATGTTCTTCAATTGAGCATATGCTAGAGGTAATATGGACGTAGTAGACTCAAGAGAAGCACCTTGAAATTCTCGTGGAGGAAGACACAGTGTGCAAGGTGATAGCCACCAAGTGCTGAGGAATGAGTTGAACAGAGTATAAGCATATATGTTCAAGTTCTATCCTTGAAGACATAAAAATCGAGACTATTTATAGCGAAAGTCTCAAAAAACGATTATTTGCTCAGTTCCTGCGGGAGGCAGTCCTATGGGAAAAGACTAGTTGCAGGAAGCATTGTCCTGTAAGTGAAGGCTTCATGGGGAGTTGGTTTGTCCACGTTCGTCAGAGGGTAAAGGAGAGGCTGCTACGTGGCTCTAAGTTCGCGCGACCTGCAAGGAGATGATGCCGCATGGCAGCAGTTATGCGAGGATTGAGACATGTTACTGCACGATCGAAGTCACGTTCTGCCACGTGGCTTTATGCTATAGTGACTGTACAAACCACGATCTCTGATAGCTGTTGAAGAGTCGTCTCGATCTCCGCAATGTTCTTTACGTTTTCTGTGCACTGGCACGTTAGGCTATCACATCATACAACTACACAGGAAACAACGTTCTCGCGAAGCAAATTCTACATAAAGCTCAGTTCGCAGGAAGCTAATACCGCAAGAAACAAAGACTATATAAGGCTAGAGACTGCAGGAAGCACATGCTGCAAAAGCTAGATTCACAGGAACCATGGTTCGTCGAAAGCAGAGACCGCAGGAATCACAGACTGCAGGAAGCAGACTTCTGCATGCATAGCCACGTGACTTGATTTGACAACTTTCTTCATTATCCGCTTTGAATTCTGCACAATTTTATGTCAACTACCACATCGGGTTCAGCGCATATGGTGTATTAATAGCGATTAGACAGCTCCATGGAGAGCGAGCCTCTGCTAGGAGGGTGCTCTTGCGAGGAAGTCCCCTTCGCTAGAGGGATGTTTTGGCAGGGGGCTGATTTCTAGTGTTCCTTTGTTTGAACACTTAGCTCACAGGAGCAACGTTCATGCGGGACACCTTATCGCGGGAAGGACCTCCTCCTATGGGAAGGAGGAACCCCTGTAGAGATAGGTGCTTCGCGCCATCTTCCTGGTGCTTCACGCCACATGTCGAACGATATCTCAAGAGAGGCTTGAAGATCATGGACTCAGAACTTGATCATTTTTTGAGCGCCAACACTTGTATGCCTTTTATGTTGGATTTGTGATACTTTAGACTGTTGGTACAACTGTTGAAATGATACAACCGGTACAGAACTTATAGTAGAGTTTACTATCTTTATGTTGGTATGATAATAAGGGGGCTAGATGACCTATTAAACTCTTTGTTAAGAATTACATAGTAACTATTTCAAGAGAATATGTTCTTCACTTAGTTGTTTCGGAAAGGAATATAACTCTATCATGTGATGAATAGTAGTATATTATAGGCCTTGGTTAATAATATTGTTGGTAGAATATTTGGGACAGTTCTATCGTCATTTGAGATGACTATGAGAGGAACTTTGATAGGAGCGGTGGCTCGAGAAAATGTGGAAATAGTGGAATACTGGATGAAAAGTGTTGTTGTATAAATCTTTATGTATTTTCTATTCCATTATGTTATACATTCTGCATTTATAGATAGTTGAATTTGCATGGTCACAGACAACTTGTGCACAAGTTTGTATTTCTTGATCTCTGACCAGGGACTCCATCCATATCGTCCTAAGGGGAATGATTATGTTCGTGCAAGGGATCTACACGGGTGTTACTAGACCTTTAGTAGGGCTACCAACATTACAACTACAAGGGACGACGTAATACCATTGACATAGTTCGAATTGTTGAGACACGTCAATGACCGTCATATAGATATATTGCATTGCTAACGATGGTTTTGCAAATACAGTACATCATAATCCCTTGTTTTTAAGGTAAGGACTGTGGCCGCGAGTAAGTACTATATAAAATTTGCTTATACGTTATCTACTTGTTGTTTACGAATACAATAATTTTGTTACTTTAGTTAAATTGAAAGAACGGAAAAGATATACCATGAAAATAATTTAGAAAGAATAAAAAGATCACTTAATAATAAATATATTTCAAATGATTACTGTGTTCGACTTAGGTGGGTGTGATCTATCACTCACCAGTGCATCCCCATGAACAAATCCTCAACTGTACTGGTTCCTAGAACAATTCGGAGACTACAAGGCAGTAGAAGCTTTCATTTGATTTTTCGCTTTTCTTTAGGTGTTATTTTATTTCAAATAAAGGACATGATATATGAAAGTCATTTTTTTTATAGATTGTAACCCATAAGGGGGATATTTGGTTTCTTCGGAAGAACCTCAATATTTTGCTGCATTTGGTTATTCAATGATTAATAAAGTTATTGATTCAATCTTTTGCTATTCTGGTTTGACAACCTTGATATTTGAAATGTTGAACTAGAATTGTTATATCTAATGTCTTGTACAAATGTGATGTGAATCGACTTAATCGGTTCACCAAACCCAACAAATAACCAAGAGGAATAGAAATAGAATGATCTTTTATATAGAAAAAGAACAAAACTCCCAACTTTGATGAACGGATCAAAGTAATAAATCCTTCTTCATTGACACTTGCGAGAGTTTTCTCAATACAAGCATAAAAACTAAAGACGGCTAGCCCTAGCTATAAATAGAAAAGGGAAACAAAACCCTAAAGGGATTATTGTGGTGAAAGACCACAATACCCTTTATAACTAAATAACAGAAAAGGCCCCTTTATGACTAAATACAGAAAAAGGCCTAAACAGTGGGCCTGGGCCTAAACTCCACGTCTCCGACGACGGGCGTATGTGATGGGTGGGCCCACATCAATACCCCCCCTAACAGAGCCACCTTGTCCTCAAGGTGGAAATCTGGAAACTGCGTCTGGAAGCTCGCAGAATCCTCCCAGGTCGCGTCACAGTCTGGCAGGCCGATCCAATGAATCAGGACCTCCTTCGTCTGGCCGGGTCCTCGTCGGATAGCTCGTACTGCCAAGGGCTCTAACTGTACCTCCATGTCCTCCGTGAGCGTCGGAGGAAGAGTGGGGGATACTGCCTGATCCCCAATCGCCTTCCTCAACTGAGATACGTGGAAGACAGGATGAATCGATGATGTGTCTGGTAGCCCCAAACGATAAGCCACCTGCCCCACCCGAGCCACCACTGGATACGGACCAAAGTATCGAGCCGCCAACTTCTCATTCGGCCTCCTCGCCATCGAGCGCTGTCGATAGGGACGTAGTTTGAGATAAACCATGTCCCCTACCTGAAAGCTGACGTCCCGCCGATGCCTGTCTGCCTGTGCCCGCATCACCTGCTGTGCCCGCAACAGGTGCTTCCGCAGCTCCTCCAAGACCCCGTCCCGGGTCAACATATACTCCTCCACCTGCCCTACTGGTGTCTGGGCGTCTCCGAATCGTACCAAGGGGGGCGGGTCGCGACCATACAACACCCGGAACGGCGTCGTCCCCGCCCGTGAGTGGTACGAAGTATTATACCAGTATTCCGCCCAAGCCAGCCAACTGTGCCACTGTCGGGGAGAATCAGAGGCGAAGCACCGCAAGTAGGTCTCGACGCTGCGGTTAACGACCTCCGTCTGGCCGTCAGTCTGGGGATGATATGCGGTACTCCTCTTCAGGACCGTACCGTGAACCCGAAATAACTCCCGCCAGAAAATACTCATGAATACCTTGTCCCGGTCCGAGACAATGGATGCGGGTACCCCATGGAGCCTGATCACCTCCCGAAGAAACGCCGTCGCTACAGTAACGGCCGTGTAAGGATGCTTCAGGGGAATGAAGTGAGCATACTTACTCAGCCTGTCCACCACCACCATGATCACCGTGTACCCCTCGGAACGTGGTAGCCCGTCGATGAAGTCCATGGTAACATCCTCCCAAACCCGCTCCGGCAAGGCCAGTGGCTGCAATAATCCTGCTGGGGCCATAGCCATATACTTGTGACGTTGGCAGACGTCACAAGCGGCTACCAATCGTGCGACGGCCCGTCGCATCCCGGGCCAAAACACCTCTCTGGCCATCCGCTGATAAGTCTGCTGAACCCCCGAATGGCCTCCTGTCGCAGAGCAATGGAACTCCTGGAATAAAACGGAAATAAAGGCCGAAGTCTTCGGCAGCACCATCCTCCCCTGGTAGAGCAAACGACGACCCGCTAACGTGTAGCCTGCTGGAGCGCCATCGCCGCCCTCTATCTGCTGCCGTATCTGCTGCAGCTCTCTGTCCTGCTCTGCCTCCTGCAACATCGGCTCCCAATCTCGCCATATAGGACGTGATAGGGCGCCCAAGTCGATCACCTCCTCCCGTCGAGATAGAGCATCTGCCGCCTTGTTCTCCAGCCCTGGACGGTACTCGATCGTGAATCGATACCCGACCAGCTTGGACAACCAATGCTGATGCTCCTCGGTCACCAGCCGCTGCTCGAGGAGGTACTTGAGGCTCCTCTGATCGGTCCGTATCACAAACTCCCGTCCCAACAGGTAAGGCCTCCACTTCAGCACCGCCAGAACGATCGCCATCAGCTCCCTCTCATAGACCGATTTCAGTCGGGCTCTAGCAGATAGTACCTGACTAAAATAGGCTATGGGTCTCCCCTCCTGCATGAGTACCGCCCCGAGGCCATATCCTGAGGCGTCCGTCTCCACCACAAACGCTCTGCTGAAGTCAGGTAATGCCAGCACGGGTGCTGTCGTCATGGCGACCTTCAACGCCTCAAAGGCCTTAGTGGCCTCTTCTCCCCACTGGAAGCCCTCCTTCTTCAGCTGCTCCGTAAGGGCCCGAGCGATAGTGCCGTACCCTTTGACGAACTTCCTGTAGTAGCCCGTCAACCCCAGGAAGCCGCGTAAGGCCCGTAGTGTAGTGGGCACGGGCCAATCTAACATGGCTGCAATCTTCGTCCTGTCCGCTGCTACCCCCTCCGCCGACACCACGTGCCCCAGATACTCCACCTGCGCCAAACCGAAGCTGCACTTCTTTCGGTTGGCGTATAGCTGATGCGTAAGCAACTCCCGGAACACTATCCCCAAGTGGTCAGTGTGCTCCCCCATGCTTCGGCTGTAGATGAGGATGTCGTCGAAGAATACTAAGATGAACCTGCGAAGATAGGGTTGGAATACCTTATTCATCAATGCCTGGAATGTCGAAGGAGCGTTGGTCAGTCCAAAAGGCATAACCAGAAACTCATAATGTCCCTCGTGAGTCCGGAACGCCGTCTTCGACACATCTTCCGGCCGCATCCGGATCTGGTGGTATCCTGCACGAAGGTCGATCTTCGAAAAGACAACTGCCCCATGCAGTTCGTCTAGCAGCTCGTCGATCACCGGGATAGGGAACTTGTCCGCGACTGTCTCCTTATTCAACGCCCGGTAGTCGACGCAGAATCTCCAGCTCCCGTCCTTCTTCTTCACCAACAGTACTGGTGATGAAAAAGGACTCACACTCGGCTGGATCACCCCCGCCTGCAGCATCTCCCGAACCATCCGCTCTATCTCGTCCTTCTGCAGATGCGGATACCTGTAGGGACGCACGCTCACCGGTGCCCCCTCCCCTCGGAGTACGATCGAGTGCTCGTGTCCTCTGATCGGAGGTAGCCCTTGCGGGCTCTGGAAGACCTCGGGGTACTGCTCCAGCACCGCTTCTACCTCCCTTGGTGTCTCCCCGTGAGTCGCCTCCTCGCCCGAGAACCCCTGGAGCTCGACCAAGTACCCCTCTCCTCCTGTCCGCAACGCCCAAGTAATGGCGCTGAAAGCCACCATAGAAAAACAGAGAGTCGGATCCCCATTCAGCACCACCGCCGCGTCGCCCTCCCGAAACTCCATCCGCAGACGCTTCCAGTCCACCTTCATCTCCCCGAGGGTCTTCAGCCACTGGACTCCCAATATGATGTCTACATTGCCCAACTCCAATGGTAGGAAGTCCTCCGTCAGCTGGAAGCCCTGCAGTGAGAGCGACACCCCCTTGCAGAGGCCCTTGCTCTCCTCCACCTTCCCGGTGCCCAGCAACACCGTGAACTTCTCCACCGTACTCAACTCTAAACCGAGCCGATCGACCAGTCGTCGCGAGATGAAGTTGTGGGTGGCCCCACTGTCGATCAGCACTGTCACCGTCTGCTCTCCCAACTTCCCTGCCAACTTCATGGTATGGTTCGGAGTAAACCCTACCACGGAGTTGAGGGTCACCTCAGCCACATCCATATGCACATGCTCCTGCTCCTCTCCCGCCTCTGGCGCGACAGCGGCCTCTACCTCCTCGGCATCCTCCTCCTCGTCCGGTAGAATCACGATTTGCAGCAACTTGCTCGCACATCGATGACCGGGGGTGAATCTCTCGTCGCATCGGAAACATAGGCCAGCCGCCCTTCTCGCCCTCATGTCGGCCTCGGAGAGGCGTCTCCCTGGTACTGCGGCTCCTCCTGTTCCGCCCGTGGGTCTAGGCGGTACCGGTGGCGGGGCTGGTGCTGGTGCCCCCGCCGCTGGTCGAGGAAGAACTGTCCCTGCCTGGCTGCGCTGCCCCGTCGTCCCCCAAGCGCCCTTGAGGCGCTTCTCCTCTGCCAACTTCTCCTCGGCCTTGTGGGCTAGGCGGAGGAGATCTTCCAAGCATCGCGGACTCTGCAGCCTGAGCTCCGCTCGTATGGAGGGTTTCAAACCCTTCATAAACATCCCGATCTGCAACTCGTCCGACACCCCTCGAACGCGTCCAGATAATAGCTCGAACTTCGCGACGAAGTCTCGAACTGTCCCCTCCTGGCGTAGCGACGACCACTGCTCGTAGAAATCACCCGAAGCTGTCTCCTGGAAGCGGTCTAAAATGTAGCCCGTCAGCTCCGCCCAGCTGGTGAACGGGGTCCTCGCCATTCTCCACCGATACCATGCTAGGGCCTGGCCCTCAAAATAAATCCCAATGCACCTGAGGACCTCTGCTTCGGTCAGCTCCATGATCTCGAAATAGCGCTCCGCTCGAAAGATCCACTCGTCCGGGTTCTCGCCCTCGAACGTGGGCAGCTTCAGTTTCTTCAGCCGGCGATCCGCGCCAAGGTCACCGTGCTGCATATCCTCTCGGCCTCGTCCTCCTTCCCAGCGGTGTGTATCTCTCCGCTGGGTCTCGTATGGGCCCCTGTCACCCTCCTCATACCGCTCGTCAGCCCAGATCTGCTCACCCCACTCCTCCACCGGGCCCCTGTAGTCACCGACTGCCCTCGTCCGTGGTGGTCGTCGTGGGGGAAAGTCCCCTCTCTGGAAGTTGGCGGAATCCGCCATTCCCCCAAAAAAATTGCTGCCTCCGGCGTACCTCGCTCCTCCTGGGGGCTCCGCTCCTCCCGTCCACGCCGGGACTCCCGCCAAGCCCCTCCCTGGGCCCGCGAACCTATCTCCGTGGTTCGTCATCATCGTCCGACCCCCGAAGGAGGCCCCAAACCCTAGGGTTTCTCCTGCGCGCGGAGCCGATCCGCCGGGACCGTACGGGTCGCCGGCGCCCGGCCACGGTCGCTCGCCGGGGGCTCCCGCGGCCCCGACCGGCCAGGGGTGGCGGTCGGCGGCCGGCCAGCGCCCGCCTCCCACGCCCGCAGCCCCGCCCGGGCTGGTGCGGTCGGCGGCGTGGCTCCCGCGCCCGTCTGCCGCCGGCCGGCGCTGCTCCTCGGCCGCCCGCGTCCCGTCCGGCGGCGCTGTGGTGGCGGCGGGTGCGGGCCACCGCCCGTCGGCCGGCCCGCCGCGATCCTCGGTCGTCTCCCCCTCCGTTTGCACAAACCCTAGTTGGTCGCCTAGGGTTTGGGTCGGCGCCGCCTCCGCTTCGCCGCCATTGATCTTTTTTGAAATATTTTGTAAAAGCATCATGATTGTCGTCGACTCCTTCCGCATATCCCGCATCTCCGTGCGGATCTCTAGATTCGTGGACGCTTGATCCTTCGCGGCGACCTCCATCGATCTCTTCAAACCCTCGATCTCGGCGGTGAAGTCCTCCCGAAGACCTCGGATCTTCTCATCGATCGTGTTTCTTGTTCCATCGGCCATGGCTCGTAGAAAGCTCTGATACCAAATGATGTGAATCGACTTAATCGGTTCACCAAACCCAACAAATAACCAAGAGGAATAGAAATAGAATGATCTTTTATATAGAAAAAGAACAAAACTCCCAACTTTGATGAACGGATCAAAGTAATAAATCCTTCTTCATTGACACTTGCGAGAGTTTTCTCAATACAAGCATAAAAACTAAAGACGGCTAGCCCTAGCTATAAATAGAAAAGGGAAACAAAACCCTAAAGGGATTATTGTGGTGAAAGACCACAATACCCTTTATAACTAAATAACAGAAAAGGCCCCTTTATGACTAAATACAGAAAAAGGCCTAAACAGTGGGCCTGGGCCTAAACTCCACGTCTCCGACGACGGGCGTATGTGATGGGTGGGCCCACATCAAAATGCAACTTAAACTTGTACGGCATCACTTTCAGTTGGACTCGATTCTTTGAAATCGAGTCGTGACATATTGGTATCAGAGCTTTAAGTGTACTTTCTTGGACTCGTTGATTCCTGTGACTGCTTCCTTGTCCTTTGATCGTCCCTTTCATATACTTATAAAATAAAAGTTCCATAGAGTAAGTCCATAATATTTTATGATGCTAATGATATTTGTTTCGTTATAAGCAATGACGACAAGGAACAATTCGAGCAGTTCCAACACGGATATACCGATTGACCCTATGGAAAGGATGATTGACCCTATGGAAAGGATGACACGTATGTTTGAAGTACAACATAAGCAACTGGACACGCTTCAGGACACGCTTCTAGATGGTTCAACCCCTGAGTGCGAAATATCACTATTGTTGCTACAGATGAAAATGGTGCAGTCAAGATTGAAGAGACTCACCCTGTCACCAACACAAATGCTGCCTTCAGAGCTGCAAAGTTCAAAACGATGAACCTATCGCAGTTCAACGGAAGCGAAGACCCTGCAAAGGTGATGGACTGGCTCGCCGAATTAGTAGATCTGCTTGAGGTCCTCGGCATTCAAGGATCCATAAGAGTGATGTGTGCAATACTCCAACCATGTGAGAACTCGTATGATTGATTTTTTTTTTTTTTTTGGGGACAAGCTCGTATAATTGATTGACAATCCAGGAAGAGGATACTCAGTGGAGCTAACTAAGAAATCAAGATCACATGTTGCGATATTCAAGAAGGCCGTAGATCAATTCACCCCTCCGGCTATTCACAAGAGGAATTAAAATGAGTTCCTCCACCTTGGGCAAGGGAACATGAGTGCAACAATTTGAATCTCGCTTCACCAAAATGTCCAAATTTGTTCTCATTACTGTCCGATGATGAAGCACAAACGCGTAGATTTGAGAGTGGCCTACACCAAGGCTTACAGAAGGATGTGATGTCCCAACACTTCAAAACTTTTCGCGAGGTATATTAACAAGCTTTATCCATGGAAGTGTACTATCCAGTAAATAGAGCTGGATTTAACAATAACAAGAATAAGTGATCAAACTTGTTGGGAGGATACAATGTGGATATTGCAGTCCCAATCAAAGACCAAAGTGCTTGAAATGCATCAAAATTTTTCACAAGGCGGACGTTCGAGTAGTCGAAAGAGGATGTTTCATGTATGGTTGCAGTGGACCTAAAGCTAAAGATTGCCAAGGCAAAATACCCGCACGGTATACCAAAATGAATCCGTAACAACAAAACCATGTACAAGTGCCTCGGCCAATGCCAGCTGCTCCGGCTAATGCACCGAAACAGCGAACTCGATGCTGAGAACCGAGTCTATGTTTTGACTCAAAGAGAGCTTTTGCTCCCAATATAACAGTGACATAATCTTTTAGTCAACAAGATTCATGCGTGAGTCTTATTCGATTATGGTGCAAAGCGTAGTTTCATATATGCTACTTTTAGTGATGAGTATAATTTGCCTCAAATTGAATTGAATGTTAATCACTTAATCTTAGTGTTACTACTCCCTCAGGAGTGGGATTACACACTACTACCCAGTGTTCTAAAAATCGCTAGGCGGACTCGGTGCGGCGGAGGTCTGCCTAGATTTTTTTTTTTTGAAATATTAGAAATTTTGAAATTTGAAATTTGAAATTTCAATATTCTAAATCCAAATACTATCGTAAAACCCAAACAAGTATCCAAAATACAACTAAGAATCAAAAAATCAAAAAAAAAACACGGCTGCCTAGGCCCGCATTGGCCCGCCTAGCCTCCTAGTCTACCGCCTAGGGGATTTTCGGTGCGGTGGGCTGGCGCCTAGCGCCTAGGCGGACGCCTAAGTCGATTTTTAGAACACTGCTAGTACCGCATGTAGAGCTTGTAGGGACTGCTATATTTGCATTGGGTCAAAGCGTGACCATCTTGGTAACGGGACATGCCTCATCGTCCTTAGCTCCTCTTAAGTCTCTTCATCCCGTCATCCATTCTGATGATCTACCATCGACATTCGTGTAGACCCAACATGTGGAACTTTAGGTCTACACTCATAAGAATAAGAGGTCATGCAAGCCAAATTCCATGGTCCCATCTTTCGTCGCACCCCTGTCGAATCTCTGCCTCTGTTTGGCGGGCTTGATGGTTGTGATTCCCTGTTCCGTATGCTGTGTTATGCTGGCTCGTTGGATCGAAGGGCCTAGTTGAACTTGGATTCATACGAAGAAATCATTCAGAAAACTATATAATTGGAATAGGAAGTCAATTTGTATAAAGGTGGCAGGCATTGATCCTTCGCTCCTTTATCTTCTTGTTTAAACAAAATGATATGTTTGTTTTCTGCGTTTTGTTTTTGGATAAATGGTACCATTTCAAGAGTTTCAAAAGATTAGGAAATGTTAAGCAAATTGTTGTTAACCTGCTGTAAAAGAATGATAAAAATGTTGTACTGTTGTGACAAAGTAATAAGACTGAAAAAATGTTTGGGACCATTAAGTCACTGTTTATGGTAAGTCCTAGATTGAGCGGTAAGAGTTATAAGCGATGGCTTAAGAAAATATGGTAATACGGATGAAAAAATGTAGTTATATTTATTCAAGTTTTTATGTTATCTTGCATGCTATGTTTTTATAGCTAATTTGTATATGCATGCATGTTTATGAACAACTTGTGCACAAGATTTATTTTGTTTTCTCGATTTGTATCCAGTATTCTAAATAGCGGCCGCCTAGGCGGTAGGTGGTCTCTCTCTGCACCGCTTTTCGGTAGACGGTGGAGTAGGCGGTCAATGAAGGTTGGTGGCATAGGCGGAGGTGAGTCGGCATAGGCGGGCGCCTAGGCGGAGAAATACCTAACAAGATATTTTGGCCAAAAAGATTTTGTAAGCATCATAGGCCTACGGTTCACTTTTACAAAACTAAAACTTTATAAATCTTCGTTCTGCAACTTAGTTATGCATGGAACACCCTTAGAATATGCATACTATGCAAAAAATAGTGGTAAAATAGTAAAAAAATGTTCAAAATGTATCGACCGGTAGGCGGACTCCCTCTACTGTGCACCCGCCTACCACCTTTTAGAACCTTGTCTGTATCCGTGGGCACGAAACCGATTCGGTCTAGGAGGAATATGGATAACTAGTGTTGAAGTACAAGCACAGGAATTACGGGACCTTCAATGTGGCTCGCTACCTTGCAATGAAAGGATTGTCGTATTTTTCAAAGAATAGTCCAAAGGTGGTGTGTCACCAGTGATCTTCATATGAACATAGGAAAGAGTAAGGTAATCCTTCTTTGCAGGGAAGGACAATCGGTCGTAGGTATCGTATGGTGATAGCTAATATGTTTTTACTTTCCTATCATATATGAATTGTTAATTGACTATACCATTATTGGTTCACTATTCATCGAACCGTACGGATAGTGATCGATCTTGCAATGATGGAATGTATAGTTTGTTTACTGAAACGCATGAAATTTTGACCAACTCCATATATGTATTTCATACGTATGAATGGAGACGGGGCAGGGAAATGAAGAGCATTTGACGCAATTCGAATTTACGAACTTTTTTGGAAAAAATTCTTTTACTTGCACTTATAATTTAGAAGAATATGTAAAGGAAAGAATAGAAATTGTCGCATGACTAGTGTGTTGATTTTAGATTCGGATTAATGTTGCTCACGAATACATTTTTCAATGCGTTGTTCATTTCCTTTATAGGTGCAGGGAATTGCTTTGACAATTTTGAGGCATTGGAGAATTTGTTGGGCGAGTTGAAGATTTTCTTGTAAAAGATGTTATCTTCTGTTATAAAAGACATAATATGGAACATTGTAAATGTTTTGTATCAGTGAGTTGTAAGCCAAGTTGATAAGTTCAATTAAGAGCCTTTGTATTCCACTGCAATTATCAATAATGAGATACATTTTATATATCTTGTTGTGACTTCAATTTTGTCTGTTTATTTCCGCTGCGATTACTTTGTTGTGAGATCAATTATTAACTGTGTTCGTTTTTGCCTTGTACAAGTACAATTTAGACTTGTACGACATCACGTTCAGTTTTGACTTTTTTGTTATGCGAAATCGGGACATGCCATAATGGTATAAGAGCGTCATTAATTTCCTTGGATCCTCATTTTGATTCGTTTCAATTCAAAGTATTTCCACGATCAAGTCCTTTGGCCCTCCTTGATATTCTACAGAAAGTTTCATACAATAAGTTTAAATATATTGTGATGTCATGGGTGTATTTATTGACTAGTAATGATACCGAGAAACACCAATAAATGACTTGATGCAATAGTATTGTATGCTTATTAGTAAAGAATATTTTGAATGTTGGGAATCAAGAAAAAGTCGAAAGGTGTGCTGCAATCGGCGGCAAGTAATGATATTGTTTGCCATGAAAGAAAGTGTGCTTAAATTTCAATAAATGTGATCAACATAAAATCTTATATTGATTCGTATGTATTAGTTCGGTGATATTTTAGACCTTGAGAAAAGTAAATATTATGTTTGTGGTCGGCAAGTTCACCACATGAAGTATAGTCTAGAATGGACGTTGGATCAATGCGAAGGAAAAGTATGGTGTTGAAAATGATTTGTTTTCTAAGTGGTATATGCTTCGATCCTTCTAGTAAGGATTTGTATTTCGACCCTGTTATAATGATATTGATAAGTCTATTCGTGAGGGATGGGATAGTGCCAAAGATTTAGTTGGGAGTTATGTCTTGCTGTATTACGATTTGAAGTGTCCCTTGGTAAATTGACTTCGAATAATCATGAGCAAGCTATTGATATTTGAATATTGTTGGATAAGAATTCGGAAAATGCAAAATGGATGACTTGGCTGGGGACAACGACATGACTTGTATATTAAAATGTGACCTAAATCAGTAGAATAAAGTTTGAAATAAGTACAAATGGTTTGGTGCTACTATTGAAGATTTATGGAAAAAAAATAATGTGGATCATATATCAAATAATGATTGTGATTGGTTGGATAAAAGTCTTATATTTGACATCAATGAATTGGTTGCACAATTAAAAGTTCCTTGGAATTTTTACTAACGACCCTCAGGATGTGGAGAGTTGTGCTCTTTGACCTAAGATAATTTAAAACTAAATTGAGCTTAAGTGGGAAATAGTTGTGTTATGCCTAATCAGTGAAGTAAAATTGAGTTTGTGGTAATGGGTGGTTTGGTATATATACATGTTTGCTTGAAGGATTGGGGTGTATCAAGAAGTGACAGACATTGACCCTTGGATATTTTAGTTGTATGGATACTATGGATAATAGTTGATCAACATGTAGACTCATCGAATTATAATTGTCTTACGTGATCCTTGTCATAAAGACTAAGATGGAATGATTGTTGATGTTGAATTTACTTGTAAGCTTGGTTATGTGATTGTGTGTATAATATATGTGGATTTAGTGAAATCCGGTTTAGCGATTGTGGAATTTTCTTACGATACCTCGAAGGATGTGATGCGAATGAAGTCAATGGTTAGTGGGAAATTGTTAAGTTGACTCAGATTCTATCGAAATGAATTTTGCAAAGTAGATTCAATCGAACGAATTGTGAAAATATTTTACCTTATTGATTGGTTAATAAGTCGATTTGATCGTACGTATATATTGAAAATATAGAAAGCGAGTATAACTTGGGAAAGAATTGAGACCACAAATCGTAAATAATTGACTATTGGAGGTGACTTAATTAGATTTGTAATTTTTGGATAGTTGACCTTGTTGTATGAACAAATTGGATAGGCAAAAATTCGAGTATGATATAAGTATATAAATTGGAGTAAGCTCATGATTATATGATCATGGAAGTGAAACTGAGATTTACGAATTTGGAATGTTTGACAGATGGATTCAGGAGTTGTACTATGAAGTTATTTGGATTTTCAATTAGATTTGTAATTTTTGGATAGTTAACCTTGTTGTATGAACAAATTGGATAGGCAAAAATTCGAGTATGATATAAGTATATAAAATGGAGTAAGCTCATGATTATATGATTATGGAAGTGATAAACTGAGATGTACGAATTTGGAATGTTTGACAGATGGATTCAGGAGTTGTACTATGAAGTTATGAAGTTATTTGGATTTTCTTTATTAATTATGATGTGGTAAGGAATAAAGTTTTGTTGGATGTAGTTCATTTGGAAAATGATAGTTTGGTATATAGACTTTGACCATACACTGTTGGTTGCTTCCTTTGTTAGTGGGATTGGTCGCAATGATGCATCAGTCCTTTGGATTGAAATTATTTTCATAGTTGGGGTTGTGTTCCTTAGATTGGTTGGGATATAGTTCGACCACGAGATATGGAATAAGTATGGTTCTTAGCAGCCATCTGTCTTAGATGTGTCACCACAATAATTAAGTTTAAGCTTCTGGGATAGCTATTCTTAGAGACTTGGCCTAGGAGGTAAGGTGACCATTGGAGACCTATAAGATGACCCTAATGATGTTGCATGAGAAATTGTGATGACGATTGAGATTTAAATTGTATATATTGAGAGGTAAGTCTAGGAATTGATTTTTGGTTTCAAAATTTTGATTGATTGCCTCCGGTTGGAAATAACGGATTGGTATTGTGTTCGGTTATTTGGATGATCATCTTTGAATTGTTTTAGCTGATTGAAAATCAAGTCGGAATTGACGGATAATTTTTTAAGACAAGTTGGATTATTATTCGGAAATCGTGCTACTCTTGGCAAGAGTGATTGATAGTAGTATGGCCTTCGGATTTAATGTTACTAGATTTTGATTTGCCCTACGAGATAACATTGTTCTGGTGAATGAGTTGGAAAAGTTCGGTAGGTCCACGTAACAATTGAACTTTTGCGTGATGGGCGATAATGTAGAAAATTGATTAAAATGATTGTACCTTGGCGAATGAGATAGAATGAGTCTTGATGTTTCAAGAGTTCTTATCATTGGGTGATAGTACAACTGTGATGGATTTATGATAAAAGTTAACTTGACAATCAGGTGGTGATTTTAAATTGATTCTCTAGACAATATTGTTGGCATTTTTATACTCGGTATAGAGTTGAATTTATGGCAAGCTTAACTCTTTCAAAAGATGAATTTTTTATGTTGGATGGATTTTTTACTTTTGAGCTACAATGATTTTCGTAGTATGGGCCATGATATAGCTGAAAGGGAACTTGGTGGTAAATGGACTAATTAGAAATTGGATTGAGAAGCAAAATTACTTAGATTATGTCAAAAAGTTGTACAAATGCGACAAACACAATTAATTGATTTAAATTAACTAATAGTTCTCCTAGTTGAGGAAATTCTTGTGAGATTGAACTTGCTTTGAAATGATGATTGTTGTCAAGGTATTTGGACACTCGTATGAATGAATAAAGATGTATAATTGAGAATTGGAAATTTGATATCACTAAACTTGGAAAGTTTGTTAGAGACTACGAAATGAGTAACTTGAAATGTTTTGGGAATTGTCAGATCCTTGAGGATAGCGATTGTGAGAAGATAGTTGCATAGGAGGCACGCTATAGATGATGGCAAAAGATCATATATATATATATGTTGGACCAAAAGGATGTTGGTGAACTTTGGAAATGCTTAGACCGAAACTTGGTTATACAAGGTGTTCAAAAGAATTGATTGAGGCAGGAAATTGGTTCGTACTAATAGAGATAAGAGAAATCTATGCTAGAGAAACATTGAAGGTGATAGACGAAGATGTTGTGAGAACTCGTTGAGTTCATTTATACAAGAGATTGGTGCAATGAGTATGATAGAGCATCAACATGAAAATATGAGGATGGGATGCGCTTATGATTTTTGAATTGTGCAAAAATTTAGTGGAAAAATCATGTGTTCCAAAGGAGCAGCTATGCAAAAGAGTTAGAAGATTGGTGCTAAAGGTCTAAGTCAGGCCGAGAGTATTAGTTCCTTTAGATTTTTGAAGAGAATTGCATATGTAGTTTGTTTGATCACACTACTAATGACATTGGCTGAAGTACACAATACTTTCTGTCTTCGAAAATATGTGTATGAACCAAGCCAAGTTGTGAGCTGAGATCGGATGAAGGTGTAGGAAAAATCATTGTGTGCTAAATAAATTGCACAATTATTGGACAAAGAAAAAAGATGGTAGTTTGAAATCATTTGTAGCGAATTCACGTAATTTGGAAAATATTAAATTTGTCGAAGAGTCAATATGGGATGTTGAATCGGAGTTGAATGAGCACTTCTTGATAATTCAATTGATGAAGTGGAATGAGTTTATTCTTTTAGTTTTGAGGAGAACTTTTCTGAATAATATATAATGTAATGCTCTGCTCCTTGCAGTGCATTATGCTGGCTCGTTGACTCAAATGGCCTAGTTGGACTTAGATTAATGTTGAGGAATCATTCAGAAAATTACATGATCGAACATGAAGTCAATTCGTATAAAGGTGGACGACATTGGTCATTAGTCCCATTTATCTTCACGCTTAAACAAAATGATTTTGTTCGTTTCTGCGTTGTGTTTTTTTTATAAATGGTACCATTTCAAGGGTTTCAAAAGATTAAAAAATGTTAAGCAAATTATTGTTAACCTGCTGTAAAAGAATGATGTAAATGTTGTACTATTTTAACAAAGTAATAGAACTGTAGAAAAATGTTTGGGACCGTTGAGTTATTATTTATGGTAAGTCCCTGGATTGGACGGTAAGAGTTATGAGCAATGACTCGAGGGAATATAGTGATACAGATGAGAAAATGTGGCTATATTTATTCAAGTTTTCTGTTGTCATACATGATATATTTTTACAGCTAAGCTGCATATGCATACATGATCATGGACAACTTGTGCACAAGATTTGATTTGGTTTCTTCGAATGGTATCCGCGACTACGGAGCCAATTCGACCTAGGAGGTACATGGATATCTAGTGCTGAAGTACTAGCACATGAATTTTGGGACCTTCAATATGGTTCGCTACCTTGCAATGAAAGGATCGTCATATTTTCCAAATAATAGTTCAAGATGGTGGGTTACCAGTGACCCTCATATAGACAAGATGCATCACTAATAATGTTTTATGAAGAAAAAAGTAAGCTAATCCTTCTTTGCATGGAAGGGCAATTAGTTGTGGATAAAAATTACCGTATCGTGATAGTTAATATGTTTTTACTTTCCCATCTTATATGGATTGTTAATTGACTCTTAAGGAAAAATTATGAAGATCACTAATAATGTTGTATGTTGTCACATGATTACTATGTTGATTTTTGGTGAGTCGGATTAATGTCGCTCACCAATGCATTTTTCAATGTGTTGACCCATTTCTCCACAGGTGTGGGGAGTCGGTTGGACAATTTTGAGGCATTGGAGAATTTGTTGGGTGAGTTGAAGATTTTTTTTGTAGAAGATATTATCTTCTGACATCTGTTTTAAAGGACATAATGTATGAAACATTGTAATTCTTTTGTATTAATGAGTTGTAAATCAAGTTGGCAAGTTTCAGTTGAGAGACGTTGTATTATGCTGCAATTAGCAATAACGACATACATTTCATATATCTTGTTGTGATTTCAATTTTGTTTGTTTATTTCCGCTGCAATTACCTTCTTGTGAGATGAATTATTAACTGTGTTCATTCTTGTCTTGTACAATTGCAATTTAGATTTGTACGACATCACGTCTAGTTGCGACTTTTCGGTTCTGCCGAACCGGGACGTGACAACGGTCACCGTGTTACATTACACAAGAATACATATCTTGTACTATGCATCCTCTTTCTAAATATATTCCAATATATTCCTTAACATCGAGTCACTCCATCTTTGTGTCGTTAGATCATCGTCCATTAGTTCTGTTCTCCCTGTTCACGTGGCACTTCATCATCCTGGTTGGTATGGTGCTACTATGGATGAGGAAATACAGGTCCAATGGCACATGGACTTTGTTACTGTATCCCAAGGATACTTGCGTGTTAATTGTTGATGGATATTCATTGTCAAGCATATCCACAAGGTATTGTCGAAAGTTTAAAAGCTTGCCTTATTGCGTAAGGCTTTACATAACACTATGGGATATACTATATGAAAACAGTTTCTCTTGTGATACATTTGAACATTGTTCGAGTTCTTTCTTGTGGTAAATTCTTCGAGTTCTTCTCCCATTGGTTGTTAACCGCATATGGTCACTTCGTCAGTTTTAAAAAAATCTCACTGAGACTATATATGAGGAACCTCCCGAGTGCAAGAGGGCGGACGAGAAATCCGTTTATTATCTCCAAAGCCTATTTATGGCCTTAAACAATCTTCTTGGGTTTGGTTTACAAGTTAAGCCATATTCAATAAATTGTTTTTTGTTGAAGTCTCGTTGACTATTCTCTTTATCCTTTATCAACTCCAGGATATGTTAATTCTCTTAGTCTATGTGGCTACCATCGTCATCATCATCAGGGCGTTCACTCCGTCTTTCTAGACATTTCCACACTAGAGACTTGGAGACTTGGGTCGTCTTCAATACATTATTGGTATTGAGGTTGCTCAGTAGAAGGTCCTTCTCTCCTAGTGGAAGTATTGCGTATATCTCTTGGAGGATATTGGTTTTCTGGGTTGCCGCCAACTGACACTCATATGGATCAAATTGTTCATCTCCAATATTAGGTCCACTTCTGATTCACTGCTTCTTCCCAATCTTGGTATATATTTGTCAACTCGTCGTCGAAAGCATCTCCTTACTCTTACTATAGTATTGTCAAACTGTATATGCAGTCTCCTGCAGTGTCTCACCTTTATGTTGTGGAGTGCATTGTTCAGGACTTGAGTAAGTCTCAAGGTCAGGGGCTTCTTTATTGAGCCTATTCCTCCCTTTCTGACTGTCCATGCTGATGCCGATTATGCTGGGTCCTTGTAGCCGCTTCACTCGAGACAAGGTTGAGCTTCAGGAAGCTGGTCTTCATCATCTTCCTACTACCTTTCAGTTAGTCCCGAAGGCTCTTCCTCGACCTTTATTCCTACACTTTCTTTCCAAGCTGGGTTTGATTGGCATCCACGTTCCAGTTTGTGGGGGAGTGTAAGAGAGAGTATATATGTATTCCTGTTTGTTTTATTAGGCTCTTGTTTAGTCCCACATTGCTAGCCATCAAAGTGAGGATCTCATCATCTCGTTTGAATACGTATTCGCTCCATCTAAGGAAATTAATGCATCATGTTAGTCTCTACCAATTTCAACAAGACATCAAAGTACTTTTCTCTTTCATTAAGAACTTGAGTTTATTTGCTGAATGTTGTTCAGTATGTTTTATCATAAACTTTTTATTGTGGTTCACTTTGTACAGGTTCAGCTGTTGGTTTTCCGATGGATAGTCTTCCAAAACTTGCAGATACCCGTGCTACAAACAGTAGAATGACACTTATGCATTATCTATGTAAGGTACGTACAACATTTTCTCCTTTTATAATCAGTGCATATTTATGGATTTTTTCTGCTGTCTAATTAAATATGCTCTAAGACTTTTGAGAATTATGTCCTTAGTTATTGCTGATATCTATCTTGACATGACACACTTCATTTATTTTATTTTAGTTTCTTCTGCTGCCATCGTTTATTTACATCAATTGTCCCTTTAAATCTATAATATCATATGGAAGTCAATTTTTGGATTACTAGTAGTTGACTACATTTCTGACTAAGAGGGTCTAGAAGAAGGATCAACTGAGGAGAGGAGAGGTTTGATGCTGTCAGGTGATAAATTAGGCCAGTTTTTGTGAAAACCTAGTTTATTTGGGACCCTTATGATTCAATTGGATGACATCTTTTTATTTGATGTTTGCAATGTGGGGGAAACTACTAAGTGACTGGTTTATTCGTGTATCAAATGTTCATCTATTTCTTTTACCAATGAATCAAATGCCTTTTCAAGACAAGACTCTTCATCAAGAAGTAGTAGCCAACTATGATGGTTGCATAGTGTTGGAACTTTGAGACATTCACAGCAGAGTCAGAAAGCACAATTTCCTTAAGGTCCACAGGTAGAGGAGCTTGTTACCTCCTCATGGTTGCCACTTGTTCCCTGTATATTTCCCTATCCAGTCATCCATGCCATTGTCTTCTTTGTCATAGCTACCTTGGCTAGGAATGAGTAGTCAAATAGATCTGAGGTCCCCGACGGATCTTGTTTTATTCAAAAGTCAATAGTTTCCAATTTGCATTGGGTCTTGTACGTTAATGTGTTTGGTCGTGTGAATTTTATGACTTTAGTAAGCTTTCATGTCTACCATTACCATTTATTCTAAAGCATAAGCTGTCATGATCATCAGGTCCTTGCCTCAAGTCGCCAGAACTTTTGGACTTCCATAAGGATTTATCAGCCTGGAAGCAGCATCGAAGGTTCAAGAGTTTTGCTAATATATGATGGTCGGAAAATAGTATTGTAAACTGATCTGTTATCTTATTTATACAGGTCCAATTGAAGGTTTTGGCTGAAGAGCAACAAGCCGTCGTCAAAGGATTGGAAAAGGTTGAGCTAGAGCTGACTGCATCAGAAAGAGATGGCCCAGTATCAGAAGTCTTCCACAAGGTACAACCTATTATTCTAGTAGAATATTACCTTATATCTAAATCTTTAAATTCGTCTGATCTTCTCCAAGCAAGATACAACACCTTTACAAGGTAAATATTGTGGAACACTTTTGAGAAGACCTTATACTTCCTCAACCCTGATCAGTTAATGATTAGGCAAGACCATACTTCAAGCATTTCAAGCTGAAGGTCTGAGCTCTGGTATTACACTTTTACCAAAAGTGCTAAGAAATGTTGGCTTTTAGTTCTCTTTACATATTTACACTGGATCCATATATTTACACTGGATCCATATATATATATATATATATATATATATATATATATATCACCAGACAGATTACCTTTACTCTCTCTTTCAGCATATTCAGATCGATTCTTGTTCTACTTGCCATTTTTTCTTACTAAGAAACATTATTGCAACTGATTCGTGTTTAACTGTGTTGCTACTTATAATCTAGTCTTCTATTCTAGTCTCTTATTATATATTTATGTATGCTTTCCTTTTAGACTTTGAAGGAATTTAGTTCTGTTGCCGGAGCTCAAGTTCAATCAATAACGACACTGTACACTGCAGTGGTATGCTAAAATGTTTGTGCTAATAACAGAAATAATGTTTGCTGGTTGATTTTGCAGTCAGCGAGTGTCTTCCCTTCTAAACCCTTTCAAATGCTGACAGGGTAAAATGCAGATGGGCTTGCCGTTTATTTTGGTGAGGATCCTGCCAAATGCCCCTTCGAACAAGGTAAGATTTAGCCATTTATCCTCTTGATTAAGTCATATATTCGTATCTGTGCCAATGAAAATATCTAGAGACATTATTCATTATCTTTCACTGTATATATCATCAAGATGTAATTGTTTGTATACATGCTCACAAGGTGCTTATTTTTCTCTCTTTCATGCATCGACTTGCAATGTTTGTAATTTACATAAGTTCTACTAAAAGGAAGCAGGGAATTTATCCTTCATAAGATAACAACTGGCATTTCTTTTGCAATTTTCTCATTAATTAAACACTTGCAAATTATGTATATCATGAAAAAGGAGAATTATCTTATTTTTATGCTTGTTGTGCAAAAGAACTTCTATCCATGCAAATTTATTTCAGAAATTTTCATACAGAGTAAAGAATTTTAAGGAAATTGTGAAAAAAGTAACAAGTTTGGAAAAATTGCAATTGGGGTAAAGAAACGACATGACTGATGGCGTGTGCTGATCGCTGGGAGAGGAGCGGGCCTCCACACGCCATGGGGGATGGCCTATCGTCATGAGTCGTGGTCCCCCACACTTCAGCCAAGGCAGCCAAGTCTTCATGAACACTCCATAAGTGATGGCGTGCCACCCATGCCCCACACAACAACACTCCATGAGTGATGGCGTGTGTAAGCAACACTCCATGAGTGATGGCGTGCGTGATGACCTGCGTACTAGCAACACTCCATGAATGATGGCTAATCCACATGCACTCCATGAGTGATGGCGTGCCACCCAATGGAGGACGAATAACACTCCATGAGTGATGGTGTGCCACCAATTACTCACCATAACACTCCATGACACTCCATTACTCATGGAGTATCACTCCATCCACACCCCAACACGCCATGAGAAATGTAGTTTCGTTACCCAAATTGAAAATTTTTCAAACTTGTTACTTTTTTCACAATTTCGTTAAAATTCTTTACTCTATATGAAAATTTCTGAATTTATTTTCATATACTTGTATGATGCCTACTTACCAAATGTTAAAATGATACAAATCTACACTTTATTCTAGCAAAAAGACCTAGGGGCATGATCTATTTTTCCCACTCAAAATAGACATCATATGACATGGCTACAACCCTCCACAAGTGCCGAGGGATTTAAGGCCTCACTTTAGAAGACTAATACATTACAGGATAATAAACCGAGTGTGATTAATAAACATACAACATCTAACTTGGCATAACCGACTGAAAATTTCCGATCTTTTTTTCCCTGAAATTGGCTGAAATATGTTAAATGTATAAAATATTGAATATTATTCAATAATATTATAAAAGCAAGTAATAAAAAGTATCTACAACGGGTAAATGATTCTACAATATTGAATATGATTCCGTTCAAAACAAACGGAAAGCGACAAATAATACATAAAATTATGCCTAAATGTATAAAATATTTCTAGTTTATTAAGCAAGTTTATTATTATTTGGCTTTCCGAAACAATGTGCTCAGAATCTGATCTGAAACCGCTGATACAAGGATCCGAAACTGATAAACAAAATGCGAACCTTTCATGAAACTGTATAAATAATATGAAATTATATTTAGACTAATCTACTTTTATTATATTTAATAAAGTTTTTTTTTGTAAAAGAAATTACTGTGTTGTGACCCAATACTCCAAACTCTTGCCCCAAAACCATAATAAATATTGTGAAAACAATTCAACCGAGTAACACTGATGACTAATAGGTATATAATAGTGGCTAATAGTTTCCTTCTCAAAATTTTCAATTATGGATCTAAGTTATTAGAATTTCTAATAAATAGGCATTATGCAGCTCAGTAAATAGCAGAATCCTTTTTTGTCCCTTTGTTTCCATTTCCAATCTGTATATGATATAACGTTGTGAACTTAGTTTGTTTCCAATCTGTATACGTCCCTTTGTTTCCAAGTATACCAGCTACAGTGTAAGGGTGGATAATGTGAACTCAGTTTTTTTTTGTAAAGTTTTAAGTCTTATTGGAGTACGTATTACTTGTTTTTTATTCTCTCATTCTGTTACCGGAGTAACCTCCTTTTGTATTTGGAACTTGTTTGGATAATTATCTAAACGGGGGCGGGGGGTGGTTGGGGTTGTTATTCCCAACATTTTATTTCAAAAAGAAGGTTTAAGTTTGAGCTCAATTTGTTGACTGAAATAGACAAGTTTGAGCTAACTATTATTAATTGAGGACAGTATCACTTATGAGCTGCTTTGAAGTGCACTACAATCTCTCTGTTTATACTATTTTTACCATTTTACTGTATGACTTTGGATCATCTCTCCCTACATTCCTTCTAGAATAATCAATGGTAGACGTAAGTTCTAGTTTTACTTGCATACCTTTCTGCCATCTTACTGATTTGACAATAAAATGACCTCTTTGTCTATATCATCGTCAGTTACAATATTTTTTGTATCATTCTTCATGTGATATTATTCTGCATAAAAAATATTATTGCAGTTATTGCCACCCTTCTTAATTTCGTGCAATTGTTTCGGGGGGCACACGAGGAGAACTGCAAGCAGGCAGAACTTGAGAAGAAGAAAGCCCAGAAAGAGGCTGAAGCAGAAAAGTCCAAAGAAGAAAGTCCAATGAAGAGAAATGCCAGATGACCCCCAATATACACTAACCTACTAACCTTGGTGGGGGGCTCAGTTCCCTTTTGCTTGGAAATCCATGCTCGCCTTGTTTGGTGCAACCAGGATTACGCACCAAGGCTCGTTCAAGGAGCAGCAGAGCCAGAGCCAGAGCCAGAGCCGACGTCCGTCCAGGCATGCCCTAAAAGTGTTTTCAATTCCTCTCAGTCCTGCGGTGGAAGAAAAGAAAAACAGTCTGCTCTGAAACACGATCGCCCTAGCAGGATAGCCACGGAGTGGGGCTCTTCTCTTCTCCGGGATTCATTGATGTGGTTTTCTTGGCTTAATTCTTCTTTCGGACCATGTGGTGAAACTTACATCCTTTCTTTTACTTGATCCCGCTTCTATAACAATACAATTTTTTTTTTTTTCTTTTCTAACTTGATCTCTCATGGATTCTATCTACAGATATTTTTGAGGCCATGGCTGATACCTCCTGGCTAATGCAGAGGCCCAACCCGACCCTGTGTACAGTTCTAACTCCACACTAGCTTTGTACATTTGATAGGTTTCAGTTTTACTTATTAACTATTAAGTTTCAGTTTAGATGCAGGCAGGAGTAGATTAGAAGCTGTTGTACAAAAGGAAAGGTAAGGATGTGAAAAGCACAATTTTCTTTGTTGTACATTATATTATATGTAAATTTGTAATATAAAATGTAGCTCAAGCACCAAGTCATCAAATTTTACCAAACGAGAACCATTTTTGTGGAAATTTTAATCCATTTTGTGCTGTACTTCTCTGCGATGACGACAAATGATCATATTTGCTTCACAAATTGGATTTATGTCATATTGTAGTTGTGCTAAAGGTTACTGGCAAACTACTCTGCTTAGCCTAAATTGTTTCAGAAACTGTGTCAGATGGGTGATACTATACCAAAATCTGCTGTAGAATATGAATATAGTGACACGATACCAAAATGAGAGCTGCTACTTTGCCCGCCTGTGGGCGTGACCGCGGGTGGCCGGCCCGGAACATGCAAGGGGGGGGGGGGGGGGGGGGGGGGGCGCAATGGGAGCCTGCCATGTGGGCACGGGCCACCTGCGGTCACGTCCACTGGCGGGCAAAATAGAGATTCCCGAAATATTTTTACTAAAATGGAAGCTCTCGTGTTCTCGTATCTATCATTAGTTGATATTGGGTGTAACTACTACTATATGAATCTTCTACAAACTCAAATTTGCTGTGTACCTCTCTCAAGAGCTGGCAAGAACATAGAAACCGAATGGCCAATACAACGCGTCTAAGCCCATTTTCTTCAGCTAGCTCTGTGCTGGAAGATCGATATTAAGCGCAAATCCGACTTTTTTTTTTTTTGTTTGTTTGTTTGCTTCTAACTGCACACTTGTCTAATTCTGGTTCTAGCTCTAGCTGATCATCCTCCCAACTCTGTTTGCAGCTCTTGTAAAACAAGCAACTAGCGATGATTTCAAGAACGACGAGTATGGAATGGATGTAAGCGATCGTGATGCCCTCCGACACGATCAACGCACTGAGCCTGCCGGAGAGGCGGTACGGTCTCATCACCCGGTACCGGAACAAGGCTTCGACCGCAGCCATCGCCAGGTTGGTAGGCAGAGCCAGGGACAGCACGGTCGCGGCCCTGCCCCTGACGAGCGCGCAGGCCTCGACGACAGGGAGGTAGCCTCTGCAGTTCTCCGCAGTCGACACAGCGGTCGCCAGGTTGCACGTCGCGACGGCGTTGGCGACGGCTACAGAGTAGAGGAGGGCGCCGAGGAGGAGGAGAGGGGCGGTCGAGGGCTGCAGGCCGAGGTACTCGGCAGCGTTGAAGAGTAGGAAGAGGAGGGAGAAGGTCGAGGCGTTGGCGGAGAGGACTAGAAAGGAGTTGAAGAGTTGGGTTAGGAGGAGAGGGGGGTTGAGGCGGCGGAGAAGGGAGGAGAACGGAGGCGGCGGTTGCCTGCGAATGGCGGTTTGGGCGACGGATGCTTTGGCTAGAACGAGGAAGGTGAGGGTGAAGGGGAGGGCGAATAAGGAGGAGAAGATGGATCGGGAGAGCACGGGGATGGCGAGGGAGCTGAAGGAGTGAGGGAAGGATGCTGCTTCGAACAAGGACCGGAGACGGGAGGAGATCATATTGGAACGGAGGGCCTCCGCCGAGGAGGAGGAGGCGACGAGAGCCTCCGAGAAGAGAACGGAGGCCGATACGGGGAAGACGAGGAGGGCGGCGACGGATGTGTAGGAGTGGTAGCTGCGGAGGAAGCCATGGATGGAGCTCCTCAGCAACTTGGTGGCCTCTCCTCCCATGGTAGTGTTTGTGATGCTTTGCAAATGGTGAGAGGGAATGGCAAGTACTGTTATATATATATGACATTTTTTTGGATGAGTGATAGGCCAACTACCAAAACCAACTTAACCACATAGTCGGGCCTACTTCTGCGAAGTGTTTTTTTTTTTTTACCAACGTCTTTGTATACATATATGTTAATTAAATATCCGGACAATTTATGTTAACTGTTCCTATGTTTTATACTTATTTATTTATAAAAAATATTCCTACTTTAAAACTAATCACACAGACTATCACTATAATTTATATTTTCTATAGAAACCTATAAAACTAACTACCTCTATATTTTACTGAAATTATATTAAAAAAGGATGGTAAGTATAATTATTTTTGAAATATGAATAGTCCATGTAATACTCATGAAACATAGGAAGATATGTGTATTTATTTCTAAACATCCACAACTTTCACATTTTTAACTAAATATCCAGAACTTTTATCTTTTAAGGACCTTTTATCCAATATATATATATATATATATATATATATATATATATATATATATATATATATATATATATATGGGAGCGGATCGGGAGCCCCGTCCGCGGAGCCCCGCCGAAGCCCCGCCCTCCCTTAGCCGTTGGATCGCGCGGGCGGGGGCGGGCCCCACGCGGGGCCCCGCGCGATCCGATGGTGCGGGGGGGGGGGGGGGGGGGGGGGGGGGGGGGGGGGGGGGCTTCGACGGGGCTCCGCGGGCGGGGCCTTTGATCCGCTTCATATATATATATATATATATATATATATATATATATATATATATATATATATATATATATATATATAAGTCAATGACCTCTAGCTCAAGTGGTTAGAGTGAGGCACATCCTCTCAAGATGTTGCAGGTTCGAGCAACGGAAGAAGCACATTTAATTTTATGTGGAGGAATAAATATAAATGCGGGTCGGATACAGTGAGATACAATTGCTGGCGCGGACCTTCGGATCGAGTCTGATACGGTGAGATACAAGTATGGATGCGGACCTTCGAGCCAAGATTATATATATATATATATATATATATATATATATATATATATATATATATATATATATATATATAATTTTTACCTTCCGTTAGTTTGACCAGTAGTTTACCACTATACTAATAACAAATATCATTTTAAGACTATTTTACACATGATTTTTTCTTTCTTTCTTCACTCTTTATTTTTTTAAGGCATGAAAATAAATTGTTCTCTTTTTTTTATTTATATAAAAAAGAATAAAATGCAAATAAAATAAACACAAAAAATTGGTAGGAATAGGTGGGCAGTGACGGACTAGGGTTAAGTTTTCTTTTCTTTTTATTATTTTGTTTATTTTATTATATTTATTTTGTTTCTTTTAATTTGTTTTCGAAATATGTTGGTCTATTTTAAAGTAGAAGCTAACAAGAGGCATTAAGTTGCTAACAACCCAATAATTTAGTTGTCAATAAATTATTTTTAAATTTTAGTTACAAAAACGTAAAACTTCAGACTACTTAGTTGCAAATAAGTCATACAAGTCTTGTTCATATTTATCAATTGATTACTACAGCTCTACCACAAAATCATCACTCAACATGACATTGGAAAATTTGACCATTTTGTTTCTATGTTTTTTGGGAAATGTTTGGTTTACAACCAAACTTTTACGTTTGTACTAAACAGATAGATCACTCAACATGTTTTTTTCCCTCCATCTGAGTACTTTTAAGTTTGTACAAAACAGATTGATATAAAACCAAAAACCTATGCTTTCAAGGGGCAAGCATGAGTGTATTGTCATGTGATACTCAAGGGGTGAGCATCGGTTCGGTTCGGTTCAGACCGAACCGGTAAAAGCAAAACCGAACATGAACCGAACCGGTAAATCTGAAGACCGAACTGAACCGGATTGATTGAAAACCGAACTTGAACCGAACCGAAATAAATCGGTTCGGTTTTTTTCGGTTCAGTCGGTTCATGGGCTTTCATACAATGGGCCGGCCCATTACAATTGGACATTAAAATTATTCAGTCTCTCCCAGGGTAAAAATAACAAAGTCCATATCAAATATGACAAGAATAATGCCAGTACCAGATCCATCTCAAGATTCTCAACTCAAAATAGAAGAAAAATGCAGTATCAAATAGAAGAAATACAGCACAGCAAGACAAATGCAGTATCAAAATAGATTAACCATTATAATTTTTCTGCCACTATCAGTATCAGCCATTCAGGCTTTCATAAAGAAAAATGCAGTATCAGATCCATCTCAATTCTCAAGTTTGAAACACAAGCCTCTTTCAAGGAACTTCTACAGTTCTAGTAAATACTAAATACTAATGTCTAAATGAACAAGTTATATACAAGGCATTTCCAGTTTAAACACAAGCCTCTTTCAAGCCTCTTTCAAGGAACTTCTACAGTATCAGATCCATCTCAGACTTGAGAGGGGGGTTGCTCCAGGTCCAGGGGCCAGGGCTAGGCTCCAGTTCCAAAAGAAAGCTTCAAAATCCTCTTCAACTGACAGAGCTGAGAGCTGCATCCTGCAAACACCAAAAATAGAAGACAAGGAAAGAAAGTATAATATGGCTCAGATGGCTTATTTTTGCATCATTGACTGATAGTATGATGCCATGTAGTATCAAATACACACTTTCTCAAGCCGTAATCATCATTGCCACTTTCTAGTTTAATATGTTAGTAAAATTTTGAAGAAAGGCAATAAATAACTATTCACAAATGGCTGCAGTTCATGCACAAATGGCTGCAACAATTGCCTCGCCACTAGCTGCATTGAATGCCACGCCACTGCAAACAGAGATCCTGTCATGCACAAATGGCTGCAGTTCATGCACAAATGGAATATTACAAATACAAACAGAGTAGAAGCAGTAAACTAGAGAGCATATCATGCACACAAGTGACACAACTCAAGCAATCAGCATAGTGAATGGAATTACATACTGATACTGCTAGTAGCAGCAGTAAAAGACTGGAAGAAAATTGACACTTGACAGTGTTGACACTGCTAGTAGAGCAATCAGCATAGGAAATGGAATTACATACTTCTTTGACTCCAAAATTAACAGAGTAAACTAAAGAGCATAATTAGGTTTTTCCACCACAGTAATCAGTATCCAGCATATAGAGTAGCAGGCAAAATAACATTCCCATAGAGTTTAAATAGAATATTACAGACATTTGATAACTGAAACTTGTTTCCAAGTAATCAAACCTCGCTTGTTGATGTTGACGCCACAGTTAACCTACCCAAATCTAATCATAAGAGGAAAAAAATGAACAAGTTAAAACGCAACTACAACGAAATTGGAAAATGTAATACAAGTTATTAAAATTAAATTACCCATTTCAAGTTTGTAGACGTCCTCAAAATCCTCTTCAATAATAGACACAATGGGTCGATCCGAAGGCCCCCTAAACCAATCTTGACAACAAATAAGGGCTTGAGCAATTTTGGGAGTCAAAGAGCTCCTATAAGCATCAAGGACACGACCACCCGTACTAAAAGCCGACTCGGAAGCTACGGTAGATATGGGAACGGCCAAGACATCTCTAGCCATCTTTGAGAGGATCGAAAAACGAGGAGAATTAAGCTTCCACCATCCCAAAAGATTAAAATCATCACTTTCATCATCTTCATCATCCACGGTACTCTCATCTAGGTAACGGTCAAGCTCTGATTTAGTATCATCACCTCCTAATTCCATCTTATGCTTCTTGAATTGGACCTTCATGAACTTTTTCAATTGCAAGGATGCCACCGGCTGATTTTCACTAGGAGTTTGAACTCTATCACTAGAAGTGCCACCAACTTGAGAAGTGCTAATGTTTTTGTACTCATTAAACATAGAGTACGCAACGAATTTCACTTTCTTTTTCATGGAATCGCTCTTTTCCAAACCATGTAGTTGATCAAGAGCATACTCCACGTACTCCAACTTATGTCTTGGATCAAGAATTGGTGCAATAAATATAATCATATTCATCTTTTCGATATCACCCCAATACTTATCATACTTCTCCCTCATTTTATCGGCCATGGTAGCTAAGTCAAAGTCACTACTCTCTTTTGAAGTGCGCAATAGAATATCGATTGATGTGATTTCATCAAAGAAGTTATTGCAAGTGACATACAAGGAACCGGAGATACGCTTTGTGAGTTCATAAAAGTGTTCAAGAAAAGTGCATAATCTTCTTGCATTAGACCAATCTTCATCAGTAGGATACCCACCGTGCTCAGCTAGCTCTACTTTGAACCATGGATCAATAGATACAAATCTCTCAAAGGCACTCTCAAACCTTTGAGCCGTGTCTAACATAAGAAATGTAGAATTCCAACGGGTGCTAACATCAAGACACAATAGCTTCTTGCTTTGTATCTTTTCGGCTTCAACACACTCCTTAAATTTCTGGAATCTACTAGGAGAGTGTCTCACATATCTTACTGTATTTCTAACACGAGATACGCTTGAAGACATCAACTTCAAACCGTCAACCACAACGAGATTTACAATATGAGCGATGCATCTCATATGTAAATACTTGCAATTAAGAATGCTATTTCCCCAATTTTGTATTTTCTTGCTCAAGTAAGAAATAGCAACATCGTTAGAACTAGCATTATCAACTGTGATAGTAAATACCCTATCAATACCCCAATCAAGCAAACATGTCTCTACCGCTTTCCCGATGGCCTCCCCTTTATGAATGGAAATTGGACAGAAATTTATGATTTTTTTCTTCAATTCCCAGTCATCATTTATGTAATGTACTGTAAGACACATGTAATTTATCTTCTGTAACGATGTCCATGAATCCGTAGTTAGACAAACCATTTGTTTAGACTCTCTCAAAAATGTTTTGAACTTACTCTTTTCAATAGAGTAAATATCGAAACAATCTCGTGCCACGGTCCACCTCGATGGAATACGAAAGATTGGACACGCAACACTCATAAAGTTTCTAAACCCTTCACATTCAACCATCCGAAACGGAAGCTCATCAATAATCACCATACGTGTCAAAGCTTTTCTGACTTCATCTTGATTAAATTTCCAACTAGTTAGTATCTTATCCGTGCCCTTTGCATTTGGTTGCAAGTTTAGTATTGACTGAGTAGAGTCATGGTTTCTTGGATTCAAAGGACATGCAATCCAATGATTTTTTACAGTGGTTGTCCCGTTTAATTTGCTATGACAATGATATTCTTTCTTACAATGCTTGCAACTAGCTTTTGGACGACCTTCCGCATCCAAAAAACTATTAAAATCTATCCAAAACGCTGCCCATTTTTTGGTAGACTTTCTAGTAACCCGAAGACTCGGATTAGAATTGGAGATTGGCTCATTAGTGGCCTGAGAACTAACTGGTGGCTGAGGTGGATCACCTTCGTGCGACATCTAAAAAAACTATGCTATCAAAATAGGAACTACAAATATGAAATTTCATAGAAATGTAGAAATACGCACATTGCACGAATATGAAGTTGTTGCCATTGATGGAAGCTACCTAACAAACATCACATAATTAAATTATAACCTGTCTAACCTTGACCTAACCCTAAACTGACATGTCCCTGTGCCGTGTGCACTAAGCCCAGCAACATATTAACTAAGTATAAAGTGTATACTATAAACCCAGTAACGTTGCAATTATGCAAGTATAACCCAACACTGAATAATAGGTCTGCACTGATGAAACTGCAAACTGATTTATAAACCCAGTAACATTGCAATTATGAAACTGTAAACTGATTTATAAAACTGCAAACAACAAACTGCAATTATGCAAATAAACTGCATCATGATACAAATATGCAATTTAGTTCTTCCCATGATGGAATACTGCAAATTATGCAAACTGCAAATTATGCAAACTGCAAACTGCAAATTATGCAAACTGCACACTAATTTTTTTTATTGCAGTTGGAAAGTTTTAAAACTGCAAACTCCCAATATAAAACTGCAAACTCCCAATATAAAACTGCAAACTCCCAACATAATTTACTGCAAACACATAATTAAATTTTGGCAGCTAACAGAGTTTTTTCCTCTCATTTTTTGCATTGGCAAATTTTAGCAGCAAACATAGCAAGCAACCCTGCTGAACAATACAGAACAATATTTCGAGAGACCAATATTGAGAGACTGGTTAGGAAAAAATTAACTTACAGTGAGTTCAGACAGCACAGCAAGCCAGCAAGTGAGCGAGGGACCTGAACAATACAGAAAAATAAGGGAAAATTTTAATTTAATCAGTAATTTACTGTAAAAATTTAAATACGAGAGAGAAAGTAAAAAATTTACTGTAAAAAAACTAATTTACTGTAAAAATTGTTAATTTCTTACCAGATCTAGGTCAGATGAGCGACTTCCGGTCCCCTTTGAGAGATCTAGGTTAGATCTGAAAGATCTAGGTCGGATCTTCACAGATCTAGGTCCGATCTTCACAGATCTAGGTCGGAAATTCACAGATCTAGGTCGGATCTTCACAGATCTAGGTCGGATCTTCACAGATCTAGGTCGGAAATTCACAGATCTAGGTTAGATCTACAGGAGTCGGGAGAGGCAGCCGTTCTTCTCCACGAGAGCAGGAGAGAGAGAGGCTCAGGAGAGGGAAAAGACGAGAGGGTTCTCGAAGCGGCGGAGAGAACAGAGAAATGAAGCGGCAGGAGAGAGAAAGGTAGGGCTCATCTGCTTCTGATGATGAGTTTTATATTAGGGTTTTCTGGAGGGGTATTTTAGTAATCTAATAATTAAAAAAAAATTCGGTTTTCGGTTCGGGTCGGGAACCGTATTCCCAACCCGTAACCCGAACCGTTAACCGCTTAATTCCCTCACTGAAACCGACCCCCGACCCGTTTAGAAAAAAACCGACCCGAACACTCTAAACGGGTCGGGTCGGGTCGGTTTCGGTGTAAAAACCGAAATCTGCTCACCCCTAAATTACTCACTTTTCCCAGTTTTTGCTTTTATGTTAGAAAATATTCTTGGCCCAGAAGTTAAAAAAAAACTTGGGTCATAGGCAAATATTAGTAGGTAAACTGTCGATCACGGAATATCTGGCTATGTCAACTTCAAGTTAATTATGGCGCGATGCCAGCTCGACAGAGATCTATCGATTCCTGAGGTTGGATGAGCTTGTCAAAGAACATCAAGATAGAGACATCCTAGGGGCTCGCTCGATCTGACGGTTGAGGGAGAAGCGGCGGGACTTTAACGGGAGAGCTCTGAGGGAGAGTCCCGCGGAAGCCACGTCCGCCCCTCGATCGAGATCTATCGATTCCTGAGGTTGGAAGAGCTTGTCATAGAACATCAAGATAGAGACATCCTAGGGACGATCCGATGGTAGAGGAAGAAGCGGGGCTTTGAGGGAACTCCCGATCCGCTTCCACACACACACACAATATATATATATATATATATATATATATATATATATATATATATATATATATATATATATATATATAAGAGATGGGAGCGACAGGCGACGGCACGGGAGCGCTAGGGCATCCGCGTGGACCGCCCCCGCGACCGCCGGAGCCCCTAACCGGCAGCGGGAAGACCCCGGCCAAGCCGGGCGGTCCCTCCCCTGGCGCTGGGGGGGGGTCGGGAACACGATCGGGGGGGTCGGGCGGACCCCCCGCTGCTGGCGAGCGCACATGTGCACCCCCAGGCGGTGGGGGGGAGGAGAACAGGGGGGGTCGGGTGGACACCCCTGGACCGTCGACGACCCCCCTAGGCGGAGGGGGGGGTCGGGTTCCTCGGGTGTTGGATCGGGTTCCCTTCACGCGGTGACGGGGAGTTCGAACCTGTTGCGAGGAGGTCCCATTGATCCGAACTTTAAATTCGGATCATGTTCTGGAGCGCTAGGAAGCCAAACGGAGGAAGGTGGCTGGACGACGGTTACACGCCGTCGAGTGGCGAAACCCGGTAGGAAGATGGGAGGCGGACAAGGTAAGGTTAGGGATCAACGTCCTGTTGGCCGCCAGACCGGGTCTGGATCTCGGGCATCTGGCCGGGGTCCGGAGATGCCTGCTGGGAGATCGGTGGGTTGGCGGCCTAAGGCGACTGCGGCGGCCAAAGGGAAAAGTAAGGTGGTGGTCCCGGATGTTCAGGGATCCGGGAGTTCTCGTCCGGTGATTTTCCCGAGGCATACTGAGTCGTCCCCCCGGCCTGCCGGAAGGTCCTGGGCCGAGATATGCAAACCTGTGGGTCCGAAATCTCCCTCCTCGATGTAGTACGTCCCGCCTATCAAGGTTGGAAGGGGGTTCCGGGCTGTGTTTCCTGCGGAGGAGATTCAGAAGGTGACAGAGTACTGGGAGAATACCCTCGTCCTGTATGTCTTGGGCAACAAGTCTTTCTACGGGCAGATCCGGGGCTATGCAGCGCGTGTCTGGCAGCCTAAGGGGAGTACGGAGTTCTATGCTCGTAAAAATAGCTTCTATTATGTGAAGTTCGGGCTGGCGGAGGATGTCGCTAGGATCCTCCAAGGCGGCCCCTGGACGTTCGACGACAGACTTATCATTCTCAAGGAGTGGACTCTGGAGCTGCGATGCGAGAGGGAAGTTCTGAATGCCATCCCAGTTTGGATTCGATTTCCTGAGCTCCCGGTAGGATTTTGGAGTATCCCCTTGTTGATGCGGCTGGCTAGTTTAGTGGGCACTCCGATCAAGGCAGATGAAGCCACTACCTTTCGGACGCGGTTGATGTACGCTAGGGTTTTTGTGGAGATTCGTGCAGGGGGGAGCTTCCGGAGATGGTGGAGTATGAGATCCCTTCTAGGGAGGTTCTTACCCAGAGGGTGGAGTATGAGTGGGTTCCACCTACTTGTACACGATGTTCCTGCTTCAGGCATCTGGCCAGTGCTTGCTCGAAGGTTGGCCCTCCGGTGGAGCCTAGTTCCCCTCCTCGTGAGGCTCCCGACGTCCCCTGTGATATGGATCTCAGAGATGATAGCAGAGCGAAGGTCTTGGAGGGGGAGGACACTAATCGGGTGCGGGAAGGCGGGCTGAGCCTCGTTGTATCGACCCAGCTGGCTCCGACGGGTGGGGTGGTGGCCACTTGCCCGGGGCAGAGTAGCATAGTTACCAGAGGTATGGTGGCGACGGAGACTGAGACACGAGGGGAGGGTGGACCGTCTGGTGGACAGGTTTACTGTAGGAAGAGACGTGCTGTCGGCCTGTTACGAGATGGTTCCTCCATGGAGGAGGGACGTACTACAGTCAGAGAGGAGACGTTGTGTGTTGACAATCCAGGCTGGGCGTTGGTGATCTCTCAGGGCGTTCCCCAACAGACAGGTCCGACTGGAATGGATGAGGATTCTTTAGCGACGGCTGCGGCACCTTCCCCAGGTGTCGTTCCGGGAGTTACTATGGGGGCCCCCACCTCTCATTAATTAATGGACATTATCGTCTGGAATGTGAGGGGGGCGTGTTCGCTAGGGAGGTGGAGAGAGATCTGTGGGGTGCTCAACAGGGAGCGTTATGACATTTCTGTTATTTTAGAGTCCAAGATCAAAGGTGAGAAGACTCTTACTCGTCGGACCCCTTCTCATTAGGCCCAATTGCACAATCTGGCCCTTTGCGACATGGCCAGAATTTGGGTTCGCTGGAACCTGAAGAGCTGGGACGGTGACTTGCTCTTGTTGACAGAGCAGCTGATTGCCATCTCATTCGTGAACAAGGGCGGCTTTCGGTTCTTGCTAGGGGCTGTCTACGGCCACAATGACAGAAGGAGACGGGAGTCCTTATGGAGCGACATCTCCCGTATTTCATCTGTTGCTGACTCATCTTGCCTTCCGCTTCTCTTGATCGGGGACTTCAATGCCCTTCTGCACCAAGGAGAGAAGCTGGGTGGCCGCCCGGTTCCGGATTCTATACTCTATGATTTCCAGAGATGCCTCATGCTTGCGGGGCTGCGGGGTCTGTCTCGCTCAGGCTGCATCTGGACTTAGGACAACAAAGCAACTCATAATAGGGTTGCTTGTCAGCTTGATCGAGCCCTGGGCAATGGGGAATTGTTCCGTCACTTCCCCAACACTTCAGCTGAGGGTCTGGCAGCTGGGACGAGCGATCACTCCCCCATCAGGGTTGGCTTTACTGCTCGGTCTATAGGGAAGTCCCGGCCGTTCAGGTACAACAACAGTTGGTATCTCTCGGAAGGCTACCTAGAGGCTGTCGCTGAGGGGCTCTCTAGTGATCAGGAGGGGACGGCTCAATTCTGTTTGGTTCGTCGTCTCAAGGCCACGAAGAGAGCCCTTAGAGTTGGGTGAAGGGGCTTCCCAAGTCCACCTTAGAAGACAAGGAGGTGGAGTTGCGTACATTACAACAGGATATGCAGACTGACATTCTTAATGGGGACCTGGCAGCTAGAGAGAAGGAGCTGATTGGCAAAGTCAACATCCTGAGGCTACAGAAGGAGATTTGTCACGCCCCAGAACCAGAATACTGGAGAGCAGGGGCAGACATAGCCAGCTACGTATAACGAAATGGAATCCACACCGCTATACGGTCACGACTGTCTAGATATGTGAGGGTTTCACTACAATCTATCAGTCTCTTAAGGTCATAAAATAGCCTATTGTCTCAATCTCAACCAACTAATAGTAGTTACAAGATATCAGACCACCAAATACACAATAGTAAGGCGTCCCATACATTATATATTCGGAATGATCATGAAGCTAGTCGTTACAAAATGTGAGGACTAGCAAGAGTTCAGTCATACATGATCAACCCCCGGGGCTTGTCAATCATGTCACAGCCCGTAGGCAGACAGTAAGTAAGTACAATCGAGCTAACACTTGCTCGTCGGATAAACGCCTCAAAAGAATAATTTACAATATTACAGTGGAAAAACAAAAAAAACCCACTCGATGCCCTAGTTACGCCTGGTGACCACCATCGGGCTGGAAAGCAGGGAGATCCTTTGGTGCTGCTCCGGTATCTGGCCATACAAAACCAGCTGGGTCAGACCCCAGAAAGAGCAAGTGCCACAAAGGAGGCTTCACTTAAGAACTAAAACCAACAAATCATTATCATTCAATACATAAGAAAACAACAATAAATAACACAGATTGAGGTTTGTGCACTACCAATTCACTTATCCCAATCAGAGAAAATAATTAAGTGAAGCATCATTGACATACGATAACTGGAGAATCATGCTAAATAAAATATAGCTGGACAATATATGAAAAGAAGACGAAGGTACTATTTCGGAAGCCAGGTTACAATCCTTAAACCAAACAAGGACCGAGATTGTAACCCTTCGCCTGAACAGAACTTAGTCTCTGATCATTTATTGCTAAAGGTGACAATCATTAAGGTAAAAAGGAGAGAGTACAATGATAAAAGTGACAATGAAGAGTGCAATACGCTAGAGTGTCAATAGAGTACAATCGTTATAGTGACAATCTGGAGTGACCATCATTCAATCATTCTGGTACAATCTTGCAATCAATCAATTCTAGACAATACTATACTGGACTAGACTCCATCCAATCAATCACGACCAATCATTGCCTACGGCTTTCTACATTAACTAACTAGGGTTATCACAATCCTAGTTACTAGCAAGATGCAATGAGATGCTCCAAGTAGCCACAGGCCCTGCAGCTATCCAGGTTATCCAGGCAATCATTATAGTGACAGTTTAGAGAGTATAATGCATTAGAGTGACAATAGAGTTCAATCATTTAAGTGACAATGGTGGGTGCCCCACATAACAGTAGACTGGAAATGTGCCCTACTCGTCGGCAGGCTACAAGTCCAAACATTTGCGGCCGAAATAACGGGATCGCCTGTAACTGGGGAACATCTCTTCATGACTAGTGAATTATTCTAGTCATTAACCTTAGTCCATTTCAGTAGGTACTCCTGACCGTGGTACTCAGGAGTCCCCTCCTAGACATGATGCAAGACAGGACTGAATTATTTGTACAAGCACAATCGCCCACGGTGTCAGGATTAATTATACAGGTCATGTCATGTCAGGTAGCCGTCGCAACAGCTATTCAAGATATATCAGGTCAGATTATCATGCCAAGTGTACTTGTCAGGAGTGCGCCACGACGGGCCACTATCAGGTCATGTCAGGTTATTATGTCAGGAGTGCACCACTACGGGTCACTATCACGTCATGCTCAATTATCAATTCCAAACATATCAAGTAAATTCGTAATTATCAAGTTCAGGACAAAAGGCGTAAGGATATAAAATGGACGTTAAATATCTAATAAAATATCAATATACAGGGCTATAGAAGATCCAGGATAAGTAGGGTCAGGTCCAGTTGTGCCTAAACATCAGGTTGCGCCTGAGTCAGACTGCGCTCAAGTCAGGCTACGCTCAAGTCAGGCTACGCTCAGGTCAGGCTACGCTCAGGTCAGCGTATGCAAGACATACGCCTCCAAAAGGCAGCGTATGTACTCCATACGACTCCTCATCAAGGCAGCGTATGAGGTCCATACGACTCCTTGTCAAGGCAGCGTATGAGGTCCATACGACTCCTTATCAAGGCAGCGTATGCAAGACATACGCCTCCAAAAGGCAGCGTATGAGTCAGACTGCGCTGCGCTAAAGAGCGCACGCAGCTCAGTGGCGCAAGCTAAAAAGCTCGTGCACACTGCTCACTGTCTTCTCCAAATCAGCCTTCTCTAGTCCTTCGGTAAGGGGACCAGCACCAGCACCAGTGCAGCAGCAGTACCAGCCTCCGAGGCCATTACCGTCTCAGACCCAAGTATTCCAGCAGCAGGGACCCCAACAGTATGCCCTGGTCCAAGCTCAGATTCAGAACCGGTAGAGAGGTTCCTAGCAGGATATCTTTCCTCTTTCTCGTGTCTTCGATTTTCTTGCTTACATACATGATTGCATGATTGATTATTTAGTATAGCTTGCCTGTGATTAGTATAGCTTGTCCTTGCATCTCTAGCCTCTTGATTAAATTCCGAGGACGGAATTCTTTTAAGGTGGGTAGAGTTGTAATGCCCATATCTCGTATTACGTATTTGGAATACGTGTACATATTTTGACCCGTATTGCATGTCTCCCTGCTTGAATTATTCTAGCATTTTATTGATTTGGTTTATTCTTGGGTTGGTTCGGCTTGGCTTGGTTTGCTTTGGTTCATCATGAACCAAAGGTGAACCCTCCTACCTACCACCACCCTCCTTATTTATAACCTCCTTCCTTTTCTCTCTCATCATTATTTCCTTCCTTCTTCATTTACTCTCCACCATTACTTCTCCAACCACCAGGAGGGAGAGAGAGGGAGAGCTTAGGCAAGTACAAACTTGCTTTATGATGGATCTCATGTTTTATTGTTCCATTCTCTTCCTTACTAGATTCTAAGCCTCTTTAGAACTGGAAGTTTTCGATTTTGATGGTTATATTTTTGTAGATCTAAGTTTCAAGTTCCTTCTTGTTTAGTTTTCTTGGTTTTGATCTCTAAAAACTTGGTATTTCCAAAAACTAGTGGTTCTATGTTGTAGAGAATTCAATTTCATACGGTTTTGGCTTTTGTTCCGCTTGATTTCGACTCCGGATGAGGAAGTTATGGCCATTACAAGTTTTCGGAACTTTCATGGCTGAACTTGCTGTTTGGGGACGATGAACCCCATGCGCCCGGGAGGCTATGCACTGGGAGGCCATGCGCCGTGAAGTCCCGACAATGCATCCCTTAACTCCGAGCGTGTCATGCGCGTAGGTTTCCTACGCGCATGTACTGAAGACGCAACGTGAGTTTCTCATACGCCGATTGTGCAGGAATCCCATGCGCCGATTTGTGCAGGAATCTCATGCACCGATTTGTGCAAGAATCCCATGCGCCAATTCGTGCAGGAATCTCATGCGCCGATTGTGCAGGAATCCCATGCGTCAATTTGTGCAGGAATCTCATGCGTCGATTCGTGCAGGAATCCTATGCGCCGATTGTATAGGAATCTCATGCGCCGATTCGTGCAAAAATTTCATGTGCCGATTCGTGCAGGAATCTCATGCGCCGATTTGCGCAGGAATCCCATACGCCGATTCGTGCATGAATTCCATGCGCCGATTGTGCAGAAATCCCATGCGCCGGAATTGCTATATTTTTGCTGTTTTGCCTGTTTAAGTTGTTTTGTAGCTAGAATCTTGAAAAACTCAAAACGTGAAAGTTGTAGATCTTTTTCTTGGCTTCAAGAATATGTCACTAGTTATTTTAAGCAAGTTTCTCTCATTCATGATAATGTAAGGAAAGAACACGATAGTGGCCTGTTAAGGCGCACTCTTGACAAGTACCAAGTGGACATGGTAATGCCTGATAGTGGCCCGCCGTGGCGCACTTCTGACAAGTATACCTGACATGATATACCCTGATATGCTGTTGCGACGACTAACATGACATGACATGACTTGATAAGTATAAACAACCTGGACACCGTGGACGATTGTGCTTGTGCAATAAACCAGTCTTGTCTTGCATCATGCTTAGGATGGGACTCCTGAGTACCACGGTCAGGGGTACCTACTGAAATGGACTAAGGCTAATAACTAGATTAACACAGTAGTCATGAAGAGATTTTCCAGCTACAGGCAATCCCGTTATCTGGGCGCCCCACTTGGGATCTGTAGCCTGCCGACGAGTAGGGCACATTACCAGCACACTGTCATGTGTTGCACCCTTATTGTACTAATATTCGACCTGGATAACTTGGATGGTCTGCAGGGCTTGTGGCTGTAGAATAATTTTATTACATCTTGCTAGTAACTAGGCCTGTGATAATCCTAGTTAGTTAAAGTATCAAGCCGTACTTATTGCTTGGCCGTGAATGAATGAATGGAGTCTAACCCTGTCTATTCTTGCCTCGATCCTGTACAAGATTGTTACATGACATGATTACTTGTGCTTGCTTTAACAATAAAGATCAGGGGACCAGTTCTGTTCAGGCGAAGGGTTACAACTCCGGTCCTTGTTTGGTTTACGGGTTGTAACCTGGCTCCCGAAGCAGTTCTGTGTTCTCTCTTCGTTTATTGTCTTGTTGTACCCCATGACATGCTCGACATGCTTTACCTTACTTCGAGATCGTGATTATTTACACTAGCCTTATTGATAAATGGTAGGGATACCAAGTTTCGTTCAGATGAAGAGTTACAACCCCGGTCCTTGTTTGGTTTACGGGTTGTAACTTGGTTATCTGAATAGTCCCATGGTTATCTCATCGTATATCACCTGCCATGCTTTTCTTTAATTACTGTATTTTATTATGTAATTATATTCTTGTGCTAATTGCTGGTTTTAGTTCCTAAGTGAAGCCTCATTTGTGTCACTTGCTCTTTCTGGGGTCTGACCCAGCTGGTTTTGTATGGCCAGATACCGGAGCAGCACCAGAGGATCTACCGACCTCCCAGCCACATGGTGACCACCAGGCATAACCAGGGCAACGAGTGGGTTATTTTTGGCTCTCCCACTTTATTGTAAAAATATTGTTTTGAGGCGTTTAGCCGACGAGCACCTGTTTAGCTCGTATTGCTCCTTTACTTACTGTCTGCCTATGGGCTGTAACATGATTGGCAACCTAGGGTTGATCATGTATGACCAAACTCTTGCTAGTCCTCACATTTTGTAACGACTAGCTTCATGATCAGCTGAATATGTAATATTTGGGACGCCTTACTATTGTATATTTGGTGATCTTACATCTTGTAACATTTATTTACTTGCTTGTGATTGAGACACTAGGCTTGTAATGTGACCATAGGAGACTGATGGCTTGTAGACAAACCCGCATATATCTAGACAGCCGTGACCGTATAGTGGAGTGGATTCCATTTCAGTATACGAAGCTGGCTATGTCTGCCCCCGCTCTCCAGTGTTCTGGTTCTGGGGCGTGACAGGTATGTATGGCGGGAGCGAAACCGCCGGATCTTTGAGGGGCTGGTCACTCCTCCGGTTGGCATTCTCCACAACATTGAGTTTGATGTAAATGCTATGGAGAATTGATGAGTGGGAGTCCCACTCGGGTTGTATGTTGTAAGATTATGGCTTTTACTTTGGAATAAAATTCATCTTTTTTCAATATATATATATATATATATGACCTCTAGCCCTCTAGCCTAGTGGTTAAGAGAGATGCATGCGGCCCAAGTGGTCAGGAGTTCGAGTCCCAGTGGAGGCGAGTTCGTCACAGTTATCCATTGTTTCAAATATATATATATATATATAAATATATATATATATATATATATATATATATATATATATATATATATATATATATATATATATATATATATATATATATATAAACAATGGGTAATTGAGGCGACCTCGCCTCCACTGGGGCTCGAACTCCCGACCACTTGGGCTGGCCTAGTGGTTAAGAGAGATGCATGCAGCCCAAGTGGTCGGGAGTTCGAGCCCCAGTGGAGGCGAGGTCGCCTCAATTACCCATTGTTTATATATATATATATATATATATATATATATATATATATATATATATATATATATATATATATATATATATATATATATATATATGCCAATAACCTCTAGCTCAAGTGGTTAGAGTGAGACACATCCTTCCAAGAGGTTGCAGGTTCGAGCAACGGAAGAAATACATTTAATTCCATGTGGAGGAATAAATGTGAGTACGAGCCTTCGGGCTGAGTTTGGTCGGCCTTCGGGCCAGGAGTCTGTAACACAATTACCTGTTTTAAAATAGATAAATGGGTGGAATTCCTATTGGTTTTCAATAGGATAGATGAGTTGTAATTTTTTTTCTTTATTTAACAATAGAATAACCTTCTTCCAAAATATATATAAAAACCATTATGTCTCTTGGGTTTAATGGTCAGCATGTAAAGACATAGTGCATTTTGATTGGATGAGTTTGATCCCACGAAAAAGCGAATTATTTCTTTAAATTATGATGGAAGTTGTGCCTGACTAACATGGTATTAAAGCGCTAATTCAAAAGTCCAAAATTTTAAATGAGAACCCTAAATCTAACACGTGAGGCTCTTGCTAAATGGAAGGATTAAGACCTATGCAATATTATCCCCAAGATATGGATAGTATGTTTTTGTGGGTCGAACTCGCAACCTTCTGGATGATGCAAGCACCACCAACCCATAGGCCTCGTTTGGTACGCGGAATGGAAAGGAAAGACAATTCCTTGGCATTTTCTTTCCTTTGAAAAATTATAATTCTCATTGATTTTCCTTTTTGATGTTTGAAAATGCCAAAAAATTTGAAAAGAAAAATGAATACTTCAATGTGAAAAAGTAATTCCTTCCTTGGATGGATGAAATTACTTTTTTCTCTAATTTTTCTTCCATTGGGAATCACTTTTCTTTCCTGCTCAATTCCTTTGGCATCCAAACGTAGAAAAGAAATCACTTCCCTTTTCCAACCCGATGATTCTGCGAACCAAACAAGGCCTTAGTACATACATACGGGAAAAAGTGGGTTTCCAAAGCACAATGCTAGCATTTTGCGTGTTTGTCAATGTTGGCATGTCTTGTATATCGACCACTATTAGGATTAGGAATCCAAGTTCCCTTATTATGATTATGAATCCTTATTTTCTATTAGGATAATGAATCCTTTTTTCATTATTCTATGTAATTTGGAGGTTATAAATAGCCTACATTTCATCTAGAGAGAGGACAACCCTCTTTTGTACTCCCATCCATAGTAGTAATTTGTTTCTGCTCTGTTGGTGGGTTTTTTTTTGTTTAGAATTTTAAACTTAAATCTTTTGTGTTTGCGATTGTTGGATTTTATTTTCATGTGTGTTATCCAATTGTTATATACTTGATCTATCTATAACAAACTAGTATCAACGCTTCAAACTCGGATTTGGCTTTAGATCAAGCTTCGGAGATGACTGTGTACAATATAAAGATCAAGAAATTCATGGGGAAAGAATAGCTTTAGTGAGCATTATGAAGTGTAAGAAGCAACAAGGACTATAGAATCTAGATGCCTCTATCTAACATGAAACAGGTGGAGATGCCTAAGGAAGGATTTCGATGAGCAAAAGGTAAAGGCCCATACAACTATTCAGTTGTGTCTTGCAGATGAGATACTTTGCAACGTTAATGAGAAAACGCCATCGATCTCTAGTTAAAGTTAGAGAATTGTTACATGACAAAGTCTCTAACCAACAAGTTCTATCTGAAGCAACATTTTTTTTCCTACAAATGAAGGAAGACGCTCCTCTCAAGGAACATATAGATGTTGGAGTCCAATCTAGATTTGGTAATAGCATATTTATGGAGTCCAAATCAGATTAAATATTTGATTTGGATGTCCATAATTAGTGCTGGACTATTTTAGATATAATATGATTCTTATTTGAAGGTTTCCTATTTAAGAGATCCTATTATAATCTAAAATAGGATGTTGATGTGCTATTTTAGGTGTAGTAGGATTCTTATTTGAGGGCTTCCTATTTAAGAAATGCTATTATGACCTAAAATAGGTTTTTCTCATCATATATATGTGGGGTGAGGGTGGAGGCACAAATCACAGCACAAAAAGTGGAGATTCGAGGTGCTCTTCTACAGGAAATCTAAGAGAAAGTTTCGTACTTTGCTCTTAGGACTTCGTCATCCAAGACAGAAGGAAGAAGAGATCTAATAGAGGGTCGTCAACTTCGGTTAAGGAGATTGCTACGGGTTGTTGAGCGATTTCAATTGTAAACTTTTTTTTCTTCTTGAGTGTGGTGAGGGGGTTGAACCTATTAGGGCAAATGGTTCAACATTAGTTTTTGTCAATCTTGTAATTTCATCTAAGTTATAGAGATTGGAATTTGTCCAGGTGACGTAGTCACCGTCATATACTTGTCTTTATCCGTGCTTGGTGTCCGTTAGACGGGGGTTGATTATTTCAGGTGGATTTTCGCTGCGGCAACGTCTCAGACACGGTATCGGAGCGCAGGAGGGCGTATCTGATTTCCAACATTTGGTATCAGAGCTTGGAGGTTCTGGCAACCATGTCTACGGAGCAGATGAACACTCGTATGATCAACCTCACAGGAAGAAACTGGACAATTTGGAAGCCAAGGATGGAGGATCTACTTTGGTGTAAGGACTTGCATGATCCGTTGGAGGACGACAACGCAAAGCCAGTGGACAAAGCTGCTGAAGACTGGAAATGACTGGATCGGAAGGCCGTTGGATTCATCCGCCAATGGTTGGATGATTCGGTGTTTCACCACGTGTCGAGAGTTCAGCAAAAGCATTATGGGAGAAGCTGCATTCGCTGTACGAAAGGAAGACGGCTGGCAACAAGGCGTTTCTTATTTGCCAACTCGTCAACTCGAAGTACACGAAGGGTGCCCCAGTGGCACAACATCTGAACGAGGTTCAGGATATCATCAATCAGCTGTCTGCGATGAAGATGGTGATTGATGATGAGCTTCAAGCCCTACTGCTCTTAAGTTCTCTGCCGGAAAGCTGGGAGACGTTGGTGGTGTCGGTGAGCAACTCCGCTCCTGATGGGGTTATCACGATGGAGGCAGTCAAAAGTAGCTTGTTGAATGAGGAGGTCCGGTGCAAGCAAGTTGTCACGCCCCAGAACCAGAATACTGGAGAGCGGGGGCAGACATAGCCAGCTACGTATATTAAAATGGAAAACCACCTCAATATACGGTCACGGCTGTCTAGATATATGAGGGTTTACTACAAGCCAACAGTCTCTTATGGTCATAAACAAGCCTAATGTCTCAATCACAAGCAAGTAAGTAAGGTCGCAAGATGTATGATCATTAAATATACAATAATAAGGCGTCCCAAATATTACATATTCAGCTGATCATGAAGCTAGTCGTTACAAAATGTTAGGACTAGCAAGAGTTTAGTCATACATGATCAACCCTAGGATTTGTTAATCATGTTTACAGCCCGTAGGCAGACAGTAAGTAAAGTGCATCGAGCTAACAGGTGCTCGTCGGCTAAACGCCTCAAAAGAATAGTTTTACAATAGAGTGAGCGAAACAAAATAGAAAACCCACTCGTAGCCCGGGTTCCTTCTAGTCGCCACCATTGGGCTGGAAGCTTGGTAGATCCTCGGGAGCTGCTCCAAAATCTGGCCACATAAAACCAGCTGGGTCAACCCCAGAAAGAGCAAGTGCCACAAGGGGGCCACGAAATAAGAACAAAAGCCAGCAATTAGCACAAGAAATCTAATATTAACACTAGAATTTATGAAAATATGTCAGGATGATATACGACGAGATAACCATGGAACTATTTCGATAGCCAGGTTACAACCCGTAAACCAAACAAGGACCGGGGCTGTAACCCTTCATCTGAACAGAACTTGGTTTCCCACCATTTATCGGCAAGATAATAATGCAAAAAAATTAAGACATGGAGCAATCTTGTACTGGATCAAGACATGGCTAAACTGGTTATACTTCATTCAATCAATCACGGCCAAGCAAATACTACGGCTTACTACTTTAACTAACTAGGGTTATCACAGACCTAATTACTAACAAGATGCAGTGAGATGATTCCACAGCCACAAGCCCTGCAAACCATCCAGGTTACCCAGGTCGAAAGTTAGGGGTTGAGTTCTGGTAGGTACATCGCCCGGAAGACAAATGTACCCTTAGGTGACTTAGAGGGTGCAACACTCGACGGTGTGCTGGAAATGTGCCCTACTCGACGGCAGGCTACTGATCTCAAGAGCGCCCAGGTAACGGGATTGCCTGTAGCTGTGTCATCTCTTCATGACTACTGTGTTATTCTAGTTATTAACCTTAATCTATTTTGGTAGGTACCCCTGACCGTGGTACTCAGGAGTCCCATCCTAGACATGATGCAAGACTGGACAAGTGGATTTAACAAGCAAGAAAGAAAGAACCACCTACGGTGTCAAGGCAGGTCAAGTTAAGTTAGCCGTTGCAACAGCATTAAGTTATCAAGTCATGTTATAAGTCAGGAGTGCGCCGCCACGGGCCACTATCAAGTTATCAAGTCACAAGGATTAATTACAAGTTACAAGTTAGGTGTGTACCCCATTGGGTCACTAGCAAGGAGATCAGAGAATACCAGGATCATAATTCACAGAAAATCCCAAAAACCGTACTAGTCATAAACCATTACTTGAAAACCGTGTTAGGCCGTGTCGGGTCAAGATAGTCGTGCTGTGTTGAACAGATCTCAGGAAAACTCAATCCACAAACAAAGAAACCAAGTCGAGAAATAAAACCAATACTCCTAGAGCCAATGGGTTAAGCAAGGGGTTCAGGGTACAGCGTACGCACAAAGGCACGCACAGGGTACGCACAAAAGCACGCACGCAGGAGAGCTAAAGTACGCACGCAGGGAGCTACGTACGCACAAAAGCACGCACACAAGAGAGCTGCGTACGCGAAAAGACACGCACGCAGGAGAGCTGCGTACGCGAAAAGACACGCACGCAGGAGAGCTGCGTACGCGAAAAGTCATGCACGTAAGAGAGCTGCGTACGCGAAAAGTCACGCACGCAGGAGAGCTGCGTACGCGTAAAAACACGCACACATGAGAGCTGCGTACGCGAAAAGTCACGCACGCAGGAAAGCTGCGTACGCGTAAAAAAACGCACACAGGAGAGCTGCGTATGCGAAAAGTCACGCACGCAGGAGAGCTACGTACGCGTAAAAACACGCACAGAGGAGAGCTGCGTACGCGAAAAGTCACGCACGCAGGAGAGCTGCGTACGCGTAAAAACACGCACACAGGAGAGCTGCGTACGCGAAAAGTCACGCACGCAGGAGAGCTGCGTACGCGTAAAAACACGCACACAGGAGAGCTGCGTACGCGTAAAAACACGCACGCAGGGGAAAGGGTCTTCTTCTCCATGGCTGAGAAGAAGCTCCCATGGCTCCCAAAACTTCAAAGCATCACAACTTGGCCATCCGAACTCCAAATCCGGATTTTCAAAGCTCCAACCAGGATGGAATTGAACTCTCTTCCACATGGAAACATCAAAACCCATAAAAATCCAACCTAAATAGATCAAAACCATGCAAAACTAAAAATAGGGAAAACTTAGATCTAGAACAATGGAGACTCCAAATCACAAAATACCAAGTTCTAATGTTGATCACCATGTCCTAATCTAGCAAATAGACAAATAAAAGAGGGTTCTCATGTGGTGGCAAGGTGCACTTGCCTATGGGTGGGTGTTGTGTAGAGGAAGGAGAAGAGTGTTGTGTAGAGGAAGGAGAAGAAGAAATTAATGGAGGTTTATGAGGAGAGAGAAAAAGTTGGTGGAGTTTTAAAGAGGGTGGGATGTGGTGTGTTGAGGGTGGAGCTTAGGCTAAGGTGTTCCAATACACATTAAACCAAACCAAACCAAACCAATCCAATTAAAACCGAACCATGTCAAAATCCGAAATACGAGAAATACTAAAATTCCACAAGTTGAGAAAAAAATAAAAATACATGCCAAAATCCAAATACGAGTATAAATACGGAATACGGGAAATACGAAAAATGAGGGTGACAACTCTACCCACCTTAAAAGAATTCAGTCCTCAAAATTTAATCAAGGAGCTAGAGATTGTCACGACAAGTTATACTAAGCACAGGCAAGCTACAATAAGCAGTTCAATCATACAATCATACAATGCAAGCAAGGAAGGGAAAACGTAAGGCATAAGGAAGACATTATACCTCACGAGTCAAACAGGTAGGGATATCGTGATCGGATGTCATCCTCACACTCCCACGTTTGACTCTCCCAAGGAGCGATGAACTCAAGCCACACGAACTAAACTGATAGTCTTGCGCTTGAGGTCTCTCTCCTTGGTCAAACAGGGACACGGACCTCTCCTTATACGAAAAGGTTGGTACCAATAACCGTTTTCGAATGATCTAGGATATGGCTCGGGTCCGAAATATACCGTTGTAATTAGGATACATGAAACATGGCACGTGTCCCGCATAACGACGGCAGAAAGCAAGATAATAGGACACAGATACCTCTCTGTCGATTCTGGATCTGGGTCTGGGCCAGGGCGAACTGCTGAGGCCTCTGTTGCTGGAAGGCCTGGGCCTGAGACGGCAATGGACCCGGGAACGGAAGCTGCTGTGGTTGGTGAACTGGAGCTGGTTCTGGTGCTGGTGTTGGTCCCATAACCGAGGGACTAGTTACTGTCGACGATGATCTGTTTCTGAACGGACAAGATCCTATCATGTGGTCCCGCGAACCACAAACCAAGCACAATCCCTGTGTTCTGCGGCACTCAGTAACAACATGCCCGGGCTTCCCGCAATGAGAACAACCCGTTGCGAAAGGCCGCTTCTGCTTCTGCTGCTGGGGATAGGTCGGGGCAGAATGCCGTAAGGAGGTAACCGAATCTGTTCTCGTAGCTCCAATGGTCAGGGCCCTAGCTGCCGGGGCCGGTGCTGAGGATTGGTTCATCTGGTCGTGAGACCGCTTCTGATCTCCGGTCCGGTCCGCTATCCTTCGGGAAGTGTACTCATGCCTCCTCGCTGCTCGCAAGACGGCATCAAAAGTTCTGTGCTCGAACTGCTCTACTGCCAATATGATCTCCAAGTGGAGCCCCTGCTGAAATTGCTGTGCTCTGTCTAGCTCGGTTGCCACCAAGGTGGGAGCAAACCGACTCAACCTTGAAAACTCGGCCGCATATCCGTCGACCGTCCTGCTCATCTGCCTGAGATTACTAAACCTGGTCTGCAGGTCATATCTAGCCACTGCGTCAAAGTACTTGGTCTGAAACATATCACTGAATACCGCCCACATGACAGGCGTACCTAAACTCGCTGCTTGTATAGCCCACCAGCTGCGGGCTAGATCTAGTAACTGCAGGCGCACCACTGCCACCTTCTCTGCCTCAGGGGTCCTGGCTGCCTCTAAGATAACTTCAATGTCCTGTAGCCAGGCATCTGCAGCAATAGCATCCTCGTTGCCATCAAAGAAGGGAGGGTTCAGGCGCTTGAAATTGTTGACCGCACTATTCCTTCGAGGACCACTTTCGCTCATAGCTTCTTGTACTGCTTGCTGCAAGGCATCACCTCGACGATCCTGAGACGCAAGCAACTCACGAATAAGCCCTATCAAGACCCCAACCTCTGACCCTGCTGGCTGAACTGGCTGGACTGGGGGCACTGGTTCTCCAGAAGGCATGGCTCGGGAGGCGGCTGCTGAGGATTGATCTTGATCTTCTTGTTGTTGCTGGTCTGCCGGCCGAACTTCTTCTGGCTGATCAACAGGAATGATGCCACTGAAGCAATGACATCGGGAATATTAAGGAAGGACCAGGATAGAACAATGATGCAAGCATGTTATCAAGTCAGGGATTCAAGGAGATAAGAAGATACGAGTGGAGATCAAAGGCGAGTACATATTGAGACGTCTATCCAGTAAACCTTCACATTTCTTGATTGACAAGACCTGCATGGGCCACCACTTAAACCATGTCACGCCCCAGAACCAGAATACTGGAGAGCGGGGGCAGACATAGCCAGCTACGTATATTGAAATGGAAAACCACCTCGATATACGGTCACGGCTGTCTAGATATATGAGGGTTTACTACAAGCCAACAGTCTCTTATGGTCATGAACAAGCTTAACGTCTCAATCACAAGCAAGTAAGTAAGGTCGCAAGATGTATGATCATTAAATATACAATAATAAGGCGTCCCAAATATTACATATTCAGCTGATCATGAAGCTAGTCGTTACAAAATGTTAGGACTAGCAAGAGTTTAGTCGTACATGATCAACCCTAGGATTTGTTAATCATGTTTACAGCCCGTAGGCAGACAGTAAGTAAAGTGCATCGAGCTAACAGGTGCTCGTCGGCTAAACGCCTCAAAAGAATAGTTTTACAATAGAGTGAGCGAAACAAAATAGAAAATCCACTCGTAGCCCGGGTTCCTTCTAGTCGCCACCATTGGGCTGGAAGCTTGGTAGATCCTCGGGAGCTGCTCCGAAATCTGGCCACACAAAACCAGCTGGGTCAACCCCAGAAAGAGCAAGTACCACAAGGAGGCCACGAAATAAGAACAAAAGCCAGCAATTAGCACAAGAAATCTAATATTAACACTAGAATTTATGAAAACATGTCAGGATGATATACGACGAGATAACCATGGAACTATTTCGATAGCCAGGTTACAACCCGTAAACCAAACAAGGACCGGGGTTGTAACCCTTCATCTGAACAGAACTTGGTTTTCCACCATTTATCGGCAAGATAATAACGCAAAAAAATCAAGACATGGAGCAATCTTGTACTGGATCAAGACATGGCTAAACTGGTTATACTTCATTCAATCAATCACGGCCAAGCAAATACTACGGCTTACTACTTTAACTAACTAGGGTTATCACAGACCTAATTACTAACAAGATGCAGTGAGATGATTCCACAGCCACAAGCCCTGCAGACCATCCAGGTTACCCAGGTCGAAAGTTAGGGGTTGAGTTCTGGTGGGTACATCGTCCGGGAGACAAATGTACCCTTAGGTGACTTAGAGGGTGCAACACTCGACGGTGTGCTGGAAATGTGCCCTACTCGACGGCAGGCTACAGATCCCAAGAGCGCCCAGGTAACGGGATTGCCTGTAGCTGTGTCATCTCTTCATGACTACTGTGTTATTCTAGTTATTAACCTTAATCCATTTTGGTAGGTACCCCTGACCGTGGTACTCAGGAGTCCCATCCTAGACATGATGCAAGACTGGACAAGTGGATTTAACAAGCAAGCAAGAAAGAACCACCCACGGTGTCAAGGCAGGTCAAGTTAAGTTAGCCGTCGCAACAGCATTAAGTTATCAAGTCATGTTATAAGTCAGGAGTGCGCCGCCACGGGCCACTATCAAGTTATCAAGTCACAAGGATTAATTACAAGTTACAAGTTAGGTGTGCACCCCATTGGGTCACTAGCAAGGAGATCAGAGAATACCAGGATCATAATTCACAGAAAATCCCGAAAATTGTACTAGTCATAAACCATTACTTGAAAACCGTGTTAGGCCGTATCGGGTCAAGATAGTCGTGCTGTGTTGAACAGATCTCAGGAAAACTCAATCCACAAACAAAGAAACCAAGTCGAAAAATAAAACCAATACTCCTAGAGCCAACGGGTTAAGCAAGGGGTTCAGGGTGCAGCGTACGCACAAGGGCACGCACAGCGTACGCACAAAAGCACGCACGCAGGAGAGCTAAAGTACGCACGTAGGGAGCTACGTACGCACAAAAGCACGCACGCAAAAGAGCTACGTACGCGAAAAGACACGCACGCAGGAGAGCTGCGTACGCGAAAAGACACGCACGCAGGAGAGCTGCGTACGCGAAAAGTCACGCACGCAAGAGAGCTGCGTACGCGAAAAGTCACGCACGCAGGAGAGCTACGTACGCGTAAAAACACGCACACAGGAGAGCTGCGTACGCGAAAAGTCACGCACGTAGGAGAGCTGCGTACGCGTAAAAATACGCACACAGGAGAGCTGCGTACGGGAAAAGTCACGCACGCAGGAGAGCTGCGTACGCGTAAAAATACGCACACAGGAGAGCTGCGTACGCGAAAAGTTACGCACGCAGGAGAGCTGCGTACGCGTAAAAACACGCACACAGGAGAGCTGCGTACGCGTAAAAACACGCACGCAGGGGAAAGGGTCTTCTTCTCCATGGCTGAGAAGAAGCTCCCATGGCTCCCAAAACTTCAAAGCATCACAACTTGGCCATCCGAACTCCAAATCCGAATTTCCAAAGCTCCAACCAGGGTGGAATTGAACTCTCTTCCACATGGAAACATCGAAACCCATAAAAATCCAACCTAAATAGATCAAAACCATGCAAAACCGAAAATAGGGAAAACTTAGATCTAGAACAATGGAGACTCCAAATCACAAAATACCAAGTTCTAATGTTGATCACCATGTCCTAATCTAGCAAATGGACAAATAAAAGAGGGTTCTCATATGGTGGCAAGGTGCACTTGCCTATGGGTGGGTGTTGTGTAGAGGAAGGAGAAGAGTGTTGTGTAGAGGAAGGAGAAGAAGAAATTAATGGAGGTTTATGAGGAGAGAGAAAAAGTTGGTGGAGTTTTAAAGAGGGTGGGATGTGGTGTGTTGAGGGTGGAGCTTAGGCTAAGGTGTTCCAATACACATTAAACTAAACCAAACCAACCCAATCCAATTAAAACCGAACCATGTCAAAATCCGAAATACGAGAAATACCAAAATTCCACAAGTTGAGAAAAAAATAAAAATACATGCCAAAATCCAAATACGAGTATAAATACAAAATACGGGAAATACGAAAAATGAGGGTGACACAAGTGGAATCGTCGCAGGAGTCCGCTCTGGTGACTTCCTACGGGAAGGGAAGACCCAATTCACAGACGAGGACATGGGAGAGTTCTCAAAACCTTACGATTGTGGACTGCAAGGAGGGCTGCTATCGCTGTAGCAAAATGGGTCATATCAAGAGGAACTGCATGAAGCTCAAAGCTGAGAAGGCAAAAGGCAAGGACGATCAGGATGATCTCACAGCAATGGAAGATATCATTATCGCAGCAACCGACGCAGAAGAACCTTGTGGCATGTGTCATGACGGCGACAGGGTCATGGACATGGGGGCGTCGTATCACGTCACTCCACATAGGAGGATCTTCACGTCATACCGCGGCGACAGGTTTGGACGTGTGAAGGTGGGCGACAAGGGGACAGCTGCAGTTGTAGGCATCGGTAATGTGCACTTGACAACGGAGCTCGATGAGAAGTTTGTTCTCAAGGGTGTGCGACATATACCGAGTTTGCACTATAACTTGGTTTCGGTAGGGAGGCTGGCAGATGATGGCTGTCGCAGTCTGTTTGGGGGCAAAGATTGGATGCTTGCGAAGGGTTCCCAACAGCTGGCTCGGGAAGATTTGTGTTGTGGCATGTATAGGCTCAAGCCGCTAAGCTGTACAGGTAGGCCACAGACACCGGATGGAGGCTCGAGGAGAGCTCGACAGGAGGTGGATCGTCGAGAACTTGCTGATGAGGGGCTTCTAGGTGCTTTGAGGGATACGGAGGATTCGGTTCGTCGAGACAAAGCGACGAATGATGGTGAGTCAAAGATTGAGGGTCAGTCTGTCGGTCCCATGACAGCTGGTCGATCTCTAGGTGGGGGTTGCTCTACGGATCCGGTTTTGGCGACGGGTGGTTTGCCAAAGCTTCACGGGGCGACATCGGTTTCAGTAGTTCGAAGCCAGAAAGGAGATCAAGGTTTGCAGCAAACTCAATCTGAGGCAGGAGCATCATCATCCACACAGTTCAGGAGAAGCTGTGGGTCATCGACGGCATGCACAGTGTGTGATGTTCTGCTCGAGGACGCATGTGTATGGAGGAGCTTCAAGTTCAGACACGAAGGTGGGCAGGTTCCGGAGTTCGAATATCAGGAGAACCGCACCGTCTGCTTGGTTGGGACAGCCAAGGATGAAGAAGCTCGTCGGAACGTTAATACTTTCCGGTGGAAGACAGAAGTCGGGGACAGGCAGCCGAGACTTGCGGTGAGGCTGATCGTCAGGGACTTCGGTCTTGATCGTGTTATTGATATCGATAGGATCCCAGTAGTGCAAGAGGTGCTACGCATGCCAGCTAGCGTCGTCATGACGGTCGAGGAGCTGGAGACGAAGGAAGATGCAAAGCAGCTCGGGGGATCGAAGATCAGTGGCATGGAGGAGCAGGATCTCTGTCGCATGACGACAGACATAGAGTCCAGTTGAGGAGCCATGGGGTCAACACCCTCTCATCAGACTGGAGGGAGAGATTGTTGGAGTCCAGTCTGGATTTGGTAATAACATATCTATGAAGTCGAAATCTGATTAAATATTTGATTTAATTTGATTTGGATGTCCATAATTAGTGATGGGCTATTTTAGATATAATATGATTCTTATTTAAGGGTTTCCTATTTAAGAGATCCTATTATAATCTAAAATAGGATGTTGATGGGCTATTTTAGGTGTAGTAGGATTCTTATTTAAGGGCTTCCTATTTAAGAAATCCTATTATGACCTAAAATAGGTTTTTCTCATCATATATATATGGGATGAGGGTGGAGGCACAAAGCACAGCACAAAAGGTGGAGATTCGAGGTGCTCGTCCACAGGAAACCTAAGAGAAAGTTTCGCACTTTGCTCTTAGGACTTCGCCATCCAAGACAAAAGAAAGAAGAGATCTAATCGAGGGGTCGTCAACTTCGGTTAGGGAGGTTGCTACGGGTTGGTGAGCAATTTCAATTGTAATATTTCTTTTCTTCTTGAGTGTGGTGAGGGGGTTGAACTTATTAGGGTAAAGGGTTCAACATTAGTTTTTGTCAATCTTGTAATTTCATTTGAGTTATAGAGATTGGGATTTGTCCAGGTGACGTAGTCATCGTCATATACTTGTCTTTATCTGTGCTTGGTGTCCGTTAGACGGGGGTTGGTTATTTCATGTGGGTTGGCCTAAGTTTTCGCTGTGGCAACGTCTCAGACACGGTATTGGAGCGCAGGAGGGCTTATCCGATTCCCAACAATAGATGGTTTGAGTAGGAACTCAAGGGCATCGAGAAAATTATTGATGATGAATATTATGCCCTAATTTTATTATGTTCTTTACAATAATCTTTCGTGTCACGTCCCAATACTAAAATACGAAGGACGTGTTACAACATGACGATATAGCAAGGCACTACGAAGCACATTGGCACCCTACATTATGGTCATGCATGTAAAGACAATGTGGTAATTTACAATCCATCGATCAAGTCCTATGGTCATATAACAAGACTATATCTCAATCCACAACCAGCAAGAAGTAAATATATTATATAAATGACAAGCAATAAGGCGTCACAAACACTATTTCATATATGATCATGTAGCTAGTAGAAAAATAATACTAGCATGACTAGCAATAATATATTATTACAATCTAGTTGCAATCTAGAGAAAATATAACAATGTTGTCTGAAGACGGAAACAAGCTCCCAGAATGCTAAACGAGCTAACACGTGCTCGGTGGTTAAACGTCCAAAAGATTAAGTGTCTACGCAAAATGATAAATAATAGGAGTAGCAAAGAAGAAACATCTACTCTAGCTCAAACATCATTGTCCATCGGGTCTGACGCATCAAGGGATGAATGTGGTAGAACCTCTAGCTCCTCTTCAAGATCCGGTCATGCAAAATTAGTGGGGTCAATCCCCATGTAGCAAGTGCGAGAAAGGAAGCTCGAAATTGAAGGAAAAAGATTAATATAGAATATAAATAAGAATGACATGTAAAATAAACTAGGATCTGTACGAGACAATGATCATCTTTACACCAAACAAGAATTTTTTTTTTGAATATTTGAAGGTCAAGTAATTGTTGAATCTTTTGGTAAGATAAGAATTGCGAATTTTGAAACTTTTTTCGATTTAGATGATGTTTGATGGAAAAAAAAGTACTAAGAATTTTAGAGTATGAGATAAGACATCGAGGAGTACACATCTAAGTTGAATTTAAATTTGAGGACTTTATGAAATAACTATAAGGAACTTTGACACTTACGAAATAAGGATTTGACTACATAATTATGTTGCATGTTGAATTTGAATTTCGAGGGATTTAAATTTTGAGATCATGCTTTCCATTACACTAGTGTCACGCTCCAATACCAGAATACGAATAGCAGGAATATGACACGGCCAGCTACGCAGTGTAGAATACACTAGTACCATACAATACAGTCACGGTTGTACCTAAACATGGGGGTATATACTACAATACAAGTCACCTATTGCATCCGTAGTCAGCGTAAATAGAAGGTTCATAGTCAAACCTGGGAAGTCACATTGGGAAGTGGCCAAGATGATTTTCTGCTATCTTGAGGGAATAACAAAAGTCGGACTTGTTCATGGTGGCAGAGACTAATTTCGAAGTAGCTGGATACTCTGAGTCGGATTATGCGACCGACTTTGATAGATAGATATCAATCACAAAAGACATCTTACTTTGGCGGGTTTTGTCATCAATTGGAAGGCTACATTAATTCCTCAGTTGCCTTCTCCGCCACGGAGAGTACATGAAAATGACGTAAACGTCGAAGGAAGGAATTTGGTTTAAATGGTTGGTAAGCGATCTCGAATATCATCAGGAGAGGAGATCGTTCTGTATTGCAAAAGTCAAAAGTTTTGGGCCAGGCTTAGCCCAGTCGGAGCAACGGGTCGGGCTGGGTTGGCCCGGAGGACGGAAAGCCGAACCCATCCCGGACCAATGGCCCGGTTTGGTCGGGCCGGGCTGAACCGGGGCCTAGGCCGGGCCGGTTCAATATTGGACCGGACCAGCCCGATTTTTTTTTTGAAAAAAACCAAAAAAAAAAAACTTTTACTTTCTACCATTTATGTTTCAAAAAATTAGAAATTAGAAAGTAAAAGTTAATGTACAACATTACAAGTATTTTTTCCATAAAAAGTTAGAAAGTAATTTTTTTTTTTACTAAACTCAATATAATTTAATGTACAACAGTTCAAGTATTTTCTTCCATTAAATCTGTAATAAAATGTAAATGCTATAAACTGACATTTTATTTATAAATGAATTGTAAAAAATGTACAAGTATTCTTTTGTCGTCCTTCGTCGGTCTAAAAACAACAAGTAAAATGGTGGTTAAATGGTCATTTTGGCCTCCAAATGTTTTAAAAAAATTACAAAACCGGCCGAACCGGGTCAGCCAGGTCGAGTTTAACGGGTTTGGCCGGCTCGGGTACTCGCGGTCAAACCGGGCCGGACTTTCGGGTCTGGAGGCGCAACCCAGACCGGACCGGTTGCTCACTGGGTCGGGCCGGTCAGGGTCGTTGACCGGGCTCGGGCAGGGCCAGAGCCGGGGACCGGACCGCCCGGCCCAAGTTGCACCTTGATATACAACTGATATGCTGACAAAGTCGGTACACACTCTCAAGTTTAAAAATAAAAATCATTTGGATTTGCTCATATTTACACTTGAAACTAATCCCTTGCGAGACATCTGGAAAGAAGCAGAGTCCGATATATTCATGTCAGGAATTCAATCAAGATGGAGATTTGTTGCGATGTCTTTGAATTTCGTCCAATAGAATTATGAATCATAGTTTTCTTATTAGGATTAGGAATCCTTATTTTTGTTATGATCATAAATCATTATTTTCTTACTATGTAATGTGTGAGGTTATAAATAGATCACATTTGGTCTTTAGAATTTCCATCATAAGTTTTTTGTGTTTTGTCCACAATAGCAAAAACTCTCTGCTTTGTTGGTGGTTTCTTCTGTTTATAATTTTCATCTTAACTTTTTTGTGTTTGTGATTTTTCAATTTTTGTTTGTGTTTGGGTTCTGGAAACAGTCAATAGGGTTCTGCAAACACACAACCAACAATAACTCAGTGGATATGACTTGCAATCCTTTCCAAGAGAGGTTTACTTGATGCTTTGGACTTGTTTGATAAAATGGATTTGCATTTGGATTTGGATTTGGAAATCCAAAATTTAAATCCAAATTCAAATCATGAATTTTCAAATCCAAATCCAAAATCATTTGGACTTGTTTAGTAGGCCCTCACTCATGATTTGTGAGAGGTCAATTAGTATAGTAGGCCCTCACTCATGATTTGTGAATTATTTGCATGTTACTATGCACAAAATGAAGGCTATATATAGGCTTATAGGTGAGGGCTAGTTACATCTGGGTCAGCATTTATCAAATGCAATTCAAACTTCATTACATATAACTCTAGCTGTGCTTTAGGACAGACTCCTTACGAGAAACAGGCTTGCCATATTCGGGATTCTCTGCGAGGATAGAAAGTGTTGCTCATGTGATAAGACGGATGCATCTAGGGACCATCTCTTTTTTTGCTTGCGACTTCGTTTGGGATATATGGAGCGCCCAGAAAACTAGGTTTGGGCTTACTGTCGCAAAAAACAGAGACCTTTTCTCTGTGATGTAGATGACTGGGTTGTTGTATTTGGACTTTGTATAGAGCAATAGGTCGTGAATCCCTTGTGGATAAACATAGATCCATGTCGAACCAGGCTGCAACGCATTACTAAAAAATTGAGTATGTTATCAATGGAGACTAGAGTTTTAACATTTATGCTATGAAATGGTCCCCATGGTTTTGATTCGACAAATAAGCTTTTGCGAGTGGTTCTTCAGCAGCAACAGTAAAGGGCTGAAGTTAATTCAATCATTATGTGATGCAATGAAAGAAGAAAAAAAGAAATCTCTCCCGAAGATAACTTTCAACTTCTGAATTGTTCAATTTCTTTGTATTAAGAAATAACATACACTAATTTAATATTTGATACCAAATTCACTTATTGTTGGGGTTTATTTGAAATTGGTCACTGGTGACCCGGTTCCACCACTCCATGATGTGACAAATCTCAAAGGTGTATTTCAATATTTGAGCTATCATTTATACACTTGCACGCATGGGGTGAGTTAGCTCAAGTGGTTGTTGGGGGGAGGATTTTCTCTAGTAGGCAAGGTTCAACTTCCACAAGAAATATTTGTTTTTGTCACCAATTTCAAGAAGGATTTCCTTTGGAATTAGGCCCAAAGGTGCTAGGCGACTTAGACTGGCGTGGGCAAATGGTGCAAAATGACGTTTTAATGACGCACTTTGTACTTTAGTGATACCACGGTTGCTTGCGGTTTTGTAGGGGGTGTGCCGCTTGCTTCCACGGTTCCGTGGCACGATGGCTGCATGGATGTCGCGACTCCATGGCATCGTGGCTCCGCATGAGCTTGGATGTGCGGTGTTGCGGCTTTGCGGTTCGTGGATAAGCGGGTAATGCGATTCCGTGGGTAAGCCGGGTAACGCGGTTCCGTGGGACTACTTTGTCTATGCGGTTTTGTTGTTGCGATTTTGCTGCTGCTACGACATTTCAGTTTGTAATTCCCTATTTATAAGGAGTTGTTGCTGGTAACCGTCTATATTATGAGGATTGACTCCTTAGTTTTCCGCCTACGTTGGCAGTGGACGGTTAGGCTACTAGGGTTCTCCCTTATATAAAGTCTATGTTTTTGCAGTGTAGAACAAAAGACTAAAGAGAGGGTACAACATCAACAACAACCATAGAAGGCCGTTTTCGTGCTCTATCCGAACGTCAAGGCGGGGACATTCTTAAACGTTCCAGAAGTTGCTCTGAGCTTGCTGGTTCATGTGAGCGGATCAGTGGAAAGGGTCAAATCTCGCTTCGAGCAACGGTGATTTTCATTACCCCGACAAAAAAAAATCTTTCAAAAGTTTCACTGGTTTCAGAGTTCAGAATATCTTAGCGACTCGGTTGTTTTATATTTAGCGGCAATATTGCTCGTAGGGCACTCGGTGCATGTACCTGGCAAGCCACATCTTTCGCGGCATCCTGCTGGTAGTGCACTAAGTGCACATCCTTAGCAAGTTTGTATGCTATATGTCACCATTTTCGTGGACAAAGTCTGAGAGACTTGTATGGATTTTCGTGAGTTTCAATGACAATCTCAAAGCGAGATTCTGTGATTTTTCACAAGATTACAAGAATCTCTTCGAGATCCCTTAATGGAGTCGTGTAAAAATCTGTTGGATACCAATATCAGCAATCAGTGGAAAAGGAAAAGAAATAACAAGCTCTACAAGTTGTTAATTCTGAACTTTCCTCGGAGGATTTATTGCTCGAGTCCTATAATAAGAAGGAAAAGACGAGAGACATGTGAAAATCTCATGAAAAACAGTAAAAGGATGATGAGAACATGTTGAAAGTGTATCTCGTCAAAAAAACATGAATGGAGTCTGTAGATGAAAAAAAAAATCATGTTGCCCCAGGTCAAAGAACTTATAAAGCTTCAACAGAATATGGAAGAAGAGGCTATTCCTCTCGTGGACAAGTTTATGGTATGAGTGATTATCTCCAAACTTTCTACCTGCTAATCGGTTCTCTACCAAAATATACCACAAGAAGACGAAAATAAAGTTCAAAGACCTTATGCGCTTCGGATTAAGGACGAAGCCAGAAGCAAGATCAAGGTCGACTTACTGTCCAAACAATTTGCCAAGGCAAACATGATCTAGACTAGAGATCAAAAGGGGAAGTAGAAGGCTACCTACAACAATAATAGGAAGGACTCCAACCATCTGCGAATGAAGTCTACTCCTTTCAAGCCTAAGCCCAAGGAGGAAGGGCTTGTTTCAATTGTGACAAGAATGGTCATTTCAAAAAGGATTGCAGGTCCAAGCCAAAGCCAAAGGAACATAATGAATGCGAGCTTAACGTATTGCTATGATTATGCATGTTGTCTCATTTTGTGTGGATAGCGACGGGTGGGTGGACACAGGGACCTCCTGCGATGTGTATTTAGCGAAGGAGCTGTTCACCAAATATGGACTTTCTTCTGAGAAGGTAACAATGGAGAACAAGACACAACTTGAAGTACTAGGAAATGAGACGATGGTACTAAAGACGACTTTGGAAAAGTCATATGTTCCTGCTCGCAAAGAACCTAATTTCTAGAAGTCGGTTGTGCAACACAGGATTGAGGATAGACATCAATGTTGGCCAGATGGTGATGTCCCACACAGAAGCATACTTCGGAAAAACTTTTGCACCAAGGAATGTTTAAAATTAAGCTTGTAACTCCTAATTAATGTATTAATAAAGTCTTTGTTTCTGATTATACTCTTTGTTGTTGCACAATAGACTAAGAAAATTCATTGTAAAAGAGTAACAAAATGTTAGTCTAGATCTTATATCTAAATATGAGGGTAAGGAGGTTAAGGAATGTGAAGTATGTGCTCAGACTAAGATTTTATGAAAGTCGTTTACGCAAGTGAACTGAAGTTGGTGCACTCAAATATAGGTGACTTCAAGCACTTCTTCACGAAGGCTGAGATGAAATACTTTCTCACCTTTATCGATGACTACTCAAAGTACCATTTTGTCTATCTTCTTAAGTTGAAAGATGAAGCGTTCGAGAAGTTAAGAACTTCAAGGCTCAAGTTGAACGACAAACATGCTAACTCAAAATATTCAGAAGTGAAGGCGGAGAGTGTCGTTCTTATGAATTCTCATCGTTATGCAGAGAACATAAAATTATCAACGAGACTACTGCTCCGTACTCCCCTCGAACTAATGGAGTTGTAGAAAGGAAGAATCGTACTCTAGTGGAGATGATGAACTCCATTAGTGTTCTAAACGGTGATCGAGGCGACGTCTAGACGCTAGACGGCCACTATCTGTACTTCTTTTGTCGTTAGCGGTGGAGTAGGCGGACAACAAAGATTTGCAGGCAGCATAGGCAGGCGTCTATGCAGAGTAATACCTTACTATATGTTTTGGCGAAATAGTTTTGCAAGCATTATGGACCTATGATTTACTTTTACAAGACTGAAACTTCGTAAATCTTTGTTCTACAACTTAGTTATGCGTAAACACCCTTAAAATATGCATATTATGCAAAAAAAAGTAATAGAATAGCAAAAATGCCAAAAATGTATCAAGCGCCTAGACGGTGCCTAGGCGGTAGGTGGACACTCTCTGCCGCACCCGCCTACCGCCGTTTAGAACCTTGAACTCAATGTTGTTAACAAAAGGTCTTACAAACTACTTATGGGGAGAACTCGTGCTGACAGCTACTTTTACTTTCAATAGAGTGTTGTTCCCACAATTGAAGTAACTTCTCATGAACTCTGGTTCAAACTCTGATCCAACTTGAATCTTATTTGAGTGTGGAGGTGTGTGATTTATGTGAAGCTTCCTGACATTAAGATCCAGATGTTAGAAACAAGGATTATAAAGATGATCTTTCTAGGCTATGTCGAAAAGCGGGGTATTCATAGATTCCTTGATCTAGAATCCAATCGGATCATTGTCTCGTAATGCTGAATTATTTGAGGATAAGTTTGCCAAACACAAGAATATAATTCTTGAGGACTTACAAGTGAATATAACCATCAAATAGAAAGATAGTACTTCTAAGGAAGCTATAGTCCTGGAGGAGGTGGTTGCACCCGAAGATACAATTACATAACCAACACTAGTTGAACTACTTTTAATACGAGTGAAACCGAAGGATTTTGGAGAAGAATTTGTCACCTATCATGTGGAATTTGATCCACTTGTCTATGATGAGACAATTAAGACCAGAGACATCTTCTGAAAGGAAGTAGTCAATGATGAGATTGACTTCATAACGTCAAATAACATTTGGGTATTGGTCATCTACCTGAAGGAGCAAAACCTATAAGATGGAAATGGGTCTCCAAGGAAGATGAGAGTTGACACAACTATTGATAAGTTCAAAGCCAGGTTTGTGGCAAAAGAGTTTTCTCTCAAATAGGGGGATCAACTACTTCGACACTTATACTTCAGTTGTACGGATGGCAACTAGCAGGATGTTGATCACACTGGGTGTTATTCACAAGTTAGTGATTCAACATATGGATGTCAAACAATATTCCTGAATAGAGATACATCCGAAGAGTTTTACATGAAGTAATCGGAAGATTTTATCGTCAAAGGACTTGAAGACAAGATATGCAAATTGGTGAAATCTCTTTATAGTCTAAAACGGCTCCAAAGATGTGTCATGAGAAATTTGATGAAGTTATTAGATCAAACGCCTACAGGATCAACGTGACTGCTAAATGTGTCTACACTAAGTTCATCGATGCTAGAGGGTTATTATGTGTCTCTATGTAGACTATATGCTAATCCTGAGTACGGATCTATATAGTGTCACAGAGACCAAGAAGTTCCTCTCATTTAGGTTCAATATAAAAAAAACTTGGGAGATGTTGATGTTATCCTCGAAATAAAAATTATCCGAACGGAAGCAAAAAATTGCTTTGTCACAAACTCACTACGTAGAGAAGATGCTAAAATGCTATAAATATCAGGATCTTCCAAGAATCGATACTCCTTATATGTGTGACAAAAAACTGAAGCCAAACTCATGAAATATTGTCAAGCATGCGGACTATTCAAGCATCATTGGTTGTTTGATATACGCAATACGCTGCCATTAGATCTGACATTGTTTTCACCATATGGATGCTGAGTCGGTTTACGACCAATCTATGTATGAAATACTGAAAAGCTGTTAAAAGAGTTATGAGATATCTCAAGAGAACTCAGAAGTTTGTGTTGCAGTATAGCGGTTATTAGGACTCTGGTGGAAGGCTTCAAAGATATTAGTTGATGCTCAGAAGAGGAGAGCGAAAGGTCCACAGATGATTTGTCTTCTCCATTGGTGGAGTTGTTATATCGTGGAAGTCGAAAAAGCATATTTTGTTCTCACACTTATCTATGGAGTTTGAGTTCTATGCACTGGATGTAGTCGCAAATGAAGCATAATGGCTTCGGGAGCTCATATTTGACCTTACTTTGGTTTGTGTACAGATTCCGACTATACTGAAATACTACAAAAACATGTAACTACAACAGTGACATCCAATGCTCTTTTCAATAGGAAGAAGACTGTGAGATTTCATCACACAACCAGATGACGTTATTGCATTGGTTGATATTCGGAGCCATGAGAATCTGGCACATCCCTTTACCAAGGGACTCAAGTGCTGGCTTGTCAAAGACAATAAAAAATGACCTTGAAGGAATTTTGATATAATATCTTTTATAATTCTATTATAAAGTTTTTTTCTACTAGTTTAAAGAGAAATCTACTAGATATCTTGTTTTTGGTTCAAGGAAAAATAATTGATTGGGATATATCGGGTACAGATGTTTGTCACGTTGTTAGGATTGGATCCCCTAGAACCTCTATAGTCTACTGTTTTTTCTAGATAAAAAGCAAGTCCTCGGGTCGTTGACTTTAAGCCTTAATGAGTTCTTGAGCTTTTGAAATGCTCGATGTGCTTTACAGAAAGCAGAGGTAGCTCAACACTACAAAAGGACAAGTACCCTATGCTACAGTGATGTAACATAATATGAGGTGGGACCTCGACTTCAGGTCATGTCACAGCGACGTAACACTGCATAGAGGCTGGTAGCCTCATGATGAAAGGTAGAGAGTAATAGCACAACACTACAAAGAGGGATCTTGTGATACAATAGCGTAACAACAGAAGATGTAGGACTTGGCTTCGGGCATGTCAAAGCGACAGCACCGAAAACGACAAATAGTCCCATGATGGGTTGTAGTACAGTACTACAATGAGACTAGTATCTCATACTACAGTATGATGACACCACATGAGATAGTCAGACATCGGTTTTAGGCCATGTCACAGCGGCATAGCATTGCAAGGAGACAGGTTGCCTCATGTCGAGATTTAAACTCTAAGAAAATAACTTACCTATGTGTATGAACGGAAATGTAGTCCATCTCTTGAAGGTAAAATTGTAGACACCCAAAATACGTACACAAATACCAAGTCATTATAAAGACTTTAACATGAGACCAGATGCACAATTGACGTAATTGTGTGAGTAGGAAGAATTGTAACTATGGTACTAAATTCAAGCTTAGTCCATTATGTATTGTATTATTGTTTGATCCATGCGAAAAGATTAAAGTTGTAAGAGACATCTACCCTAATCCACGATGTACAGTCACTGTGGGGAACACTCAGCTTACATATTGATATATATGAGAAATTTTTGGGGTTTATTTGAAATTGATCACCAGTGACCCGGTCTCACCACTCCATGATGTGACAAACCCCAAGTGTGTGTATTTCAATATATGAGTTATCATTTATTTACTCACACGTATGGGCTGAGATAGCTCAATTGGTTGTTGGGTGGAGGGTTCCTCTAGTAGGAAAGGTTCAAATTCCACAAGAAACAATTGAATTTGTCACCAATTTCAAGAATGATTCATTTTAGAGCTAGGATCCAAAGGGGCCTAGTGACTCAGACTCGAACGTAGGTGAAGGATGAAAAGTGATACTTTGACGACGTACCACGTTTGCTTGCGATTGTACCATATGCTTCCGCGGGAGCGTGGGTCTACGGGTGTCGCTGTGTTCCGTGGCTCTGCAACTCGGGCATGTGGTGTACCGCGGTTATATGGGACTGTTTCTCTATTGTTGTTGCTACGGCAGTTTAGTTTATAAGTGTTATATTTATAAGGAGTTGTTGCTAGAAACCGCCCACATTATGCGGATTGACTTCCTGGTTTTCTGCTCATGTTGGTAGTGGACGGTTATGGTTGCTAGGGAGTGGTTCCCCTATAAGTCTTTTTTTGCACTTGATGCAGAACAAAAGACAACAAAGAGGGTGCATCAGCAACTGCAACAACCAGATAAGGTCGTGTTTGTGCTCTGTCCGACGTCCAGGCAGTAACATTCTTGAGTGTTCCAACAGTTGTTCCGAACTTGTTGGTTCTTAGGAGCAGATCAACGGTAATGGTCGAATCTCGCTTTGAGAAACGATAATTTTCATCGCCCCGGCAAGTTCTTTTGAAAGTTTACACTGGTTTCAGTGTTTGGAATATCTTAGCAACTCGATTGCTTTATATTCTGCGGCAATACAGCTAGTAGTGCACTCGGTGCATGTCCCTAGCAAGCCACATCTTTTGCAGCAAACATGCGGGTAGTGCACTCGGTGCACATCCTTAGCAAGTTTGTTTACTAATGTCACGAGTTCCGTGGACAAAGTCTTCGAGACTTGTAAGGATTTCCGTGAGTTTCAACAACACTTCTATCCCTTAAGTACACTAAAACCTCACTGTTAGGTATTTTCTCAGCTGAGTGTCCATCTCGAAAAAAAGAATTCAATTAGTCTGAATGCAGTACCTCAACTAAACATATGCATAATAAGCGAAAGTGTTGGCATCTTGTCGATAGAGTTTCTTTGTTAATTGGCTGTCTTAATTTTTTGCTTTGTTTATGGTACATTTAGCAAGTAAAATACACTTTATTTGTTAATTTGTTTAAGAAGGATTTCTACCTTTGGACCAATTGGGATCCCATTGCGCTCAGCTGCAATTCCAAGAAGAAAAGAAAGTTAGAAACACAATTTAATAACAACAAACCCTTTATCCAAGATATCTGTAGAACACAATATATCAAGAATCTCTTACTAAATATGAGCCATAGACTCATATTCCTACATGAGCCAATGCATATGTGGACCACTAGGAACTAGTGCACATGGGTGCACATTGGATGTAAGAGTCCATTCCTATTGGTATGAGGGATCAACATTCCCTCACTTTTGCATCCCCCAAGCATCCCCATGATAACACAAATTGGATCTTGTTTTAAGTCATCTAATCTTAACCGTTGATTTTTCAATGGTTAAGATTAAATGACTTAAACAAGATCCAATGGATGTAAAAGAGGGGATGCAAAAGTGAGAGAATGTAGATCCCTCTCTCTCTCTCTCTCTCTCTCTCTCTATATATATATATATATATTTTTTTTGGAATAAGGTAAAATTTTATTCCTCGCAAATCGCGGTAAAAAGTAATACGGTACATAATCACACAGCCTCCCCAATGACTCATGGGGTCAAAACAGATACATCAAAGTCAATATTGTGTAGAATCCCAATCGGAGGGGTAATCAGACCCTCGAAAAAGCGCCTGTTCCTCTCCCTCCAGACATGCCAGACAGTAGTAGATAGTCGCAATCTGGCTTGTCTGGCCCATCCAGCATCCATACCCCTGCGATCCCTGATCCAGCTAAGGATCCCTCTAATATCTCTATATATATATATATATATATGAACGGGATATGAGTCCTAGGCTCATATTCCTATATGAGCCAATACACATGTGGACCAATAGGAATGTAGTGTACTAGTGCACATGGGAGCACATGGGTGCACATGGGATATAGGAGTCCATTCCTGTTGGTCCACATGTGCATGGCTCATGTAGGAATATGAGTCTATAGCTCATACCACGTTTACCCATATATATATATATATATATATATATATATATATATATATATATATATATATATATGGTTACCAAATAGTGCACTTAGAAGAGAACTTGAAGTAGTAGACAAAAACTTACATGTTTGGTAGGTATATGAATCTGTATTGTAGCTTATGTTAACTTGATTAACATATGGAAGACTATCTACAAAATTCGCAGTGTAGTAGTTGAGTCCAATAAAATCAAATGATCCTTTAACGGATTGCTCCTCTGTGAACTTTGGAAGCCGATCTCCGACAAGCACCCTCATGTTAAACGGGTAATCTCCGTTAGTTAAAGGGTCCATGAACCTATCAATAATCACATGAAATGTAATATTATCTAATTCAACACACTCAAGTTTTCTCATGAAGTGTAATACTATGTAAGGACTACGGAATAATCACCATCCTAATACGAAATCAACCGCTCTGTTGACAGCATCACCATTGGACTTAGAGTAGGGCACCACCCAATTGCAATCTAGTGTGATGCCTATCTTCCCCTTTTGGATTTTCTGCACACGAAGTTGAAGGTACATTAGATCAGGATGGAAATGATTGTTGAATAAACCAATCCTATTAAATCTGTAGCATCGATGATCCAGCAAGTCTAATTGAAGACAGTTCTGTTGCATAGGAATCTAGTAAACGTGTGAATCAAATTGCAATGCATTGCTGCTTGCGTCAATTAGTGTTGCATTGCATCATTTTGTTGCAACGCAAATGCACCTAGTTAGAGGATTATCAAAGGATCTTGATCCTAATTCTTCTCTAATTTCTTTGAGAGGTCTAAATTGTTTTATAATTTCCAATTTATAGCTGCTACTGAAGAACACCATGCTATTGCTCTCATTATCCATTATGGGGGATGAACTCTATGAAGTCAAATAAATCTCTCCTATCCGGTTTCAATTATCTATCTTAATATGTTGTAGTCATTTGGCAGCAACATCACTTGTAGGCCATGTCGTGTGGGCTTGTGGTATCCACCTCCTATACTGCACATGCAGACAACACTGGCATAGTTGTTGGCTAAAGTGCAGCTGCATTGATAGTTCATTGCAACAAAATAGTTAATTATATTCTTCTCCAGGAAGAAGACTACAAAGTTTTGATCTTGGGTTTGGATCCTATTATTATGCATGGATTGCTCACCTGGAATTGACGTCTGTACATCTTAACAGCTGCAGCATGGGCTAGCAGTTGATGGTGTCCGACGGCATAAGGCTCTCGACCAGAGTCTCCAACTTTGCACTTTCCGAGCTCCCAAGAGGAGCATCGACCTGGTGCCAATAGACCCGACGCATAGCCAAATACGCTATAAATATGTGGCTCGTTAAAGGTGATCCAATGCTTCACCCGATCGCCAAACTCTCTAAAGCAAACCTCCACGTAGTCTCGGAAATCTTCTCTATAAAATTTTAGATCAAAGACGGAAGATTAGAAAACCATTGATATAACTTAGCTTCTTTGTCAAATTAGACTAGTTTATGGACGGTATAGTTTTTTGTAGAATCCGCTTAAAATGTACAAAGAGAGATTGAACCTAAGTTGCTCTCATACCACGTTAAAGTCCCTATTAGTACAAAATTCTAGAGTGTTGGTGAAGGATTATAATATTCAACAGTAACTTGATTTCACTAATAAAATACAAGTGAATTGTCCGCTCAGAAGTAGACGCTGAGCCTTGCATGCATACAACAAAGCTCACCCAAAACAAAACTATCCCATGAAATTTAATTGCACATGCATTACAACAGCAAATTTAGCAAACTGTGATACTCACTTTTCTGCACAAAAAGTGTGATACTCACTGTATATTATGTATTTATGCGCGAGTGTATATGGGACATTGGGATAGGTAAACAAACTTGAGCAAATTTAGGTGCTACTCACACTATATGAGGGGATAAGAAACCCCCGTACTGCTCTTCTAGGCCATATGGGGAGTCCCAATGGAAAAGAGTCACAAAAGGTTGCAAGCCTGCATGAGAAGTAAACAATCATATATGGAAAGTAAATGTAAATTAACAGTGAAGGGTCAAGAGTAGACCTTTAGAAAGAAGTTCATCAATGAGATTATTGTAATAATTGACACCCTTTTTGTTGATTCCTCCACTCAGGCTTCCATCTGTATTTCAATTAGGAAAAATATAAGCAACTAAACATTAATCTTTCTTGTCACTTCTTGACTTCAATGCTTAATTTATGGGGGTGATTGATTTAAATTTTAATGAAGTTTGTTCTACTCTCTGACAATTTCAAAATGGGTCCTTGTATTTGGTGTTGCATCCAAAATGATTACAAATCTAGAAATTGCATTTACAACCCAAAAATCAATAGCGAAAGGAAGAAGAGAAGGTCAAAATGATCTTAAAATATTCTTGTCAATTTACCCATATAGAACAAAAAGAAAAGGTAAAGTCGACAAACTTAACTAATTTATGATCAAGCAAACCATAAAGACCATAAGCCAGATCCTAGCATTTGGATCTAGTATGTAAGCATCTACGTATGATACAAGTCCAAACAGGACAAGTTACTCCAACAATCTTACTTGGAAGTATTCTTGACCAAGAGATAGAGAACCTATAAGCATCCAAGCCCATGTCTTTCATGATGTTCACATCTTCCTGTAAGATATTCATAACCTTATTAGCTACCCATACAAAAAATATATTACTTTGCACATTCCAGAAGGTGCAAAAGGATATTTAGTTATAACCTGAAACTGACCTTATAACGGTGGTATTGGTTGACGGCTACATCTCCATTGCTTCCATCTAGTATTCTTTCTGCACAATAACACAACTGCTGTTAGAATCACTCAGAAAATTGTCTTTAGCTCACACAGTGCATGGATTCTTACTCTTCTTGAGTTATAGGTTCCACGAAAACCATCCTAACATAACTGTCTTTTATAACTAATAGGGTTCTTGAATTCCCCTAATCCCGTATACCGATTCTAAATCTGAAGAAATACCCATAGTGTAAGATATAAATCTACTATAAAATAAAGGGTACAAATGACTAAATTGTGCAGGAATATCTCCAACTTCCTTTGCTTTTAAACTTGAATAACAGAAACTGTCATCTAACACTTGTATACCAAACTTAAGAGTTGAGGAACCTTATCAAGTACAAGAACTCATCAGTCCTGCTTCAATATATATAAGGATTTGATGAAAAAGTTAGTGGAGAAAGGTGTTTTTTAAATTAATCAGGGTAGTTGAGAGTCCTCTCTAGAAACTGGAGGTAGGTAAGTATAAAAAAATATAGTACTCAATATTCGAATCCAGAAGAGGTACTTGAAATTACTTCTTTGTAAGTAAGCCGGAATGCAACAATATTACCTCACTTTTAAGATGGTGTTTTGCTTGGTTGGCTGGCAACCAAATGTATAGGAACGAAAGGCCTGACCCTTGAGAGCCATCTCTAATCTCGCATTAACAAAAGTTGTATCCTTTTTAAGTCTTAAGCCAAGTTCTCTTAGGTCTACCACTAGATCTAGCAGTTCCTTTAACTAAAAGTCTATGACTCCTAACCGGTGCATCTACTGCTCGTTGTTGCATTGCATGTGTGGACGAAACCATCTCAAATGATTTTTCCCCATCTTATCCTCAGTCCACACCACCTGCATCTTCCTATGAGTGCACTCATTTCTTGTTGACATAATAACATTTTCTTTCCATTAGAATTCATGGAGATTGACAGAAAGACTAACCAGGGTGGCTGTGAGTGTACTTATCCCAGCTGCTGAGCCCTTTCCCATCTTCTCTTGCGCCGCCTTCGTACTGTAATAATCATGTGTAGCATATGAACACCATGCATAATAAGGTAAGAATCTTCCACAAGCAGTACAAACTTGTAGAATGTACCTGATAGGCCGAGGAGGCGGTCCCAAAAACGAAGCCTTCAGGGAAGCTTTTCCGGTCTAGCTGAGCCTCGTAATCATCTGCCAAGCCACTTGACACAATACTGAGGAGAAGAGGCAAGAGCACAGTAAGTGTCAGCTCCATTAGAAGGTCTAGGATTGTATTCATTCACATTATATATGTATATACCATTATATATGTATATATATATATATCAGGAAAGAGTGCTCCAGGACAGAAGCAGGCCACATGATGTAAACCTAGTGTGTGTATCTTGTAAAGACATTTTCAAACATTTTAGTGTTCACCAACATCTGCCCCATCCAAATGTCATATAATGTACCTAAAATACTTAACCCGGCTTCGATACCAAGATGCTTCTGTCAACAGGATAAGTCGAAGAATAAGAACTAGAGTAGTGTTCTTTTTTTTTACCACAGATAATTTAATAGAACAGAAAAATCTTGAATTTGGAATCTCAATTCGTATTGTTTGGCTGCAACAACGACTTCTTTTCTAAGACATCCATAACGAACGATAAGCATATCATGTCCATTATTTATATGCATTTGTCTCTACACATTTTCTGAGAGATTTTTCAAATTTCAATGCTTAAACTTATATATAGTTTAAAAGAATAAGATCAGTAGATGACCATCAATTCCGCTCAGTCAGGATCAGAATAATTGTCAAATTTATATAGTTCAGAAGAATAAGGTCAGTAGATGACCATCAATTCCGGTCATTCTGATGATCAGAATAATTGTGAAATTTATACAGTTCAGAAGAATAAGATCAGTAGATGACCATCAATTCCGGTCGGTCTGAGGATCAGAATAATTGTCAAGTTAGAATATTGGATCAACATCAATTTTGGTGTGTTTAGGACTAGTTTAGGAATAATTTTCTACGATCTCTAGGATTTATTTAGTAGATTTATTCAATTTTATTGAGATGGTAACAGTTCATAACACCAATTTCCTCTTCTTCTCCTTCTCCTTCTAGAATAATGTTCACACTTCTATCCATTTAGAAATCTCTTCACTATCATCGTCTTCTTCCATCTAGATATTTATATCTTATTTTTAATTCTTGCTCTAGAATTCTCTACATGTCATGACAAACATTGAAATCTTCTAAACAAATCTTGATTTTATTATCTCAATGATTAATTTGAGTTTTGATTATGATTAACCGATTAAGTTCAGTATTATGAAATCACTAATGATCATGCAATCACTATATTGTTAATACTTAAACTTGACATAGTCCTAGTGTGCATTAATCTTATCAACCTTGCTACTATGTATATTGTTTTGTTCGTTTAATATTTTATTTTGCAGAAAAATAATAAGCAAAATTAAAGATGAACTTGTGCAAAGGAAGAAATCATGATGGGGGCAAAGACACTATTAGTCCAAAGATTTCTCTAAATCAAACACGAAATTTCCGGGTCCACGAACTCGGAGGTTTTGCTGACCGCCAACAGGACGGGAGTTGAGGGGACAACGTCCCTAGTAGGGTTCAGGGGTTTAACCTCCAAAAGCTAATCAGATTTTCATATTTGGTTTGCGTTAGACAATTGCCATCAAAAGAAAATGCCACCATTCAAATTAAAAAAAAGGCCAAGCTATCAAGGCATCATGCTCAATGTAATATTTCTTTATTTTTATATCTCTAGAATTAATTGTAACTCAATAAATAACATCAAATGAAAGTTAAACCAAAATTCAACCAAAATATCAAAATCCTGAATTTTTGTATCAGAATGGTATACTAGCGGTAGAAAATTGACAAACCAGTATACCAAATATATGTTGTCTAGGTGCATTTCTTTCAACATTTACTATTGCAACAGCTCTAAAACTAACTGTTTTATAACTGTTACTATGCAGAACGATATATCATGCACAATAACGGCTCTATTTCTAGAGAGTGTTTTGTGTGCTATAAAAGAATCCATTTGCCCTCATTTGTTCCAAGTTCTTTGGACATCAATTTTTTACTAAATACAAACATCTCCACATATACAAAAGCTTTCATTTGTCAAATCTATTTCAAGTAGAGTTTTATTGAGCTATAAAGTGAGATCTTCAAATTGTTGTAAGAATATCAAAACCATTTATTATAAGAGGTTGAAGTCCGCAAGCCTTCCAATCAAAGCTTGTGCAGAAGTCGACGAGCCCTTTGAATCAAAGGGCGTGTGTAAGAAGTCGGTGAGGCCTTCGAATCAAAGCTCGCAAGTTTAATTATTTTTTATATTAGTGAATTAAAGGTGGAGAGAGTTTCGGATTTGCATTGTCTTCCACCTTTCTACCAAACTCCCTATTATTCTAGATATTTTCATTGTTATCACTTCTCCCATATAAATTGGTGTGACCTCTCCTATTTGGAAACCAAGCACCAAGGACCAAGCAAGCAAAGCAAGGAGCTAGTGCGAGGGAGTGATAACTTTGTGTAAGTTTATATTGTAAGTGTTTGTTGTACTTTTCTTTGTGAGTGTTAGCTTGGGAGTTTGTATCATCTTGTATACAAGTTATGTATCAAAAAAATTCTATTGTTGAGTGTTCCAAGTGTGCAAGCTCTCCTCAGATATCCAACAATTTGGTACAGAGATGGTTCAGTTGCGGATCGAGGAACAAGGAGGTTCTGTCGGTGCATAATTCAGAATTGTGAAGTTGGTTGGTCTGAAACCAAGCTTATTTAGTAAAAAAAAAGATCTTACCAGGTCGCCATGACGGATTTTGCTGCTTCGTCAAGCTATATTGAGAAGCTCAATAGTAGCAACTACAACAACTAGAGCACTATTATGGATTTCTATCTTTCTGGGCAAGATCTATGGGATGTGGTTGACGGTAGTGAAACGACACCACCAAGTAATGATGGTGCGCTGAGGAAATGTAAGATCAAGCTCGGGAAGGCAATGTACGCATTATCAGTAACTACTGAGGACGAGTTTCTGCAACACATCAAACACACAAAGACACCAAAGGAAGCATGGGACACACTAGAACCTTTGTTCGCAAGGACGAATGATGCCAGCTAAGCTCATGCCCAACTCACAACAGAATATGACGGTGAGTCAATCCTTTACTTAAAAGTAAAAAAAGAATCTGTCAAATTTTTTTTAGCGACTTTAAGAATGAGCTCATGTCCATCTCGTAGCAGAGTATGACGGCGAGTCAATTCTTTACTAAAGTAAGAAATCTCTATCAAGAAAATTTTAAGTAGGATCCTGGAAACTCCTTTACAGAGATGCGAATGAGACGAATTATTATTTACGGTTTAAGACCGGAATACAATGGTCTTGCTACGGCAATCCATGATTTGTCTAGACAATCAATACTGACAGAGTTGGAGCGTATATTAGCAAATCAAGAGCTGTAGATAAAAAAAATCTGGGTCTCAATAAAGGATGAGGAGAAGGTGCTCTTCATTTATAAAGAAGAGGCGAGGAAAGCAGGGAGGACAAGGGGCTACCAAATAAAAGAGGAAAGAAGATAGACAAAGATATGAAAGGAGGAAGTTCCAAACCAACGAGAGCTCCGTAAAGCATTTGTCGAAGTCGAAGGATAAAAAAATAATGTACGAAGGAACATAGAATGCTACAATTGTGGCAAGAAGGGTAATTATGCTCGAGATTGTTGGAGCAAGAAAAAGTCTCTTGAAAGCAACTTGGTGACATCAAATGATCAGCATGATAGTGAAAAAGAGTAGGATTTTCAAACATTTTTCACTACCACAAATATCACTGGGGAAGGTTGCGACAACTCAAAAGAGTTGGCGCTTGTAACAACCAATTATAGTGTCATCAACTATGAAAAAGACTAGATCGTCGACTCAGGTTGCTCCAATCATATGGCTGGAGATAAGGAGAAGCTACTCAGTATGTCTGAGTATAAAGGAGGTAGAGTTGTTGTGACGGCTAATAACTCAAAGCTGCTTATTTTCCACATTGGCAACATGGTGATAACATCATATTTTAGTCCCAACCAAGTACAGTTGCAGAAGTCTACTATGTTCCAAGTATGAAGAAAATTTTATTATCAATATCTCAATTAACAAGCTCTGGTAAATATTTGGTGTTTGGACCCGAAGACATTAATTAAGGTAATATCAGAGCTTGAAGTCTATTGAAATATCGATAATGGAAGGACAAAGACTTGAGTCTATCTGTGTAATGTCAACTAAGTCAGCACACATAGAAAAGACTCGAAAGAATGAGATTATAGATTTATGGCATATGCCAAACTTGAACATGTGAGCTATCATAAGTTAAAAATAATGATGTGGTTGTTAATGCTTAAGGGAATATAATAACTGGAGGTTCTTGGAGACATTGTTTCTGTCACGTCCCGATTCCGTTGAACCAATAAGTCGTCATGGACGTGATGTCGTACAAGTTTAAATTGCACTTGTACAAGACAAGAACTTGCAAGTGTATTAAACCATATGTAAAGATAAGGTTGAAGCAATATTTTAAGCAGGAAATTGAAGACACGATATAGGAAGAAATAACTCTTTTATTCAATACTTGTAGCAGAGTACATTAGTTTTCTTAGAACATCTGAGAATGCCAACTTGGCTTACATTTTACGAATCTTAAATACTGACATGAAATAATATCGTTCCATACATCATGCACTTTTATATATAAAAATGTTGTTGCACTGACGATCCAATCCAATACAAGAGTTCTTATCAACGGCGATAAGTTATTCTCGAATGCTTTAAAACTTCAAAGACGTCAAAAGCTGGCTACTTAGCTAAACGACGAACATTCATTTGTTGTATTGGTTTTTGCGTAAAAGCTTGTACCCTACGTAGCTTGAGAGAGATCGAGGTGGCTTGGGACTGATCTCATATTGCAGCGCCGACAACTATTACTCAAGGAATGACCTTGAGGGTATCTCCTTCGTAAATGTGGAATGAGGATTTCAGGAACTAGAAGTAAAATTTGGAGAAGACCCGTTTTCGGTTCAAGCTTGGACTATTTATAGTGGGAACACCTCTATAATTGAGTTTCGCGGTATCATGGAACTAAGCGGATTACCGCCGGTAGTGGGGATAACATCTACGTTCTCATCATCTCAAGGGAGATAAGACACGATGTCCAATGTGGGTGCTACATCTGGCATCCATCTAAGGACGTGGCTCCTTAACAATCGTTCGGTCGGTTTATAGCACCGGCACGGAAGCAAATGGACATCGGTTCCAATTTTGCGGAAGAAGATTGTACACATCGTCGCAGAAGTAGTCTACTTCGCAAAGATGGTCTATTATGCGGGAGTGGTTTGTTCCATCGGAGGGGTCTGTTCTGTGGGGCTGGCTATTTCATAGGATTTGTTATTTTAAAGTGCCAATAAGTGGCACGCGGTTCCGCGAGGCTGGCTATTTCGTAGGATTTGTTATTTTTAAGTGCCAATAGGTGGCACGCGGTTCCTCGGGGCCATATGCTCCGCAGGACGTGTCCCGGGCTGGCTATTTCGTAGGATGTGTTATTTTTAAGTGCTAATAGGTGGCACGCGGTTCATCGGGACTATATGTTCCTCGGGACTATATGTTCTGCGGGACTGGCTATTTCGTAAGGATTTGTTATTTTTAAGTGCCAATAGGTGGCACGCGGTTCCCCGAATAGTATGGGTTGGTCTATGATGAAACATTCAGCGCAATGACAAAAATAACTATACGAGTTCTGCTAGCCTTGGAAGCTAACAAAACATTAAAGTTGTGGCAAATGGACATAAAAAATTATTTTCTTTATGGAGAGATAAATCGAGATATATACATGGAACAACCACAAGGTTGTAGACACAATTTGCATCCTGAGTATATTTGCAAGTCGAGGAAACACTTTACGGGTTAAAACAAGCTCCATGGGCATGATATGAAAATATCGCAAAACTCCTTATACATAATGGCTATGTAGCGTCTCCTGCATATTCGAGCTTGTTTGTGAAGAATGAAGAAAGAAAGCAGGCAATAGTACTAGTATATGTAAATGAGTTGATCATCACTAGAGATGATGAAGTTGAAATCTATCAGATAAGGAAAAACTTGATGGTGCGGTTTCAGATGAAAGAGCTTGGAGAATTGAAGCATTTTCTTAGGCTTGAGGTAGGAAAGAAAGAATGATTACTCTTGTGCCAACACAATACGAAAAAAATCTCTTGCACGAGTATAGAATGTTGGAGTGCAAACCTATTTCAACTCCAACGGAGGTTCATGTTTGATTCTGCAATGAAGGAAAGGATGCAGCTATGTACCGCCAAATGATTGGTAGTCTAATCTACCTAACCATCACAAGGCTAGACATTGCTTTTGATATTGGAGTAGCAAGTAGGTTCATGCAAAAGCCTACTCACTTGCATGCGGTTCAAAGAATATTGAGGTGTGTAAAGGATATAATTGATCTAGGCCTCTTATATGAGAAGGGAAGAGTATCAAATGTGATTGGTTATTGTGAGGCCGGCTTTGCCGGATATCACAATACTCGACGATCAACTAAAGGATATGTATTCTCTATTAGCTCGTGAACAATCTCTTGGTGCAGCAAGATAAAACCATCAGTATCATTATCAATGTCGAAGATAAGAGTATAGAGCAGCAACAATGACAACTCAAGAAAGTACATAGCTAATGCAGATAATAAAGGACTTGCACCAACCAACTGATTACTTGGTACCTCTCCACTGTGACAACCACTCAGCTATGCGACTAGCAGAGAAGCCAATATCCACATAAGGAAAAATCACGTGAAAATACATCATCACTATTTAAGAGAGAAGATACTACAAGGAGAGATCGAGTTATGCAGACCAAGTTGTAGATATATTCACAAAAGCGTTGAGCCCTTCAAAGTTCGTGGACTTCCAGAAGAAACTTGGTATGACAAGAAGATGGTGGTGTTGAGAGGGAGTGTTGAAATGAATTTTGTCTTCCTCTTCGTATCCTTCTCCTTCTCCTAAAATAATCTTCACTCTTCTATCCATCTAGAAATCTTTTCACCATCCTCCGCTTGTTTCATCTAGATATTTTCATCTTATTTTTAACTCTTGTTCTAGAACTCTTTACATGACATGGCAAACATTGAAATTTTCTAAACAAATCTTTATTCTTCCACCTTTCTTGCAAACTCCCTACTCTTCTAGAGATTTCCATTGTTATCACTCCTCCCCTAAAAATAGGGGTGACCTCTCATATTTGGAAACCAAGCAAGCAAGCAAAGCAAGGAAGTAGCAACCTAGGATCTAGTGTAAGGGAGTGAGCCTTGTGTGAGTTGAAATCTTCTACACAAATCTTTAATCTTCTAACCCTCTTGCAGACTCTCTACTCTTCTAGAGATTTCCATTGTTATCACTCCTCCCTATAAATAGGAGTGACCTCTCATATTTGGAAACCAAGCATCAAGCAAACAAAGCAAGGAGCTAGCAACCTAGGATCTATTGTGAGGGAGTGAGCCTTATGTGAGTTTGTATTGTGAGTGTTTACTAGTAGTTTCATTTGTGTGTGTTATCTTTAGAGCTGTATAACCTTGTATACAAGTTTTGTATCAATAAAAATATATTGTTGAGTGTTCCAAATATGCTAGTCCTCCTTTGATATCCAACATTTTTTAGACTGATTTAGTAGATTTAGTGAATCTTCTGGATTGATTCTAGAAAATTATTGTAGATAGAGATATCTAAGCATATCTAGACATCTAGACCTTCCCGGTGTTGACTCATGAGTCTCTATCCTTTAGGTTGCATGTTTACATTTACTGCACTAAGTTTTCTAATGGATCTTTTTTTTCCCGTATACCTTCAAAGTCAGCAAGGCCGCATGACCAAGTTTACTTATGCATCACAATGTTGTAAAAATCGCTAGGTGGAGTCGGTGCGGCGGAGGGCCGACTAGCGCCTAGGGCGCCGTTTGTTTGTTTTTTTTTTTTTTTAATGTATGTATATATATAAGGGGGGAGAGGAGAGAGACAACAAAAGCAGCAGCAGCAGGGGGTCCTCTCCCCTCTCCCCTCCGCTCCTCCTCCTCCCCTCTCCTCTCCTCTCCTCCTCCTCCTCCCCTCCCCTCTCCTCCTCCCCTCCCACCACCTCCCCTCTCCCCTCCCCTCTCCTCCTCCCCTCCCACCACCTCCCCTCTCCTCCTCCTCCTCTCCTCCCCTCCCACCACCACCACCACCACCACCAACAGCAGCAGCCGCCGCCGCCGCCACCACCACCACCACCAGAAGCAGCCGCCGCCGGCGACTACGACGACGACGACGACGACGACGACGGCGGCACCAGAAGCAGCCGCCGCCGGCGACTACGACGACGACGACGACGACGGCGGCGGCGACGGCGACGACGGCGACGACGGCGGCGGCGGCGACGACGGCGGCGACGACGGCGGCGGCGGCGACGGCGGCGGCGACGACGGCGGCGGCGGCGGCGGCGGCGACGGCGGCGACGACGGCGGCGGCGGCGGCGGCGGCGGCGGCGGCGGGAGGTTAGTATTTATTTTTGTTTTATTTTTATTTTTTTTGAATTTTTAAAAAAAATTGGCCGCCTAAGGGCCGCCTAGGGGCCGCCTAGACCGAAACCGCCTAGGACCGCCGCCTAGGGGATTTTCGGTGCGGCGGGCGGCCGCCTAGCGCCTAGGCGGCCGCCTAGGCCGATTTTTAGAACACTGATGCATCATACCTGAAAAGACCTACATCTTTCAAAGGGAACCCATTATCTCTAAATCTTTTGAGGGCTGTAGAAGTTTTTGGTACATCTTCGATAAGACACCTTTGATAATACACTTATTGAAATGACAAAGGGACAAATGTGTCATCTTCAATAACACACCAACATTACTTTTAAGTCTCCCAAACAAAATGTTCCTCCATGTCATCTCCCAAACACATTTATGGAAAGTATAAGAAGTTACATCGTAGGCTCTTAATATCTCTTACACAAGGCTCAAATGTACTCTTTAAGAAACGTCTTGAACCAAAGTGCAGAATTCTTCGGGTATTTTTTCAAACCATCTTTGTAGTCCACATAATGAATGCCAAACCTTTGGGTATAACCACCAATCCATTCAAAGTTGTCCAACAATGACCATGCAAAATATCCTCTCACATTGACACCTTCCCTGAGGAAAGTAAGAAAAAACTATATAACATTAGAAAACTTTTAGGAAACGAATATTGCTTTGTTGTATTGTATCTATAGATCTCTTTTGCACTTAATATTGTTTTTATTTCGCATATAAAAAGTTGGAAGGAAACTATCAAAGTAGTGAAACGATGCATACTCTCCAGTAGTTGCATGCTTGAATGCTGAAAGCAGCTTTAGAAAGTTGTTGGCTCAGCTACTAAACTAAAAACTTCTCTAGGATCTACTTTTCAATCCAAATTAGGTGGAAAGCAATGTGTGCAAATGATATCTCAATTTTTTTTATTATTGGTTTCTAAATTTTTAAACACATCTTTGAAGTCTGAACTCTGTCAATTCTTATGATATTGTCATTTGTTGTCTTACACTTCTCATTTTTCTTGTTTCTAGGAAACAAATACGAGTTGTAATTTGAAACATGAGATTCATAATTTGACGGGGTGGAAGCCGCCTGCAAGAGAGTAGATGAGTGACGAGAAGCGTCACAAGAAGATAGATGGTGACGTCAGGAAGTAGTGACTATCTGGAACAAGATCAGTGCAAGTATGGAATGATCAACCAATCGTGATCCCACCAGCAAGCTATGGCTAGAGGAATGGACCCCTATTTATATGATGAGAATTGAGTTCCTCAAATTACATTAACTAGTGTGGAACTAAAAGAGATTGCCTAATAAAAAAATTAAAAGATACACATAATACAACTCAGTAATACTCTTACATTTTTGGGAAACTATAACTTTCTTACATTCCAATTGCAAACATACCTATCTACTCTGTTAACTATCATAAGAAAGGTTAAGTGTGATTGTGCAACCCATTCTGAAATTAAGAACCCAAAATGTCCTGAGTTCCAGAAACAGATTTTGAGGTAAGAACTGTGAAGGTTATATTTACCTTATGGCTTTTTGAACATTGTGTAGATCTTGTCGGAAGTAGTCTGTTCTTATGTCGTCTTTCAGGGCTTCCTCAAGTGATAAAGTTTCATTGTCCTGCTGATCAATTCCTGTCATCCAGATCAGATTTTGTTAGACAATACTATGATCGCCTCACTTCAACGTGAACTTTCAAGTTTGTAGAAGTCTATCTGGCCCTTGTTATGTTACCATTCTCTGTGATGTAGATGACCGGGTCATTGTACTTGGACTTTGTATAGAGCAATAAGTCGTAAATCCCTTGTGGGTAAACATAGATCCTTTTTGAACCGTGCTGCAATGCCAATTAAAATTGTGAGTATATTATTGATGGAGACTTGAATAGTAAACATTTATGCTATGACATAGTCCCCATGTTTTGTACTTGATAAATAAGCATTCAAGCTAGATTGCATAGACACTGCATGGATTTGAATATAGACACGATATGGAGCTGAGATCCATGAAGACAAATTTACATACTAGCTCTTAAGAATAAACATATTTAAGCATGTTTTTATAGTAACTAGGTACAAAAAGCTCTAGAAAGGATTTGTCGCAACAAAAAAATGTTACTTCTCATATCACAGTCATGTTTGGCATGTTCCCGACCAAGTCAAATCATGTTCAGCCATGATTAGGTCTATTTGGAGCCTAGACATGGGCAGCCTTATCCGACATAAGTGTCAGGGAAGTCATGTTGAATACGTGTCACATGTCGATACATTCACATATACATTCTTCCAGACATGAAACCTAGCTTTCAACAGTGGTTCTTTAGCCACACGGCTCACAACTGTGGAAGACAGAACTTGGGTTTGGGGGGGGGGGGGGGGGGGGGGGGGGTGGGGGGGTGAACAAAGAAATTATGTGGTTCAGTAATTTTTCTACGTCCATGTCCAAGGCAAGAGAAAACATTAATTTATCAGAACAATGCTACAAAGGAAACTCTCCCTTGAAAGACACTGCAATTATCCATTGTTCCTCTTTGTCCGAAATTTCTGTTATCATGTTGACCTTTTACGTCATGGAGCTGAGATCATGTAGTTTTGATATTCAAATCTCTAATAGCTTCGCTACATGTATGTGAGATGGGGAAAAGGTGCTTTTTTATGATACCAAGCTCTGGTATCATGTTACTTTTTATATCATTGGTAGGCATGGGAGTTGGAGGAGATGATGGCTACTCTTAAGCTCCTACATAGCATTGTTATTTGGAGAAAACCAACATACTCTCCAGTAAAAAAATGCAAGGACAAATTCAATACAGAAAGACTCCAATAAGTTAAGTATGCAGGTACTAAATATGAAATAATAGACTACCGATTCAATCTTCAAAAATAGACTTAATATTTGACTAGATCTCCAAGTTTGACTCAAACAACTTAGAAATCGATACTAATCCTAAGTTAATCCTAAAAGTGACACCAATTTGCGCTGACCTAAGTTTCAGTGGCTTGATTGAAGTTTCTGTCCTGTTGGACCAAATTTTGGTTCCTTATTTCTAAAGTCCTGAATACAGTAGATCAACTCAACATATGTATTCAGGGAGAAAAAAAAACTTGACATGTGTCGATATTGTTAAGAATAAGGCTCTATTTCTGCTGGGATAATTTCATTGATGTGACACAAGTACATATTTATACGAGAGGGTAAGGCTCCCACTTTAGTTCCTATTCAATGTGGTGGTAAAGGAGAATAAATAAATATTAGGTATAGACACAATAGAGTAGTAAAACTCGTTATTCTAACTCTGCCCCCCTCAAGCTGGAGCATGTACATGATGCATGACCAATTTGGTACATAAGGAAGAGAAGTTGATTGAAGATAGTGCTTTTGTAAATAGATAGGCGATCTATCTTTGCGACGAGTGAATCGAGTGCAGTGCTTGCTCATAATTGCATCTTGACCAAAGTGACAATGCACACCTATGTGTTTGCTTCTCCCATAGAAAATTGGATTGCTAGCAATAGAATGGGGGCTTTTGTTAGTTCCGTGTAACTAACATCAGGTTGGATATTCATGCCCGTGGCCACATCATCTCACAGATAGTATGAGTCCTAGCTCTATATTCTAGCTTTACACTCGATCAAGCAGCCACCATCTACTTTTGAGCTTCCAAGTGATGAGATTTCCACCAACATAAGTGCATTAGCCACAAGGACCTCTTATATGTCTTTGAACCAACATAATTCATATCAGAATAAGACTCTGATGTTGAGGAGCCCATGTGCCGAGTCAAAGACAATCCTTCCATATATCACAAGATTCTTAATGTTGTAACCTAGTGATACCGCTTGAGATTCTCCATAACTTGGCTAACTAGGCCTGCAACAAAAGAAATATGTGGTCGTCAAGATGCCGGAGAAGTCTTTGTTGATTGCACACATAAGTCGGAGTATAGTCATCAAATGTGAATGGAGCTCTAGGCGGCTAGGGTTTCTCCTGGAGCTAGAGGCGACAAGGAGTACTGGAGCACGACTGGTGTTGGAGGCTGAAGCATGATAAGTGAGCTCGATTGACGAGCAAACCTGACGGTGTCGTGGTTTATGGTTGGGGATCTCGATCTAGTCTTAGGGTTAGGTTTGGGGATTTATGGTTAGGATCTCTAAGTTTATGGTTGGGTTAGCAATGATGGTTGATGGGCTAGGTTTAGAATTTTGTTCTGAAATTATTTTTGGGTGATAGGTAAAGATGTAGTGCTCTGATACCATGTTGAGAATTAAGACTCGACTACTAACGGGACAGTTTTCTTGATGTGGAGTGAGTATGTATTTATAGGAGAGGGTGAGCCTCCCTCTTAGTTCGATACTAAGTATAGACATACTACAGTAGTAACATTTATTATTCTAACAGATGAAGTAGATGAAGTGTATTAGTGCCTCGCCTTTTCATTTACGGCAAATGGTTCTAAGCGGATGTCAAAAAATTTGTGCGTTGTTTCTTTCGTAGATAACAAAAATGATATACATAGTAATTACATAATTTGCTTAGGAATCCTACCTTTGGACCTATTGGAATCCCATTGCGCTCGGCTGCCATTCAAAGGAGAAAAGACAGTTAGCAACACAATATCTCAACAACATCATCAGCATAGCCTTTATCCCAAATTTCGATCACGAATGTTTAATAATTATATATCTAGGCTAATGGTTAATCAATATTGAGCTTGGAAAAAATACAAAGTAGTGGAGGATTTACGTGTGTAAATGGTATATGAATCTGTATTGTAGCTTATGTTAACTTGATTAACAATTGGAAAGCTCTCTACATAGTTCGCTGTGTAGTAATTGAGTCCAATAAAATCAAATGATCCTCTAAGTAGTTTGGACTGCTCTTCAGTAAACTTCGGTAGCCGATCTCCCACAAGTGCCCTCATGTTAAATGGGTAATCTCCTTCAGTTAAAGGGTCCATGAACCTGTGAGTAAATACATTCGATTCTTATGTAATACTATACAATTAGATAAATCAGTTTTCGTCATCAGATGACAACAGAATGCTTACCATCCTAACACGAAATCAAGTGCTCTCTCGACGGCATCGCCATTAGACTTGGAGTTGGAGTAGGAGACTACCCAGTCGCAATTCAGCGATATGCCTATATTTCCCTTTTGGATTTTCTGCAAAGAAGTAGCATGAATCAGATGTGGCTGAGTTTGAGTAAACTCACTTTGATTACATCTGTATCTGTTGGTATATTCAGTATAGGAATATGTTATATTTAGTATGGGAATATGTTATGTTTAGTATGGGAATATCCTGAGGACATATTTGGGATGCCAGAATATGCCACAGGATATTCCAATGGATATTCCACGATATAACGGCTATATAATGCCTATGAGACTATCAATGAAATCATCTCATCAATCAATTACAACATGGTATCAGAGCCACCTTTCCACAAACCCTAGCCGCCGCCAAATCCTAACCTTTCCCCTCCTCCCTCTCTCTCCCCACCACCAAAACCCTAACCCGAAGCAGCCCTCCCTTTCCCCCGCGGTCGCAGCAGTTCCCCCCCTTTCCGCGCGGCTGCTGCTGCGACTGCTGATGCGGCTGCTGCCACGGTGGCACGAGCACCGACCGCTCCCCCACGTGCGCGCTGACCCACCCTCTTGCCGCACACAATGGCGCCTTTGTTGCCATTGTTCGGATCATTCCGAAATAGGACACCGATGCCTAGATCTGATGAAAATAGACATGTTCGGATTTAGGAACGGACGACGAGAACGAACGTGAGTCGTGGAGCGGACGTGACGTGATCAGAGAAGAGGAACATCGATGGAGGAGATTATCAAGAAGCTGGATTCTGCAGAGGTCGCGACGTTGATGAAGTTGATAAAGATGTCAGCTAGTGAGAGCACGACACGAACGTCGTCGAAGTTGGAGCTTCCCTCCATCAATATGAAGCTGGATGGACCAGCCATCTATTTGAGTTGGTCACGACGGGTGAGAAGAACCCTCGCAGGAAAGAACCTGGAGGGGTTCCTGACGGGCGAGAAGACGGAGCCGGACGAGGGCTCGACAGGACGCAACGAGTGGAAGTCCACTCATATGGTAATCTACATCTGGCTTCTCAACCCCTTAGTCCAGTCTATTGCCGCCACAGTAGATGGCATTGAGATGGTGAAGGACGTGTGAGAGAAGTTGAGGAGGACCTATGATGGTATGGGGAACAACTTACGGATCTTCCAGATAAAGGGGGAGATCGACGACACCGTACAGGAAGAAAAGACGGTGCAGGAGTATGTCACGGAGTTGGAGCGTCTGTAGTTGGATTATGATCACTCCTCAAAACAGACGAGCTGCGGGGACCCGAAGTGTAAGGAGAGACATGTGTCTGCAGGAGAGGACGATGAAATTTCTCAAAGGGCTGACTGCGGCATTCGCACAGAGGACGACCTTACTTCTCGCCCAACTAGATATCCCTAGTCTTGAAGAGGCTATCTCGGCCATGATCCAGGAGAAGACACGCATCAGACTGCAGGCGGGGACAGGTGATCCCTCCAAAGCAAAATCAGTACTAACGGTTACCAGCTCGGACGACACAGGATCCAAGGGAGAACCCTGGCAGCACAATCGGCAGTGCTACAACTGCAGGGAGATGGACCATCATCGGTATGCTTGTACCAAACCACCTAGGGAGAGAGACTCAGGTGGTGGACGTGGACAGTTCGGTGGACGAAGATATATTGGAGGACGTGGTCGTGGTCGAGGGGGTCGACTAGGCGGCGGAGGAGGTTATCGGACAAATCTGCTGGTATCAGAAGGGAATAGAGGAGCTGTTGGCACTTTTACTGAGGAGGATCAGGCACTGCTGGACCTGCTGGAGAGGAAGCAGAGAGCGTCAACTGAGGGAGACATGAGGAGTGGAACAGAGGAGGCATCCAACTCATTCTTCGTTGAGGACAACGCCGCTATGTATGTCCAAACATCAGAAGGTACTGACGAGTCACTTGCTCTTGCATCTATGTCTTCTCTTAAAACGTCAGACTGGATTATCGACTCGGGAGCATCTCGGCATGTGACGGAAAATGCAAGTGAGTTTTCTTCTTACACTCACCTAGCATCTGCAGACAACATTCAGACAGCAGATGGCACTTTCCAGCCATTGGTCGGTAAGGGTACTGTTAATTGTACAGGTTCAGTAAGATTATCCAATGTTTTACATGCTCCATCATTTTCAGTCAGTCTCTTGTCTATTAGTTCTATAATTCTCCAACTTAAATGTATTGTTTCTTTTGATATTCCTAAGGTGATCTTCCAGGAGAAAGGGACGGGACGAAAACTTGGGACTGACACTTGGCATGAGGGACTGTGGTACCGAGATCGTGAAGGACTGGACTCGGCATTGGTATCTATGGCAGAGAAGGCTGGAATGGGAGGACTGTAACAGAGGACTGAGGAGACTTTGATACTTCATCATTGTCACTTCCCGTTCCCAGAATACGTATTTTAAATGCATGTACTGCTTTAATATATTTATTTAATATTTATCATGTATTGTTCTGTATTTAAATCCCTTTAATTTCATGTTAATTAATTTCTGCAATTTTTATTTTCTGCATTTTTCTTTCCGCTTTTATACTCTGCTTTAACTTTGCTTTGGGTTCGACTTGGATTGGTTCAATTATGTTGGTTCATCATGAACCGAAACAAACCCCCACCTACCACCACTCCTTCATTTAAAACCCCAAAATCCTTTCTCTCTCTTCATTCATTACTTCTCCTTCACCATTACTCCTCTTCTTCCTCCATTACTCCTCCCCACCTACCTAGAGGCATAGGCAAGTGCCAACTTGTTTCTTGATGGATTTCCATTTTTGTTGTTCCATTGTCTTCCACTCAAGATTCTTAGATACTTTAGTATTTAGCATTTTCAATTTCCATGGCTCATTTCTTGTAAATCTAAGTTTAATGCATCTTCGGATTCTTAGGTTTTGATCTAGTAACTTTGTTATTCTTCAAGTTTTGATGGTTCCATGTTGTAGAGAATTTTGTTCTACCCCATTTTGACCTATGGAAGTCCAATTTTGGGCTTGGAATGAAGGAATTAGGGAGCTCGGAAGCAATGGCTTCCCATGGTTCTCCTTCTCAGAAGAGTGGAGAAGAAGGGCAATGCTTGACCGCATGAGTTTTCATGCGGCAAGTCTTCTTGAGCCGCATGAATAGTTCGGCCGCATGAAGAGTAGCTGGCCGCATGAAGAGTTCGGCCGAATGAAGAGTTTTCAGCCGCATGGAATTCTGGCCGCATGGAGTATCCGGCCGCATATAATTCTGAGCCGCATAAGCTCGATGATTTCCAGCCGCATATGTCTCGTCCAATTTTAGCCGCATGAGTATTACATCCTGGCCGCATAAGGACCCGAGTCCTTCTGGCCGCATATGACTTAACTCTGTCTGCATGGCACTGTTCAGCCGCATGAGGCTCGTCATTTGTGCCGCATAAGCTTGGTCAATTCCAGCCGCATGGATTTAGTTTACCCGCAGCCGCATGAGACTTTTTCTCCAAGCCGCATAAAGCTTGGTAATCCTAGCCGCATGGGCCTTGGCGACCTTTGGCCGCATGGCATCTTGAGCCGCATAGGACTCATCCCAATTTCAGCCGCATAAGGACTTATCATCCCGACCGCATGAGAATTGTCATCTAGCCCCATAGGCTTGCCTCTTCAAACCGCATGTAATTTATTAATCGCATATGCATGTTTTATTCAGCCGCATGGACCAATAACTTTCCGGCCGCATGGACTATAGCCCATAATGCCCTTTGAGCTGATTCTGTCCCGAGTGGACATTAATTAATATTGATTGTCATCTTGGCATTAATTAACAGTGATTGTTATCTTGATTAAATAATTGATCATGCGTTCCTAGTTGGAACTAAGAGACTGGCTAGTCGTCTTATTAAATTGAATGAATGAGACACATTCATATTAATTATGAACTATTGAAATCGACTGGCTAATCCCGAATATTGGCATACAGGCACATGCAGGCTTCAATTTATTTATCTTACAAAAATAACATGTGTACTTTATGATCAAGGCATGATCATTCCGTGGTTAGTTTTGATTGTTGCATTACGCTATGTAAGACCTACAACCTAACCGCACGGGTATCGTTGTAGAGTTGGACATACGTACTATGTACAGAAAGTACTCATTCTGAATGACCATGATCCACGGCATGGGACTTCACTCAACGTAGAGACTATTAAGTTAAATAAAATAATGATTGCATGGAGAGAATGAATTTCCGAGTTCTTACATGACAGCCCTCTTGGGGACTATTAAGTACCCGACAGGCCGGCTGGTTCCCACAGATACTGCAAATCTGCCACACGGGCAGGGAGCGGTATCTGCTTATATTATTTATTGTATATTGTATATTGACGAAGGACGTCCCGCTGGGACTCGTCTAATTCATGATTGGCGCAATTGATTGACTGGATAGACTAGCCTTGCTTGCACATAGTAAGAACTGAGGAATCCTTTATTGCATAATTCCAGGATAACTTGGAACTCACCGTAGCAAGCCGTAGTAGTTGCATGGCCGTTTAAGTTGATTTATTCGTGTACTGTACCTACTCTGTTACCTAACTGAGATGATCAGAATGTCAGGACATGACGGGCCAACTTCTGTCCTTGTTTGGTTGGGAGGTTGATTCGAAGTGTCGTGATGTTATGTGAATCCTAGTAAATAGCAGAGATCTATTATCATATTTTCTTATTACTGGCTTCATTCCTCATATCGTGCTTCCTTGCGGTACTTGCTATTAGAGGTCTAACCTCTCTGGTTTTGCATGACCAGATTTAGAGCCGGTCCCCGAGGATCCATCTTACTTCTACCTCCAAGATGGTCAATACTAGAGGGATGATCGCAGGAGGACTCGAGTGGGTTCCTTACTTCCCCGCTCGTTTTGTTAAATACTTTATACTTTCCCGTTTGGCACCGACATGTTAGTCGGATTGTCTTGTACCTACTTTTGCATAAATGTAACTAAGTCAGGCTGCAGCTGATAACAATTGTGTATACTTGCTACATCATCTGGCTGTGTTTTGTAAAGCCAGATATCAAGAACATTATCTCACATGTTCTCTATTTCTGTTTCTTGTTTGAATGATTGAGACAATAGATGTGAAGTGACCATAGTGAGACTCTTATGTAGTATGCATCCCCTCGTCTTATTAGACAGCATTGATCGTATTATACGGTATTCCTCTACCCGTAATACGTAGCTGGCTGAGTCATTCCCCCGCTCTCCAGTATTCTGGTTCCGGAACGTGACAAGGTTTTAGTGGTGGCACATGCAGGTCTGATTTCAGACTTGTGGGGTGTTAGAGTTAGAGTTCACATTTCACTTGTGGAAGCCCTACTAAAACTCCTATCCTATGTTCCAGAATCCAGCTTAATCAATTAATCAGTAGGTTGGCTTCAATCATAAGCTTCTTCCTACATCATACCTTGATGCTTTTAAAAGGACAGTTGAGACCAGATACAAGCGGGAATGGAAAGATCATACCAAACCGATTGATAGACTTTCTACCGACAAGACCTCGTTCGATTTAGATAGGGTTCAAATGGAAGGGATATATTCAAAGAAGGAGAAGGGATATATTTCAAAGAAGGAATATAGGATTCTTCACAAGTCATAGATCCTCCCCCTTGGCCAATTTGCACTATGCTGATGACACCTTAAATTCTTTGAGGCTGATCTATCAAAAAGCTATTCTATTGTCTTTTGAGATAGTGTCTTTCATAACTTCTCTATTAACTACTCTAAAAGATCATCATTCCTATTAGCCCTATCTTTTGGTTCAGTATTAAGGATTTAATGAAAAATTACAGAGAAAGGTGTTTTAAAACATTGATTAAGCGATAAACCGTCACTTTCTAAAGATTGGAAGCATATAAGTCAGAGGATATAGTACTCAATATTCAAGTCCAGAAGAAGTACTTGGAGTTACTCATTTGTAAGTAAGCTAAACATATAGAACAATTCAATATTTCATAACTTTTGAGATGGTGTTTAGCTTAGCTTGCTATCATACCCATAAGAATCAGATCAAAGGGTAAATTGTTGTTGAGAGTAAATAAGGGAATTTAGTCCCACATCGGTTAGATGTAATATGAAGAGGGGTTGGACCCTCTATAAGTAGTAGGCAGTAGCCCTCAATAAAATCATCTGAGATTTAAGCCCTCATTTCAACTTGGTATCAAAGCCACTCCTTCCCCTCTCCTCCACAAACCCTAGCCGCCAGACACCACCCCCCCCCCCTGCATCCCCCCTGCCGACAACCCCCCTACCGACGCCCCCCTGCCGACGCCCTCTGTCGCCGACCCTCCCCCCCCCCTGTCGCCGACCCTCCCCCCCCCCCCCGCCGACCCTGCTCCCTACTGCCGACCCCCCCCCCCCCCCCCCCCCCACCGTCGACCCCCCCACCCCCCTCCTCTCAGCAGTACCCCGCCCCCCCCCCTCCTCCTCCCTCTCAGCAGCACCCCCCCCATCCAGCAGTAACCCGCCCCCCCCCCCCATCCAGCAGTAACCCCCCCCCCCCCGCGCCGCCCTTTTTAGGGCTACAGCCGCCCTTTTTAGGGTTTTCGGTGTTCTGCAAAACAAAAACAAAAAAAAAAAAGATTTTCTTCTCTTTAGAAGATCTCTGTTGTTGCCTTCGAGAATTAGTACCTTCTTTTTAGAAGCTCTACTACGAATACGAAATCTCTTTAGATTTTCGTATCTCAGAAACGTTGTCTTTACAATCGTTTCTGCACGGCTGGTATACCTCTGGTTTGTCTCATGCAAGGAGGCACAACTACGTTGGTTATCCTTGAGCCGTCCGAACGCGTTATCATGACGCGGTTCTAGTTGGTCGTATAAACTACGACATATCAGTGAGGGATCTCGTTTTGTTGTTTCCCCCCGGTAGCTGACTAAGACGAAGACGACTCAAAAGAAGACGACTCAGGAAACAACAACACCTCACTGATTGCAGTTGAAGAAGTCATGGATTCCATCTATGAGAAGTTGACAGCAGAAGAAATGAAGGCCCTGGTCGAGGAACTCCTGACCAAGAGATTACCGGAGGCAACCCCACGCGTGACCCATACTGATGTGGATCCGTCACCGTACAAAATGGGAAAGTTGGACAAGCTGGAGACGAAGTTGGAAGGCACGACCAACTACTTGAAATGGTCGCGGCAGGCGATGCGGACGCTGAAGGGACGTGGCTTGGTTGGTTATGTAGATGGCCACACCAAGGCCCCTGTCGATCACTCCTCGAAGGAGTTTGCTGTATGGGACATTGTCAACAATGTCGTGGCTGGTTGGTTGACAGCCTCTTTGACCGACCAAGTGTCGGGTAACGTTGAAGCAATGGAGGGAGCTGCTGATATCTGGAGAACATTGAAAGACATGTACTCCGGTTCGGGTAACCCCATGCGAGTCTTCCAACTGCAGGATGAGCTCGATCGGGTAATCCAAGACGATCGTACCATCTTTGAGTACGCTGCCTTGTTGAGGAAGTACTGGTCTGATCTTGACCATTATGATCCTCTTGGCATGGAGGATGCTCAGGTTGAACCGGCTTTTGCAAAACATTTCCAGAAATTTTTGGATTATATCTCGCGGCAACGGATGATGAAGTTTTTGAAGGGGCTCAACCCTGCATTTGAGCAACGGAGGAATGTACTTCTCGCACAACCGACACTGCCGACATTAGAAGACGCCATAGCTGCCATGGCACAAGAAGAAGCACGGTTGCAGCTGATGCCTACCAAGGGTATCTCCCAGGGGGAGCAGGCCGGAGTTGACACATCTGCTCTTGCCACTTTCACACAGCCTCCTTCTACGGGAGGCGTTTGCCACAACTGTGGTGACACAGGACATTACATCCGCTTTTGCCCAAAATCGACACGGACTCCCTCGACTGGTCGGGGCCGTGGTCGCGGTAGACGACGAGGTGGTCGAGGCAGCTACAGTGGTGGAAGGGACACTTACTCTGGAGGCAACAAGGCGCATCTGACGGATGAAGGTGGGGACCATCAGCTGGCGGACATCACTCCATTTGAGAGAGAAGTTCTCGAGAAGATGCGCGGCTCAAAGCTTGGTTCTGGTGAACGACAAGTCATTCCTGGGGCGCCGTCCACTACAGGAGATTACTGCACTTACTTCTCCCAAACCAGTGCCGGTATACCTCCGCGTGCTCTTGCATCTGTCTCTCAGCCAGCTTGGATTATGGACTCTGGGGCATCTTGCCATGTCACGGGGTCCCGAGGTGAGTTCCGGGAATACTCTACTCTAACGCCGCCAGAAAGCATTCAGACTGCTGATGGTACCTCCAGGCCTGTTACGGGTAAAGGCACTGTTGATTGCACTCCTTCCATCACTCTATCTAATGTCTTACATGTTCCTTCCTTTCCTGTCAATCTTATATCCATTAGCGCCATTATCCTTGATCTAAACTGTATTGTTTCCTTTGATATTCCTAAGGTAACTTTTCAGGAGAAGGGAACGGGGAGACGACTAGGCACTGGCACATGGCATAAGGGTCTATGGTACTTGGACAGGAACGGTCTGGATAGAGCACTGGCATCTTTGGTTGCAGACGCACAACCGGAAGTCCGAAGTCGAAGTGTCGAAGCCGAGCTGCTCCTCCACCATCAGCGTGTAGGACATTCTTCTTTTCCCGTTATTAGTCGACTGTATCCGTCCTTATATCAAAAAGCAAATAAAGAGTTGTTAGTTTGTGATGCTTGTGAGTTAGGGAAACATACCAGAAGCTCCTATGTGAGTTCTGGGCATCGATGTTCTGCTGCTTTTGATATGATTCATTCCGATGTGTGGGGCCCTTGTCCTACAAACGGTGTTAACGGTTATAGATGGTTTGTTACTTTTATTGACTGCTCTACCCGCGTAACGTGGGTATACCTGCTGAAGAATAAAAGTGATGTTTTTGAGGCATTTCAAAGCCTCCATCAACGGGTGAAGACACAGTATAATGCTCGTGTTAAGTGTTTCCGGTCGGATAATGGGACGGAATATACCCATAGGAGGTTTGTTGCATATTTATCCTCTCATGGTATACTGCATCAAACCTCTTGTGCATATACACCGGCTCAAAATGGTGTTGCCGAACGAAAGAATAGGCACCTGCTGGAGGTAGCTCGGACAATGATGCTGGCTATGAATGTCCCTAAATTTTTGTGGGGGCAGACTGTCTTGACAGCCTCTTATCTCATCAACAGGATGCCCTCTCAATTATTGGACTGGAAGACGCCTTTGGAAATGCTCACGGGGACAACTGCGTACACCGTTCCTCCGAAAGTCTTTGGTTGCGTATGCTTCGTCCACGATAACAGGCCTGGCGTTGGTAAGCTGGATCCTCGAGCAATTAAGTGTGTCTTTGTTAGGTACACCAGGACACAGAAGGGTTACGTATGCTGGAGCCCGGTTGAACGGAAGCTGTTTGTAAGCATGGACGTTACATTCAGAGAGCTGGAACCTTATTATGGTTCGGACGAAGGTTCTGCGTTTGGGAACACGCCTCACACAGCGGGTGTTAGACGTGAGGGGGAGGTAGTACGCCCAAACGTAGTTGTCGGATCGGTACCTTGTCCTGTCGTGACAAACTGGAAGAAAAGGGGAGAAAGCATCAATGATACTGATACGGAGGATGAAGAAGACAATACGTACATTACGCAGGGGGAGAAGCAGACAAGGAAAAAGGAGCTCCAAGTTTACAGAAGAAGACAGCAGAGGTCCAGTACTGTGCCGTGCCCTGTGCCTATAGTGCCAAGTCCCTCGTCTACTCCTGCCCCGACTCCTGAAGATGTTACTCCCGAACCGGATCGCTCGGATTCGGAAGCGGATCTCTCCGATTCGGATGGTATGCTTTCTCCACCACTCATTGCTCCCTTAAGGAGGTCTTCTCACATTAATGCGGGAAAGGCTCCTATTCGTTATAAAGTTTATGAACATGATATCGCCAACTACCTATCTTATTCTAATATTTCTCCGACTTATCAAACATTCCTCACTTCGTTAGACTCCACTTCTTTACCTAAGAATTGGCAGGAAGCAAAGAAGGACCCAAGATGGAAAGCCGCAATGATGGAAGAACTTGGGACACTAGAGAAAAATAAGACATGGGAGCTGGTGCCATTACCTGAAGGGAAGAAAGCTGTGGGATGCAAATGGGTTTACACAGTGAAGGAGACACCAGAAGAAAAAGTTGAACGATACAAGGCGAGACTAGTTGCAAAAGGCTATACCCAGACATATGGTATCGACTATGATGAGACTTTTGCTCCAGTAGCAAAGATGAGTACCGTAAGAACGCTGGTCTCCATTGCAGCAAACTTTGGGTGGAAGCTACACCAGTTAGACGTAAAGAACGCATTTTTCCATGGAGACCTACAAGAAGAAGTATACATGGAGACTCCTCCAGGGTGCTACTCTGTGTCAGATTCAGGTGAAGGAACGTCACATGGAAAAGTGTGCAAACTGAAGAAGTCGCTGTACGGGCTGAAGCAATCTCCTCGAGCCTGGTTTGACAGATTCAGAAGGGCTGTCATTGGCATGGGGTACCATCAGACAAATGCAGATCATACTGTCTTCCTCCAGCATGCAAGGGGCCACATTACTATACTTGCTGTATATGTAGATGATATAGTGATCACAGGTGACGATGTAGTTGAGATCACTAAGCTGAAGACGAAACTCGCCAAAGAGTTTGAGGTGAAGGACCTGGGAGAGATGAGATACTTTTTGGGTATCGAGGTGTGTGATGATGAACAAGGAATTGTTCTCTCACAAAGGAAATATGCACTAGATCTGTTGAAGGAGACAGGAATGCTGGGATGCCGAGCAGCAGTCACTCCAATTGACCAGAAGTGCAAGATGGGAGCAGAAGCAGGAAAGCCTGTTGATCGCGAAAGGTATCAAAGGCTAGTAGGCAGACTGATTTATCTAGGACATACTCGCCCTGATATCTCATTTGCAGTAAGTGTTGTAAGCCGCTATATGCATGATCCAAGAACGGGTCATATGGATGCAGTATTTCAGATCCTAAGATATCTGAAAGGGACGCCGGGAAAAGGACTGTGGTTCAAGAAGAATGGATGCACAGATGTTGAGGGATACTGCGATGCAGACTGGGCAAGCTGCATAGACGACAGAAGGTCTACCACAGGGTACTGTGTTTTTGTAGGAGGAAACCTGGTTTCATGGAGAAGCAAGAAACAGTCAGTGGTAGCACGGTCGACAGCTGAAGCAGAATACAGAGCAATGGCTCTAGGAGTATCAGAATTGCTATGAGTAAAGATGTTGCTGACAGAGTTGAAGCTAGACAAGGGGACACCATTGCACCTTCTGAGCGATAGTCAGGCTGCGATAAGTATAGCGAACAATCCGGTTCAGCACGACAGAACGAAGCACATCGAGATCGATCGATTCTTCATCAAGGAAAAGCTGGAACAAGGGATACTGAAGATTGACTATGTTCGCTCAGAAGAACAAGTGGCAGACTGTCTGACTACGGGTCTTAGTTCATTGAGTCTGTCAAAGCTATGTAACAAGATTGGGATGATTAATATCTATCGCCCATCTTGAGGGGGGGTGTTGAGAGTAAATAAGGGAATTTAGTCCCACATCGGTTAGATGTAATATGAAGAGGGGTTGGACCCTCTATAAGTAGTAGGCAGTAGCCCTCAATAAAATCATCTGAGATTTAAGCCCTCATTTCAACTATTGTAAAGCCTAAGCTATAAACAAATAACATATAAGACACTGAGAAGACACCTTTTTAACTGAATCAAGCAAGTTCTCTTAGTCTACCCCTAGCTTGAACAACTTCTTTGACTAAAAACATACCAATTCTCCTAACAGGTTCATCTATTGTAAGTTCTGTACTGTATTCTACTATGCAAAACCATCTGAAATAATTTTCTCCCATCTTATCCTCAATTGGCAGAACACAAATGGTTTGGCCATTCGTTGCATTATAAAAAACAAAATACATAAAACATTTTCTTCGTGAAAATTGAGAGAGACTAACCCGGATGACTGTGAGTGTACTTATCCCAGTTGCTAAGCCCTTTGCCATCATCTCTTGCCCCACCTTCGTACTATAATAATCATTCGTACTATAATAATCATGTGTAGTATATGAACACCATGCCTCAAGAAACGTAGAAATGAGAAATTATAAGGTGAACCAAGTCCACAGATTTGGTGGACCTGGCCACTCAAAATCACACATCAACACCCCCATGGTGGACAATTCAATCTTTAAATTTTCACTATTAACTTTAACTACAATTTCTCAGAAGAAGCTTTAACATAAGCTTCTAGATTGTACCTGATACGCCGAGGAGGCAGTCCCAAAGATGAAGCCGGACGGGAAGCTTTTCCGATCTAGTTGAGCCCCATAATCATCTGCCAACCCACTTGACACAGCAATGAGGAGAAGGGGCAAGAATACAAGAAGGGCCATCTCCAATGGAAGGATCACACTATGCTCATTATCGTTCTTCTTTATATACATACTGCTACAAGAGAACTATGGGAAAAGAGTGCTAAGTGGACAGAAGCAGGCTGGATGCAGATCAACTAAGTGATGTACATGTTGCAGAGAACTTTTCAAGATTTTACTGTTTCATCAACATATGTCCATCTAAATGTTATATAAGATAGACATAAAAATACAAAGTTACTGATAATTGATGAAGAACATAATATCATATCCATTAGATACCATTATCTATTTGAAGCCCGGCAAAGTTCAAATTACTACCAATCCAAATGTTTATGTACTTAGCATATACTAGAATTGCCTTTGATACATATATAGATGCATTTGTTCTTTTATAGTATATTCGTAATACATATAGTTAAAATGCTAAAACTGATGCATTACATCTAGATTCATTTCTTTAGATCTTTCAGGTGGTGTTTGGCATGGAAGGGATATAAGTGCCGGAACAAGTGACATAATAGTGTTAACCGTTAGATTGCAAAGGCAAATAATTGAACTTGTACATAATCCAACAATGAACAATGACAGTTGAAGAACAAGAAAAAGAAATTGGGGGTTCTTATTTCTTCAATTACAATTAAGAGAAATATACTGGAATCCATGTATACGCATGAATTCTGGTCACTAACCACACGAATTCTGGTTGACTATACATCCCCCAAGAAGCTATATGACTGAAGCTGAGGGTATATTTCCAGTGTTTTCAACAGGATTTCTGTTAGTTCTCTTAATTTCGATCCTTTTATTAACATCTTGCTACCATGAACTTTCTCGTGTTTTTAATTATCATTTGTGAACCTTCATTGACATCCGAAGCAAAACAATGCAACTAGTCAAGGACAATTTTGTCCCTATAAAAGAAGGGGGAAAATGAAGCGCAACAAACCATAACTATGAGACATACAACTTGTTGTGCAAGTTGTTACCCTAAGGGTATGCTTGGATTGAGGGAAAAAATTTAACAGAGTTAAGCACGGTTAAGTGAAGAAAAGTTAAGTGAGAGAGGAGCATAGTCAATTGTTTGGATTTGAGGGAGAGTTAAGTGGAGTGTGTTTAATAACTCTTACTTGGATTTAACATTTTGAGTATCAGGATGATTAATAAAAATGTAATAGTTACCAAACTACATTTATTACATGTCATAAAATTAAGTTTGATTAGAATTTTAATTATAATTTATCAAAATATTTTCACAAATGAAAAACTACTGAGCAGCATGTTGAAATCAAGAAAAATGGAGAGGAAAAAAAATCATGATATTTTATAGGACAAATACAAAATATTTATGATTTTTAAACAAAATCCCTCAACCCCTTGGTTAACTCTCCAATTTGGCTTAAAAAATAGACAAAATAGAGTTAAACAAACCCTTGCTTAACCCTCTATATCTATAACTCCCTTCTTAACCCTCATCCTCCAATCAAACATGATGTTTACTTTCCCTCACTTAACTTCCTTTCACTTAAGTCTCTTAACCCTCTATATCTATAACTCCCTTCCTAACCCTCCTCTTCAAATCAAACATGATTTTTACTTTCCCTCACTTAACTTCCTTTCACTTGAGTCGCTTAACCCTCGATCAAAGCAAACCCTAAACTTTTACATAGTTTTCGTATTTTCGGTCGAGAATTAACATAAATTCCCTTAAATATTGTTTCTTTGACACCGCGATTAAATAATTATATAGAAAACCCGTCAGTAGTTCCTCCTGATTACAGTCTACAACTTATTCCTCCTCCTCGCCCCATATTTACCTAACCCTTGACGGAAACCCAACTCCGGTGGCCCCTTCCCTAGCCTACCACCACCAACCAAACCCTCGTCGGAACACGAACTCCGGCGATCCTAACCCTTGACATATGCAGCAGCTCCGCATAGCCCTTCCTGCTCTTAGCGGGAGGGGGGGAGCAAAATTCGGGGATGAGGAGAGGGGTTGCTGGAGTTGGCTTCCAGTGAGGGTTAGGGTTTATTTGAGATTTCAAATGAGAGAGATTGAGAGGATCAGGGAGGAGGAGATGATTTAATGTAAACATGAAATTAAAAAAAAAAACTACATTTTTTTGTAAAATAAGACGGATGCAATTAAGGGAAAGTAGTTTGAGATTTTTGTAAAAATTGGTAACGTATAGGTAGGGCTGCAAATGAGCCAAGCCGTTCGCGAGCTGCTCGAAGCTCGGCTCGATAAAAGCTTGTTTGAGCTCGGTTCGTTTAGTAAACAAGCTGAGCTCAAGCTTCATTTTTTAGCTCGTTTAATAAACGAGCCAAGCTCAAGCTTAGAAGTACTCGGCTCGTTTTAGCTCGCGAGCTGGCTCGTTTATGAGCTTGCGAGCTGGCTTGTTTAGAAGCTCGTTTAGGAGCTCGTTTATGAGCTTGTTTAGAAGTTCGTTTATTCATTGTTGAGTTTTAATTATATATATATATATATATATATATATATATATATATATATATATATATATATATATATTTGTGTGCATTATATATTTATATGTCCTTAATAATTAATATTAAGGAACTTTTTAATTAATTTTTTACAAATAAATTGTTAGTATTACAGGTACTTGAATTCAAACCTAACTAAACTGAAATCGAGTTCGTTAAGCTTGAAATCAAGCTTAATGAGCTTCAAATAAAGTTGAGAGAGCTTGAAATCAAGCTTAACGAGCTAGATTTTAAGCTTATCAAGCTTGTTTATCAAGCTTCCTTATCAAGCCAAGCTTGAGCTCAAACCAAGCCAAGTTCAAGCTTAATATAAACAAGCTCGAGCCAAGCTCAAGCTCTAAAATAAAAAAAATATCAAGCTCGAGCTCGATTAATTCTAGTCAAGCCAAGCTCAAGCTTACGAAAGCTTGGCTCGTTTGCAGCCCTACGTATAAGTGCTAGCTTGATGGATCTTTGATGTCAAAGTGTGAGGCGGGCCGGGGCTGGGCCGATCCGGGCCTATTGTTGACCCAATTTGACTAGGCTTGGCCTGGGCTGGACTTAGTCCGAATGGAGGAGCGGACCGGATTAGCCCGCGGGCTGACCAAATCTTTTTATTAAAAAAATTGCTCAATTTTGAATTTATACTATATTTGTTTCTACTTTTAACACAAACAAATTTGAAACTATTGGTTAGCAAAGTGGTTGATGGGTATTTACTTTGGAGGTCCTAGGTTCATGAGCCCCACTCCTAGGTTCACGAGCCCCCCTCTTCAATTGATTTGGAATTTTTACAAAATAAAATCCGGGCCGGGCCGGGCTCGCGGGCTTGAAAAAATTAAATCTAGCCCAAACCCAGTTAAGAGTACGGGCCGGATTTGGCCGGGCTAGTGGGTCATTTCTTTGGATCCAGTCCGAATCCGAATTTTATTGTGGGCTGGGCGGGGCTGGCCCGTTGATCGGTCTTGGGCCAACCCAGACCGGTTTTGACCAGGCTGGTTCAGGGCCGCGTTCCGGGCTGCCCGGCCCAGTACACACCTTGAGATGGATGGAATATCCAACGCTGCAAATGAAGTTGAATCTGACTGGATAACGTGTCTCGTATCTTATTTTAACTCTACCAATGTACATTACTTGATTTTGGTCATGTGAACAATTTTTTTACATTTTAAAATTAGAGCGATCAAATTATGTATAAAAGTAGTTTATATAGTTTTTTATTACAATTCACACACGGTTAGGAAACTCGAACCTACCAATCTTGTATGGTGTTGTTCGTGTTGCTTTTTACATAAGGTATAAATGTTGAACAAATAATTTATATAGTAAGGTTCAAACTGCAAATGAATGAAAGTTGAATTTATTTTAAAAATAGTGAAAATCGAATAAAAATTTATTTTAAAATTTCAAAATCGAATTGAATTTAGCCAAAATCGAAACAGAACGAAAAAAAATTTAATTCTATTTTTTCGATTGGTCTATTTCTATTATTTAATGGATTAAGTCCAAAGTTGGAATCATATTTAAATTATATTAAAAATTATAATTTTTATATATACACATTTTTTATTTCAAAGTTACGTCCACAGTTAAACTAGTTGTTAAATTATCAAAGTTTAGCATAAAAATATACATAAATATAAATGTTGTTTACAAAGTATGCACATTTTATCAAAAAATGCATAAATTGAGAATATTTACATAATTTTATAAGTCTTATTCAATCTTTAGTTTTGGACCAGAACTAAAATTCAAATTGGAAACCAAAACTTATAGTATTTTCAAAACCGAAAAAAAATCGAATTTTTTCAACTTGAACCGAATATCTTATTCGGTTCGGTGGTTTAATTTTCGGTTCAAAGCCGAATATTGCTTACTCCTAGGGGGTGTTTGGTTCGACGAAAGTGGGTTGGATTTGGAGAAATATTTGAAACTCCCCTGAACTCCAACCAGTTCATACGTTTGGTTGTAATGTTTGAAACTCAACTTTTTTGGCTGAAGTGATGGATTACAGTTCCTGTCCCCCACCCCCCTCCTTCCTAATTGTTCAGTTTCACCACACTATTTTTTTTGTGAAAGTGGTGGAAAGAGAAGAAAAAGTGTGGAAAGAGAAAAGTGATTTTCGTTTAATATATCTCCAACCAACATCCACTTTTAACAACCATCCAAACAACGGAACTCTTTTTTTTTCCACTTTCAACAACCATCCAAACAATGAAACTCCTTATTCCTCCACTTTCATATTTTTCAACCATCAACCAAACATCTTTTGGAAACTCAAAATTTATGCGTACATATTGCGTGCGCAAGTTTCATTTTTTCACTTTCGCACTTTCATACACTTTCGTGCAACCAAACAGCCCCCTAGTTGAATGTGTGTTTAACTGCAAATTAGTCCATAACCATTTTTTTTCATTAATTACTTTCCTAATTACAAATTGGCCTATAAACAAAAATTGGGAAAGAAAGCATCCGACTCGAACCAGCCATGCCGATCGTCTTCTCCATAATCTCCGCCCTCCTAACCCTCACTTTAATTTCTCTCTCCGCCGCCATCATCACCTCCAGGAGGAACCGGAGGCGCAGCGCCGTCGGGTTCTTCCACCCCTACACCAACGACGGCGGCGGTGGGGAGCGGGTGCTCTGGTGCGCCGTCAGGGCCGTTCAGGAGGAGCGGGACGACCTCGACGTCGCCATATTCACCGGGGACGATGCCTCGCCGGAGTCCCTCGCCGCCCGCGCCCTAGGTCGCTTCGGCGTGGAGCTCCTCCGTCCGCCCATGGTACGCAGAATCGGATCTCGAGTGTTAGGGTTTTTATGTTGAAAGATTGATGCTTTCTTAATCAGTGTTGCACCGACACGTGTGGGCACGATATGGACACCACGACACGGTATTTGATTTTGGTGCGTGCGACACGATGCGACCAGGACACATGAAGGATAATTGGAGTGTGTGTGCCCTATATCGCTTCGTCGTTGTTTCCTCCACCGGCCTCTGGTGCTAGGTCGGATCTCCCTTCTATTAGGGTTTACATCGAGAAAATAAAGATTGCTGCTTCTTAATATGACATGACAAAATATGAACACCCTGACTCACGGCATTAACTTTGGCGTGTGCTAGTGTATTTTGGAGTGTCCGTGTCATGTGTGATAGATATCTGACACGTGCCATGTATGATAGATATCCGACACGACGAGACACGGACACAACACCGTTTTTGGAGTATCCGTAAAACAACAACAAAGCCGTGTCCCAAAATTTTGGGGTTGACTATTGGAATCCTTTTCTTTTATTCAGCTCTATTAAGGGTCATCTCCTCTACGAAATTAACAAAAATCATCTTTTTTTTCATAGCCTCAACCCATATTCTTTTACGCCTAGTCCTAGTTCTAGCAGCTCGTTTAACTAATATCTTATTGTTCTTCCTAACCGGTACATCTATTAATCTGTGTTGCACATATCTACCATCGAGCCTGTTTTCTCTCCTCTTATCCTCAGTTGGCTTTTTGGCTTTTTCGCCCTGGAGGACGCATATCCAAAATCACGAAAACAACCTCTCCCTACATTGGGGGTAAGGCTACCGACATATTGATCCATCTAGACCTTGCATTAGTAGGAGTATATGTTATTGGAATTTATCAAGTGTCTGTGCTTCCTAGAATTTCATTAATCGAGAGAATTCATGAAACTGATAGATTCCATAGCTAGCTGCTTTCTTAATCTATAGGGACACGTTTTACTAGAACTCTAGTGAACTAATTCATGAAATTTATAGCGTTATTAAAATGTTACATTTCATTTAGAAACTGTTGTCATCATCATCCAAGCCTTCCAATTAGACCGGGGTCGACTACGGAGCATAAGAAAGGTCCTTGGAAGACCTGACAATGTTTATGTGATAACTTGTCGATATGACGTTAACCTTTATGTTGGTGCCACATTCTAGCAAAGTTAGCTATGAGCATGAGAGTCATATGCCATAAAACTTAGACAACCAATTGGCAGATACGTGGTCTACTTTTTAGCTATGTAATTTAAGCTCATGTAACTAAGGAGCACCCTCCAAGTTCCTCTAATTATAAAGAGTGTAGAGAAGGGGTAAGATGATACAATTTGCTATAGGGAATTGTATTCATCTCTATAACACATTAAGCCAAATAGATTGAAAGGAACTATATTCCCATAGTCCATTTGGAAACTGTACGTGTCTCAGTGCAAACGTACATCAGTTTTTTCTATGAATGTCATGTTAAGTGGCATGTCCTTGGTCCAAAGCTGGTTACTAACTAATTGGACTGCTTGCCTGATTAACTGCAATTACACGACCAATTGGAATTTTTGATTAATCGGTCACCCGGTTAGTTAAGCGCCATCCTTTTTAGAACAGTTTTCCGTACACTTGTAAATTTGACCATCTTGTACTTCTGTTGAGTTAAAATTAGTTTGACGTCGTACTGATTTATAAGGTTTTTTTTTTTTTTTTGCTTTCTACCATAGCACATGAGATGTTGCGACAGTTGGTTTCGCAGACATTTGTATATTTGAGCTGTGTACTATTTTGTTTCCATTGTCATGCTTTGGCAACTTGAAACTCAGCACAACCTAATGAAACTTGGTTTCATGAGGTTTTAGCTTGTAAGTTGTAACCATGACATGATACTAATTGGTGAAAGGTGTTTGGAAACATGAAATCTTTGCTGACTTAACATTGATCCAAATATTAAGTTAACAAGTTTCAAGAGGATGATTTCATTGTTTGGAAGCTGAAACCATTCCCTTGAGACCCGGGAGGTCGATTTCCATTATAATATTAAAAAATGGATTTTGTAAAGGTTTGGTAGGTTTAATCTAAATCTGAATGAGATCCCGGAGGCCGATTTGGTGATGCATCACCACGGGGCCTACTGAAACTATGTGTCAACTAGTTTCAAGGTTCCAAACTACAACACCCACATGAAGTTGTTTCATGGTTTCATTATGGTTCCAACTTTCAAGTTGCCTACTAACACTGTTAAAGAAGTTTTAAGTCAAATTTGATAAAGTGAGACTTAGCAAGTATACTTCACTTCAGCAGTGATTTGATTGTTATATTCATTGATAGGTTGTCCGTTTATACAAAAGGAAGTGGATTGAGGAGAAAACATATCCCCGTTTCACTATGATTGGACAGAGTCTTGGTTCAGTTTATCTCTCATGGGAGGCTCTTCGCAAATTTACCCCTGAATTCTATTTTGACACCAGTGGATATGCTTTTACATATCCACTTGCTAGGATGTTTGGCAGTAAAGTTATTTGCTATACACACTATCCAACAATCAGCCTGGATATGCTTTCTCGTGTTAGCCAGCGCAGTTCCATGTACAATAATGATGTTCTCATCGCCAGAAGGTATGTTCTTGTCATTTGTTAAGTGTTGCTTCTGACTTTTTTTGACTTGTTAAGTGTTGAAGTTCTACTTTAGACTCGTTACACGGTACACCTTTATATTTACGACACTTGTGATTAATTTCCTCATCTTGATATCTCTCTGAGTATTCTGTACAATCATGATTATTCCTTTCCAGCATATTAGAAACAATTGCAGTTGGCATTTACATATTTCTCCATATTTATTTTGCTGTTAAGTGTTAACATTCTTTGTTCATGTAAGCTTCCCTTGACAACTTCCAATTTTCCACATCCTTGCCTCTTTCTAAGACAAACTTAAATCCATTAATTCTGCGGCTTATGGAATTATTCCCTAATGGTCTGATTATCCTTGTGCCCAATGTTTTAAAAGGCGAAGGTGCAAGGCTAGCCGTTTAGGCTCCCTCAGGATGAGACACAAGTCTGAAGGTGTGGGGCGTAAGTTTTTCCGGTATTCAATTATTTTTATCTCAAAATATATAATATATTTAAAAATACTGAAAATAGGTGAAAATAATCAAGAATAAAACATAAGCTAAGAGTATGATCCAAATTCTAGATGAGAATTATCAAACACATTGTAGACCATTCTTTAATAGTCATAAGAGTCCAAGACTAAAGTATTTTCACAATATCGAAACTAGAAACCGGTTGCTTATTAAGAAACAAAATGATGGCTATTGCCAACTCTAAACTATCAAAATAATGCAGATATGTTAGAATCCAAGTCTTACTCATCTACAAGGAATTATACTTGTAGGAGCACAAAAGATAAAGAGGAAATATGATATAAAAAAAGAGATTTAAAACACCTGAATTGAATTGAGGATGCTGATGCGATTGTGGATCTCAAGGGAGTGAGGCTTGATTGGAGGGGGTGGCGAAGCCTATGGTTTTGTTTTTTCAATGCCAAAAACCTGAGTTTGAGGCCAAAACTACTTTTAGAACAATGTTTGGGATTTTGGTTTGGTTCGGTTATGGCAAAACCGAACCAAGATTTTTATTGTTTTGGAAACGGAACAAAATGTTCCATTCACCAACACAGAACTACAAACAAGTAAACTTGGACAAAATTATCCTTACTCTTTTTTTCCCCCTTTATGTACGTAACATCTCCCTTCTATTTTCTTCTTCTTATTAGATAAGATTATATTAAATAAATTCCATTATATTTTAAAATTAGTATTTAAATTATATCATCAAATTAGATTAGATTGAATTGAAATCATGGATTTAATCAGTTTACACTACTATTTAAATTTGATTAGATTTTAAATTATAGATTAAATAGTATTGAAATTTTATTTTAAATTTGATTAGGATTGATTAGTTTTAATTTCTTTTATATTAGATTTGAATGGACTTTTAAATATAAGATTAGTCCTATCAAAAAGGGTTACTTTCACAACATATATTTATTTGGTAATTTTCACATTCAAAAATCGAAACACAGTTTTCATTATACACCCACACACTTTATGGTTTACAAAACCAAAACCCAAATGCGAAATTTTGTTGTCTTTTGTTTATCAAAACTTTGTTCTACAAATCTTGGTTTTCAAAAGTAAATCCCAAACGGAGCCTATATCTAGCACTAAACAGAAAGAGTAGAAGAAAAAAGTTTTGATATATTAATTTTTTTATATATATTATGTTTTGTTTCTCGTTAGTTTTAAATGGAATAATATTCCACTTGTAATATATACTATTTTTATTTACTTGCATTTAAACATAGTATAACCACAATAAATAGTTCTAAATGGAATAATATTAATATGGATAGATGTTGTGAATTTATACATATACAACTTCGACAAATGACAATGGTTATAGTTTATTAATAAGAAATCTTATTGATACATTGTAATACTGTCAATCTTCAACAAGACAATCCGTGTGTTCACAATATTTTTTCATTCTTCTATCTTTCTCATTCAATTTTTCTCTACCGAATTGTCCGAAAAAGAGACCCCAAATGTCGGTATTATTGGTATTGGTTGCTATCTGATTGAGACATGCCAAAATCAATACGTATCGGGTGTATCATATCAGTGTCGACCGATACTGCAAACTATGCTTCAAAGGGGAAAAAGAGGGTTTTGTCGATTTAGGGTTATCTCGAGTTGGTAACTAGACCGTTTGTTGTAAATCAAAATCCCAAAAAGTAAACTCTTATTGGATGTAAGTTTTCCACATTGTACGTTAAAAATGTATGCTTCTGTGTAAAAAACGTAAGCCCCAATGAAAAAAATGTATGTGTCCTTGGCCTATGGTTTAATTAAACAAGTTCCAAGACATTTTTGGGATGCCTCCCCCGAAACGCTCCTTAAAACGAGTTCCATGAAGGTTTTTTTAAAAAACATTGCTTGTGCCTTACATAGTTATCGTACAACAGAGAGAGGGGATTGAAGATGCTATCGTTTTCTCAGATATCGACTCTAACCTTTTTCTGCAATTGATCAAATAAACTTCATAAGTTTAAGAACATCATACAATGGCCTAGTGAAAGTAATATATAGAACATAAGTGGCTTACAATGTTAATATAATTAAGCCTTATTCTATGAAAGCTGTTATATATTCCTTTTTAATTACGGATACATATATAGGAAGACGAGTCATGTATGAAAAGCCAGTGCTGTTAAATGATTGAATATATCGTCAGAGGAATCTTGGGCATCAAAGAACTGCAATATGGATATCTTGAGCTACATTTTTTATGCACATAGCACGTTAGAAATTGAAGTGAAGTTTAAACTTTGTTATTATTGGTCATGAGTACTACACTAACCATTTAGAATTTAAAGCCATTTAGTAGAGAGGTCGATATGATCTTCATGGTCAAGCTAAGAACTTAACTTCAACTTTTAAAGATAGGATTTACTGCATATAAGTCCCTTAAATCTACTATATTTTTAGGTAAGTCCTCTAAATCTTGTGAATTGCTAGAAGTCCCCTAAATGATAATCTTAAAATAGAGTTATGAATCCCAATCCGTTAGTGTCAGACAAAAACTGTACAACTCGTGAATTAGTTGTACAAAAGGACAATTTACCATCTTCCTTCTAAACTTCCTCCTACCAGTCTCTCTCCCACAAGGGCCAAGAATGCCATCCTAGGCCGTCGTCGAGCAAATCCCCTCTTCATCCATCGTCACCCCTACCCATTCCGCTCTCAGCACTACCCCTTCTCCCTCTCTCGCACTCACTACCACCGACTCATGAACCTTTCATACTAGTCATTGTCGGCAGCCTCTCTTTGAATATCCAACTCGTTCCCTGTTGTCATCAGCGTGAACCCCTTCGCTGTCCCTAGTAGCGCGTGATACTCTCCCCCCCCCCCCCACCCCCACCCCCCACCCCACCACCACCACCACCCACCACGACTTCACCATTACCTATCCGAAAATCCTAAACATATCTGCTATGTTAACTGCGTCCATTCTGACCTGATTAAACTCTTTGTTCACATCCCAATTATTGAGTGATTTGGACTTTATCTCGTGTGTAGCACACAATCATTGTACAAGAAACATTTCAGCAAACACCGTAGGAGCACAACAAGAAAACAAACATATGCAAGTAAATTCCTTAGATGGAGGAGCACCACAATCATTGTACAAGAAACATTTCAGCAAACACCGTAGGAGCACAACAAGAAAACAAACATATGCAAGTAAATTCCTTAGATGGAGGAGCACCGACGACAATGTCAACATTTGTAACTTGGTTTCAACTTAGTTGAAGCACAGAGTCATTTGAAGCCAAGCTCATTCCAGATGAATAAGCCAACATAAGACTTTGCTCAATCTTCATTTTGCTTTCCTTCCACCTCATTCTATAAGAATAAGGCAATAAGAACTTGGTGCTTCTTCAACCTCCATCAACATTGCTTGACATGTAATGAAAGGGACCTCCACATAGGAAGAGCTAGGGCAACAAGACTTCCAGAAGCCTTTTCTCATTCTCCAAGATAATATGCTCAACTTGAACTTGTGTTCTACATTTACATAGATCGAGGAGGTTTTGGAGCGAGTCGAAGGTGCCAGTGCATCAGAACAGATGGACGACGGTTGGATGGAAGGGGTCCCACTGCCGACGAGGAAGGCAACAATATTCTAGCTTCAGTATTGGCATCGACAACCATGGATTAAGGACAAAACGTCAAAAAGATATCATTCCATAAAGGTTAACAGAATATTCTCATTTCAGATAGGTTAAGATAATTATAGGGACTCGTAACTCTATTTTGTAATGATTTGGGGGACTTATAAGCTATTCATGAGATTTTGGGGACTTACTTAACAATATAGTAGATTTAAGGGACTTATATGCAAAAAACCTTGAAGATAAATCAATTATATTTTTGATTATTGATTTTTTTTGGCGCTTGGAAGCGTGTAGGAGGCAATAAGAACTTTCTTGTGAAGGGTAGTTGACTTCTGTTATATTGTGCCATTTTCTTCTAGTACTTACTAATAGTACCTTCATCTATGTTTCCATTTGACAGTTGACGACTTGATGGACGATCGCTGCAAAATATAATACTGACAATGCCTCTTTTTACTGTTTCCAATATTCATTTTGACCTGTTATGTAGTTCCGAGGAAATATAATAATTGGAAATGCATCAGTTAGGAATCATC
>JANAVB010035817.1:4035079-4054308 GCA_029216955.1 Iris pallida | reverse complement strand
CCCGAAACGCTCCTTAAAACGAGTTCCATGAAGGTTTTTTTAAAAAACATTGCTTGTGCCTTACATAGTTATCGTACAACAGAGAGAGGGGATTGAAGATGCTATCGTTTTCTCAGATATCGACTCTAACCTTTTTCTGCAATTGATCAAATAAACTTCATAAGTTTAAGAACATCATACAATGGCCTAGTGAAAGTAATATATAGAACATAAGTGGCTTACAATGTTAATATAATTAAGCCTTATTCTATGAAAGCTGTTATATATTCCTTTTTAATTACGGATACATATATAGGAAGACGAGTCATGTATGAAAAGCCAGTGCTGTTAAATGATTGAATATATCGTCAGAGGAATCTTGGGCATCAAAGAACTGCAATATGGATATCTTGAGCTACATTTTTTATGCACATAGCACGTTAGAAATTGAAGTGAAGTTTAAACTTTGTTATTATTGGTCATGAGTACTACACTAACCATTTAGAATTTAAAGCCATTTAGTAGAGAGGTCGATATGATCTTCATGGTCAAGCTAAGAACTTAACTTCAACTTTTAAAGATAGGATTTACTGCATATAAGTCCCTTAAATCTACTATATTTTTAGGTAAGTCCTCTAAATCTTGTGAATTGCTAGAAGTCCCCTAAATGATAATCTTAAAATAGAGTTATGAATCCCAATCCGTTAGTGTCAGACAAAAACTGTACAACTCGTGAATTAGTTGTACAAAAGGACAATTTACCATCTTCCTTCTAAACTTCCTCCTACCAGTCTCTCTCCCACAAGGGCCAAGAATGCCATCCTAGGCCGTCGTCGAGCAAATCCCCTCTTCATCCATCGTCACCCCTACCCATTCCGCTCTCAGCACTACCCCTTCTCCCTCTCTCGCACTCACTACCACCGACTCATGAACCTTTCATACTAGTCATTGTCGGCAGCCTCTCTTTGAATATCCAACTCGTTCCCTGTTGTCATCAGCGTGAACCCCTTCGCTGTCCCTAGTAGCGCGTGATACTCTCCCCCCCCCCCCCACCCCCACCCCCCACCCCACCACCACCACCACCCACCACGACTTCACCATTACCTATCCGAAAATCCTAAACATATCTGCTATGTTAACTGCGTCCATTCTGACCTGATTAAACTCTTTGTTCACATCCCAATTATTGAGTGATTTGGACTTTATCTCGTGTGTAGCACACAATCATTGTACAAGAAACATTTCAGCAAACACCGTAGGAGCACAACAAGAAAACAAACATATGCAAGTAAATTCCTTAGATGGAGGAGCACCACAATCATTGTACAAGAAACATTTCAGCAAACACCGTAGGAGCACAACAAGAAAACAAACATATGCAAGTAAATTCCTTAGATGGAGGAGCACCGACGACAATGTCAACATTTGTAACTTGGTTTCAACTTAGTTGAAGCACAGAGTCATTTGAAGCCAAGCTCATTCCAGATGAATAAGCCAACATAAGACTTTGCTCAATCTTCATTTTGCTTTCCTTCCACCTCATTCTATAAGAATAAGGCAATAAGAACTTGGTGCTTCTTCAACCTCCATCAACATTGCTTGACATGTAATGAAAGGGACCTCCACATAGGAAGAGCTAGGGCAACAAGACTTCCAGAAGCCTTTTCTCATTCTCCAAGATAATATGCTCAACTTGAACTTGTGTTCTACATTTACATAGATCGAGGAGGTTTTGGAGCGAGTCGAAGGTGCCAGTGCATCAGAACAGATGGACGACGGTTGGATGGAAGGGGTCCCACTGCCGACGAGGAAGGCAACAATATTCTAGCTTCAGTATTGGCATCGACAACCATGGATTAAGGACAAAACGTCAAAAAGATATCATTCCATAAAGGTTAACAGAATATTCTCATTTCAGATAGGTTAAGATAATTATAGGGACTCGTAACTCTATTTTGTAATGATTTGGGGGACTTATAAGCTATTCATGAGATTTTGGGGACTTACTTAACAATATAGTAGATTTAAGGGACTTATATGCAAAAAACCTTGAAGATAAATCAATTATATTTTTGATTATTGATTTTTTTTGGCGCTTGGAAGCGTGTAGGAGGCAATAAGAACTTTCTTGTGAAGGGTAGTTGACTTCTGTTATATTGTGCCATTTTCTTCTAGTACTTACTAATAGTACCTTCATCTATGTTTCCATTTGACAGTTGACGACTTGATGGACGATCGCTGCAAAATATAATACTGACAATGCCTCTTTTTACTGTTTCCAATATTCATTTTGACCTGTTATGTAGTTCCGAGGAAATATAATAATTGGAAATGCATCAGTTAGGAATCATCCTTTTTATTCACCATATATGCTCATTAATTTATGCTAGTTACGCTAACATGCTTTTTTCTGCATACGAAGTACTCGAATAATTTAGAACTATTTTTTTGAGGCAGCATTTGGCTATCTCGGTGCAAGGTCATCTATTACACCTTCTTTAGTTGGTTGTATGGTTTGGTAGGATCCTGTGCACATCTAGCAATGGTGAATTCCTCTTGGACTAGATCACATATCGAGAAATTATGGAAGATTCCTGAACGTACTAGGAGAGTATATCCTCCTTGCGATACTTCATCTCTTCAGGTTCGTTTTTTTCTCCAGAATAATATTTAATACAAAATTACAAATACTTTTCCTATATTTATCTGATTAATGTTTTCAATCCTACACTAGGATGCATGGACACGACACGGAGAGGACAACACGACACGGACACAACACTTATTTTGGTTGTGTGTCCTACTGTATTTTGGAGTATATGGGTTGTGTCTGATACGTATCCGGTACGTCTCCGATATGGCACAGTCCGGATCTTTGGAGTGTCTGTGTTTCCTAGATCCTTCATGAAGAGTATATGTGTTATCTTAAAGCATATACTTGGAGCAAAGGTATTATAGCATTTCATTGTTTTTAATTAAGATGGATGATTGATAATACATTAAAGGATATGATAAAAAATGAGTGTATTCGTGGAAAGTTAGAGGTGGTGCCAATTGAAGACAAGATAAGAGAAAATCGACTTAGGTTGTTTGTATATGCTCTCATAAGGAAGAGCGAATATATAATAGTTAATGGAGGTAGAACTAGACGAACATGATTGAAGTGTTAAATAAGGATATGGATTTTCTTTGGGTTACAAAGGACATGAAGAAGAGGACTCAAACAGCTGATCCCGAAAATTTGGGTTAAAGGCTTTGTTGTTGTTGTTGAACCATCATGCTACACTGATACAAGTACAACCATGGTACTATGAAATGATTTGCTATCAATGGTTTGTAAAGTTGATGTGAAGAGAAGAAATATGTTAAGGGAATGCAAGCAGATAGGATTCTTGTTATACAGATTGTTTGGTAAAATAGAAGTGGACTATAAAGAGGCATAAATGAATAAAAGAAACGCACTCACCACAAGTATTTTCTTGCTTTTCACGTTTATAACAATATAGAGGTACACTTGACGTATGAATACTATATTTGTGGGATGTTTAGATTCAAATAGTATGTCTCCTTGTGTCTGGCATGACACTTGTCTTTATGTCTTGACACTTAATTTAAATATATGTGAAATCCTACTTTTACTGATGAAAATTGAAGAGTATTATGCCCTATTTAGCAATAATTTAACATTTCAATATACTTGTCCTTTCTTATTAAGTTTCTTAATAGTACAAACACAAACTGAATCACATTTATTTCTGTTGTGCATGACACGTAAGCGAACACGATAATACCTTACTTTATGACGGCAGCAAAATTAGCATGGAACAATTCTGAATAAATAGCACAAGAACACAAATATACGTTGTTCGATCAAACTCGACCTACTCCACGGAGCAAAGGGGAGAAATACTTTAAATCTTTAAGAGAAATCCTGTAAACAATAAGATACACCGCACAGAGCAGCCCTCTCGGCCTCTCCTTAGCGAGGTCCCTAATGAGATCTCTCAGTCTCTCTTGAAGACTCCTTTAATGGCCTTAAACCTCTAGAAACCTTAGAAAAGCTTATTCTCTCAAACACTCAAGATAACTTACTCCTTGGACTGATTTGAGAGTATGTCTCTCATTTTTAACCTAAGTCAGGAGCAATTCTATCCGTTGAAACAATCTTTTTAAATCCGAACCATGCGCAAAATTCGAAGCAGCTCCGACTCGAAGGTATGCCTTCAGTTTACCTTCGGCATACCTTAGGTATGCCTTTGGGAACACAAAAATACCTCACAAATTGCTGGACAAATTCTGTACTTTTAAGCATACCGGCGGTATGTCACCGGTATATGCCTTCCTGATAATGTTTTGCTGAAAAATTAGCATGATACTCTATCTGACTCTTTTCGAGCTTCTCCGACTCATGGCATTTGTCGTCCCGTACAAAACACGAGCTAAATTCCAATAATCTTTACCTTGGTTAGATATTCTCCTAACCACCTCATGAGATAGTTGTGAATGCTCCGGGCTTCTTTAACCTTCTTTCTAACTTTTGGCTTTCTCCCCACCTTATACGTTTTTTAACTATAATTATGAAACTAACTACCGCTTTAATCATGTCCAAGATTGAATACGATCACTGCCACGGTTTTGAAATAAAATTGAGAACTGACTCCATCAACTTTACGGTCTTTATCCCAGAAATCATGAAACTGCATTTGCCAACTAACTTTACCATGATCTTTTCTACAAGAACCGAGAAACTGCATTGCCCTTTCTGTCATGGTCTCTCACCATAACTGAAAAACTGTATTGTTGGTCCACTGACATAATTTTTGTCATAGAACTGAAAAACTATTGTTAGTTACTGTCTTCACCATGATTTTTGCCTCGAGAATTGAAAAACTACACCATTCTATGCTCTTTGTTACCCGAACCAAGAAACTGCAACTTGGCCATTGTTACGATCTTTGTTCCAAATACCGAGAGACTGGTACCCCTCAACCCTCCTACTGGACCTGAGAACCATACTCCGATCATAGTACCCGAGTGGAAGTCATCATAGACTTGTGCTTCCCCTCCATCTCATCCTTTGTAATGATGGTCGCACCATCTGTGACTTTTCTTCCATCCAACCGTTACAGATCAACCGCAATTTTGCCCCTGTATGGCAACTAAGTTGCTTTTGCTACCCTTAGCAAATTAGCCTGATTAACGAACGTGTATCATCGCGTCCAATGCACCCAAAGAGATGAGATTTCGCTTCAGCTCCGAAATGTGCCTCATGTTCACTAGTGTTCGCATCACACCATCGAACATTTGAACCTTGATGTTCCTTTTCCAATGGCCTCGCAAGACACATTGTTCTCCACGAGAACAACACCACCATCCAGCTTCTTATAGGTTACTATTTTTTCAGACACATGAAATGAGCACCCATAGTCAACCCTAGAGAAATCGTCCTTCCCGTTGTGCACCATAAGCATATCGCACGTTAACTCATCAAATTCCGTAGCAATACTTCCTTGACCCTGACCTTCTGAACGGGTACTTTTATCCTTCTTCTCTAACCACTCCTTATACTTTGAGTAATTCCTCTTCATGTGACCCTCCTGTTTGTAGAAAAATATGCACCGCTATCCTATCATGATGATTTGGAGTTCCCCCTTCCGCTCTTGCCTCCATCCTTATTCTTCGACTTTTTTCCTTTATTGACAAACAATCCTGATTACTCCTCAACTGGATCAAGCCTCTTCATAATTTCATTATTAAGAAGAGTAGTAGTAACCTCCTCCATCTCGAGAGTGTCCTTTCCATAGAGAATTATTGTCAACAAATAGTTGTACGACCTCGAAAGCGAAGAATGGAGCATAGCGCTTGGTCCTCCTCTATCTACCTTTACTTCTTGGAACAGAAGATCATTGGCGATATTGTTGAAGTTGTTTAGGTGATTGAGAATTGAAGTTCTTCCTTCATGCGTAAACTGTAGAGTTGTTTCTTTAGGTACAACTTGTTAGACAATTTCGTCATGCACAAGTCCTCTAGCCTCAACTATAATCCTGCCGTAGAAGTCTTTAACATAACGTTGTACATCACCTCATCCGCAAGATAGAGTTCTATTGTGCTTTTTGTCCTCTGATCCATGTCCTCCCATGAACCCTCCGTCATATCGGAAGCTCTTTTATCGTTCCTCGCGACGACCTTAAACACTTGCTCTTTCACAAGAAGAGTCTTTACCTTTCTGCCACAAAGAGAGTTTTCTTTATAGTTGAATTTCTCTACCTTGAACTTGATGTTATTAACCTTGTTATCTGTCGTCCCAAAAATTTGAAAAATTCCTCGGATCTTTATGAACCAATCGATTTCAACAAACCACTCTTGAAAGATAGGGAGGGGATTAATGTCGTCACCTATTATTGACCTAGATCCAAGAGTCTGAAATTCCTTATAGTTCTCGTAGCTTTGATATCAATTGTTGTGCACGATACGGAAGCGAACGCGGCAATACTTTATGACATGAAAATTAGCATGGCACAGTTCTGAATAAATAGCACAAGAACACAAATACGAGGTTCAGTCAAACTCGACCTACTTTATGGGACAAATGAGAGAAATACTTTATCGAATCTTTAAGAGAAAACCATACATGATTACAATCACACACACCTCAAAAAGCAACCCTCTCCTTAGCTAGATCTTCGACAAGATCTCTCTTTCTCTCTCTCTTAAAGACTCCTTTTACTGGCCTCTAAAAATTATAGAAAAGGCCATTCTCTCAAGAACTCTCTCTAACTTGGCCTCCCTCCCATTGGGGGTTGATTTGAGAGCCTTAAATAGGTCTCTCATCTTCAACGTAAGTCGGGAGTAATCCTATCCGTCGAAACCACCTCCTTAAATTTGAACCGTCCACAAATTTGAAGTAGCCCCGACCCGAAGGTATCCCGTCGGTACACCTTAGGTATGCCTTTGGGAATACGAAAAATGCCCCACAACTTGCTGGACAAATTCTGCACTTTCAAGCGTGCTCGTGATATGCCAATCGCATATGCCACCGGCATGCCGGCCTGATGATGTTTTGCTGAAAAACAGCCTGATACGTCATCTGTTTTCTTCCGAGCTTCTCTGACTCCTTGAATGGCGCCAGTTGCCCCCGTAGTGAATACGAGTCAAATCCCAACAATTCATGTTCAATATATGTATGCATAGATGCATATGTGATTGTCTTGTCGGGATTTTGACGAGTTGTGTCCCGCACCCCGAAATGTCAAATTAGATACCGTGTCTGTATCCACTTTCTACTAATTATAGATTCCAAGGCTATTGAACAACAGGGCAGGGTGGGCTTTGTGAGTGGAAATTGGGTTGTTTCAGATAGCAGGAACTATTGTGTTTGTGTATGTGGGGTGTGGGAAGGGGGTTGGTGGAGATGATATAAGAGGGGTGCCGGTTGAAGAGGGTTTACTTGTAACATTAGATTAATCTCTTTCGTATAAAGGCACTTATTGGCCTATATGCATGTTTGCGGAATTTTATAAAGGGAGGTTTATGTAGAAATTATATGTATGATTCATGTTTACTTTGTAGATATTGGTCATTTTGGTAATTTGTTGTTGGCGTACAGCTTCAGTATTTTTTGGTTCTGTATAAAACAATTTTGTACAGAGTACTTTGTGCAACTTTGACAAATGTTGGAGTTTTCTTTTTGTGATGTACTTTTTTTTCAATTTGATGATGGTTTTCATACTTAGTTTGGATCGCCAAAGTGGCTTCATCTATCATTGTGACCTTCAATGCAGATAGTATATGAAACACATCGGATATTATTTGGTTCACCTGTTGCATCCAACATTCTAGTTGCGTTACACATATAATCATCCGACAGGGAACATATTTTTACAAAATTTATTCATACATACCTTTTGTGTATGGATACAGGCACTTCCCTTGGAAAGACCAACAGAGATTCCTACAATAATATCTGTTGCCCAGTTTCGCCCAGAAAAGGTGCGATAATCGAGCAGCTTTGCCAATGTCTAGGCATTTCCTAGAGAATCACGAATATCTATTTACTCTGCTATTACTTGATTATTCTTGCAGGCTCACTCCCTTCAACTCGAGGCATTTTCACTTGCCATTCAAAGACTAGACCCAGGGTTGCCTAAACCAAAGCTCCAATTTGTTGGTAGTTGCAGAAATAAGGAAGACCAGGATAGGTTGCAAAAGTTGAAAGATAAATCTATTGAGCTAGACTTGCAAGAGTATGTCGAGTTCCACAGGGATGTTATGTACAAGTACGTTTTGCATAATTGTCCTTTTAAAAAAAATCAATTACCAGAGACGATCATTTTAAATTTCCCGTCATAATTCAGCAGATAACTCTTAGAAAAACGTCGAGTTGGGATATCTCTGTCAGTTCAAACATTGTCAAGGGTGTATTGTAATCCTACATGTTTACTGCTTTATGCTAATACTAGAGTATATTGGGGGTTTAAAAAGAGTATATTGGGGATTGCCCCTCAGTTATTAGCTTATATTATATCAACATTTATTTTCCTAAAGCCTTGCATATTTTGTACATAAGAAAATAATATCAATGTGTTCAGGAGGTACACGTTCAAGGTGGCAGCACAGTCAACAACAATTTGCTATATCTTCTGAATATATGTTTCCTTCGTTTATTCTTCTGGAAGAAAGAATCTTTTGCATGTGTACCTCCTGAACACATTCTATTGGGTCTATCCCAGGTAGAGGACTTGAGAAGCTGACATTGACACTAATGGATTCTTCCATTCTGAATCTCTGGTCCAGGGCACATGTTCCACTTGCATCAGCCTTCTGCAAGCATCAACCCGCACTAAACAAAAGCAATAAGCACCTGCTTATAAATCTGTAGATGATCTATCATAGAGCATGTAGGGGTAGAGGTACAAACCTTGACTAGTTATGGTATAAACATTCTGTAGAAGCCTTCATAATTGACCTTAAGGTTAAGGTCACCTATGTTACTTGGACCTTTGACAGATGTGCCAAGTGTTTGAGGACCTTCAAGAAACATATATAGGAATACGACTATTATATTATAGATGGTATTCAAGTATGTGTACATTTATATGTTGGAATGTCGGCATATAACTGACTATTCCATAGTTTGTTGCAAGCGACTTGGGCCTTTAATAGACGTGATCTGTACATTACATCTTTCATAGGAAAGAAAACGACATTTTAGCTTCCTTGAACTGCAAGGGTGATATCATCTTAATATGATGACTTAATGTGTTAACGTCGTCGACATCTATGTTGCAAGGAAAGAAATCCGTGACATGGCACAAAAACGACAACATGTACACAATGATTTTTGTTATCCTAGTGTATTTTCGTGTGCCAGAGTTGTGTCCCACACAGATACAGATCTTTATATATATATATATATATATATATATATATATATATATAAGAAAAAAAAACGTATATATATATTTCCAAGCTAGACATGCCAAAATTTGAATTTGAAATGTCCAGTAGGGTAGCCCTGTGCCGAATGGAGAGGCAAAGGAGGTTAGCCTGATGACATGTTATTAGTGTTGAGAGGTGTAGAACACAAAACTTTACTTTCATTTTCCAAAATGACATCCGACTATTAATGCTCTATGTATTCCTTGTGCTGCGATGCACATACATGTCCAGACAAACACAACACATGAAATTCATGGTTTATATGTGCCCTGTGTCTTGTATATGATGTCCTGCATCTTACCTCATTTTCATAGGAAGAATATATGTGGTTTGTTATGTTGTATTTTTATTTTAATCTAATTTCTTTGCTATGCTTGATCTCCACAGGGACTTGATACAGCTTCTCGGAGGTGCAATTGCAGGTCTTCATTCAATGATAGATGAACATTTTGGCATTAGTGTGGTGGAGTACATGGCAGCTGGTGCCATTCCAATTGGTGCGTAGAAATGCTCTCTCAAACAGGAAAACAAAATCGCAAAACCATTACCCTAATGTTACATTTGTTACCAATGTTTTGTTCTCCAGCCCATGCTTCAGCAGGCCCAAAAATGGATATCGTTCTGGATGAAGATGGATGTCAAACAGGATTTTTGGCTCGTGAAAGAGAAGAATATGCTGATGCCATCCTCAAGATTCTAAAGATGCCAAAGTCAGAGAGGCTTACAATTGCTGCAGCTGCGAGAAAGCGTGCCCAGAGATTTTCAGAGAAAATATTCTATGATGATTTTAAAGCAGCAATCCACCCTATAGTCTCTAGCACAAGAGTTTCCAGATAAAGATATCTAATTATATTTTATCTTTTTTTTATATGGAAGAAATGACGGCAAAGATTCCAGTCCAAGCTCTCACCCATGCAGCAACAACATCATATGCTAAGAGTGCCTGGTTCAGCGTCCACTTGAATGACAGTTGTGTACTTGAAACAATTATTCATCTTCTCCTAGTTGACTAGCATTATTTATGCAAGGGGATTGGAGAATAGGTGCAATGGATGGTAAAGGCTGTGGCACATATCACAAAATTGGGGGTGGTAGTTGTCGGGGCATGAAAAGCTGTCTGTCAGTTAAGCTTGTCAAAGTCGGCATCTGTTTAGACTTCAGTCTTGGTATTTTCATTGGTTCAGGCTCCGTCTTTGTATGTCTGTATCTTTGAAAGCGGATACGGTTTGAAGCTGCATTGGCTCAATCTTGTCTTCTGATAGTGGAAAAAATGGAACTATCAATACCCTTTTGACGACTGCAGAAGTGGCATGTACTACACTGTTCTTGTAGATCAAGCTCTTGTATTTTTCTTCTCATGAAAACTTCATAATGAAATCTTTACACAGGTATTCATATGACAACCTAGCGAGTTGCTTGTTTTTGTGTATCTTGGTTTAGTTGTCGCTACCGAGTTTATGAAACTCAGTTCTTGTTTTATTACACTTCTGGTTCTGAGCGATCGGGTATGGAAGTATCTTCAGTTCTCTTATGGGATAGGTTTTTTCTTATGGAGAGGTGAAGAGTGAACTTCTGATGGAAGAACTATCTGCTTGGCTCCTGTCTTGTTGATGTACATTTTAGGGAAGAGTCTTCATTGAGGGCCTATGAAGGAATTGGAGTCCTATTTCATGTAGGCTGTTTGATTGGACTTTTTTCCATGGAAAATATTTCCATCATAAATTTTCCACCAATTGTAGTGTTTGATAGCTTATATTTTCCAAAAAACTATCATTTTCCATATTTTCTTCTAAAATGGTGGAAAATGAAACTTGTCCAACCCATAGGAAAATATCATTTTCCATGGAAAATAACTATTTTCCGTGGAAAATAATGACAATCAAAGAACTAAATTAAGTTCTACATGGAAATTTTTTAAGTTCCATGGATTTTTTTCCCTAGGAAAATAATTCCATGGAATTAATTTCTTTTTCACATGTTTTCCACCTTGCAATCAAACACACTCGTAGTGATTGTAATTTGACCCATCCATCACTTTGGAAAAGCTAGAAAATAAATGTATAATTGGCTATTATTAATGATACATGCTTGGATTATATTTTGGGTCAATTCATGTTCCATCCGAACTATAGCAAACATTTAACTGCAAAGACAAAGAGTTAATTCCAAACTAACAATAAGGATAGGGGTGCAACTCGGGCGGGTTGGGTCGGACTTGAGGTTAATCCGAGCCCAACCCGATGAATCATAAGCTTAGTTCGAGCCCAAGTCCGTCCGACCTCGGGTTAAACATATGAAGTCCAAGACCAAGTCCAGAGAATAGGATTTGGCTCGGGTTGAACACGGGTTTGGTCGGATTCATCGAGTTTATCGGGCTCTAATATAATATTTGAAATAATTTTAAACAAAAGTAATATTAAACACATAATCAAATAGCTCCGAGCCCAACCCGATGAATCATAAGCTTAGTTCGAGCCCAAGTCCGTCCGACCTCGGGTTAAACATATGAAGCCCAAGACCAAGTCCAGAGAATAGGATTTGGCTCGGGTTGAACACGGGTTTGGTCGGATTCATCGAGTTTATCGGGCTCTAATATAATATTTAAAATAATTTTAAACAAAAGTAATATTAAACACATAATCAAATAGCAATCAAGTCTGGATGGGTCAAATTACAATCACTACATGATAAAGAGTTGAAAAGTTTGGGTGGAGAAATTTAGGATTTAAACTTTTTATTTAATATATATATATATATATATATATATATATATATATATATATATATATATATATAAGTGTTTCGGGTTCTTCGGGTAACCCAACACATGAACCCGAGACCAACTTAATTTTTGATCGGGTTCAAATATTTTAACCCATATCCGAGCCCGAATCCGTGAATCTTCAACCCTAATCCAACCTATTAACGGGTTTATTCGATCGAGATCGGGTTTAGCCAGCCCAAGTTGCACCCCTAAATAAGGAGTTAAGGCACAAGAATATATTGATGAAAGTAGATAAAACATGTTGAGGTTACATGACACTCTAGAACATATAAATCCAGCGAGCAAATGTTCTCTCTTCTTTATCATATGAACTATGAAACGCAGAGTAATTCTGGACAAATTGTTTGGGTTGCCCTAGTCGGAACTAATATTGGTAACCCCTCGACCCTTGTTGAAAAAAAAAAATCATATATATTGCGGGTCGCAGGTCATGTTGGACTTCGGAGGGTTGTCATAAGCATAGAAGGGTTACCCAAGTTCGAAGTCTTGTAAGCAGGGCCGGCCTAAGAGATTGGGTTGCCCTAGCCGGAGTTAAATTTGGTTGCCCTTTGTCCTTGACATCAAAAGAAGATATCAAAAAATGATGATGAGCGGGGTTGGCAGCGGCGTTGAAGTCTCCGATTCTGACGAAGTCCTCTCTTTGAGCTACTCGAGGTGGGAACTTAGAAGCCGGAGGGATTGCCCTAACCGGAGGATTGCCCAAGCCCGATGGCTTGTCTGGCTTATCCCAGGGCCAGCCCTGCTTGTAAGGGGGCGGTGACATGCCTAAATTTATGACCGAGTAGTCCAACATTTCATCTCCCATTATGTGACATATGACATGGTTGCTGACATGACAAAATTTAACAATAAAATTAATATTAATATTAAAATTAATATTAAATTAACATTAAATTAATGTGATAATTAATATTAAGATTAACCTTAACATTAAAATTAACATTAAAATTAATATTAATATTAATATTAAAATTAACATTAATATTAACTTTAACATTAACATTAACATTAACATTAACATTAAAAAAATGGGATAATTAATTTTTTGGGTTAAAATTTGTCATGTCAGCTGTTATGTCAGCTATCATGTCAGATGTCACATAATGGGAGATGGCATCACCCAAATATTTTGGGAGCCAAATAGCATAATTGTATTATTATTAGCAATGGTTCCCGTAGGAAGAGAAGGGAACAAAACACATCAGTACTACTATGTCACAACCATGTCAACAACAATGGACTCTTGAAAGACTAGAAACTTGTTCACACGGCTCCCTCACAAGACAAGTGGCAGGCCCATGCATCTGCTAATAAGTTCATACACTTATAAACACTCCTATAGCTGTCGAGTCTGTTGGCATCAGGAAGACATGTCAGTTGACGAAGCTTGCCATTGCCAGATGGCTCGACACGTATTGTTGACACAGTCTGCTTGCAACTTTTGCATTGTCGTTTTGGTTGACTCGTATCTTTTGTGCTCTTGCGTATAGATAGGTGGGATATGCTATGATCTCTCCTTGACAGTGTTATGCGCAAGGGTGACTATATAGTCCTAGACCTAAAATAGAGAGTTAGTATTCATATGCTGCACAAGTTGGATAGGTTTAAGAATTAAGATGTAAGAAACATTGCAAAGTAGGGAAGTCTTGACATATGACATGACATGTACGGTATAAAATACGCTAGGACATGCCAAATTTGATGTAGTGTCTTGTTCATGTAACATAGTAGTGATCAAAATATCTCAATTTAGGTATACATGCTTGTGTTTTTATGTCACATTGTTTGTGCAAACAATGAGATGTGTGCAAAGGCATGCTTGTTAATGTTGTTAGGTGATCTTTAGATGAATGTTTAAGTTGAGGAGCTTTGTAGTTAGTATACTACTAGTATAGAACAGAGGGAAGAACTAAAGATTCATTCTCTTCGAAATAGTCACATCCTTAGGAACATGAAACTTTTCACAAAACTTTCTAGCCTCCCCTTATTGTATTGAATCCAGAGGCGGACGCATGTGGTGTCCAGTGGAGGGCGGTGTCCCCACTGAAATATTAGAATTTTTCATATAAGACTTATGATTTTTCATATAAGACCAAGCAGCTTGCTGATTTTGCAAATTATATATTTTTAACTTCTTGTTTTATAAATTAAGACCTCAGTACTCGTTACCTTTATATTATAGTGTACCAATTATTAATTTTGTATTCTAGTCTGCAATAGTTGTTAGTTTTCACTTATATTCATGTTCGATGCCGATCCACATGGACTACACTAGGGGACTGGCCCCCAAGTGAAATCCCTTTTTTTTTAAAGAAAACAACGCCATCAAACGTGCTTAACTTATTAATCATAAATAAAGATGTTGACTTATTAGTCATAAATAAGGTTTTTAAATGATTGCTTTCATAGAAAATGAATTGTTTAGTAGTATTACAAATGATGTCGTAGTTAAATATTTTGAAAGTTTGAAAACTCAGAGAACAATTGTGAGATGTAATATTTTATTGTATAAAAATAATACTATTTAATATAATATAATATTATTATATTCAAAAAAAAAAATCGAGGGCGTTATTTTCAAACCCTCCTTATGATTGTGCCCCTATATGATTGTGTCTCCAGTGAATTGTAATCCCGGATCCGCAACTAATTGAATCCGTAGCAAAGTGACTATTATTATCGCAATCTTAACCATATTAATTTGTTCAAGCACGAAAGCCGCCTTCTATAAAATAATATTGCGATCTCTTTGGATACTGTAATGTATGCCGTAATGCCTACTGATCAATCTTTAAAAGTTGTGCTCTTATACAACAAGATAGTATGGTGTTGATTGTGGCTTATATGTTGAAAAATGTGAATGTATATTTGTTATAATAATAATATCAATTTTTTTTTATCAACGAATCTATGAAAAGGTGTACGAATTTTTTCATTGGAAAATGTGTACGAATCTATTTATTGAAAAGGTGTGCCCTTTCCATCGTGTCTCTTTATTTCTATAAATACACATGTGTTTGGAGCATTCAAGCATTGATTCAATTCATTCATATTGCATTAGTTAGTAAAAGAGAGAGAGACAACCAACGTTGCTTCGACGAGTTCCTACGGTGTGAAGTGCTGCTACCGAAGGAAAGAACCGTTGTATCATGGGAGACTAATTGCCATTAATTAATCGTAAGCACCAGTGCGGGGCGAATATTGTCTTAAGGACATTGAACCAAGTTCAGGTCTCGGTATCATTTTATTTATTTTACTTATATTTTAATTTCAGATTCTAAATACAGAGTTTGAGAATTTATACTAACATTCTATTGATCTCTTTTTAAGATAATCGCAACTATGAGATGAAGGTATGTACTGGTGGCTTTAATCAACCACAAGTTTAAGAATCATATCACATTTTGATTATTCACCATTGTAGATGAAGTTGCTCCTGTGGTTTATTATGAGCTTCATTTGTCAATTATAGCCGCAGCAATTTTTGACATCTGCAGTAGCAAGTTGTTACTCATGATTGAGATTTTGTTCTTAGAGAAGGAAGCCAGTGAGAGTTGACTCCAAAGTTAACCTAAGGCAATTGTAGCGGTAGCGGTTATGAGATATTTTTAGAGTATCGGTTATGAGTGGTTATGAGGACTCCAGTTTTGAGTGGTTTTAAGTAGCGGCTTTTAAACCAGTCCAACTCATGCTTGGTAATTCGTTAACGAGTGGTTCTGAAAGTTTTTTATACGGATAAAATTACATATATCTTCATATATAAACAAAACGGTTTTGAGTGCGAAAACTGTCAGGCAGTCCACATCTCAATTAGGTAGAAGTTTATATTTGATCAAATAGAAACACATAAAATAATTGAAAGTTAGAAACGCCTGGATGAAAATAGGAGAGAGAAAGATTTTAAAAAATAAAAACCTACCGTGTATGATATTAGTAGTTATAATTATATATTCTTGATGAAAATAAAAATGAAATAAAATAATAAAATACCTCAAAATCTATCGATTTGAAATGTTAATAAAACCACCCAAAATTATATTACAAACAATTTTTGAAGATTTTGAGCCGACCAAAATCAGTATCTAAAAAAAAAAAAAAAAAAAAATAACAAACAAAGATTTTCATAAACGGTCGTTTCAAAAGTACCAGAAGGAAGCTTGAGAAGGATTGGAAATGGATTTCAAACTGAACTCTGCCAACATTCAAGTACATCACTGACCGATGTTTCGACACTTTCTCATGTAGGAGTCTTGCGCTCAACAACCTCAAAAAACTACAATCCCCATCTCTCAAAGAGTTCAAGCTGGATCATGCGCTCGACGCACGCATGAAACACACAACATTTAGTAGAACTATATGACAAAGCAAATTGGAGGGAGATCAAGAGAGCTCCACATGGACAACTCACTGTCATTGCTCGAAGCTGAACCTGCTGAAGGTGTACTAGTAGTCGAAGAAGAGGAGGAGGAGGAGGAAGAAGCAGAAGAGTCCGGACGAGTCGAGGTTTCCAGGCTCTTACCATGTTCTTCCTCCACCTTCATTCGTTCTCCTCCGAGGTTCGACAGCTGATGATCAACCAGCCCTTCCCCTCTGCCTCCGGTGCACCGCTCGATTGGCTCCGCGACCTCGAACGGGGAGTAGAAGCAGCACGTCGTCGACGAGTCGTCCAAGCCGTCGAACTTGAAGTCGACCTCGCTCAAGTCGACCTCTCCCACGTCTTCTTCTACTTGCTCACCATGCAAGAACTTCCTTTCGTACAAGTAGCTGCTGCCGCCGCCATTGCTGCCCGTGCTCGTAGTGCTGCTAGCGCCTATGTCGGGAATATCGTTCAAGTACTCGGAAAATTGGACGTCGCCATTCTCCTCTCTGTTGTCGACTTCGTTCGACTCGTGGCGCTGCTGCTTCTTCTCCTTCAGCCTCAGCAGCAGGAGGTTCGCAATCTTGGGAGGGAGGGCGGACGCCGCCGGCCGCCGCGACGGGGAGGCGGGCCAGAAGTTGGTGCGCGTGTTGGCCCCGCGGAGCATGCAGGCGGCCTCGTCGTAGGCCCGCGCGGCGTCCTCGGCGGTGTCGTAGGTCCCGAGCCACACCCGGATCTTCTGTATGGTGTCCTTGATCTCCGCCACCCACCTCCCCGACGGCCTCTGCCGCACGCCCACGAAGCGCCTCCTCGCCCCTCCGAGCGCGTCCGCCGCCTTGTTCGCGTCCTCGGTCTCTGGCTCCTTTCTCTTCCTCGCCATTCTTTTTCTCCTCTCTTTCTTGTTTCTCAAGTTGAGGGAACTGGTTTTAGTACGCAAGAAGGAATAACTGTAGTATATATAACGGATCAATAGATGTAGTGAAGAGGCCTTTTCTAAGCAGAAGTATCTTCTTGTTCTGCTCAGCTTCAAGCTCAACATCTGGAGGCTTTTCCTTTCAAGAGAGGGATGTGGGGGATATTTTATATTTCTTGATTTAGGGTACGCTGGATAAATATATTTTCATCGGTTCTGGAATATTTTTGAACCAATCGTTTATGAAAACTCCTGTTTGTTAATTCTTTCGAGGTACAGTTTTGGTAGGCTCAAAAATCCACAAAAAATTGGTGTAATGTAATTGTGGGTGGCTTTATAAAAACCCTGAATCGATGAATTTTGAGCGACTTTATTATTTTATTATAAATCCTCAAAAAATATATAATTATAACTACTGATGTCCTTCACTATTCAATTTTATTAATGACCTATACTGGTATAGCAATAAAATAGTTTTTTTTATATACTCAAATAAATAATAAAATAAAAATCAAGTTTGACAAACCTATGACATATTTTATATACTCAAATAAATAAAAATATTTACCTTCTATGATATTGAATAACAAACATTTATTTACTATAAAAATATAAATTCGAAAATAGAACTTTTGTAAAAAATTTGAAATACTTCGTATGTACGTATTCGTACTCAACGTACAAATATCATAAATAAAACAATTACCAAAATAAATTAATTATAAAAATAAAAAAATTACAGTAAAATTTTAAGGCGTTTAAATCCTACCCAACTTACAAGAATCGTGTAAAAAAAACTTTCAGAACCGCTCGTTAGTGAATTACCAAGCATGTGTTTGACTAGTTTAAAAGTCGCTACTTAAAAACCATTCAAAATCGGATCCCTCACAACCGCTCATAGCCGGTACTCTAAAAATACCTCGTAACCGCTACTCCTATAATTGCCAAGCAGACCCTTAGGCCTCGTTTGGTTCACGGATTTGAGGAACCAAGAAAGGAAAGTTGTTCCTTTCCTTTGTTTGGTAGCCACAAATTTGGGAATCAATTTCCTGACAAGGAAGAAAATTGGTGGGAATATAGTTCCACTCAAGACCCATGTGATTAATTTTCGCTCCTCATTTTCCAACATTTATTACAAAAGTTATGACAAAAGTAACCATGTGTCATTGCTTATTTTACCATTAATGTTATTTTTTACAATACTATTTTTATTTTAAAAGGTAAGGATAGTATTTGTAGAAAATAATGGTTGGATAATTTTATTGATGGACTACTTCACTACTTATAGGGAGCCTAGCTCCTCTACATACTACATATTCCGATGTGGGACTAAAAGTCCCTTATTGATTCTCAACACTTCCCCTCAAGATGGGCGATAGATATTGATCATCCCCATCTTGTTACATAGCTTCGACAGACTTAATGAACTAAGACCCTTAGTCAGACAGTCTGCAACTTGTTCTTCTGAACGGACATGGTCAATCTTCAGTATCCCTTGTTCCAGCTTCTCCTTGATGAAGAATCGATCAATCTCGATGTGCTTCGTTCTGTCGTGCTGAACTGGATTGTTAGCTATACTTATTGCAGCTTGACTATCGCTCAGAAGACGCAATGGTGCTCCCTTATCCAGCTTCAACTCTGTCAGCAATGCTTTCACCCATAGCAACTCTGACACTCCCAGAGCCATTGCTCTGTATTCTGCTTCAGCTGTCGACCGTGCTACCACAGACTGTTTCTTGCTTCTCCATGAGACCAGA
>JANAVB010035817.1:3762579-4030079 GCA_029216955.1 Iris pallida | reverse complement strand
AGTTGAGACAGACAGAGGCCATGCGCCAGGGCATGGAGGATGCGCACAGGTTGGCTATGGCGGCAGTAGAGCGTGGGGCTCCACAGAGGGAGGTTCAGCAGCAGCAGCAGCCGAAGATCGGGGATATCCAGGCTTTCAAGAAGCTTGGTCCGAGGGATTTCAAGGGGACAGAGGGCATTATCTATGCTGATGACTGGCTCGAGGATATCGAGCGCCAGATGGGGGCATGCCGCCTGGCAGCCGACCTGAGGGTCGAGGCGGTTGGGTTGCAGTTGTTAGATATTACCCGGACATGATTTCGGAATGAGCCGGCTCTTGCAGGAGAGGGCCATACTGTAATGCCCCGCTCCGCACGAGGCATTTGGTTGGCTTATTGGATGGGATCAGAATATTAGACCGTGACTTATGTTGGGAATCAGAAGAATCGAGACTGATGCAGTCTCTCTTAGCTGGCTAGACGGAATGGGTATTGGAACGTGGCTCGCTGGTGGAGCTACGCTTAGTAGAATTTTGGGTGAGTGGAACTGTCATTCCTCCTCCTTACTCCTTCATGCTTAATAAATGAAGTATTGAAATGCTATAAACTGCCCCTAAATGTCCCATATGTTAGTTGCTGAATAATAGAGATGCTTATGCTGAGAATTATTGAAATGTACAACACATTGAACTGCTAATGTGATTCGATGCCTGAGATTGAATTGATAACATTGCCCCTTATGCTTAATGCTGCTGAAACGATAAAACACTTGAATAATGAGATGCCTTGTGAATGATAGAATAAGAATAAACTGGCTATGCTATCGACCCAATGAACTGAATGAGACACTAGAATCAAATACTCTCTCTATAACTGTTGCCAGAATATAAAATGCTGCCTGTCCCTTATAAGAAATGAATGAATGTTAAGTTCCTCTTAAGAAAGGAATGATATGAGATACGTTGCAATGAAGCAATGAATGAGAAAAGATAAAGCTGGGATCGTTGAGATCACCAAATAAAATGATGGTAATGATGAAATAAATAAGTCATTGAATATAACTAATGATGCACTGTTGCCTTTACTTTCCTTAATACATTTTACCATGCGATTTTATTCACAATCGAGTCGGACACGCATTCGCATGGTCATGGACAACTTGTATACAAGGTTTGAGTAATAATTTCCTCGAACGGTTCCTAGGGCCCTGGGGACCGATTCGGCCTAGGAGAAAATAATGATGAGTGCTATGGAAGCACGGATAAGGCGGGGTGGCATAGAGGCTCGCCACCTACTATGCTGACCGCATTATCTTAAAATGAAATTAAATAAAAAGAGTCCATATGGTTTAACAATACCAGTGACCATGTAGTCAGGATGCATGCTAATGAATGTTTTGTGCAGGCAGAGTAAGTATATCGGATAATCTGTATTTGATGCAGGTATGACGAGTCGGCTATCGGTAAGGAATCACATAATTTATGATATTGTATAAGTTGGTTTAACTTGCCTTCTTAATATGTTCCACTCAGTATGCTAAAAAGATGCCTCACTATAAATAGTGTTCAAATATAACATCCATGCTAAGTGATGCTTGAAGTGAGAATTGTCATAATATGTTTAAGATGTTAATGTTAACGATGCCTCAATGACGCCTTTGCATGATAACACCAAGTATGCTTAGATGATGCCTTACACAAAGAAATGATATTCCATGCTAATACATGTTTACTTACTTCAATGTTTCTGCTCAAGAACTGTAAACTGATGCTAGGCCCATGTAGAAAGATCATTCTTATAAATGCTGCTTAAATGATTACTATAATGTTGGTTTAGGCGAGTGGGTTGGATTCTGCTCGCCAGTACATAGATGATGTGCTGACCCACGTTTTGTGGGCAGGTGCTCGTGCTTGGAATGTTCTACACACGAAGATTGGTTTGTTTGGTTTCGCGGCATCGAAGATTTGTTGGGCATACAGAAGCTCTCCTTGCACAAGATGATGTCTTCTGTTTATAAAGGGCATAATGTATGGAACATTGTAATCAGTTGTACCAGTGAGATTGTAAGCCAAGTCGGTATATTGAGTTATAATCCAATGTATCCAAGTATCAAATGTAAGCTTTGTAGCATTGTTCAGTTGGCTTCCAATGTAAAGTGGGATTTGTTGTAAGCGTTGTACTTCAATACAAGTCTTGTACTCTTCTTCAATTATCAATAAAGAGAATAAAGTTCTACATATCTCTGTGTGGCTTCAAGTTACTCTTTTTCTCTGCTGCTATAAAAAAGTGATGTACTTCTATTCAATAAGAAAGATTGTCCTCATTAAATTCAATTTATCTGCTTCTGCCGCTGCGATGTGTTCCTATTTAAAGAATAATCGATTATGTACCATCTTTGCCTTGTACAAGTGCAATACCAGACTTGTACGGCATCACGCCCAAGCGAGGACGATCGATTCCAAGAGATAAAATATGTGAATAAATGACTCTATGAATCGGGACGTGACAAATTGGTATCAAAGCACGGCTTTACGTCCTTGGTCTCTTCTTTGATTCGTTTCAAATCAAAGTTGCATCGACGATTAACCAAAGTTGCTTCCGCGATCACCCAACGTTGCTTCCGCGATTAAATCAAAGATTGCTTCCGCGATTATGTTGTTGTTGTTCTGTAATCATCCTATGTTGTTCGTGTCTGAAAGATCATTGACCTTCTTGGCTGCTCACTGGATGTTCCATACAATAAGTCTATATACATTGTGATGCCCCTAAATGAATAATTATTGTTGGTTTGGACACAAATAACCCAACAATGACTCGATGCCATAGTATGCTATATTGTGAATGCTTTTTGGAATATGGGAATAAAGGAAATGGCTATGTATGCTGCAACGAGTTGAGAATTGCATGTGATTTTGGAAAAGATTTGGGAATAAATAATTGATGGATGAGTTCAGCAGAACTAGTGAGTTGACTCATATGTGCTCGCAAGTGCTTTTGAGACCCTAAGAATGTTGGCTTGTGATATTGAGACCCCGAGATGTTGGTTAAGTGTTGTGATCATCATAGATCACGAAAGTCCGGAATAGATTGAGTTGGCTTTTGTTTAAGGATGGCTTCGTTTCTGGGTGGTATATTGCCTCTACCACATCAGAACGAGATGTATGTTGACCCTTTCCATAGAATAGTAATGCGACTATCTGTGGGTACTGGGTAGTGCCGAGACTTAGCTGGAAGTCATGTATTATGGTTAGATGACTCGAGTGTCCCTTGACGGTGATGTTATATTGAGTAGCGAGATTGGTAGAAATTGTAACCGGTGGCTTGGTTCGAAATTGTTTAGTCGAGAATGTTGTGGCTTAGAACATTGGAATGTCGACTTCGGTTGGTTGGATGAGAATCAAATGTGGCTAATACAAAGTTGGTTGCGTAGCTGAAAGTTTGAAAATATTGTCGGTGAATCAAAGGAATATTAGAGATCTGTGCTGTGACCCTAAAGTGTAATAGATGTCAATTCATCTTGATCACCAAAGGATAGTCGTTGCCTATGTGCATGTATGCTGAAGAATCTAATGTGATTAGAAAAGTAACAAGTAGCAAGCCTGAATATTTGTGTTGCATAGAGAATGGTTAATTGATACATAAATTGTCGGATTGAATGCATGAACTATTTGACCATTGCTGCATGAGATTTAAGAATGTCCGTAAGATAGTTTGATGATTGAGAAACGAATGGCAACAAGAAATTTCAAACGTGTTGGATAATGTCGGTATAGGTGATTGTTGGTTGGGATATAGATTGTTGGCTTATGACTTAGTGGTGTGACTTCGTCATACAGACCGAATAGTATGATTCTATAGTCCTGTTGAGACTAACGGAATCAATGACCCTTGAATAGTTAGCCTTGGCTTATGGGTTCGTGTGAGTATAAAGGGATTGGAATAGAAAGTGAATCGTTGGGAATTTACTTGATGGACTTTTTAATAATGTAAATCGTATGTCGGGTTGGGAATTGACCGTAATGTTGATAGATCGATCTTAGTCAATCGATGGGTAAGTCTAGAGTGAGCCTCTGTGGGAATTATTTCCTTGAGGAAGATACTAGATAAATAGACTTGACCCTAGAAACCGTGGGCTGCTTGACCAATTGTTGGCATAACCAATAGTGGCGATTAGTGATTCAGACTGAGTTAATACCCATAGGTTTGGGTAGAGTTCCTTAGAACTATTGGTTGCTTGTTGGCCTTAAGAATAAGAAACTTGTATAACCCTAGTAGCCGTCCACTCTAGGGAAGTCACCTGAATGATTAAGTTTAGCTGTCAGTGTAGCTAACCTTAGAGATTGACTGAATAATTGGTGACCATTGGAGACCCATAGGATGACCTTGTGGCATTGAATGAAGGACTGTGATAATGAGTATTGACCTAAGGGAATGTATGCTTCAACTTGTGCCATAAGAGATGTTTGACCCTTGATGATTATATGTCGGCCATAAGTGGGAATTACAATCATAAGGTAAGACTTGAGTGTACCTATAGTCGGGTAGCTAAGTTAACCTTGACTGTTGTATAGAATTATACCCTGACTCAGGTAATCGATAGTGGGTGACGTCGGATTGTATCTTATAGAAAACATGAATTGCCTCGGTGAGAAATATTGTTGGATTGGAAAGGAATGTGATTCCATGTTGTGAACTCTTGATATGATTGGCTCTAAGTTAGACCCTTGATCGAATGTTAGAAATGTTATGCTTGGGTATAGAGCTTAACCAAGTTGTCCCTGATATTAAGTTCTGTAGCCTGGAAGATATTGATTGTGGCTAAGTGAATAAAGTGATAAGTCGAATGAAAGGATGCTAAGTCGGATTTAGAAAAGAGAGTTATATCATGGCTGATCGAATCGCACTAACATGGAAGTTGGTTGAAGTACATATGTTTTGGGGACGCCTAAAATATGTGTATGGATCCAGCCGAAGTGATTGGTTGCGACTGAGATAACATTATGGAAAGAATTTATCGCACTAGCACGAACTTTGGCTGAAATGCATATGTTTTGGGGACGCCTAAAATATGTGTATGGATCCAAACGAAGTGATATGTTGCGACCGAAATAGAAATGTAAGGAAAATGTTGGCGAATCAATGAGAAGTTACAAGTAATTGAAAAAGAGAGATAGACAGATCGAATCGTTGATGGATTTAAATGGTACAGTTGGATAGATATTTTGAAATGACCGAGTGGGCTGAAATGAATATTGATTTGAAGCTGAATGAGTAAACTCATGGTGATTAAGTGAATCTTGTAGAAGACTTGTTTTCTTAAGTTTCGAGGATGAAACTTTTTCTGAGTGGTATATTATGTAATGCCCCGCTCCGCACGAGGCATTTGGTTGGCTTATTGGATGAGATCAGAATATTAGACTGTGACTTATGTTGGGAATCAGAAGAATCGAGACTGATGCAGTCTCTCTTAGCTGGCTAGACGGAATGGGTATTGGAACGTGGCTCGCTGGTGGAGCTACGCTTAGTAGAATTTTGGGTGAGTGGAACTGTCCTTCCTCCTCCTTACTCCTTCATGCTTAATAAATGAAGTATTGAAATGCTATAAACTGCCCCTAAATGTCCCATATGTTAGTTGCTGAATAATAGAGATGCTTATGCTGAGAATTATTGAAATGTACAACACATTGAACTGCTAATGTGATTCGATGCCTGAGATTGAATTGATAACATTGCCCCTTATGCTTAATGCTGCTGAAACGATAAAACACTTGAATAATGAGATGCCTTGTGAATGATAGAATAAGAATAAACTGGCTATGCTATCGACCCAATGAACTGAATGAGACACTAGAATCAAATACTCTCTCTATAACTGTTGCTAGAATATGAAATGCTGCCTGTCCCTTATAAGAAATGAATGAATGTTAAGTTCCTCTTAAGAAAGGAATGATATGAGATACGTTGCAATGAAGCAATGAATGAGAAAAGATAAAGCTGGGATCGTTGAGATCACCAAATAAAATGATGGTAATGATGAAATGAATAAGTCATTGAATATGACTAATGATGCACTGTTGTCTTTACTTTCCTTAATACATTTTACCATGCGATTTTGTTCACAATCGAGTCGGACACGCATTCGCATGGTCATGGACAACTTGTATACAAGGTTTGAGTAATAATTTCCTCGAACGGTTCCTAGGGCCCTGGGGACCGATTCGGCCTAGGAGGAAATAATGATGAGTGCTATGGAAGCACGGATAAGGCGGGGTGGCATAGAGGCTCGCCACCTACTATGCTGACCGTATTATCTTAAAATGAAATTAAATGAAAAGAGTCCATATGGTTTAACAACACCAGTGACCATGTAGTCAGGATGCATGCTAATGAATGTTTTGTACAGGCAGAGTAAGTATATCGGATAATCTGTATTTGATGCAGGTATGACGAGTCGGCTATCGGTAAGGAATCACATAATTTGTGATATTGTATAAGTTGGTTTAACTTGCCTGCTTAATATGTTCCACTCAGTATGCTAAAAAAGATGCCTCACTATAAATAGTGTTCAAACATAACATCCATGCTAAGTGATGCTTGAAGTGAGAATTGTCATAATATGTTTAAGATGTTAATGTTAACGATGCCTCAATGACGCCTTTGCATGATAACACCAAGTATGCTTAGATGATGCTTTACACAAAGAAATGATATTCCATGCTAATACATGTTTACTTACTTCAATGTTTCTGCTCAAGAACTGTAAACTGATGCTAGGCCCATGTAGAAAGATCATTCTTATAAATGCTGCTTAAATGATTACTATAATGTTGGTTTAGGCGAGTGGGTTGGATTCTGCTCGCCAGTACATAGATGATGTGCTGACCCACGTTTTGTGGGCAGGTGCTCGTGCTTGGAATGTTCTACACACGAAGATTGGTTTGTTTGGTTCCGCGGCATCGAAGATTTGTTGGGCATACAGAAGCTCTCCTTGCACAAGATGATGTCTTCTGTTTATAAAGGGCATAATGTATGGAACATTGTAATCAGTTGTACCAGTGAGATTGTAAGCCAAGTCGGTATATTGAGTTGTAATCCAATGTATCCAAGTATCAAATGTAAGTTTTGTAGCATTGTTCAGTTGGCTTCCAATGTAAAGTGGGATTTATTGTAAGCGTTGTACTTCAATACAAGTCTTGTACTCTTCTTCAATTATCAATAAAGAGAATAAAGTTCTACATATCTCTGTGTGGCTTCAAGTTACACTTTTTCTCTGCTGCTATAAAAAAGTGATGTACTTCTATTCAATAAGAAAGATTGTCCTCATTAAATTTAATTTATCTGCTTCTGCCGCTGCGATGTGTTCCTATTTGAAGAATAATCGATTATGTACCATCTTTGCCTTGTACAAGTGCAATATCAGACTTGTACGGCATCACGCCCAAGCGAGGACGATCGATTCCAAGAGATAAAATATGTGAATAAATGACTCTATGAATCGGGGCGTGACACATACTTGGGCTGAGTTTCGGGCCCTGTTCAGAGAGAAGTTATTTTTTCCCACGGACAAGATTGGCCTGGTGCGGCAATTCCAGAACCTGCAGCAGGACAGTATGGCCGTAGAGGAGTATGCGGCGGAGTTCGACCGGCTGAGCCGATACGTCGAGTACATGGTGAGTGACCCGGTGATCCGAGCGGAGCATTTCCGGAAGGGATTGGCATGGGATATCAAGATCCTGATCCCTTCATTCTATGCGACATATGCAGAGGTTTACGCGGAGGCTCGGAAGGTGGAGAGGGAGTTGGGCTTGAAGCCGAAGAGAGATCGAGATTTGTTTTCGGGGGCCAGTAGCAGCGCAGGGCCTGCTAAGCGCCCTCAGCTTCAGCATCAGTCGTTCCAGCATCACCAGCAGCAGGGGCAGGCCAGAGCATTTGTTCAGAGGAGTCAGCAGCGTCCGGGGCAGGATGATCCACCGTGCCACTTCTGCAAGAAGCCCGGTCACCTCTTCGAGTTCTGTAGGAGGAGACTGGGGCTATTTCTCTTTTGTGGTGCCGCTGGGCATCAGATGCGGGAGTGTCCCAAGAACTCCCGTGCAGTTGGAGCAGCTCAGAGGGCACCCGTTCAGAGGGCACCAGCTAGTGTGCCGGTAGTTCAGCAGCGAGGTCCGCTTCCGACTCAGCAGCAGCAGTTTGTTCAGCACCGCCAGCAGAGGGGTGGTCAGGGTAGAGCCTTTACTCTTGCAGCCGAGGAGATGGAGCCTATTGCGGATGTTGTCGCAGGTTCTATTCTGCTCGATTCTTTTCCAGCTTTGGCCTTATTTGATTCTGGTGCTACGCACAGTTTTGTGTCTGTTTCTTTTGCTCTTAGGCACAATATTATTGCTGAATATCTGGGTAGGACTTGCAAGATTATGACTGGGAATGGCATCATCCTAGTTAATAATGTTTGCAAGGGGCGGAGAGTTTCTTTGAGAGGCCGGGAGCTGAGTGCGTGTCTGCTCGTAATGCCACTTCCGAGTTACGATGTGGTACTCGGTATGGATTGGTTGAGCACACACCACGCTAGCATCAACTGCAGAGGGGGCAGGATTCTATTTAGGCCGCCGGGAGAGCCGGAGTATGAGTTCACCAGGGGTGCAGTGGAGCAGGGAGATGGATTCTGCGGAGCGTTGTTGGCGGGGCCGGTGTTGCCACATCCACTCATTGCTGAGTTCTTGGATGTTTTTCCCGAGGAGCTGCCCGGGATGCCGCCAGATCGTGATGTTGAGTTTTCTATAGATCTAGTGCCGGGTGCTGAGCCTATCTCCCAGCACGTCTATAGAATCAACAACAGTGAGTTAGCGGAACTGAAGAAGCAGGTCGACGAGCTGGAGGACAAGGGCTTTATTCGATCTAGTTCTTCACCTTGGGGCGCGCCAGTTCTTTTCGTCCCCAAGAAGGATGGTACGGTACGTCTGTGTATTGTTTACAGGACGCTCAACAACCTTACCATCAAGAACAAGTATCCTCTGCCGAGGATTGATGACTTGTTCGACCAGTTGAGCGGCGCGAGGGTGTTCTCGAAGATCGACTTGCGTACCGGGTACCATCAGTTGAAGGTGAAACGGGATGACATTCCGAAGACTGCCTTTCGGACCCGCTATGGCCAGTATGAGTATACCGTCATGCCGTTTGGGTTGACCAACCCCCGGCGGTATTCATGAACTTGATGAACAAGGTATTTCACCAGTACCTTGACAAGTTCGTGGTGGTCTTCATTAATGACATTCTCATCTACTCGAAGACACCAGAGGAGCACGAGGAGCACCTGAGGATTGTGTTGGACACTCTCAGGAGGGAGCAGCTGTATGGAAAGCTGTCCAAGTGCGAGTTCTTCTTGGATCGCGTGGAGTTCCTAGGCCATGTTGTCTCTGGCGAGGGGATTTCAGTGGATCCGAAGAAGATTTCTGCAGTGGAGTCCTGGTCTACGCCGAGCTCAGTAGCAGAGGTTCGGAGTTTTCTGGGTCTGGCAGGTTACTACCGAAGGTTCGTGCAGGACTTTTCCAGGATTGCCCAGCCGATGACCCGCCTTACCAGGAAGGACGAGGAGTTTGTTTGGTCCGATGAGTGCCAGGCCGCCTTCGAGGAGCTGAAGGCGAGGTTGACTACAGCTCCTATCTTGATGCTGCCATCTGGATCTGGTGGTTATACTATCTACAGTGATGCTTCAGGACGGGGTTTGGGTTGTGTGCTTCAGCAGCACGGGAAGGTAATTGCCTATGCATCTAGGCAGTTACGTCCTCATGAGAGGAATTACCCTACCCACGATCTGGAGCTGGCAGCGGTCATCTTTGCTTTGAAGCTGTGGAAACACTATCTGTACGGAGAGCGAGTTGAGATCTATACAGATCATAAGAGCTTGAAGTACGTGTTTACCCAGAAGGAGCTGAATATGAGGCAGAGGCGATGGTTAGAGCTGATGAAGGATTTTGATATATCCTTGCAGTACCATCCGGGGAAGGCCAACGTGGTCGCGAATGCTTTGAGCAGGTATCCCGTGGCCATGTGTTTGACGATGGATCGTCACCTTCTGGCAGATCTGGAGAGCTTGGGCATAGAGGTGATAGTTCCTGGGTTCGAGGCGCAGATGTGGGGTCTACAGGTGCAGTCAGAGCTGATGGAGAGAGTCAGGGCAGCTCAGTTTGAGGATGAGGCTCTGAAGGTCATCAGGGAGCAGGTCCAGATAGGACTGTTGGATGAGTTCTCTTTAGCAGGGGATGGGTCGTTGAGGCATGGTACCAGATTGTGCGTGCCGAGCGGAGAACTTCGGGAGGAGGTTCTTCAGGAGGCGCACCGTTCTCAGTACTCTATGCATCCAGGAGCCAACAAGATGTATAGAGACTTGAGACAGCATGTTTGGTGGTATGGCATGAAACGTGAGGTGGCTCAGTTCGTGTCGAGATGTTTAGTGTGCCAGCAGGTGAAGGCCGGGAGGCAGAGACCCGGTGGATTGCTCCAGCCACTCCCCATTCCTGAGTGGAAGTGGGAGCATATCACTATGGACTTTGTATCTGGGCTTCTGCGCTCTCCAGGAGGGAAGGATGCGATTTGGGTCATTGTTGATCGATTGACCAAATCGGCCCACTTTTTGCCTTTCAAAGTGGGTTTGTCGACGGAGAGGTTGGCCGAGATGTACGTGCGACAGATAGTCCGATTACACGAGGTGCCAGTGAGTATAGTCTTGGATCGGGATAGCCGATTCACTTCCCACTTCTGGCGGAGTTTGCAGCTTAGCTTGGGCACATCGCTCAAGTTCAGTACAACATATCACCCCCAGACAGACGGGGAGTCGGAGAGGACAATTCAGACCCTCGAGGATATGCTGCGTACCTGTGTCTTGGACTTCGGGGGATCTTGGGAGGACCACCTTTACTTGGTAGAGTTTGCTTACAACAACAGCTACCAAGCCAGTATAGAGATGTCACCTTTCGAGGCTCTATACGGACGGAGGTGCCGTACTCCCTTGTCGTGGGATGATGTCGGTGAGAGGGTTTTGCTTGGCCCTGAGATGGTGGTGGATGCTGCAGAGAAGGTCAGGGTTATCAGAGATAGACTTCGGGTGGCGCAGGATAGGCAGCGGCATTGGGCCGATAGCCACCGGAGGCCATTGGAGTTTGAGGTATAAATTAGATTTTTCTAGTATTTGAGTCTGATTGTGATTGTTTTAGATCAAGCTCTAAGTCTTATGTTTTGTTCTAGGTTGATGATTTTGTCTTTCTGCGGATTTCTCCGACGCGTGGCACGATTCGTTTTGGTGGCGGCGGGAAGCTTAGTCCACGATACATCGGACCATTCCGTATCCTGGATAGGGTCGGTGCAGTGGCTTACCGACTGGAGTTACCGCCTGCACTAGAGGGAGTGCACAGTATGTTCCACGTGTCGCAGCTGAGACGGTACGTGGCAGATCCCAGTCACATCTTAGACCACTCCGAGATCGAGGTGGGACCGACACTCAGCTATCCAGAGAAGCCGGTCGAGATCTTGGACCGAAGAGAGAAGGTGCTCCGGAACCAGGTCATTCCCTTGGTTCGCGTTGCATGGAGACACCACTCTCCAGGTGAGTCCACCTGGGAGAGGGAGGACGACATGCGGGAGCGATTCCCATATCTCTTCGAGCCTTGAGGTAAAACTCTTTCTTTTTTTTCTTCCTTGTTCTGTTCATGATTGCTGTGTTAGTCCTCATTCAATTTCGAGGACAAATTTTTTTAAGGAGGATAGATTTGTCACCCCCAGTTTTCAAATTAGGAGTATTTTTGCCATTTTCAAGTTTTATAATATTTTAGGAATTTTATTTGATTTTATATGATTTTTAGGAATTTATTTGAGTCGGTTTGAATTTTATCCAATTCGGACCCAATTTGGAGACCCGGGTAGCCTGGACCCTAGTGGGACCCCCATACTAGCTGGGCTTAGCCCATATACCATCATAATTAGGCTAGAAATTATTAACCCAACTTCCATGGCTTAATTAGTCATTTTAGAGACTTAATTAGTCGTTTAGAAATCAAACCGAATCAAACCGAACCAACCCGAATTCAAATAAACCCAAACCAAGTCAAGTGGGTTGGGGGCTATTGGATCCCAACCCAATAGCCCCAAGGAGGTGGCCGGCCATGACATTAACCCCCCCCCCCCCCCATTGTTTACTTCCTCACAAAGCAAACCCCTCTCTCTTCCACAAATTTCTTTTCTCCTCAAGTCTTCTTCTTCCTCAAGAACAAGCCTTACGTATGCCACTTTAATCCCCAAATATTACTCCATTCTATTCATGTCATTCACATTAAATGTAGAGAATTCAATTCTCTACATTTTGCCCCCTATTGGTAGGTTTTTCCCTAGAAATTAGGTTAGAGTTAATTAGGGGTTTTTGGTATGTTAAATGGTATATATATATATATATATATATATGGTATATGTATATATATATATATATATATATATATATATATATATGTATATATATATATATATATATATATACATATAAAAAAAATATATATATATATATGAAAATATATGTATATATGTATTTGGGTGTGTGTGTGTAGAGAGTGGTGGGAAAGAGGATGAGAGTGGTTGTGTGTGTGGTTGAGTGTGTGGTTGTGTATATATATATATATATATATATATATATATATATATATATATATATATATATATATATATATATATATATATAGAGTAGAGAGAGAAGAAGAAGAAGGGAAGAATTAGGCAGCAGTGGTAGTAGGGAGAGCAGCAGCAGGTGCAGGAGCTGCAGTAGCAGCAGGCAGCAGCAACTGCAGGAGCTGTTGTGAGCAGCTCCTTCCCCCCCTGAAACCCCCTGTACACCCATTCACCCCCCCATTGACCCCCCTAGTACCTATATATATATATATATATATATATATATATATATATATATATATATATATATATATGTATAGATAGATAATTAGATGGTTAGATGGAAGAAAGTTTAGAAGTTAGAAATAAGAAGGTTTAGGAATTAGAGAGAAGAGGAAAGAAGAAAAAGGAAAGAATTAGAAGTTAGGAAAGAAAAGTTAGAATAGGAAGTTGAGAAGGAAAAAAGAAGAAGAAGATTAGAAGAAGAAGATTAGAGAAGTTAAGAAGAAGAAGAACTAGAATTGAGATCTAAAGAGGAGATTGAGAATGAGAGTAAAAAGGGGAGTTTTGGTAGAAATCGAGTTAGAGGGCGAAATTGAGTCCGGAGCATCGGATCGCGATGAAACTTGGCGTAGGCCTAGGTTATATGAATTAGATTCTGCGGGTAAGCTCCCGAGTGGAAATCGGAGTCGTAGAGCGCCGGTATCGCGCCGTATCAGCGCGTATCTTGAAATATTCAAGATATCTGCAACGGACCGTAAGGTGGACTAGACGTCCACTTTATCTAGGTATTTTGGTAGATATCGAACCTATAGGATAGTACCCTACTACCCTAGGGAGCACTGGTCAAAATATCAAGCGTAGGTAGGCTATCTAGATAATCGCCGAAGGTAGAATTTTACCCTTAAAAAGGGTAAAATAGGAAATTGGCCCATGGCCAAGATTTGAGTTTCCAAGTCCAAGATGGACTTGGATATGGGTTGTATAGGTTGGTAATGAGTAGGATTAGCTGTCTAACCTAGTCTTGGACCCGGTTGACCACGGTTGACTTTTTGGACTAAAAGTCAACTATGGGTCAACACTTTACCCAATTTAGTTCCAAATTCCTTTTAACTTGGACAGTTGACTAAAAGTCAACTATTAGTCACCAGTGACCTAGGGTTGACCTAGAGTTGACCTAGAGTTGACCAGAGTTGACCCGTTGACCAAAAGTCAATGGTAAGTCAGTTTTTGACCTAGATTGATCCGGTTTAACTTCTAATGTTCTCCCATGACCAAGATTGACCCGACTAGACATGTCTTGACCTAGAATGACTAAATAGGGTTTATTTTGATTTAACTTTACTTCCTAAACATAGTATTGATACGTCTTGTTCTCTATAGGTCATCGAGACACTGCAGTTGATCCGGTCGACATATTTTATCATCTTACAGGCTAGTACATTCTCTGATACTTATTTCCAATTTATGATAACTGTTATGATTCATGTACTTAGTGTTGATATGCTTATTTCCGACACATGGTTCTTAAGGATTGGTATTCTTGGATCCCGACGAGAGATGTTTTCTCCTTCTTAGGTTGGGATGTATTGTGCAAGCACCCTTGTAGCTCTTGCTCAATATATGGTCACTGATTCTAGAGAAGGCTAACTACCTTCTCATTAGAATCCCGTGCAGTAACGTGTCCTGTTTGGATCCATTCTACCAGTTGGGGTAGGGGAAGTAGTAGCGTATGCCTGTGATCATATCCCCTTGCATTCTTGAACAGTGTGAGTCATATACCGCACTTATGACTTGCCAGGCCGATTCTCGACAGGTACCCAAGCCGATCACAAGCTGAAACTACTACTCACACACATTGGATATATAGCTTACCTTGATTGTGTACATGCCATGATCCTGTTCTCTTTTCTTGTTCTAGCTCTAGCTTTACAGCTTACCATGCCATGATACATACATGTACACTCCATGATTCATTGTATATGCTCTATTTACAGTCTTATAGCTTTTATTCTATCTTGAGATCTGTTATGAGATATATGTACTCGTTCCATCCTGACTGGACTGTTGATAAAATATTACAGATATCGACGAGGAAGATTGCAGTACCTACTACGGTCCGGACGACGTAGTGGGCCTAGACTTGGTCCCGCAGGGCGTAGCTCCGCCTGACGAGACCATACCTCTTGTTTAGTTAGAGTAGGTCTTTGTATTGGACTTAGTTTCCAGTTACTTTTGAGACTGTATTATATTTGGACTGTATTAGAGACTGGACTTGTATATTATTTGTATCTGGACTTGACAGGTTATATTTTATCGTCTTGTTGTCTTTATCTTTCAGTCTTTACTTATCATCTTAGAGTTGTGATTGAGCACTTATATATATTCATTGCTTGTCCTCCGTTCGGAGTTGACTATATTCTCGACATGTTTTGTTATATATATAAACTGTTGTCAGACTAGAAAATACACAGCGTTCCACGCCATTTTTCCGGTGAGGGCTGGGCGTTGTCGCGTCACGTGCCCTTTTAGCGGGTGCGGATCGTGACAATTCTTCACATCCAACTGGTACAGCTTCCACCCATAGTTCGCTGCAATGGAGACCAGCGTTCTTACGGTGCTCATTTTTGCTACTGGGGCAAAAGTCTCATCATAGTCTATTCCATATGACTGTGTGAATCCTTTTGCAACCAACCTCGCCTTGTACCGCTCTACTTTTCCTTCTGGCATCTCTTTCACTGTGTACACCCATTTGCATCCCACAGCTTTCTTCTCTTTGGGTAATGGAACCAGCTCCCATGTCTTATTTTTCTTCAGTGCTCCAAGTTCTTCCATCATTGCAGCTTTCCACCTTGGATCTTTCTTTGCTTCCTGCCAACACTTGGGCAACGAAGTAGAGTCTAACGATGCAATGAAGGCTCGATAATTCGAAGAAATGTTAGAATAAGACAAGAAGTTGGCAATGTCATGTTCGTAATCATCAAAACGAGCAGGAGCCTTACCCGCATTGATGCGAGAAGATCTTCTTAAGGGAGCAATAGGTGGTGTAGAGATCGTACCATCTGAGTCGGAGAGATCCGCATCAGAATCCGAGTGATTCAGTGCGGGGGTAACACCTTCAGGAGTTGGAGCAGGAGTAGACAAGGGACTTGGTACAGTAGGCACAGGGCATGGCATAGGCACAGTACTGGACTTCTGTTGTCTTCTTTTGTAGACTTGGAGCTTCTTTTCCCTTGTCTGCTGCTCCCCCTGCGTAACATATGGATCTTCTTCTTCATTTTCTGTATCTGAGTCACTGTGCTCTCCCCCTTTCGTCCAGTTTTCTACAACCGGACACGGAACCGATCCGACGACCACATTTGGGCTTATTATCTCCCCCTCACATCGAACACCATCTGTGTTAGGTGTGTCACCAAATGCAGAACCTTCATCCGAACCATAGTATGGTTCGAGTTCTCTGAAAGTAACGTCCATGCTGACAAACATCTTCCGCTCGACTGGACTCCAACAGGCATAACCCTTCTGAGTCGCCGTGTAACCGACAAAGACACATTTAACTGCCCGAGGATCCAGTTTGCCAACGCCTGGCCGATTATCCTGGACAAAGCATACACATCCAAAAACTTTTGGTGGAACAGTGTATGTATTAGCTCCAGTAAGCATCTCTAATGGTGTCTTCCAGTCCAATACCTGAGATGGCATTCTGTTGATGAGATAAGAGGCCGTCAATATAGCCTGCCCCCATAAGTGCTTCGGAACATTCATAGCCAGCATCATCGTCCGTGCAACTTCCAGCAAGTGTCTGTTCTTTCGTTCCGCCACACCATTTTGAGCCGGAGTATAAGCACATGAAGTTTGATGAAGTATTCCATGAGTTGAAAAATACTCAGCAACCCGCTTATTTGTATACTCCGTCCCATTGTCGGATCGAAAACACTTAATTTTAGCGCCATATTGTGTTCCCACTCGTCGATGAAAGTCCTGAAAGGCCTCAAGGACGTCACTTTTATTCTTCAGAAGGTAGACCCATGTCACACGGGTATAACAATCAATAAAGGTGACGAACCATCTAAAGCCGTTAATCCCGGTTGTAGGACAAGGGCCCCATACGTCTGAATGGATCATGTCAAAAGCAGCTGAACTCCTATTCCCTGTGCTCACATACGAGCTTCTGGTATGTTTTTCCAAAGCATAAGCATTACAAAATAACTTCTCTTTATTAGCCCTTTGATATAAGGACGGATACAGTCGACCAATAACCGGAAAAGAGGAATGACCGACACGCTGGTGGTGCAGTAGCAAGTCGGCTTCAACACTGCGACAGGAAGCTTCTGGTGGTGCGTCTGCTACCAAGGATGCCAATGCTTTGTCCAGTCCAGTCCTGTCTAAATACCACAGTCCCTTATGCCATGTGCCAGTCCCAAGTCGTCGTCCTGTCCCTTTCTTCTGAAAAGTCACCTGAGGAATGTCAAAGGAAACAGTACAGTTAAGATCAAGTATAATGGCACTAATGGATAAAAGATTGACAGAAAAAGATGGAGCATGAAGGACATTGGTTAGAGTGATGGAAGGGGTGCATGCAACAGTGCCTTTACCCATTACAGGGCTGGATGTACCATCAGCGGTCTGAATACTCTCCGGCAATGGTAGGGGAGTATATTCCCGAAACGTACCACGGGACCCCGTGACATGGCGAGATGCCCCAGAGTCCATAATCCATCCTGGCTGATGGATAGATGCAAGAGCACGTGCAGAATCATCGGTGCTGGTTTGGGCAAAGCAAGTGAAGTGATCTCCCGAGGTGGAAGACGCCCCAGGACTGTCGGCCGAACCCAGCTTCGTGCCACGCAACCTCTCAAGGAACTCCCGCTCAAGCGGGGTTATTTCAGCCAGGTGATGCTCTCCCCCTTCTTCCGCCAGATTTGCTTTGTGGCCGCCCCGTCGACCAACATATCCTCCTCTACTACCACGTCGGCCTCCACGACCCCGTCCTCGATCAGTAGAATGATTACGCAAGGGTTTTGGACAAAATCGGATGTAATGTCCGGAGTCACCACAATTGTGACAAATACCACCCATAGATGGAGGTTGATTGACGGCAGCAAGGGCAGACTTTTCAACCGCAGCTGGCTCCCCCTGGGAGGAGCCCTTGTTGGGCATCAACTTCAGTCGAGCTTCTTCCTGTGTCATAACAGCTATAGCTTCTTCCAAGGTTGGGAGCGTGGGTGGGAAAGGAGGATATTTCGTCGCTGCTCAAATACAGGGTGTAGTCCCTTCAGGAATTTTATCATACGCTGCCGGGAAATATAAGCCAGGAACGTCTGAAAGTACTTTGCGAAGGCTGGTTCGACTTGTGCATCTTCCATCCAAAGAGGATCATAATGATCCAGATCAGACCAATACTTCTTCAACAGGGCCGCGTACTCAGAGATGGTACGGTCGTCTTGGGCCACCCTATCGAGTTTATCTTGCAGTTGAAAGACTCGCATAGGGTTGCCGGAGCCGGAGTATATATCTTTGAGAGTCTGCCATATATCAGCAGCAGCCTCCATAGCTTCGACATTGCCCGACACCTGGTCGGTTAAAGAGGCAGTCAACCACCCAGCCACGACGTTGTTGACAATCTCCCACACAGCAAACTCCTTGGTGGAGTGATCGGCTGGCGCCTTGGCTTGGCCAGTGACGTAGCCAACCAAGCCACGTCCCTTCAGTGTCCGCATCGCCTGCCGCGACCACTTCAAGTAGTTGGAAGTTCCTTCCAACTTCGTCTCCAGTTTCTCTAGCTTTCCCATTTTGTAAGGCGACGGATCCACATCAGTATGGATCACACGTGGGGTTACCTCGGTTAATCTCTTGGATAAGATATCATCAACCAAGGCCTTCATCTCATCGGCCGTCAGTTTGCCACTGATCGAATCCATGGCGTCTTCAACTGTGAACTCAATTCGTCGTCTTCTTCGTCGTCGTCGGAGGCTGCAACTGACCCAACGTCGTCGTCTTCGTCGTCTTTGTCGTCGACGTCGTTTTCTTCAACGCCAGAGACTTTACTAATGTGCTACTAACTTGGCCAGCACCGACGCGCGCATGTAAAGTGAACACGTCAGGACACCAGAGAAGACATGATCAGTCTCTGCATAGATCCGATGTGAAGAAGGAATAACAAATAAAGCATTTGTTAGTTCCAAACGGCGTAAGCACGGAACAGAGTTGGTGCAAATAAAGATTTGACAGCCGTCTCTATTCGAAATACGCCTTTTTTGTTTTTTGTTTTTTTTTGTTTTTTTTGTTGTTAAAAGCTAGGGTTAGGGTTTGATGGGGCTGCTAGGTCTAGGGTTAGGGTTTCCATGGCAAAAAGCTAGGGTTAGGGTAAGGGTTTGATGGGCTGCTGTTGGTGGGGGGGGCGTCTGCGGGAGATGGGGGTCGGGGGGTTCTGGTCGGGGGGGGTCAGGGGGGGTCGGGGGGGGGGGGTCATGTCACCCCCAGTTTCCAGAAACAGGGGTATTTTTGTAATTTTCTACTTTAAAAATTATTTTGGAATTATTTAATTATTATTTGTATTATTTTGGGGTTATTTGAATCGGGTTCGAATTTCAACTCTTTCCGACTTGTTTTGACTTGTTTCGGGGACCCGGGGTATTTTGACCTTAGCGGGCCCACACACTAGTTAGCCATGGCCCACATGTTAGATATTTTGGTTAGAGACTAGACTATTATTTTAGTTAATATTTAGTTATAGATTAGTGGTTTCGGTTTGACTAAACTACCCCCGGCTTGACCCTTTCATATTTATTAGCTATTTAAACCTTTGGAGGGCAAACTTGTAATTATCCAAATAGGACAAAACCTACATGCTTGGCCGACCATGACTAGCCCCCCCCCCCTCTCTTTCTTCTTCACTAAGCTACACACTCTCTCTCTCTTCCAAATTCATTTCTTTCTTTCCAAGCTTTTCCTCCAACCTCCTCTTAGGTATGATTTTATTTCCTCCATTAATTCTCTTTTGCATATAGTTCTTCCACATTAAATGGAGAGGAGAAGATTCTCTTCCATTTGCCCACAACTTTGTAGGTTTTCCATAGAAAAATAGGTTAAGGATTTATTAGGATTTAATTCTTTTGAGAGTGGTATATATATATATATATACATATATATATATATATATATATATACATGTGTATTTATGTGTGTATATTTATTTATGTATTGGTGTGTGTTGTGTTGTCTGTAAGTATGCGTGTGTGTGTGAGAGTGTCCAGATATATATATATGTGTGTGTGTGTATTTGTAAATGAGGAAGGAGAATGAGAAGAATGAGGAAGGAGAATAGGAAATAGGAAGGAGAATAGAATAGGAAATGGGAAGGAGAATGAGGAAGGAGAATAGGAAATAGGAAGGAGAATAGGAAGGAGAATGGGAAGGAGAATGAGGAAGGAGAATAGGAAATAGGAAGGAGAATAGGAAGGAGAATGGGAAGGAGAATGAGGAAGGAGAATAGGAAATGGGAAGGAGAATGAGGAAGGAGAATAGGAAATAGGAAGGAGAATAGGAAGGAGAATGGGAAGGAGAATGAGGAAGGAGAATAGGAAATAGGAAGGAGAATAGGAAGGAGAATGGGAAGGAGAATGAGGAAGGAGAATAGGAAATGGGAAGGAGAATGAGGAAGGAGAATAGGAAATGGGAAGGAGAATGAGGAAGGAGAATAGGAAATAGGAAGGAGAATAGGAAGGAGAATGGGAAGGAGAATGAGGAAGGAGAATAGGAAATAGGAAGGAGAATAGGAAGGAGAATGGGAAGGAGAATGAGGAAGGAGAATAGGAAATGGGAAGGAGAATGAGGAAGGAGAATAGGAAATAGGAAGGAGAATAGGAAGGAGAATGGGAAGGAGAATGAGGAAGGAGAATAGGAAATAGGAAGGAGAATAGGAAGGAGAATGGGAAGGAGAATGAGGAAGGAGAATAGGAAATGGGAAGGAGAATGAGGAAGGAGAATAGGAAATAGGAAGGAGAATAGGAAGGAGAATGGGAAGGAGAATGAGGAAGGAGAATAGGAAATAGGAAGGAGAATGGGAAGGAGAATGAGGAAGGAGAATAGGAAATAGGAAGGAGAATAGGAAGGAGAATGGGAAGGAGAATGAGGAAGGAGAATAGGAAATAGGAAGGAGAATGGGAAGGAGAATGAGGAAGGAGAATAGGAAATAGGAAGGAGAATGGGAAGGAGAATGAGGAAGGAGAATAGGGAGGAGAATAGGAGTTTGAGAATGAATCAGAGTTCGGGTAGTCGGATTGACTTGAAACTTGGGTGGCATGTTGGGTACACCCCACAAATGTCATATTTGAGCCGATTTTGGCTCGGTTGACCCAGAGTTGACTTTTTACCCAAAAGTCAACCGTAAGTCAACACTTTGTCTAGATTCCACCAAATCCAAACTAGAGTTGACCAGTTGACCAAAAGTCAACTGTTGGTCAACATTTGACTAGTTTGACCTAGGGTTGACCTAGAGTTGACCAGGGTTGACCAGTTGACCAAAAGTCAACTGTAGGCCAACTCTTGATCCCGTTTGACTTTCTTCGACTTGTTTTGACCCGTGATGCCTGGTATGACCTAGGATTGACTTGGTTAGGCTTAGATAGACTTGATATAACTTGATTTGACCTAGATTGACTTGACAGGACTTAGAGTGACTCAGTGTGACCTAGTTTAGCTTGGTGTAACTTAGTTTGACCTAGTTTTGACTTAGACTTGCATATCATGATTAGATTAGCTTTTATTTCATTATTAAACCATGTTTTGACTTGTAGTATCTCATCTTTAGGTCTGTGATTACTCTGAGCGTCTGTTCATCTTATCAGCTCAGGACCACAGGCGAGTACATTCACTGATAGTTTTCATTGTCTTGATATCTACTATATCCGATTCAGTTGTAGTGTCTTACTTGATTCTCGACACGATAGTTCACGGACTAGTATACGTCGGATCCTGGCATGAGATGTTATTCCTGGACTTTTTTGGTATATGGGTATGAGATATTTCCGTGTTTCCTGTACTTGTATAGACATTGATTTGGGAGTGGGCTGATCACCTGCTTTTGAATCCGTGTCATGACGTGCCATGTCCGGATCTATGTTACTATTCGGGGATGGGGGAATTATTAGGGGTTATGTGATCAAAGCCTCCCTGTCACTATTTTGCTAGCGCCACCCTCACCTCACGTAGGGTGTAGCAGATTCCTCCGTGTGCTCGTTATCCAGGTTGGCCGGCATGTCTCTCCGTTGAGGTTACCGCGGATTGCCGAGCCAAGTGGATAACCTGTCCTGTCACTTACCCAAAGCCGATCACATAACGCTCTAATAATTCAAGGCACATTTTATATTTACTTATCTTATCATATATCATGTTCTGTTCTACATTCAGTACTTTCTCACCATGCTATGATATTCAGTCACTCACATGTTCTACATGCCTTTATACTGTACCATGATTTGAGACTAAGTCCTGTTTGGAAGAAGGGTTACAACCCCGGTCCTTGTTTGGTTTAAGGGTTGTAACTCGGCTTTCGAATGGTTCCCAAGTCGCATATATCTTTGTCTTGTATTTCATTATACTGTCTCTTATAGTATTTGTCAATTCACATGGAACTGCTGTTGGTGTTTGTACTTGCTCATTTTCCTGACAGGATACCGTTATGATATATTACAGATGATTCAGAGGCTGATTGTCCGACCTACTATGGGGTCGGGTTAGATAGAGTAGACTTGGACCGTGGCTTGTTAGTAGAGCCACTAGACTTTGCTCACCCTGAGTAGTATAGTTTAGTTAGGTTTGCCTGGCCTGCGAGCCAGCTAGTGCTTTTCAGACTGTAGTATTATATTATATTCTGTGATGTTATGTTTAGTCTTGGACTTGTGTGGATCTCGAACTTATTTTCTGCTTCATCTATCATATTTTCTCTCGTACTATCTATCCTAGTTTGTTTATGTGATTGAGACAGTATTGCTATGTCACCTCCATTCGGAGTGTATATACTGTACAGGTACCTTTATCTGTTTAGTGTAGTTTGGTAGACAACCTAGACAGCGTTCTACCGCCGATGCTGCGGCGTAGGCTGGACGTAACCACTTCTCGTGCCCCTAATCAGGGTGCGGGTCGTGACACGTTTTTGTGGTGGCCCACGCAGGTCGATGTCGCAATTAGTGCGATCTCGTAATGGTGCTCGACTTAGAGTGCTAATTACGAGCCTGCGATTAGGACATAGGATCTAGGGTATGATAGGAGTTACTCAATCACATTTTTAGGAAAAACTCTGATCTTTTGATTACCATGACAACTCTTCTTGTATTTGAATTCAATTGTCCTCCTTTGATAATGTCCTATCATGTGCCATATTGATCTCTTGGGTTCAATTCGTCTTCAGGATGACAATCACTCGTTCTCCAGCAGCGGATTCTAGCGCAGTTCCAGAGAGGTCAGATCAGGGAGGTCTTCCACCTCCGGCTACGGGACCGACAGTCGAGAGTGCAGCGGCATCAGTTCCTGCCCTTCAGGCAGGAGTAGCAGTGGCAGTTCCCGGAGGTCTTCCACCTCCAGCTGGGGGAGCAGCCCCATCAGTTCCTGCCCTTCCGGTGGGAGCAGCAGCAACAGTACCAGCAGCGACGATCCCTGGAGGTCTTCCACCTTCAGCAGCAGGACCGTCTATGGTCATCCCGGACATTCTTCCACCGCCGCCCCAGTTACCGACAGACACCCAGGGGATGATGGCACTCCTGCAGCAGATATTGCAGACGCAGCAGCGCCAGACAGAGGTGCTGAGACAGACCATGGAGAACTCGCACCAGTTAGCCATGGCAGCAGTGGAGAGGGTTGTACCGGGTACAGTTCAGGATACCCCAGTTCAGTATCAGTGTCAGAGACAGAGGCCAGCAGCACAGTGCCATTTTTGTAGGAGGCCAGGGCACACTGTAGAGGTGTGCAGGAAGAGATCGGGCGCCTGTTTATACTGTGGGGCGTCCGATCACCAGCTGAAGGACTGCCGTTTCCGGGGAGCCCGAGGAGTTCAGGACAGAGCACAGCCGGCCAGAGGACCAGCAGTTCAGCGGAGAGCTCCTCCACTTCAGACGCAGCAGCAGTATTTTCAGCAGCACCTGAAGGGAGCCCGTGCGGACAGAGTACGTCAGGTACTAGCACGTGACGACCAACAGCAGGGTCAGGGCAAGAGACAGGTCGTCCAGTGTGCTTTCTGCAAGAAGATAGGGCACACCCGGGATGTTTGTAGGATGAAGCTGGGAGTTTGTTTATTTTGTGGAGCTCCAGACCACCAGATGAAGAACTGTGCAGCCCGTGCAGCCAGACAGGCTGGCCGGGACAGAGTGTGGCAGGCTAGAGGAGGCCACCAGGGGCGAGCTTTCGCCATGACAGTTAAGCCCACTCAGGCAGTAGCAGAGCAGAGTGCAGGTTCCAATCTTTCGATCTCATTTTCGCATTTGCTTCCTTAATTATAAACTGTTTGAAATTCGATTCTATCTGTTCATGATCGATTGGATAAAATTGTTCTGTGATGTGATTTTCTTCTGAGATAAGTCGTATGGGCTAGGTCGCCTCGATTATGAGATTTTAGAATCCTCTAGGGTCATGCTAGCAGGCAGAGTGAGGACATATAGTCGGACTATGGACGTATTTCTCGGGTGTGGGAATTTAAGGTTTTCGCTGCCAAGCTAGCGGCAATGCGAAAATTTTAAATACCATAATTTTAGAGGTATGTACCGTAGCTGAGGACTCTGTGATTATCGTAGCCTTGCTCACTGGCATGATGGAGATTCTGAGTATCATGATTATTGGACAGACGCATACGATTATCAAATTGCATGAATTTTCTGTGTTGCTTCGTTTTAAGTTTTTGGATGATTCTTTTAAGGTGGATAGACTTATATTTGAGAGTAATTTTAAATTTTATAAATTTAGTCATTTAATTCCTGCTTTGATTTTTGAGATTTTAATCATTTTAAATTTTTAAGCCATTATTTGTGATTTTAATGTTTTGCTAGTGAAACCTTAGAGACTGTTTGACCTAGAGCCTAACCATGTGATTAGGATGTTTTCAGTATCATTTCTGGCCCAAGGGTATTTTGGTCATTGGACCTCTTTGATTATTTTTTTTGATAATTTTGTATTGGTGATTGTTGATTTGGCTTTTGATAGGTGAGATTTTGTGATGGTTTCGTGTCCGTGTCGGACACGTAACAGATTTTATTTGTAAGTGTTGTTGTCTTAAGAGATTTTTATTTTGTTGAAATTTTTTTTTCTTTGGAAGTATTCGAGATGGATTGTTTTCTGCGTGTGTTTTTCTGTGATTGCTTTGTTTTAATTTCGAGGACGAAATTTTTTTAAGGTGGATAGATTTGTCACCCCCAGTTTCCAGAAACAGGGGTATTTTTGTAATTTTCTACTTTAAAAATTATTTTGGAATTATTTAATTATTATTTGTATTATTTTGGGGTTATTTGAATCGGGTTCGAATTTCAACTCTTTCCGACTTGTTTTGACTTGTTTCGGGGACCCGGGGTATTTTGACCTTAGCGGACCCACACACTAGTTAGCCATGGCCCACATGTTAGATATTTTGGTTAGAGACTAGACTATTATTTTAGTTAATATTTAGTTATAGATTAGTGGTTTCGGTTTGACTAAACTACCCCCGGCTTGACCCTTTCATATTTATTAGCTATTTAAACCTTTGGAGGGCAAACTTGTAATTATCCAAATAGGACAAAACCTACATGCTTGGCCGACCATGACTAGCCCCCCCCCCCCCCCCCCCCCCCCTCTCTTTCTTCTTCACTAAGCTACACACTCTCTCTCTCTTCCAAATTCATTTCTTTCTTTCCAAGCTTTTCCTCCAACCTCCTCTTAGGTATGATTTTATTTCCTCCATTAATTCTCTTTTGCATATAGTTCTTCCACATTAAATGGAGAGGAGAAGATTCTCTTCCATTTGCCCACAACTTTGTAGGTTTTCCATAGAAAAATAGGTTAAGGATTTATTAGGATTTAATTCTTTTGAGAGTGGTATATATATATATATATACATATATTTTTTTTTTTTTTTTTTTATATATATACATGTGTATTTATGTGTGTATATTTATTTATGTATTGGTGTGTGTTGTGTTGTCTGTAAGTATGCGTGTGTGTGTGAGAGTGTCCAGATATATATATATGTGTGTGTGTGTATTTGTAAATGAGGAAGGAGAATGAGAAGAATGAGGAAGGAGAATAGGAAATAGGAAGGAGAATAGAATAGGAAATGGGAAGGAGAATGAGGAAGGAGAATAGGAAATAGGAAGGAGAATAGGAAGGAGAATGGGAAGGAGAATGAGGAAGGAGAATAGGAAATAGGAAGGAGAATAGGAAGGAGAATGGGAAGGAGAATGAGGAAGGAGAATAGGAAATGGGAAGGAGAATGAGGAAGGAGAATAGGAAATAGGAAGGAGAATAGGAAGGAGAATGGGAAGGAGAATGAGGAAGGAGAATAGGAAATAGGAAGGAGAATAGGAAGGAGAATGGGAAGGAGAATGAGGAAGGAGAATAGGAAATGGGAAGGAGAATGAGGAAGGAGAATAGGAAATGGGAAGGAGAATGAGGAAGGAGAATAGGAAATAGGAAGGAGAATAGGAAGGAGAATGGGAAGGAGAATGAGGAAGGAGAATAGGAAATAGGAAGGAGAATAGGAAGGAGAATGGGAAGGAGAATGAGGAAGGAGAATAGGAAATGGGAAGGAGAATGAGGAAGGAGAATAGGAAATAGGAAGGAGAATAGGAAGGAGAATGGGAAGGAGAATGAGGAAGGAGAATAGGAAATAGGAAGGAGAATAGGAAGGAGAATGGGAAGGAGAATGAGGAAGGAGAATAGGAAATGGGAAGGAGAATGAGGAAGGAGAATAGGAAATAGGAAGGAGAATAGGAAGGAGAATGGGAAGGAGAATGAGGAAGGAGAATAGGAAATAGGAAGGAGAATGGGAAGGAGAATGAGGAAGGAGAATAGGAAATAGGAAGGAGAATAGGAAGGAGAATGGGAAGGAGAATGAGGAAGGAGAATAGGAAATAGGAAGGAGAATGGGAAGGAGAATGAGGAAGGAGAATAGGAAATAGGAAGGAGAATGGGAAGGAGAATGAGGAAGGAGAATAGGGAGGAGAATAGGAGTTTGAGAATGAATCAGAGTTCGGGTAGTCGGATTGACTTGAAACTTGGGTGGCATGTTGGGTACACCCCACAAATGTCATATTTGAGCCGATTTTGGCTCGGTTGACCCAGAGTTGACTTTTTACCCAAAAGTCAACCGTAAGTCAACACTTTGTCTAGATTCCACCAAATCCAAACTAGAGTTGACCAGTTGACCAAAAGTCAACTGTTGGTCAACATTTGACTAGTTTGACCTAGGGTTGACCTAGAGTTGACCAGGGTTGACCAGTTGACCAAAAGTCAACTGTAGGCCAACTCTTGATCCCGTTTGACTTTCTTCGACTTGTTTTGACCCGTGATGCCTGGTATGACCTAGGATTGACTTGGTTAGGCTTAGATAGACTTGATATAACTTGATTTGACCTAGATTGACTTGACAGGACTTAGAGTGACTCAGTGTGACCTAGTTTAGCTTGGTGTAACTTAGTTTGACCTGGTTTTGACTTAGACTTGCATATCATGATTAGATTAGCTTTTATTTCATTATTAAACCATGTTTTGACTTGTAGTATCTCATCTTTAGGTCTGTGATTACTCTGAGCGTCTGTTCATCTTATCAGCTCAGGACCACAGGCGAGTACATTCACTGATAGTTTTCATTGTCTTGATATCTACTATATCCGATTCAGTTGTAGTGTCTTACTTGATTCTCGACACGATAGTTCACGGACTAGTATACGTCGGATCCTGGCATGAGATGTTATTCCTGGACTTTCTTGGTATATGGGTATGAGATATTTCCGTGTTTCCTGTACTTGTATAGACATTGATTTGGGAGTGGGCTGATCACCTGCTTTTGAATCCGTGTCATGACGTGCCATGTCCGGATCTATGTTACTATTCGGGGATGGGGGAATTATTAGGGGTTATGTGATCAAAGCCTCCCTGTCACTATTTTGCTAGCGCCACCCTCACCTCACGTAGGGTGTAGCAGATTCCTCCGTGTGCTCGTTATCCAGGTTGGCCGGCATGTCTCTCCGTTGAGGTTACCGCGGATTGCCGAGCCAAGTGGATAACCTGTCCTGTCACTTACCCAAAGCCGATCACATAACGCTCTAATAATTCAAGGCACATTTTATATTTACTTATCTTATCATATATCATGTTCTGTTCTACATTCAGTACTTTCTCACCATGCTATGATATTCAGTCACTCACATGTTCTACATGCCTTTATACTGTACCATGATTTGAGACTAAGTCCTGTTTGGAAGAAGGGTTACAACCCCGGTCCTTGTTTGGTTTAAGGGTTGTAACTCGGCTTTCGAATGGTTCCCAAGTCGCATATATCTTTGTCTTGTATTTCATTATACTGTCTCTTATAGTATTTGTCAATTCACATGGAACTGCTGTTGGTGTTTGTACTTGCTCATTTTCCTGACAGGATACCGTTATGATATATTACAGATGATTCAGAGGCTGATTGTCCGACCTACTATGGGGTCGGGTTAGATAGAGTAGACTTGGACCGTGGCTTGTTAGTAGAGCCACTAGACTTTGCTCACCCTGAGTAGTATAGTTTAGTTAGGTTTGCCTGGCCTGCGAGCCAGCTAGTGCTTTTCAGACTGTAGTATTATATTATATTCTGTGATGTTATGTTTAGTCTTGGACTTGTGTGGATCTCGAACTTATTTTCTGCTTCATCTATCATATTTTCTCTCGTACTATCTATCCTAGTTTGTTTATGTGATTGAGACAGTATTGCTATGTCACCTCCATTCGGAGTGTATATACTGTACAGGTACCTTTATCTGTTTAGTGTAGTTTGGTAGACAACCTAGACAGCGTTCTACCGCCGATGCTGCGGCGTAGGCTGGACGTAACCACTTCTCGTGCCCCTAATCAGGGTGCGGGTCGTGACAGGTCAGGGGGGGTCGGGGGGAGTTTTGGTCGGGGGGGGTTCTGGTCGGGGGGGGGGGGGGGGGTTGGGGGGGTTCTGCAGGTGGGGGTCGGGGGGGGGGGCAACTGTGGGAGAGGGGGACGGGGGGGTTCTGGTCGGGGGGGGGAGGGGGGTTCTGAATGGCAGAGGGGGGTCGGGGGGTTCTGGTCGGGGGGGGGGGCTGGGGGGGGGGTTCTGGTCGGGGGGGTCGGGGGGGGTCGGGGGGGTTCTGGTCGGGGGGGGGGGGGTTCTGGTAGGGGGGTTGGGGGGGGGGTTCTGCAGGTGGGGGTCGGGGGGGGGGGGGGGGGGGGGCAACTGCGGGAGAGGGGGACGGGGGTGTCACGACCCGATACCCAAATTGTTGGGCCGGGCCGAGCCATGTCCAGCCTACGCTTGGTTAAAGCGCAGTAAGCTGTTCCAGAATAAACAATAAAGGATCTAAGCTACTAACAGTTCTAAAATCATATTTAAGGTTCATCACAACACAGCATCTATAAGCGAAGGTATCATAAACACAGACTTAATAATACATAACCAAAGTATCTAACTGGAGACAAAGTCCAGTATCCAAAAATAAGTACAGACCAAAATCTAAGTCTACTAAACACATGAAAGATAACTAAGCAAGGTTCCCCGCTGGGGCCTCTTCTGGAGCTAAGGCCAGGTCCATGGTAAGTAGGGCATGTATCCTCAGGACTATCATCTGTAATATTTTCAACAGGTCCAATCAGGACGGGAACGAGTGCAACCCATCTAGAAAACCCAAGTAAATGACAGAGAACTCTAAAGCAGTTATAGACAGTTTTATTGATAAACATGGTAGTTTATATTCAGGTGATGGTATAGAGAAACACTTAAGATACAAGAAAAGAAAGGTAACTAAACAAGAGAAGAATCATGACAATGATGACGGTAATAAAAGCTAACTGAACTAGAATAACATGTATGAGTCCAGACAGTACAATATAAGTCTAATGTAATCCCAGTGTGAGTCCAGTCCATATAATCCGATACCAGATGATTTTCGGTACAAGATGAGTCCAACAGTGATCAATGAATCCAGGGTGAGTCCAACTATGATCTAACAGTATGTTTTAAAATACCGAGGTCGACATGTAAACGGCTGTAGGTATCAGGCACATCTCTTACGGATCAGGCAAGAGATGGCTATGCTTCCGGTAGATTCCTGTAGGAGATTCCGAATTTGGGGTATGTCTACATGTCTTACTCAATATTTCCCCGCCCAGCAAGTGAATCCAGTACAAGACACAAGAATCGAGATGAGTCCGGCCAAATGATGATTCCAGAAATGATTCCGGAATGATTCCAGTGATTCCAGTAATAGAGATCAGTAAGTAAGGTATGTGTCACATACATGAATCCAAAAATATCCATACGTGTTGATACAGAGAATCACATAGAACTAACTAGAACTGAAATACAGTAATTGACAAATAAATGAGAGAACTATCAGAGAATGTACTCGCCTGATACTCTGTAAAGAGTAGTGTAATATCAGATGTCTGTACCAGGGTCACAATGTCCTAAAATAGAGTAATACAGTTATGACATGTCCAAAATGAAAGTAAACGAAAGAACTAATACAATCTATATGATTTCTAAGCCAATCTAGGTCAAAGTCAACTCTAATAAAATATTTTAGTCAAACTAGTCAAGTGGGGACCTAGCATAAAAAGTCTAATATGGAGTGCCATACACAAACTAACTTCCTAGGATCTTTATACTAGTGCGGGGTGTGGTCCAATACGTCTATAACTCAAAACAACACAAAATATTGAAAGTCGTAACTATTCAATAAATAAATCAAATTGTATATTGAGTTCCAACAATTTTAGAGATAGACAAAAAGCTCAAATATATATAAAATAAAGTACCAAAATAATCCTTGTTAATTATAGAAATTTATACTAATTTTTTTGGAATTTATAAACCCTCATAAATAATTATTAAAAATCAGCAAACATAAATATATTGAAAATGAGTTCTGTTTTCCCATTTTTATAAAATACCAAAAGTACTTATTAAATGCCGGAAAAATTATAATAAATTAGCTAAATTAATATAGTATTTAAATATAATTTTTCCAAGATTTTTACAGCAATTAAAATATATATAAAAATTCAAAACCAGAAAGTAACAATATCAAGAAAAATAATTAATTATAAATTAAGGATAATACATAATCAAAATCTACAGATGTTGTCGGATGATAAAATAAATATCACCAACGTGTCCAGAATGGTCAAATCAGCTAGGATAGCCTATCCATAAGTCCAATTTAGACACAGGGGCAAAACGATAATTTTGGGTCAAAATGATGTCCGCCGTTGGATACACTTTGCACCGAAAAACGTGTCAGGATAGAAGTCTAAAAAATCTAGCAAATTATATGTCCATGAATCCAGAATGATGATACGAACCCAACGGTATGTCCAAAATGGAATTCCGATGTGCCGATCTCAAAATGATACGTTGACGCGACACTTGGTATCCGGTTTGCACGGAAATGCGTGCCGGAGCAAATGTCTTCAAAACTCAGCAAATTATATGTCAACAAGTCCAGAATGACGATACGAACTCAACGGTATATCCGAAATTGGATTCCGATGAGCCGATCTCAAAATGACCCGTTGACTCGAAAAGTGGGACCCGCTTTGCACCGAAATGCGTGCCAGGGCTCACGTTCTCCAAATTAAGCAAAATTTATATGAAAACATGCCAGAACGACGCCACGAGTCTACTGGTGGTGTCAGAAATTGAATCCGGAGTCCCGGGTTCAAAAATAAAATTTTACAAGTGCAAATTAAAGAATTCGGACGGCCAACTTTGGCGTCGAATTCAACCAACCAAACGTGCTTATAATAAAACGAAACCTAAAGGAGGCAGGAAGAGGGTTATACCAGCTATGGAACGGAACTGACGGTGCGCAAAACGGAGCTGCGACGACGAAGATACGAACCCGCGAAGTTGGCGTCACGAAACTGTCCAAAAACAGTTCAATTTAAAACGTCAACTTGGTGGCCAGTTTTGAGGTATCAAACGACAAAATTAACGGACGAAAATTGAGAGGAGTGAAGCGCTATATACCGAGATTGCGACGGAGTAAAGAAATCGCCGATCCAACGGTCGGATCTCCGGAAAAATGTGCGCGAAGTCGCTGCGACGGAACGCCAAAATGAACTAGATCCCGCGCGCGTCACGACGGGACGTCGTGCAAAACGCACGAATCGCCTCGACGGCGCGTCCCGGAGGACGGTGGCCGTCAAGGGAAGGCAGCGTAGGGTGCGCCCGACATGGGGGTGTCGTCCCTGCCGGCCACGACGGCGGGTGGCGTCGGCGGGTGGCGCCTGTACGCGCGCGCGGCCAACTTTGGCTGCTGCTGTGCGCTGTGCGCGCGTCGCGGCGCTGCATGGTCGGCCGACGACGGCGTGGGCCACGCGGCCAAGGGGAGGCGACGCCCTGGCGAGGCCGGTGGGTGGCGGTGGCTAGGTGGTCACGGTGGCCGGGGTGGAATGGTTGGTGATGGCGGCGGTTTGGAGTAATGGAGAGGAGGAGAGGAGAAGAAGGTGGAGATGTGGTGCAGTGGTGGTGGTGGCCGACGGCCAAGGGAGGAGGGTGGCCAGGGTCGGCCAGCCAAGAAGGAGGCTGGGGGAGGTCGGGTTGGCCATGGTGGTGGTGGAGTTGAAGTTGATGGTGGTGGAGTTGAAGTTGATGGTGGTGGAGTGGTTGTATTGAAGAGGAGGAGGAAGAGAGGTGGAGGAGATGGCTGCTGTGGCCGAGCTCGGCCAGGGTGGCCGGCAGCCATGGAGGAGGGGGCTGTCGGCTGTGGTGTGCTGGGAGGGGTGTGTGTGTGGTTTGTTTAGAGGAGAGAGAGGGAGTTTGCTTTTGTGTGGGTGTGTGTGTAATAATAGAGAGTGAGAGAGAGAGAGATATTATAGAGAGAGAGAGAGAGAGAGATATATTTGAATGAGAGAGGGGGGGAGAGAGAAAGAGGTCGGCCAAGGGGGGGTGCTGTGAGCTGTAAAGAGAGAGGGGGTGGGGTGAGGTGGTGTGGTTTAAAGAGGAGAGAGAATGAGAGTGTGATATTTATATATACATATGTACATATATATGAGATTATTGTAAGGTAGAGAGAGGAAGTGATATTTCCAAAATTAGAAAAAGAAAAATATTGTGTAGGGTATTTGGACAGTCATGAGAGTACAACATGGGGCTTGGGTTCGGGTTCGGTCGAGCCGGGTCGGGTCAAAATCGGACCGGGTGCAATATTCGAATTAAAAATAGGGATTTAAAATCATGGGAAAATGAATAATATACGGGGACTCCAATAAATGGGACACAAGTTTCATGTGGGTAGCAGGCTTCATGTGGGCAACGTCCATACTTTGGGTCGGCTAGGTTGGGTCGATATCGGGTCCCGAAATTAAATTGGACAATAAATCAGATTTTACGGTAGAAAATAAATCGGCCTAAATTGACCCGAAAATTGTGCGGAGAAAATGAAGCACAAAATGGAGTGTCTGAGTGGGACACGAAGGTCATGGGTGGAGAGCTTCTCGAGTAGATCATTCATGAGAAGTTGGTTCTGAGAAAACGACTGGTCTGGTGCTCCTAAATTAAAAGCCACGATAACGTGCAAACGAAGATCAAAAATAAAAAGTGGGAATAATTATTGAATGATTAATCGATCTAAGTTGACCCGAACTTGCGCGATACAAAAAGAGCACAAGGGAACGAGTTCAAGTGGGACACGATATATCAACAGGAAGATAATCTTGCCTACTTCAAAACTCGTGAAGAGAGTTTACAGAGATTGGCATCCCTGACGCTCCAGAAGTCAAAGTCATGGAAAGGTACATTAATGATCTAAACAATTAAATAATAATATATTTATCGAAAACATTTCATTCAGAAAAATAAAAATAAACCCTGAAATTCAGGGGGCTTACATCCTACCCACCTTACAAAAATTTCGTCCTCGAAATTAAAAATCATCCAATAGGTCAAACTATAATATGTAGCTGCTCTGGCTACGATACTCAATCTGCTATCCTTGTAATCATCTCTTATGTTTCTCCTACAATCTTTTTGGTTCAGGTTCAACAATGGTCCTTCTATCATAAACTACGTCATATATCCTTTAGAATCTTCCATACTAACATGAAACCTTTATGTATACCCTAAAATATAGGTCATTCTCTGGACATGTTCATAAGCAAACAATGCTTGGTCATCAACCATATTTTTAACCTCAATTATAAATACTGGATTTTCTTATCGTATCCTAAGTATCCTTATTTCATCAATCCACAGTTCCTTAGCATCATTCGTCGTCAATCCTTTCCTACAGCTTCTCCTTGAAATTATACTTTTAATTCTTATTCTTGGCGTAGAGCCTCTTTCTTTTTACTCAACAAGTCCTCCGAATATAAATCCTCGATTTCAAAACTCCCGATTTATTAATTACCAATGTACATATGTCTTTGTCTTGTTCCATGTCTTTTTAACTGATATCTTTCCGATCTCGTACGCAATATGATAACTCATTCTAACTTATTCTATATCAATCCACATATCGTTCTACCTTTTAATCACATGTAATTAGCTATAGATAACCAACCAAAATTCTACGAATGCTAAATCCTCAAACTCTAAGAACAAGATTCTAATCCTCAATCCATAGTCATAACAATATAATATCTCATTATTCTATCTTAGATACCCTATCATCAAGTTATACTATCAATACAATCGTTCTTAATGGTTTCCAAGTCTACTACAGTCAGTCACCCATACTTGTCCTATAAGCTTAATCTAACCAATCCCTAGGAAAAGTATTTATCACAATCACAAATTACATTTATAGTTATACTACAGGATCAGTCAACAAGGTTTGGCTATTTCGGTTGCCTATGAAGCAGAAGGTAACAAGGCCTAAGACTGGGTCAAGCAATCCATAACAGTGTCCAAACAAGTTAAAGGTCAAGCAAGACGGGAAAGTTTATCGAAATATCTCCAAGAATGGTACAAAGACAACGAGATTTATAACGAGAAGAATTATCGAAGAGGTTAACGAAGAAAAGTTTAGTCAAGTTATAGGAAAGATAGAACACAAAAATAATTATGTCCAAAAGATAACATGAAAGCAATCATGTTGGAGAGTCCTAGAGAGCCTATAATCCTAGTTGCAGATGTAGATAGAATGGAGTTAATCAAGACGGGGAAGAATAATGATAAGAACTTATTCTTGCTCATTCGGTCATAACAAAGTAAACCAAGTTGAGATATGATCTGATAACCATACACGTCTTCCTGAAATCATGTTGCCAGAATTTTTGCCCCACCAGTAAGCTTAGATGCAATAAACGGTAGAGTCATAACTAAGGTATACACCCTATAATCATGTTATCTAGAATCCTCGCCACGCCAACCGGTATGGCTGCGAGAAAATCTAAATTCCATAACTAGGATAAGTATATCCGAAATCAGGCTCTATGTTTTTGTCATACCAGCTAATATGGCTGCGATAAATTCTAAACTCCATAACTAAAGCAGACGTTTACCTTATCAGAATATATCATAATTCAATCCACAAAATTTATCACGATGCAAGATCAAAGTTAACAACAAAAATCAAAAATTAAATTCAACAACGAATTTAAAGAAGAGCAAATGGAAATAAGTGAAAACTGATTTCTAGATAAGATTAGAGTGAGATTAGAGTGAGATCCTCGGGGGTCATCCCAAGGGTACAAACTTGGTCTAAATTGACCCACTGAAATACAACAAGAGGCTAATTATAGCTAACGGTCCTATGCTGTGATGAGTTCTCCTATGTTGCAATCCTAGAAATCCTCTATGTGTTCTAAATGTCATCCCTAGTGTTATCAAGCTGTCCTAGATCCTAATTACAGGCATGCTTGGTACAATAAAGTAACCAAACAATTTAGTCAGGACCTGCATGGGGGCACCACTAAAAACATGTCACGACCCGATACCCAAATTGTTGGGCCGGGCCGAGCCATGTCCAGCCTACGCTTGGTTAAAGCGCAGTAAGCTGTTCCAGAATAAACAATAAAGGATCTAAGCTACTAACAGTTCTAAAATCACATTTAAGGTTCATCACAACACAACATCTATAAGCGAAGGTATCATAAACACAGACTTAATAATACATAACCAAAGTATCTAACTGGAGACAAAGTCCAGTATCCAAAATAAGTACAGACCAAATCTAAGTCTACTAAACACATGAAAGATAACTAAGCAAGGTTCCCCGCTGGGGCCTCTTCTGGAGTTAAGGCCAGGTCCATGGTAAGTAGGGCATGTATCCTCAGGACTATCATCTGTAATATTTTCAACAGGTCCAATCAGGACGGAAACGAGTGCAACCCATCTAGAAAACCCAAGTAAATGACAGAGAACTCTAAAGCAGTTATAGACAGTTTTATTGATGAACATGGTAGTTTATATTCAGGTGATGGTATAGAGAAACAGTTAAGATACAAGAAAAGAAAGGTAACTAAACAAGAGAAGAATCATGACAATGATGACGGTAATAAAAGCTAACTGAACTAGAATAACATGTATGAGTCCAGACAGTACAATATAAGTCTAATGTAATCCCAGTGTGAGTCCAGTCCATATAATCCGATACCAGATGATTTCCGGTACAAGATGAGTCCAACAGTGATCAATGAATCCAGGGTGAGTCCAACTATGATTTAACAGTGTGTTTTAAAATACCGAGGTCGACATGTAAACGGCTGTAGGTATCAGGCACATCTCTTACGGATCAGGCAAGAGATGGCTATGCTTCCGGTAGATTCCTGTAGGAGATTCCGGATTTGGGGTATGTCTACATGTCTTACTCAATATTTCCTCGCCCAGCAAGTGAATCCAGTACAAGACACAAGAATCGAGATGAGTCCGGCCAAATGATGATTCCAGAAATGATTCCGGAATGATTCCAGTGATTCCAGTAATAGAGATCAGTAAGTAAGGTATGTGTCGCATACATGAATCCAAAAATATCCATACGTGTTGATACAGAGAATCACATAGAACTAACTAGAACTGAAATACAGTAATTGATAAATAAATGAGAGAACTATCAGAGAATGTACTCGCCTGATACTCTGTAAAGAGTAGTGTAATATCAGATGTCTGTACCAGGGTCACAATGTCCTAAAATAGAGTAATACAGTTATGACATGTCCAAAATGAAAGTAAACGAAAGAACTAATACAATCTATATGATTTCTAAGCCAATCTAGGTCAAAGTCAACTCTAATCAAACATTTTAGTCAAACTAGTCAAGTGGGGACCTAGCATAAAAAGTCTAATGTGGAGTGCCACTATACACAAACTAACTTCCTAGGATCTTTATACTAGTGCGGGGTGAGGTCCAATACGTCTATAACTCAAAACAACACAAAATATTGAAAGTCGTAACTATTCAATAAATAAATCAAATTGTATATTGAGTTCCAACAATTTTAGAGATAGACAAAAAGCTCAAATATATATAAAATAAAGTACCAAAATAATCCTTGTTAATTATAGAAATTTATACTAATTTTTTTGGAATTTATAAACCCTCATAAATAATTATTAAAAATCAGCAAACATAAATATATTAAAAATGAGTTCTGTTTTCCCATTTTTATAAAATACCAAAAGTACTTATTAAATGCCGGAAAAATTATAATAAATTAGCTAAATTAACATAGTATTTAAATATAATTTTTCCAAGATTTTTACAGCAATTAAAATATATATAAAAATTCAAAACCAGAAAGTAACAATATCTAGAAAAATAATTAATTATAAATTAAGGATAATACATAATCAAAATCTACAGATGTTGTCGGATGATAAAATAAATATCACCAACGTGTCCAGAATGGTCAAATCAGCTAGGATAGCCTATCCATAAGTCCAATTTAGACACATGAGCAAAACGATAATTTTGGGTCAAAATGATGTCCGTCGTTGGACACACTTTGCACCGAAAAACGTGTCGCGATAGAAGTCTACAAAACCTAGCAAATTATATGTCCATGAATCCAGAATGATGATACGAACCCAACGGTATGTCCAAAATAGAATTTCGATGTGCCGATCTCAAAATGATACGTTGACGCGACACTTGGTATCCGGTTTGCACGGAAATGCGTGCCGGAGCAAATGTCTTCAAAACTCAGCAAATTATATGTCAACGAGTCCAGAATGACGATACGAACTCAACGGTATATCCAAAATTGGATTTCGATGAGCCGATCTCAAAATGACCCGTTGACTCGAAAAGTGGGACCCGCTTTGCACCGAAATGCGTGCCAGGGCTTACGTTCTCCAAATTAAGCAAACTTTATATGAAAATATGCCAGAACGACGCCACGAGTCTACTGGTGGTGTCAGAAATTGAATCCGGAGTCCCGGGTTCAAAAATAAAATTTTACAAGTGCAAATTAAAGAATTCGGACGGCCAACTTTGGCGTCGAATTCAACCAACCAAACGTGCTTATAATGAAACGAAACCTAAAGGAGGCAGGAAGAGGGTTATACCAGCTATGCATCGGAACTGACGGTGCACAAAACGGAGCTGCGACGACGAAGATACGAACCCGCGAAGTTGGCATCACGAAACTGTCCAAAAATAGTTCAATTTAAAACGTCAACTTGGTGGCCAGTTTTGAGGTATCAAACGACAAAATTAATGGACGAAAATTAAGGGGAGTGAAGTGCTATATACCGAGATTGCGACGGAGCAAAGAAATCGCTGATCCAACGGTCGGATCTTCGGAAAAATGCGTACGAAGTCGCTGCGACGGAACGCCAAAATGAACTCGATCCCGCGCGCGTCACGACGGGACGTCATACAAAACGCACGAATCGCCTCGACGGCGCGTACCGGAGGACGGTGGCCGTCAAGGGAAGGCAGCGTAGGGTGCGCCCGGCATGGGGGGGTCGTCCCTGCCAGCCACGACGGCGGTGGCGTCGGCGGGTGGCGCCTGCACGCGCGCGCGGCCAACTTTGGCTGCTGCTGTGCGCTGTGCGCGCGTCGCGGCGCTGCATGGTCGGCCGACGACGGCGTGGGCCGCGCGGCCAAGGGGCGGCGATGCCCTGGCGAGGCCGGTTGGTGGCGGTGGCTAGGTGGTCACGGTGGCCGGGGTGGAATGGTTGGTGATGGCGGCGGTTTGGAGTAATGGAGAGGAGGAGAGGAGAAGAAGGTGGAGATGTGGTGCAGTGGTGGTGGTGGCCGACGGCCAAGGGAGGAGGGTGGCCAGGGTCGGCCAGCCAAGGAGGAGGCTGGGGGAGGTCGGGTTGGCCATGGTGGTGGTGGAGTTGAAGTTGATGGTGGTGGAGTTGAAGTTGATGGTGGTGGAGTGGTTGTATTGAAGAGGAGGAGGAAGAGAGGTGGAGGAGATGGCTGCTGTGGCCGAGCTCGGCCAGGGTGGCCGGCAGCCATGGGGGAGGGGGCTGTCGGCTGTGGTGTGCTGGGAGGGGTGTGTGTGTGGTTTGTTTAGAGGAGAGAGAGGGAGTTTGCTTTTGTGTGGGTGTGTGTGTAATAATAGAGAGTGAGAGAGAGAGATATTATAGAGAGAGAGAGAGAGATATTTGAATGAGAGAGGGGGGGAGAGAGAAAGAGGTCGGCCAAGGGGGGGTGCTGTGAGCTGTAAAGAGAGAGGGGGTGGGGTGAGGTGGTGTGGTTTAAAGAGGAGAGAGAATGAGAGTGTGATATTTATATATACATATGTACATATATATGAGATTATTGTAAGGTAGAGAGAGGAAGTGATATTTCCAAAATAGGAAAAAGAAAAATATTGTGTAGGGTATTTGGACAGTCATGAGAGTACAACATGGGGCTTGGGTTCGGGTTCGGTCGAGCCGGGTCGGGTCAAAATCGGACCGGGTGCAATATTTGAATTAAAAATAGGGATTTAAAATCATGGGAAAATGAATAATATACGGGGACTCCAATAAATGTGACACAAGTTTCATGTGGGTAGCAGGCTTCATGTGGGCCACGTCCATACTTTGGGTCGGCTAGGTTGGGTCGATATCGGGTCCCGAAATTAAATTGGACAATAAATCAGATTTTACGGTAGAAAATAAATCGGCCTAAATTGACCCAAAAATTGTGCGGAGAAAATGAAGCACAAAATGGAGTGTCTGAGTGGGACACGAAGGTCATGGGTGGAGAGCTTCTCGAGTAGATCATTCATGAGAAGTTGGTTCTGAGGAAAACGACTGGTCTGGTGCTCCTAAATTAAAAGCCACGGTAACGTGCAAACGAAGATCAAAAATAAAAAGTGGGAATAATTATTGAATGATTAATCGGTCTAAGTTGACCCGAACTTGTACGATACAAAAAGAGCACTAGGGAACGAGTTCAAGTGGGACACGATATATCAACAGGAAGATAATCTTGCCTACTTCAAAACTCGTGAAGAGAGTTTACAGAGATTGGCATCCCTGACGCTCCAGAAGTCAAAGTCATGGAAAGGTACATTAATGATCTAAACAATTAAATAATAATATATTTATCGAAAACAATTCATTCAGAAAAATAAAAATAAACCCTGAAATTCAGGGGGCTTACAGGGGGGTTCTGGTCGGGGGGGGGAGGGGGGGTTCTGAATGACAGAGGGGGGTCGGGGGTTCTGGTCGGGGGGGTCGGGGGGTCTGCAGGGGGGGTCGACTAGTGAAGGGGGGGGGGGGGGGGGGGGGGGCTAGGGAAGGGGGGGGGTCGTCTAGGGAAGGGGGGGGGGGGGTTCGGCTAGTGGGTGGAGGCCGGGGGGATCGGGGGGGGGGGGAGGGGGGTTGGTTGTCGAATTTTTTTTTTTTTTTTTTTGTGGAGAGAGAGAGAGGGTTATGGCTCTGATACCATGTAGAAAATAATGGTTGGATAATTTTATTGATGGACTACTTCACTACTTATAGGGAGCCTAGCTCCTCTACATACAACATATTCCGATGTGGGACTAAAAGTCCCTTATTGATTCTCAACAGTATTGGAACATTGTTATATTTTGCTTTCCTTTCCTAGGTAGTTTTCTTGTTTTACCAAACAAGGGAAAAAAATGTGACAGGAATCCTACTTTTCTATTCCCAAAAATGTTTTTTTTTTTTTTTGAGACACTAGTTTTGGTCGGCTCAAAAATTTCTCAAAACTGGTGTAATGTAATTTTGGGTGGCTTTATAAACACCCCAAATCGATGGATTTTGAGCGACTTTATTATTTTATTAGTTTAAAAGTCGCTACTTACAAAATCGGACCCCTCATAATCGATACTCTAAAAACACCTCGTAACCGTTACCCTATAATTGTCAAGCAGACCCTTACTGTTGCCTGATCCTCGAAAAAAAAAAAGATTTAACGTATAATCTTGAACTAGTCTTCTCTGCAAAAGTGATAAGATTTTTTTTTATATAACTATAAACTTGGTTACATGGTTTCTTTTTGTTTTCCCATGTTGATAGATTCATGGTCTTTCTTGCGATTAATGGAGAAACAATGATTTTGCTACGGTTATAGGTAGGATCTAGATGCAATGACCTACTTTGTTTTCAAATATAGGTAAAAACCGTACAACGGGATTCGATAGAGAAGTTGAAAAACCAATCGAGATATAAACTAGGATTTTCAGATTATATATGCATATTAGTTTTTTTTTTTTTTTTTAATTAGAGAAGCGCCAAAGGAGATGGCGTCCAGCTCCTAGATGCCAGAGGAGTTGGCACCCCACCAATCTCCTTGGGAGCCAGCTCCTTTGGCTCCTAGTCCCATATGCCACCTACTCCCATGGCGTCTTGTTTTCTTCTTTGCAAATTCTCCAAACTTCTTCTCTTCTCTGCAATTTTTTTGTACTTTTTTCCTCTGTACGAAATTTTATGTTTATGGGATAATCACGATGCTTGTTCTTTTTTTTTTTTTTATCTTTCTGCTAATCCTACTATGTTCAGTAAATACTTTATAGAAAAATGTATACTATGTTTGATTACATAGTGATTTTAATGAAGTTCTATTGTTGCTTTTATGAATTACATATAGGAAATGGCTTCTAATAATTTGAATTATCATGTCCTTAAGGTTATAGGGTTTATGGATGTACATGTGGCTCAGTTCCAGGTAAGTCTCAGATTTTGGTAATAGCAGATTAATATTGAATATGGAATAATCTAGACGTGTTGGGAGTTCAGTAGTATGGAAGAGGGATTCAAGGATCTAAGTGTGTTGATAGCAAGCAACTAGTCTTCCTAGTAAAGTAAGTTCGATTTATAGAAGGTTCAAACATTAGTTTCTTCTTTTTCGCCACTTCAAAATGATTACCATGTCGTGTCGGACACATACTAGACACCACACGCACACTCAGAAATACAATAGGACATGCCAGAAATAGTGGTACCATATCTGTGTCACGTGTCCATTTTGTGTCATGTTGTATTCGTATCCGTACAACATAGCTGCACTGACTTCTGAAAAAATTTATTTAGATCTTATTTCCAAAAGATACATGTTATAAAACTTAAGTTAGAAGAGCCAGATTACGAAAGACAGAGAAACTATTTTACAAACATAAGAAAACAACTACTACACCAACAAACAGTTAGTACATCATGATTGCTTTAGCCTAGCATCCATCTAAATGACAGAACATTCTAGAGCAAATATATTGGCTGACTAGGAGTACTTGTCAGTATTGCTTGACCACACGGATTTGCACATATGGAAATTTTATTGACAACTCAAAAAATGTTTGGACATGTCATCGAATAGCTGTATAGTTGCATCTCCAAGCACCTTAACTTTCTAGACTGGAACTACATTCTTGGCAACAATTTGCTTGCATGTAGAGGTTAGAGTGGTTGACAACCTAACCTGGAGTAACTAGCCATATTAACCATTTCAAATATAAAATGAATACTGTCTCTTTTTTTTTCTTTTTTTTTTTTTTTTTTTTTTCCTGTTACTTTAAAAGATCGGTACATTCTAAGCTTGTTGCTTTCCATTAGTCAGTATGTTCCCTAGGAACTTTTAAACGAGACAACTCTTCCTCGAATCCCTTTCGTTTGTAGGCTTTGCCCTTGTAGCGAAGCTTTGTAATTTGCATAGAACTAGGACAAGATAGTTTTCGGTTGGATCCATGGTTGTCAAAGGCGAGTCTCGGAGCAAGACATAACATCTGCACCTCGCTCTTCACTAGACGATGTGCATTTCTCCGGACGCATCCAAGACGTGTCTTAGATGCACCTTTCAGCAAGGCGCAACAAAGAAAAGTTTCGCCTTATGTATATATTTTTTTTAAAAAAGAAAAGAAATGAAGATAGTCCTTACCTCATACAAGTGGTAGGGAGGTAGTCCTTTCTACGGTTGCCAAAGTTGGCTACAGTTAACTTGAAAAACTAAAATTTACTAAAGGCGTGGTAAAAAAATACAAATTCTTGTTAGTTTTGTTGAGTGTTATTGTTGCTATGCTAGTTCACTTGGTTATGTTAACATATTTTTGCTGGTTTTAATATATCATTTGATTTACTTCTTACGTTACTAATTTATTTACGTATATTTTTATTATTTTTTATTTTGTTTCTCACTTCACTCGGACACGTCCCCTTAAGTGTGTCTTGCGCCTCGGACGATATATACCCTTTGCATCTTGAGTGCGCCTTTGACTACCTTGGTTGGATCACCGAGAGGCCAGGTCAAGCAAAGAGTTATGATCTGGTCAGAAAGCTTGTTTTACATTATATAAATTTGCATTAGTAATAATAAAACAGCGAAATCTTGAGAAATCTGACTGAGTAGCATTTGTTACTTTCTAATTTCCATCTTCAGAAAAATTTCAGGTTGCCATGGAGTTCACAGTTAGTAGGTAATCGGCACAGTAAATTAAGCAATAGGTTTATGGGTGTGGCAAAGCGAGAAGACGATGAGAAAGCTTTCGTTGCTACAGTCAGAACAATAGAGAACCACCAGAAAGCTTGTGTTTGTGTTGTAGCATTTGGTCTTTTGAAACTACAACCCATTAACTGATGTGCATTTCATTTGAAAAAAAAAAAAAAAAAAAAAAAAACTGAACCTGGGTAATGCCAAATCATTCAAGTCACTTAGTTGGAGTCTTGACGATGAAACATATGACATTATACTAAAAAGTAGTGAGGAAAGTAGTTGCACTAGGTTAGTGTCTGATTTATGTAATATCTCAACACTAATCCTATATGAGCTTTTAAGGTTCAGGTTCGGACTATAGTTTGTAGTACCGGTTGATACCGATTCGATTCGATACGGTTTGGCATATCGCGATTCGATACTGACCGATATTCGATATTGACTGATACCGACATTGGAAGTTTCTTTTTTTTTTTTCCGGTCAATTCGAAAAAAAAAATTGAAAGAAAAAGAAAAATCAACAAGGGTGTAATAGTAAGGTTATAAAAGAAGAAAACTTATCTATTCATGTAAACCAGTTGCCCAATGATGACTATTATTTCATTCAATTTTAAAACTGCTAAGAAACAACATCGAAAATGCTTAAAGTTATGCCTAAATGTTTAAAATGTCAATAATTATTTTCTTTCCAATACCAAAAAATTCGATACTCCGATCCGAAACCGCCGATACTGTCGATCCCGATACTCATAGGAATGGTCCAATACCGATTCCGATACCGATACTACGAACCTTGGTTCAGACTAAATTCCTTTAATTATTGTCAGATTCGTGTTGGATTCTGGATTTTATGTAGTTATATTAAGCTATTTGAAGGTACTGATTAGTATACTTGAATTTAAGATATTTAAACTATCAGTTAAGATCATAATTTTGATGATTTCTACCTCTGCAACAATTGTGTAGATGGTTTTCATATGCTGTGATATTTGCTTTATGCAAATTAGTTCGGGTTTTTTATGGGTTTCAGGTTCAGATGGTGCCATATTCAATAAGGATTTAGGGTTTTACTTCTGAATTGGCATAATCCTATAGTACTTGTCACGTCCCGATTTGAAAAATCGCTCGTCCTCGCTGGGACGTGATGCCGCACGAGCCTGAAGTTGCGCTCGTGCAAGACAAGATAACAGGTTCGCGTAAGTTTATCTCAAATTGATAACATAAGCAGCAGAAGGAAATAGAGTATACAATAAGAATATATTTTATTAATAATGAACTGAGATTACAAGGCTTTGAATAGTCCAACTAAATATGCCAACTGGCTACAACGCTCATGATCTCTCTAGCTCACAAAGGATTACATTGTTTCATACATTATGCCTCTTTATAGCCAACAAGTAGTCTTCGACCGAACATCTTCATGTTGCAAGTCCGAACGCCAATGCGGTAGCTTGTCTTGAAATGCTAAGGACTCCATGCCTCGGCACGTCCAAGCCAAGCCCCGCCCCGAACCGAGCATATCCAGAACCTGCAAGCAAACTAGTGGGAGATTAGTGCTTTCGTCATCGCTGCACTGATCCAGACCCACTCGCACCCAAACCAACACTAAGTACATTTAGTGAAGCATGCATATTTATTTGGTGATCTTTCTATTTAGCTTTATGATCAGTTTCATGGCAATATTCAAGCATAGCAACTGAATATAAATTTGTTCAATACTGTGTCCCTGCAGCAAATATAGTTAGACATAATATGAACATAAGCATAGTGATCGTGCATGTTTCCATCTCGTTTCGCTTAGCTTGCAATCGTTAGAAATATGCATAACCAACCATACAATTCACGCAACCAACCAACCAAACTTAGACATATGCATAAGGGTGGCAGGCTCTGCGCCTGCACCCAATTCTAATCTCAAACCATCGACCTTATCTACATGAAGGTCACGGTGTTTTGCACCGTAATGGACTTGGCATCTCAACTGTAAGCCTATGATCGCTCCAGTACGGATTGCTAATCCAGTATCCGAAGGATCCCAAACTTACTGATATCATAGCTTATCGCAACATTGGCCGGTCGCAACCCGTCCTAATGAAGTGCACCATAAATACCAAACATAATTCTCTCCTAGATCGAACGGTCCCGGTGCCTCGGTCGTAACCGTTCGAGGGAAGCCGCACCCGTGCACGGGCCATCCGAGTCCATTGACCATGCAATACGCACAAGCAAACAAGTCATATCATTCCAACCAATCCTATGTTCCATAAACATATTCCATTGTCTCTATCTCAAGTTCCATCGGCATTATGCCCCAACACATCCGTATTGATGCACGACGCCCAACGGCTTAGACTTCTCGTTCTTATACTCAACGCGTTCCATTCATAAGTTATTTGTATAACGGCAGTTCCGTAGTAATTGTGCCACAACTGCATACTTCGATGCACGAAGTATATCTTTCAATGTTACGACAGGTTCTGCGGCATTGCATCACAACTTGTCCTATTTCGCTTAGTCATTTTGTAGCTTCCGTGCGCAAGGGCACGCTCAAAGCCATAATCAATGTTCTAGACCTAGTGTTCAATGTTCTCGGAGTCGTGCACGTGATGCACATCTCGATATTGCATTCAATGTTCTACCATTATCGCCCTACTGCGGTCCGTACACTTGATGTACATCGCTTCAATTGTTCAATGTTCTATCTTAATGTTCGACACACACTAAGACCTTTAATCGTTCGAGCCACGCTTGTCACCCCCAGTTTTTAGGAACAGGGGTATTTTTGTCATTTTGTACTTTTGAATATTTTTGAAAGTTATTTTATTATTTATGATATTGTTTTGGGGTTATTAGGGTCGGGTTCGAATTTCAGCTCATTCCGACTTGTAACGGGGACCCGGGGTAGCTTAGACTCTGATCGGGACCCAATTGGAACCGACCAACTTGTCATGACCAAACTCAGATATTTATATTTGACTAATCTCATTTGATTTTAGTGGGATTAGGGATTAGAATTAGATTTAGAACTTGAAATTAGGAGTTTTCAAGTTACCATTTTTGACCCCAACTCAAACCACTCATTTCTTTGACTTGGAGGGCATTTTGGTAAATTGTCAAATGCCCCAACCCTCTAGGATGTGGCCGGCTATGTATGGAGCACCCCCTCTCCTTTGCTTCACTCCAAAGCAACCTCTCTCTCTCTCTCTCTATTCCATTTCTATCTACAACTTTCTCTCTCTTGTTCTTCCCCAAAATTTAGAGAGCCACTCCATTGATTTCATCTCCAAATCCACCATTTTTTCTACCAAATATTCTTCTTTTCTCTTCAACTCCATGAAAGGAAGGAGCTAGCCAAGTTTGGGAGGATTCGGAGCTCGTTCGTGTCCTTTTGGAATCTCTACGTATCGGTGTCGAGTCGGAAAGCTTTTTCATTTGGATCTCTCTCTCGGAAGGTATAATCTCTCTTCTAAATCACCCCAACATGCATATAGGATTATTTTTGACCCATAGGAATAACCCCCATGGTTGTGTCTCCATTTGTGTCCGTTTCGTATCCTTTTGGAGACTTTTAGGAGTGTCCTATGTGTAGGTTTGTGTCCTAGTAGAAAATTCCTATTGGACTCTTGTTTTTAATATATATATTGTGTGATTAATTATTAGACATTTAAATTCCAGATTTTATATTGTTTAGAGAAGGTATTTTCAATGTATCATATTGTATCATATTTGTTATATATATATATATATATATATATATATATATATATATATATATATATATATATATATATATATATATATATATTTACATGGTGTCATAAGAATAGTGGTAGTGGTGTTGAGAGTGTGTATTTATATATATATGTGTGCATGTGTCTGTATATATATATATATAGATATGTATGTGTCAGAATGAGAAGGAGGAGAATGAGGAGGAGAATGAGACAGAGAATAGAGAGGAGAATGAGACGGAGAATAGAGAGGAGAATGAGGAGGAGAATGGAGAGGAAAATAAGGAGGAGAATGAGAAGGAGAATGAGGAGGAGAATAGAGAGGAGAATGAGAAGGAGGAGAATAGAGAGGAGAATGAGAAGGAGAATGAGGAGGAGAATAGAGAGGAGAATGAGGAGGAGAATGAGGAGGAGAATAAAGAGGAGAATGAGAAGGAGAATGAGGAGGAGAATAGAGAGGAGAATGAGAAGGAGGAGAATGAGGAGGAGAATAGAGAGGAGAATGAGAAGGAGAATAAGCCACAGGAGCAGCAAAGGAGAATGAGAAGGAGAATGAGAAGGAGGAGAATAGAGAGGAGAATAAGGAGGAGAATGAGGAGGAGAATAGAGAGGAGAATAAGGAGGAGAATGAGAAGGAGAATGAGAAGGGTAAATGTAGAAAATAGGGTATTGATGAGATATTGAGTTTAACTTCTAAGATGGGATTAGAAATAAGTTGTTTGGTAGGTAATGACTATATGAGGGTAGTTTAGGCTAGTCTTGACCTCCGTTGACCAAGAGTGGACTTTTTGACCAAAAGTCAACTTCAAGTCAACACTTGACTTAGAATTGACCAAAACCAAACCAGAGTTGACCAGTTGACTGAAAATCAACTGTTAGTCAACATTTGACTTGTTTGACCTAGGGTTGACTTAGTGTTGACCAGAGTTGACCAGAGTTGACCAGAGTTGACTTTTTGACCAAAAGTCAACTGTAAGTCAACCTTGACCCAAATTGACCTAATTTGACTTGGATTGACTTCCTGTGACCTTGTTTGACCTTGGTTGTCCTAGTGTGACCTAGTTTAGCTTGGTGTAACTTAGTTTGACCTAGTTTTGACTTAGACTTGCATATCATGATTAGATTAGCTCTTCTTTCATTATTAAACCATGTTTTGACTTGTAGTATCTCACCTTTAGGTCTGTGATTACTCTGAGCGTCTGTTCACCTTATCAGCTCAGGACCGCAGGTGAGTACATTCACTGATAGTTTTCATTGTCTTGATATCTGCTATATCCGATTCAGTCGTAGTGTCTTACTTGATTCTTAGTCACGATAGTTCACGGACTAGTATATACCGGATTCCTGTCATGAGATGTCATTCTTGGATTTTCTTGGGATACTGGTACTTGCTCGATCTTGATCTTGTACTTGTATTGACACCGATTCCTGAGAAGGAGTAGCTACCTTCTTAGGGAATTCCGTGCCATGACGTGTTATGTCCGGATCCGTATACTATTCGGGGATGGGAGAATTATTAGAGGTTATGTGATCAAGCCCATATTGTACAATCTTGTGATACTAGCGCCACCCTCACCTCACGTAGGGTGTAGCAGATACCTCTTGCCGGGTTATCCAGGTTGGCCGGCATGATCCTTTCTAGAGATTTTCCTGTAATTGTCGGGCCAAGTGGATAACCCTATCTTGACTCCCTAGCCGATCACATATCGCTCTAATAATTCAAATCACATTTTACATTTATTGTTGTATCATATATCCAGTTCAGTTTTACTTTCTGTACTTCTCACCATGCTATGATTTCATTTACTCACATGCTCTACATGCCTTTACATTGTACCCTGATTGGAGACTAAGTTCTGCTCGGGAGAAGAGTTACAACCCCGGTCCTTGTTTGGTTTAAGGGTTGTAACTCGGCTTTCGAATGGTTCCCAAGTCGCCTATATCTTTGTCTTGTATTTCATTATACTGTCTCTTATAGTATTTGTCAATTCACATGGAACTGCTGTTGGTGTTTGTACTTGCTCATTTTCCTGACATGATACCGTTATGAAATTTTACAGATGTTTCTGAGACAGATGGAGACTCAGGCCAGGGCAGTGGCCTGATAGATTGGTCACTAGATTTTATACTCCCTGAGTAGTTAGCACTTGTTAGGCTTGACTGGACTGCGATCCAGCTTTGGATTTTAGAATGTAGTATTATATATTATTCTGTGATGTTATGTTTAGTTTTGGACTTGTGTGGATCTCGAACTTATTTCCTGCTTCATCTATCATATTTCTTTTCCATGCTATCTATCTTAGTTTTATATTTGTGATTGAGACTGTATTGCTATGTCACCTCCATTCGGAGTGTATATACTGTACAGGTACATTTATCTGTTTAGTTGTAGTATTCTAGATGACCTAGACAGCGTTCTACTGCCGATGCTGCGGCGTAGGCTGGACGTAACCACGTACTCGTGCCCCTCTTCAGGGTGCGGGTCGTGACAACGCTCGCTAACTCAATAGCCACAATCGCATACAAGGGATACAATCTTATTAGACGTGAAGGAGTAGGGAGAGAGAGTCAAGAACCCGCCCACCTTAAGCCGATACGCCTTGTCGTTTCGTCGAGCTAATGCGGCTCGATTTCATAACTTGGTTGCACAGCTAACTCTCCTGACTTAGCCATTCCATTGAACTATTCGACTGATTCGGCCTACTGTGCCCATGCCACAATCCGTTGCAAGGTGACGACTTGGTTTTGCGGACACCTTTGTGAATAAGGCAAAAAGTCGACCTCTTACAATCCAGCGTAAATGCGTAGCCTGCATACGAAGTCAACTAAAATCAATATCTTTTCGAATCGGACTTATGCCTTGCATCGCTTCGATTCATAGTTTCGAATCGACTCAAAGCTTTTTCTTCGGCCAACGTAACTCTTGCATCAATTTGCATCGATACTTCATCGGGTCAACGCAACTCTTCGAGTCAACGACTCATCGTAATGTACCGTGCGGAGCGGGACATTACAGTACTAAAATAATCGGGTCAGTTTACCAGTCTATGCTCATACTCTGATGCAAGGGCGTACCCACATACAAGGCTGGGGTGGGCTCTAGCCCACCCCAATTTTATTTTTATTTTTTATTATATATATATATATATATATATATATATATATATATATATATATATATATATATATATAAAATATATATATATATATATATATATATATATATTGAAATTTTTTCATGTGAGTTAGTCCACACTTAGCCTACCCCAGTCCGCTCCAGCCCACCCAAACTCAATTTTCTGGTTCTGCCCTTGCTCTGATGCATGAGTTTTCTTTGGAAAAGGAACAGGTGACTCAGGTGAGTTGCATCACATATGAATGTTAATATGCTAATGTTCATCTTTGTTCAAAATGAACAATTTCAAGCAAGTATGACAAATAACCTAATGTGAAATTTGCATTAATAATTGTACTGCCACTAATAAAACAGTGAAATCTGACTGAGTATCATTTGGTACTTTCTAATTTTCATCTTCAGAAAAAAAATCTACAGTTAGAACAATAGAGAACCAGCAAAAAGGTTGTGTTTGTATTGTAGCATTTGGTATTTTCTAGTTTCCATCTTTTGAAAACTACAACCCGTTAACTGATATGCATGTCTTCCAAATCATAAAAGTCACTTAGTTGGAGTCTTGACGATGAAACATATGACACTATACTAAAAAAATAGTGAGGAAAGTAGTTTCACTAGGTAGTGTATAAGTTACGTAATATCTGAACACTAACCCTATATGAGCTTTTTAAGGTTCAGGTTCGGACCAAATTCCTTTTCTTATGATCAGGTTCGTGTTGGATTATGGATTTTATGTAGCTATATTAAGCTATTTAAAGTACTATTTAGTATACTTGAATTTAAGACGTTTAAACTATCAGTTAAGATCATATTTTCGATTATTTTAGTACTATAGGATAGATATGATGTGATATTTAGGGGTGTGCATTCGGTTTAAACCGAACCGAATAGTCAAAACCGAATAAACCGGAATTGTAAAAATCCATAACCGAAACCGAACCGAATCGAGTAATCGATTCGGTTTGTTGGGTTGGGCTATTTCTATTGTTTAATAGTCCGGTCCAAAATTAGGATTATGGTTAAATTATATTAAAAATTATAATTTATATACACACATTTGTTATATTTCAAATTGTGTCCAAAGTCGGAATAATTAATTATTAAATTACCAAAGTTGGACTTCAAAACATATACATAAAATTGTTTTAAAATAAACACCTTGCTAATAATAAAATATGCATATAATTGAGGTATTTATATAATTTTGTAATTCTTATTCGGTGTTCGGTTTTGGACTAAAACCGAAATCCAAAACCGATACCGAAATTGAATTAGAAATTTTAGTATTTTCAATAACGAAACCGAACCGAATTTCTTATTTGGTTCGTTCGGTTTTCGGTCAATGCTCACTCCCAGTGATATTTGCTTTATGCAAATTGGTTTCGACCATCCATGTCCAAACACCAACCGATTAAGGATTTAGGGCTTTACTTCTGAATTGGCAGAATCCTATAGTACTTGCCAGTCCATGCTCATACTCTAATACATGAGTTGTCTTGGGAAAGGAACAGGTGAGTTACATCACATATGAATGTTAAGATACTAATGTTCATCTTTGTCCAAAATGAGCAATTTCAAGCAGGTATGCCAAATAAACAATGTGAAGCATATCCATTTGGCACAGATATGCCTATACTATGCTAATGGAAGATACCAGACAGTTGCTGCCAGACGCAAGCCTTACAAAGGCGAATAGGGAAAGCGAGGAAGCATTGTTGTCATCAACGAGAGAGCAAACGCTTACAAGTACTTCCTGATCCCTATTGTCAAACCCTTTGTTGGAAATATTCCAAGGTGACGCCCAAGGTAACATTTGGCAAGAAATGAAGATTTATCAAGAAATCTTACTAGAAGCAAATCTCCTTCTTCTTAACATTAATGTGTATCGGAAGAACGATGATGAAATTAGAAGGTAAGAAAATATGAAGGAATCATGTACATTTATGATACAAAAGGCGGCATTTGGATTCAACATAGAATGGTTGGACTTTGTTAGACGCAGATGTTCGCTGCAAGTTCCACAGGAATCATGTACATCTAGAATACAAGGTATCTAATTTTTCTTTTTTTGTTTCTCTAGTATTTCTACGAGGCTGAAGATGAAATTAGTTTTTTTTCCCTCATCTTTTCGTTGCTATCGGCATTGTATATGTGAGTTTCTGTGAGAGGAAACCAAAGGCAGTCAAATTAGAATATTTGTTAGGTTTTAGGATTCTGAAAGGGTCTTAAGGCTATTATTAGAGATGCAATTGGCACTCTCTGAAATGGCAGCATGAGATCCTGATAATTAATAACTGAAGTCCATATGTGACGCAATGCAATGCAATGCCTGGAACCATCCCAACATAAAATCTCCCCAACTGGTATCCTGAGTATGCAGAGGCAAAGAAACATCCAACATGAATGAAGCAACAACATCTGCGACCTTGCCAACTGGTATCCTGAGTATGCACTTTTACAAGTGTTACTATTCGAGTCCCTTTCCTGTTTTCACAAAAATGTCATAAGAGGCAAAAACTAGGGTTCTATAGGCGAAGCCTACTGCATTTGAGTTCACCAAACCAAACATGTGTCTACCATTTGCAAGTTCATCAGAATTAGGTTTAAAAGATATCTTTGTTGTCAGGCTTCGACGATAGTAGAGGGGTGTGTGGTGTTAGGTCTCGCCGATTGAGAGCGTCACGGACTTGGTGTTCTTGTCTACGCACTTCGATCCGTGCGGCGCACAAGCTTCCTACTTGAAGGTCCGTGTCAGTCTTTCCCAAACGCTTAGCTAGATCGCTGAAGCGAGAATGAAAACAATGTGGAGCAAAAAAGAGATTGGAAGAATAAAACTTCTCTATACAAAAGAGACCGGAAGATTGAAACTTCACTATACAAGAGAGACTTGACAACTTCTTGGATAATGAGGAGCAAATGAGCCTCCCACTTATTTATAAGACCTCAAACGGCTTACATGGACCTTCTGGAACCAGCATTTTCCTCGAACATCTAAAGCTATGGAAACTTCATGAATCTTCAAGAAGACTCCATCGCATTCCACTACATGCTGGAAGCTTCCAGCAAAATTTCGATCCGTTGAGATTATGCATATCCGTCTCGATGGAATAAAAATCTTGTGCGTGACAACCTGCTGCTAAAGTAGGTATAAATCAGTTATGAGTGGGTCCCACCTAGGAGGACTGCAACACCTAGAAGGTGCCTTTATCCGTATCCAGAAAAGGAGGGTCAATGTATCCTTCATTAATGCAACACATTCTCTTTATACAAACAAGGAAGTCGAACATAAGTTCAGCGAAGCAAACGTGTCTGACCGAAATTACAACTCTTTGTTTAATGAAAAGGAAAAAAAATCAATCTTAACCTAAAATACAGAAGTCCATCTTGCATATTTGCAAATGCAAGCTACAAAATCAAGGGTTCAACAACAAAAAAAAAAACCCTATCAGCTGAAATTACATCACCTTCTGACAAAATATTCTTCACAACCAGTAGGACCAGGTAGGTGGTAGCAGCTTCAGAAATTACAGAAGGAATATAAAATGCCTTAGTTCTTATCATAAACATACAACTCACAACAGGTAGGTTTATTTATTTAAATATACAACAGAATACCTTAGGTTTACATGATTACAGCACATTTCCAACAAGAAAAACAGATGTAAAGAAATACCCCTATCATCCTACAGAAGAAAACGGCATTTGGCAGATCTCCTGGCAGAAGGTGATCCATGGCCCACATCTTCCCACTAGGTGATCCAAGGTTACAAGGATATTAGGATTTACGCGCATCTGGCACCGTATATCAGTACATTACTATTACGGTCGAAAAGATCATATACAATTTTAAGCAGAAGAGAGTAAAGGAGTGGTGTGGTCATTAGTGTTCAGCGGGCGGGAAACAGGCATCAGAGCTGGCTCAAGGTACGCAGTGACCAGTTTGTTGAAGAAAACATTCATTTCTGGATCATTCTGCTCTTCTCGGTCCTTTTTTATCAAACTCTGCAAAAATAATTACAAATGCTGTTCAACAGAAAACCTTAACTGAAAGTTTAATATGTTTTAAAGAATAACATCACATTAAATTGACAAAGTGTCTAAAACGTCATATATGCCATCACATAGTTGTAAAGTAGCACTGCATTTGTTTAAGCAACCTGGGTTTTTCTTTGATTTGCTTTCTTGCAAATATAAAATAGGCGGGATTTGAATATGACAATTTTATTCAGTATAAAACTGGGAGCCATTGATTGCTATAGATGGTGGCGGTAGGAGAGGGGGGCCAGGAGGGCCACCCCCCCCCCCCCCCCCCCCCAAAACCCCTCCCTTCACTTTCTAACAAAACATATAGTTTACTATCATATTTATAATATTTATAATACCTAATTCTCCTTCGCTAGCTCCCTAGCTCATTGAACGAAGTAGCACCGGCACCGTTGTATTTAAAATTCAGAAATTGGAGCCGCCTCTTCTTGGTCTTTAGCTCAAACTAGGGATGTTAATAAGCAAAGATCAAAGCGAGTTAGCTAGGACTCAGCTACACTGCAAAGCTCAAGAGCAAACCTCCTCATGAGCTAGAGGTTGAACTGAAAATCATCTTGTATGGTAACGAGCCCAAGCCTAATCTTAGGATTATTTGTCTCATAAGGCTAGCTAGCAAGCTCATTCGTACAATTATATTACTTAATGTGTGGTAAGCATAATATGCGAGCAATTTGTATGACAGAATCAATAATTCTCTCCAAACCAATTTGGTTTACTCCCTTTTAACAATAATTGTAAAGATTGGATGAAATTATAGATCTTAGTTAATAAATGGTTTCTTTTGTTATCTAATCCTTAAATGAACCTCGTGAGCTCATAAAAAAGTTCAATTTGCAATTTTTAATCAAATAGAAACTTTATTGCCTAGAAATGAACGTCATGCAAGTATTTATTGGAAGCAATCAATTCATCTATTGCCAACGGAGAAAACATAGTTAGAGATTGAGACTTTATAGAGGTATAATAGAGCTATAACCAATCCGATTACGTTGAGGCTTAGATAATTATGTTACAGGATTGTTGACAACACCTAACTCTCATGCATGAGCCTCAACTGCTACCAGCATTCCTTGCGACTTAAGATAATAATGTTTCAGTGAATACTGCGAAATTGAGGACTGCACAGAATCTGCATGCATGAGTTTAGACTGCAACAAGAATTTAAGATACCTTTTTGCTTCACAACTTCTAGCATGAAATCTAGAAATAACTTCAATAATTGTAACAAAGTAGGATGATGATTGTTGGATATGCAAAGAAGCACTCCGTATCAAAGGATCACGGAGGAGATGAATATACACATCCTCAAGTGTCACCAAGAACTTTGCTTCTGTATGTGTGGCATATACTCCTCTTCGCATAAAAGGATACATGCCTATGCCTCCCAAGTAGCAACAAGGTGAGCAAATTTTACTGCATTTTACCAAGAGAGAATAATAAATCCCATTCCTTCTTCTGACAATTTCTGTTCAGACTCCTTCCCATTGGCAATGGCGAGCTCGAAAAAAGGCTGCCATAACCAAATAGGAAAACCATGGAACCTAAAGTGTCACAAGGATAAAACCAAAGGCCCAAGTGAAAAAAAATCAGACATGCAGTCTGATTATGTCCAATCAGGTGTGTATCTAGAGTTTTCTGAAGGGCATGCTTATGTTGGAAAGGAACTCTTCTGGAAGGATACTATTGCATTCAGGCGCGATAGATCTTCAAGGTATGGCATAATATAGTGACTCAGAGACAAATATGTAGTCAACATACTATCTAGAAGAGACGATTGGTATCTGTGTAATATTGCCTTATTGTAGATACTGTTTAATGAAATTGTTCCTGAATGACTGAAGATCTTATTCATCCGAAACAAAGTCTTTATTCGTAACTCTAATATCTTTCTTATACGGCTCTTGATTAGACCTTAGAGAAGCAACAATTTGTAGTTCTCAACCCTAAACTTAATCCTAATCATTCGCCTTGCACTATTGATCAGGATGTCAAGCAAAAGTGGAGAGCAGCAATTGCATTCCTTTCCTGTGTTGCATGGACCTTTGATACTTTTTAGTTGTGTTCAGTGTTTAGCTTATGTTGCATGCAGTCTTTTATAGGTTGTGGTTGTTTTCTTAGAACTCTATCTAGTGAGACAGAGGGGAGATTTGTTTGTTCAATTCTCTCCAAAAAGCTTTGCATATAAGCATTACTATCTTGCAAAATCATTAATGGTTACTATGGGAATTATTGCAAATAATTTTCCTTTTCTTGGAATCTGTCTGAGGTGAAACAAAGTGTAATATATGAAAAATTCTCATGTCATATGTAGCAAACAATTTTTCGATATCGTACTCAATAAATTTACTGTGGACCAGTTATTCTCTTGTGGAGATCTCTCTTCTTATTCTTAATAGTGGTTCCAAACTAACTGAATACAGCCTGACAAGGCTGCTCATGAATCACCAGTAGCACTTGAAGGAGGGCTAATGTTCATGAATATGTGATTAATTATAGTTTATAATGTTTACGAATGTTCATCACTCTTTCATCGGTGGAAAGCTCAGACCGCAGCCTTCACAACCGACAAATAACTGTTTGGAATGTGTAGAATAACACTATCATATTCTGAGAAATAAAGCATATGCATGATGAATTTTAGGAATGCATTTCGTTTTACATAGATATTGACATGTAGAAGAAGAGAAAAGAGGAAGATATTAAAATAGTTACCTCTGCAGGGTACGCTACGAAAATGGGTAAAAAGCGTTTCCGGCAATACTCATTGTATAAAAGAGTAAGGACAGGCAGCGGCAAGATCAAGCCTGATGCTAGGGGAAGCTTCTTTAGCCCAAATATACCAATTGCTATTGCTTGCATAAGCAAAAGGGAAAATATTGTTGAGTTATGCACAATAGGCCAAAACTTCCCACCAGTTTCGTACTTGGGCAGATACACATTTAGCAGCTGCCATAGATATTTTTATTAATTTTGAGCTTCAACTAAAATGGTGATAGCCATAGTTAATTAAAATATATACGAACAGCACGAGAATGACTAAAGATCATAGTAAATCTTTCAAAAGTAAATTACGATGTGATTCACCAAATAAAAGAAAGTGCTTGAATCAAGTTGCATGGACATAACGATAGTACTACCATACTGTACTGAAATGATCAGATTCAGTGGAAAATACATGGTGGACCATGCATACTCAAAGTCAACTCCACTAACTTGGATTCTAAAAAAGTCATCATTCAAACTATTTTTTTTTTACCTATGCATCAACACCTGGTAAATTAACATATTTGACTACACTAGATGCATACATTGCATAGTTTTGGGAAGGGATATGGTCAGAATCCAAAAGATTGATTATATAAATGCTAAAAGCCCAATAGATACCAAATTGGTAGTTGATTTTTTTAATATTGTACACAATATAGGTAAAATATTGTTATTAGAAACTGTCCATTTTTTCATCCACTTAATAGAAAAGAACTTCAAATGATATTGTTCTAAATTACAGTCTGCAAACAATGCAGATCTCGATTGACAATTAAGGTTCTTGATGTAAATACATACTACCAGCAATTTACCAATAGTATTGCAATGGCCATATACCAACCATATTTTGCAGTATTGGCTGACACCGATCCGATACGACTGATATTGTATGGTTTGGCATGTCCCGATCCGATTGCGACCGATAATGACATTGTGGGTCTCTTTTTCAGTCAATTCGGAAAAAAAATTGTCCGAGAAAAACCCCATCAACAAAGATGTGAAAATATAGTAAGGTTGTAAAAGTATGTAAAAAAGAACTTATGTATATGCAAGGGTGACTATTCATTCAATTTCCAAATTATTAGGAAACAACATATGAAATACTTAAAATTATGCCTAAATGTATAAAATATTTTTCTAATTTAATAATTTATTAATAATCATTCTCTTTCCAATATCAAAAAGTTCGATTTTCCTATCCGAAACCGCCGATACTACTGATACCGCCAATACCGATACTCATAGGAAGGGTGATACCGATCCCGATACTACGAACCTAAATACCGACAACAAAAAGCAATGAAGAGCTCCCAAATTGTGGCATCTTAGAAACAGATGCAAAGGTCTACTTGCACTCAGTGTCATATTATACTCATACTTGAGCAAATCATCCCATTTCAGATCGAATTATTGATTATCAAAAAAGGACGAGCATGCAATACTGATGGAGGAATTACAGGTATGATGCAACATGGAAAGCTTGAAAGACGAGACTCTTAGCCTTCAGGAATCATCTCATCTTTATAGTAGCTTTGGAGTCCTTAATTGGAGAAGGTCAAAAAAGGACAAAACTTACATCAAGAAATAAAGCCAGACCAAGTTCATGACACTTGTCAAGCAACAATAACCAAAGTGTGGGCAGAATAAGTGAGAACTACTAATTAAGCAGACTAAAGAAGAAACAAGGCATAGTTACAACTTATCAAATGTTATAAAAATCAGCAGTAGAGTAACCAACAAATGTAGTGCCAGGAGCATGACAAATATTTAGTAGGAGGTGAAGGAGAAAGGTACAAAAGGACAACTTAAGTTTGCTAACAGAACATCACTACTGGTTAAAAAATGACCTAGAAAGTAAGTACTGAGAGAACCAATTTGCCGATTCCCATAATGGCATCTTGCTTGGCTTACAGGACGTGAGAAGGGATTACTGAGAAGTGAGAACAATACAAAGATACCAAAATTCTATATATGCCATCGTAGAATCAAGCAAGCTTTGACAGACATGCTTTGAATTCTGTCCCACTACCCACCATAGGAAAGTAAGGACTGACATACTGACAACAACACAGGCACGAAACTCATTAGATCTTGCCAAGTCCAAGAGATCTTTCAGTATTCAAGCCCATAGCAAGCACATTGATCAGGAAAAGAATGCATGTGTACCATACTGTACTAATTTTCAACTGGCCTTTAAGATTACATACATTTTGACTGGTAGCCCCAAGCTCAGCAATAAAATCCATCTGACAATCTTAAGGTTCCACACAGGAAAATTTTGCCAAAATTATGAGCAGGTCTAAGGCAGCATATTACTCTACCAGCTTGAATAGAACAAGTTGTGAATTTAACCAAGAACTATACACTGGAATTAAAAAAAAAAAAACGATGCTTCGAGTTCCAGCAATTGGACTCTGAATAATGAGACGAAATTGTAAGTTCTAAATAGGACATTCAAACTCGCAAGCTGATATAGATGATATTCCTTAAAGTTGTACTCGTTTGAGTTTGCTTCTTCAACATGAATTTGGATTCAATAGATTAGTATTTCCCATCTTTTACATACTGACACGGTGATTTGCAAAGTCTTTTATTTAATTGATAAAATAGTTGGATATTTAGATTGAGACAATTGAGCATGATGTACTTGTTTTGTCTAAACTCTATTAGCTCCATGTGTACGATAATAACAAGAGCTATCACAACCAGTAAAAATGTAAGTTTCATGGATACAGTAAAAGAACGAACAGTATTATTTATTATGTTAACTGTAGAATTCCATTTAGGAAACATAATAAGAGAGGAAAGAAACTCTAGCAGACTCTAACATAGAAACTCTAACAAAGTCCAAACATGGCGTATCACTCACCTGATTGCGATAAATAATGTATCCAATGAAGAAGAAAACCAGTAGAAATGGCAAAATTAATGGAGCCAATAAAAAGTAAACTAGTCCAAGAAGCTCAACTAAGAGAATTCTGGGTATTTCACTATGATATGGGATAGAAGGTACATGAACTCCATCATCTGTGCATCTCAAACAATGCCTGCCTATCCAATCGCCAATAAGAGGAACCAATCGTGTGAGTTCAACTGACAGGCTAGTCCATGAGGTCACAACATAGGCAATGAAGAAAGAGGCCTAATTAGGAAAAAGGAAAGAAACATTGTTAGTATGGATAAATAGTGCCCATCTCCGGTTGCAGAGTACATTGTCAGTTACAAGTCTACAAGCTACTAAATAATTTATGTACAAAGGGAAAGGTCCACTTTGCTATGTTATACATTTCAAATGAGGAGCAGACACCATGGTTTTTGCATGTTTTTATATTATCAAAGTGTTCCAACAGGAGACTTGTTAAGAAAAATAATATGTTCCAGTATCCAATCTTACAATTTCATTGCCATGTAGAACAATTAAGTTGTATAGATAACATTAATCACAAAAGGTTTTCTAACCAAGAGTTTCCAACACAGCTCAAATTACTAATACAGAAAGATGACGAGCAAAGTGTAAGGGGAGGCATGGACTTGTTCAGAGTTTCGGATGTGTTTCTGTACAATTACAAGGGCAATGATCCATTTGACCTATGATATGGTACAATTGCTATGCAATTACCAATAAGAAAATATGAGCAAAAAATGTCCACTGAAAGAAAAAGAAAAAAAAAAGAAAGAAAGAAGCCAAATCAGTTGTAAAAGAACACAAGTGCTTCATACAACTAAATCAACCTTACAATTTATAGCTGCTTGTATTCACTAGTTGAGGAACAATGCTACCTACCAAGAGCTTTAGAAAATTGAAGACCATGAATTTTTGGAGGAAACCTCTTCATCAATTCAATCCTATAAAGGGACATCTCCAAAACATTAGCAACTACCATTTTCCATCTTATTGCCTCAATCCCTTGTTGTTTCAGCCAATCCTCAGTAGTAGCAAGTCTTTTAACTAAGATCCTACCCACCCCCTGATCAGTACATTTTGTGGTGCCAATCACATATGTCTCAATCATCTCAAACTACTAAAACTATTTTCCCTCTTTTTATCTTCAATTACTGCCACGTAACTTCCTTAAAGCTCAAAGCCTCAAACATCATATAGCTTATACTAGTAAATTACATGTCAACCAATTCTCCTCTTCCAAGGTCATAACCTGATTAAAATCATCTTAAAGGAACCAAATAGTGAAATATAAGAACATGCACTTCATATAAGAGCATCTGGGCATGTAAATGGCATATGTTGAAGATGTTCCCGCCCAGAATTAAAACTACAAGACACCAAATAAACAATGAGCATAGAGATATGACCTGACCTGTGCTGGGACAACAACAGCCAAAACTGAAGGAATATTCTTAGGATCAAGAAATATCTGAAGTTGACTTGCAACTGATCCAGTAAGTACATTTGCAAAGAAAATGTTCCATATGGTAAACCAAAGCATTTTAGTGCAAGCACTTTTCTCAATCTCACTGTTGGCAATAAACCCTTGCATGCTGGAAAAAAGCTTCATTATAGGGGGTACAACAGATAAAAGCAAGAGAAGAATCAGGCTGGGAAGATATCCTGTGATCACTTGGCTCACAACAGCTCTGCATTGCAATAAGTTAAATAGATTATTAACTACAGAATTCCTATTTCTGAAGAAATCACATATAGTAATTGGACGAAGAATTCGCCATTTCAAAATGAAATGGTCATTAAGGTGCCTGAAAAATTCAAAGTTATGCCTTAGAAGTTTGTGGTGCTGAGAAAAGAAAGAGACCCTATTTTCAAACTATATTTCAAGTTCTAGCTTCCATCAAAAAACACCTGCAGTTTTGCATATCAAGGGGAAATCTCAATATCAACAAGTAGCTCATCTGTGATATGCATTAAGTTGAGCGTGATGTTGGCATGTCGAAAACACCACTTTATCAATATACAATTCCAACCGTCCCAGATAGGAAAACTTCTAAAATTTCAGTGCATAATATATCTATTTGAAACAAAGAACCATAGAAGTAACCCATCATGCCACTCTAATGGAAAAGCACCATCGCGCACAAAAATAAAGATGTTATGTGGCACAGTCTCAACAGAGTCACAGACAAGTTGGAGGTAGACAACTGGCCTTCACAAGGATGCCAAATCTAGCAACTTTATCTGCACCTTATGTTCTTTAAGCCTAAGCAATTTTGACCTAAGACTTATTTTCTTTAGAATATGTTTCACGTGGCTCGTCTCATTATCATCAAATTAACGAAACACAGTTGTGGCACCCATTTTTTCTTTACAACAACAAAGCCTTTTCCCCAAATTTCTGAATTCCGTTTTTTCTTTTTAAAAACCAAAAATCAAAACTAATTGGTTCCCAATTAATGTAGTCTACCAATTCCAACACCTTAGCAAGTGATATATGGTACAATGTTGATTTAGCAGCTCAAGTTAAGCATTCTATGACCCAATTTCCTTCAAAACTTTGTTTGCATTGTCAATTTAGACCTGGTTATTTTTGCTGCCGTTCGAAGGAAACAGCAAATCATGGTGCTTTTTTTTTTTTCTGTAGTGTTTAAAAATAGTTCAGCTGTCTGAGGACACACTACGGTGTTTGTACTTTTTGTAGTACTAAATACATGGTGTTTTAGAGTAGGGGTTCCTAGGATTTTGTGTCAATACCCATGAACCAAATTTCATGTAAAGGCTATGTTGTTGTTGTTGTACTGATGAACCAAATTTCAGTTCACCTGAGAGTGAAAAATCTTTTCTTTCATCTATTTTCGAACCTTTCGATCCCTAATCTTGATGGGTTTCTTTGCTCATCTTTCTTGGCATGCTTTCTTCATAACCTAATGCATAAATTCACTCGACAGTCTTATACAACATCTCCAACCACAACAGGAATAAATAATTTAGTGAACACTGACTACCGTATGTCACACATACCTATCCTAAAGCCACTTTCAACTTTCAAGAGAAGAACAATGCTGTTTTATTAGCCATTTTGGGTTCATGTCTGGATAGCTTGGTAATCTTCAGGTTCCCTTTCAATGAATAGATCTCCCTCCCAATTAAGTGTTGAAATTTGTGGCTGATTTCTGGCTTAGTATCACATCCATTGCTTGGAAAGAGCATCTTTTGTCGTTTGTTGAATCTGTTCTCTGGACCACTTTTAGGAATGTGTATGAATTGCATGTTTGATATGCTTAATGAAGTGCAGCATTCAGATATGAATGTCTAAGTTTAATTAGAAAGGTACAGAAGCTCTTGCTTCCCCCTGGAGAAACAGAAGATAAAAAGTAAAAAACATAAAAACTAAGAAGATCCAGAAAGTTATACATCTGATCATCAACAGATATGTTTATTGGCTGAAAATACTATATTAGTGACTGACATACAATTGAATAAATTGGACACACAAAAAATCATTAGACAGTGAGAAGTTGCATTCCTGACCACATGTAATTGAACAGATCAGATGCCAAAGCAAATAAGTCGTAGACAAGTTATTGAACAAATCAGTTAGCAAAGAAAATCAGTGATTACCACCTACAAGTGATGCCTGACCAGAAAATATCTTAGAAATTTTATTCTATCGTGTTATCCAAAAGGATTACTGTTATATTTATTATAGGACCTAATCTCCAGAATTTTTGTCAGTAGTAAACTTCAAGAGACAAGCATCAAGTTTGCATGAGAATGTAAGTTGATTCCTATGAGTGAGGTCAATGCTCATATGTATCATCGATATATTCTGAAATATAGTGAAATCTACTACGGTGCAAGTATAATTCGACTCATGATCCGAGTCTATATGGAAGGCAAAATGATGGAAAGGCCTCCCCTATCTTCAGAGATGAGAGAGTACCCTTTCTTCAATCATTCAAGCCGGATGGAGTGAGATCGATAAATAAAAACAGTACAATTTCAATAATAGAACCCGTTAACTTCAACTACTTACGTTGTAAGTATGCCTTTAAGGAAAGGGAACAACGCCTCCAACTGTTCCAAGTTTGTGAGCCCTTGAACAAATGTAACAGGAAGGAGGAAGACAATTATAAGAGCAACTGACGCTACCAAGACCACCAGCTTGAAAATCCATCTCTGCATGAATGAAGTTGAAAAGAAAGGCCAGTATATATCATGTGGCTCAGGAGCTTGCTCTGTTACCCACAGTGTAGGATTAATGGATTGTTGGATGTGGGCAGCTGCTGCAGCACCATAACGAGATTTAAAGCTGACAAAGGCAGCAGGAACTTCCTAAGACATTGACAAATGAAAATATCAGAACCAACGTTTAAAATGTCAGCTGAGGTCTCCGCTCCCTGTAGTTTCAGATTCAGTAAACATTATTTATGATATTGTAAGTTTAACAAAGTGTCATTAGAAATATCCACTATTACTTTCCATTCCATGTAAATTGCATTTGTTTATGTTCATGCCAACAACAATTTAACAATAGCAGAAGGGGTAAGGTTCACAGTATCGGTATCGGAATCGGACTATTCCTATGAGTATTGGTATCGGCGATACCGGTAGTATCGGCGGTTTCGATCGGAGTATCGGATTTTTTGGTATCGGGGAACAAATAATAATTAATATATATTTACATTTTAAAAAAATATTTTATACATTTAGACATAATTTTAAGTATTTTCAGTGTTATTTCTCAGTAGTTTTAAAACTAAATGAAATAGTAGACACCCTTACCGATTGGTTTACATACAATAGATTGATTTTCTTCTTTTACATGCTTTAACAACCTTATTATGTTTTAAACCCTTGCTGATTTGTATTTTTCGTTTAATTTTCTTTGTCGAATTGACCGAAAAAGAGATCCCAATGTTGGTATCAGTCAGCATCGGGTATCGGTCGGTATCGGATCGGGACATGCGAAACCGTATCGGTATCGGCCGATACTTTAAACCATGACTTTATATTTAGTATCCTTCTGCACATGCATCTAAGTTCAACTTTAGTAACGTTCATCTAAAATATAAATGGAATAAGGTATAATCAATCAAACATCAAAGTAACTAATATTTTTAGATCCGCTCCCGTCCCAGTGAATGTCATTGATGGCAAATTATAGATCTACTCCAAAGATAGTTAACTGCCATAAATGGACTTTTTGTAGCCTTCTAGCTGTAGGGGAAAGTTAGCTGCCACAAGATCAATCATCAAGATCATGATAGCAGCCACATATTCTCCTTGAGGTGGTTGGGAGAAAGAGGGAGGCAGCTAGGAAGAGAAAAGGGAGCAGTGGGGCAGACCTGGAAGGGGTTGTGGTGCTTCTTAAGCTAGGACTTCTAGGAGGAAGAAGAGAAGAAGGATGATGGTTATAGTATAATGATGATGGTCAGGGAGGATGATTACCCAGTGAGAAGGATGGTCAGGTACCACAAAGCATGGATGGCCTTAAACTAACATTCCAACCACATAGCATGCTGGTCTCATACCTGCATTATAGATTTTTGTTTTCAACTTCAAAGGAACCTACGACACTGTTCTAAAAATCGGCCTAGGCGACACCTAGGCGCCCGGTGCCCGCCTAGTGCCTCGCGACGTCCGACTATGCATGTTTTTGGGTTTTATGGACAACTTCCGCAATTTCCAGCAGGATTTTGTTTGAACCGCCTAGGCAGGTTAGGCGCTAGGCGCCCGGTGCCCGCTGACTAGCAACTTTTACAACCTTGACCTGCGGTCACAAAATAATCCAAAAGCACTCTTCCACTTCAGATTCCTGTTTTAACTCTATCAACAACATTTTCTTCCTCCGATCATGACCGCTGATTCATCGTACAACAACAACATAGCGTCTTGGTCAATGATAAATAGTTGATCCTAAATAGCAAAACTATCATTGTTAGGTTATTAGGTTCTCTTGGCCCTCAATATAAACTACTACTACCTCATGTCTTGAACTTCTGTTGAAAGCTATATTTCATATGCTTTATTTTCACTTACTCTGTCTAAATTTTTTAGATTCTAAAGCTTCTCTCGACATTTCTATTTTAGGACATGACCCTCCCTAATATCACCAACTAGCACAATAACAGCAAACAGAATATGCAAAACACATTTATTAACTGTCTAAATCTAATGATCTGATTAATGGAGTAAATCTCATCACACCCAAAACATTTCATACAGCACAATTTCTTGAATCCTACAACCTGATGTAACATGGAGGAAAGAGTATAGTAGAGAAGTACAGTTGGAAACCTAAACTTATACGGTCATAATTGTCTAAAACTTCAACGATTCAGATAAGGTACTGCATACCTCGCCTGCCTGTGAACCACCAGGTTGCTCAATTCTCAAGTTCTCCTCCACATTCTCCAATTTCTTTGCATAATCACCAACGACATCAACCTTTCTACCAGACCCTAGAAAGCCACCGCGATGAAGATTTTCAGAAGTATGCGATCTTGATTTAAGGTGGGTTAGTCTTCCATATAAATTTTCAGCATCAGTCTGTACACAAGGTAAATGTTACTTACGATGCAAGACAAGCGAAGACGAGCGAGAGCATTGTAATATATTGAAACAAAGAGATTAAAGTTCAGATGCTTCAGACATCCAGAATCATCAAATAATTTTGCTTTCTGTAACATTTTATGAATAAAAGGGTCCTTGATAAGCCATAACATTAGTTAAATATATATATATATATATATATATATATATATAAAAGCTTCTAAAAATTGTGAACTAAGCTTCTAAATCCTTTCTGTAATGATGGAAAACAAATCAAGGCAATCCACAAGATTGATAAAAACAACTTATACAGTTTTGTACTATAGGTAGTTTAGAAAGGGGATGTGATTTCATATTGCTCTTTGGCTTCTTGTGCCAAAGAGCTGAATTGACAGCCTAGAGCAAACCCTAGTATCTACCTCAAGTTCTAAATTATTTCCTAGTCTTGGAAAATTAAGAGGGTTTGTCCTGTTTACAAGAAATTAAACTATGTAGAAGATAGTTCTTGATCATTGTATGGCCTAGAGCCTTTGTAGTTTTGCTCTTACCTTTAGTCCCACATTGGAAAACATAAGAGGAGCACACCCTTGCATATAAATACGCACTCTCCACCATGATGAATTAAGTCAATTAAGTTGAGCCAAATTCTAGTATCAGAGCATTTGGATCTAGCTCTCCTACCTTCCCAAAAGAAAATACATTAGCGCTCATATCCTCTAACCACCCCCCCCCCTCTTTACAAAACCCTAAGCCTAGCTACCATGTCCTCCCTCTCGAAACCCGCTAGATGTCATCCTCTCTAATGGAACCCTAGTCATCATCAGTACAAACCCTAACCCTATAATTCTTTCCAACAAATCTGACCTAGCCTCCAAACTGAAAGCCCAATTCTAGCCGCCAAGCCCCTCTTCTCCATGAATCTGGAACCCTAGCTGCCACGAATCTGACCTAGCATTCTGCTCCACGAATCTACACCAGATCCTATCACTAATAATTTGCCACCACTACGAATCTGGATCACGCCGCCACCACGAGTCTGGATCGAGTCGCAAATGATTCTTCCAACCTCGATTCTACATAAACGATTACGACAAGCCTCTCTTCCTTGACGACGACCTCCCCTGTCTTCGTTGTTGGGTTGTATTATAGCAGTGCTACACACTCTGGTGGTTCACTACAGTTTCTACCAGCCTGACGGGTTCATTACAGCTTGTAGCAGAGTACCCTGGTTCGTATTAGTTCTGTACAAGTGTTGAATATAGCCCGTACAACTTCCTTCATAGATGTCAGTATCACTGGCTTGAGACTGGTTTGCACCAGTTTGTTCGTAGCACTAGTAAATTATACAATATTTCATTACTTTGGTTGTTTGTTTCATGGAATGATATTGCCGACATTTGTTGCTATGATGTTGACTATTACCTGTTGTTACATGGTCGAGTTCTCGTGGTCATGGCCGGCCCGGGGGTTTGGGCTGCCCGAGCCAGAGCTTATTTTGGTTGCCACTTGATCCTTGTTGTGAGCTGGTCCTAGGTGGTCACCTGCGACCACGACCTCTTGCAGGTCACGTTGGACTTGGGGGGGGGGGGGGGGGGGGGTGCAAGTCCAAAGTCATGACGGGCTTGCCCTTGGGCCGGCCCTGCTCGTGGTGCGGCCCATTCATCACTTTTGCCTACTAATTAGTACTTGGACGCATTTTTTCTCATCATGTATTCTGTTACTCTTGTGATATATTGCTTCATGGTCCTTCTCGCGACTTCTTTATATATGTTTCACACACATTGTATTTGGAGATAATTGGTGGTACTTTGGTCACTTCGTAATTCGCACGAAGTGCATCTTTACTTTCAGTATTTTCTATTGTGTGCTTGCAAAAGCACCCACTTCAAATTTCTTATTTGTTGGATTACTTGGGATTCTATATTTGATTGTGGTTTCGCATGTATTATAGCTAACTTTTTTATCTCATGTTCATTATTGCGAGAAAGCATGTACTTCTAAACCCCTTGATGTAGAGAGCAAGGTCCTCTATTATCCTCACCTACGATTCTTGATTATTTCTCACCACTGGAGATGTAGCAACTTTGCATTCTTATTTTTGCATCTTTCTCGACTTCGACTTTCAATTATTTTTCACCACAGGAAATATAGAGTCTATGGCATCTTATTTTTCAGCCTATTGGATCTCTCAGTATATCATGTTTGACTCATGGATCTTCATCGACTCTTGACTCGGGTGCGACTAATCATGTTACTTCATTGTCAGTACATTATACATATGCCACGTTTTCCAAATCTATTATTGTTGCTAATAGAGAAACTACTCTAGTTCGTGGATCAGGGACATTGTCTCTTACTTTTGCACTTCATCTTCAATTTGTGCTTAATGTTCCTGGTTCACACTTCAATCTTATTTCATTGGTCATCTCACAAGATATCATAATTGTTTCATCACCTTTTCTCCTCCATTTGTGATCTGGGATGTTCAAACACAAGCAGTTCTTATGAAGCCAATGGATTATATCTTTTGGATATTTCACCACCTAATTTGGCTATTGTTTCTTCCGTTGATCGGCATCGACGACTTAGGCAACCCCCTTGTTTATTCTTTGGAAAGTGCTTCATTTTCAGATTTCTCTTGTGAGGCATACATTTTTGGCAAACAACACCACTTTACATTTTTGCATGCCTTTTCTAGAAGTGATGCTCTGTTCTCTGTTCTCTATGGTACACTCTGATATTTGGGGGCCTTATAAAATGACAAGTTTGTCTGGATATCGCTATTTTTTCATATTTACTGATGATCATTCTCATATGACGGCTATAATTTGCTTCGTGACAGCTCTAAAATTCTGTAAGTATTTCGCAATTCTATTGCTCAGACTCATACACAGTTTTCTATTATGATTTAAAAAAATTCAAACCGAAGCAAATTACGAATACATTAGCAAGAATTTTCAGAATACTTGTTCTTCTCGTGGCCCAAAGCTCCTCATACACACAACAACAAAATGACGTTGTGGAACATCAAAACCATCATCTACTTGAGGTTTGCGTGCTCTATGAATAAGAACGTTCCTAAGATTTATTGGAACTTTATTGTTACTACTGCTTCTCATATCATTAACAGTATGGCGATCGCGATTCTAAATCACAAATCTCTTTTCTCCATCATGTTTCCTACTAAGGAACCCTTTTCATTGGTCTCACAGGTATTCTCGATTGTACATGTTTTGTTCATCATCTTGGACTGGTTATTGATGAGTAGCTTCCCATGCTACCAAGTTTATTTTTGTAGGGTATTCTTCTACTCATAAGGGTTACATTTGTTATTTCCCTTATGATAAGAAACTTCTTACTATGGTTGTTTCCTTACCTTCCGTGAGTGTCAGTCTTTTCCTTCCCCTCTCTGTCAACTACTCTACTACCATTATCAGAGCCTCCCGTCTATTTGTTCACGTCGATGGACCATATGTCCATACTCCATCTCCAGTACCACCTACTTCGTTTACTGCACCACCACACTACCTACCCGTGATCGCAAACAAAAGTCTCACTCTGATACTTTTATTTCAGGACCAGCAGTTCCTATTGATGTTGTACCTAATATAGATGATCTTTTCATTGCTCTTAGTAAGACAACGTACTTGCACTATGCATCCTATTGATAATTTTGTTCTTACCAGCATCTAGCTTCTCCAGTGCATAAGTTTGCTTATTCTCGTTCCTATATTTTATATCTTTCTTTGTACAGGAGATACTTCAGTATCCGAGGTGGTAGGCCACAATGGATGAAGAGAGAAAATAAAGGCTCTTTGGTCTAAAGGTACTTAGGGTTTGATTCTGGTAATTCTCGTATTAGCTGTTGATGGGTGTTCACTGTTAAACATAATCCTGGTATTTTTGTTGAGCACTTGAAAGCACGGCTTGTTGCTTGAGATTTTACTCAGTAGTATGGTACCGATTATGAGGAGACAATTTCTCCAATTGCTAAACGTAATATAATTTGTGTTGATTTCTTTTGTGGTATACCATGGCTGACCCTTAGATCAGTTGGATATAAAGAATCATTTCTTAACGGTGATTTGTCTGAGACTGTTTATATACAACAACCTCATGGCTATGAGATTGCGAGGGAGTCTCTTGTGTCACTCATACAAGTAAAAAAAAATTATGGCCTCAATCAGTCTCCTCGGACTCTAACTGACAAATTCACTCGGGTAGGTCAAGAGATTGGGTTTACTCGGAGGCTTGTTGACTTCTCTTTATTTACCTATTGTCGACAGAAGGTGACAGCGATTCTCTTGGTTTATGTTGATGATATTCTTATTATTGGTGATGATATTGTTCGAATTTCTATAATTGAAGAGTAGTTATCCTCTCATTTTCATACCAAGAATTTGGATCTTCTTTGTTATTTTTGGGGGATTGAGGTTGCTCGACGTGATGATTCCCTCATTTATCTCATCAAAAGTATTGTATGTTTTGTATGATGCTAGCTATTGGCGATGTAAGCCAGTTGATACTCTTATGGATGTGAATGTGAAGGTCTCCTCTTGGTTATGCATCCGACTTGTTACCTAATCCTGATTACTATCATCATCTTGTAGGGAAGTTGATATATCTAATTGTTACTCGTCCAAACATTCATTTACTACGTACGAGTATTGTGAGCCAGTACATGCATTCTCCTTGGGCCTTCCATCTTTAGGCTATTGAGCATATTATTCACTACCTAAAAAAAATCTTCTAGTCATGACCTCGTCTATCAATCTTCCTCTTCTTTCTCTCCGATCGCTTATGCACATGTTGACTATACGAGTTTAGCAGATGATCGTCGTTCTACTAGCGACTTCTTTACTTATTTTGGTAGAAACATTGTAACTTGGCAGAGCAAGAAGCAGACTATTGTTACCCATTCTTATGCCGAAGTCGAATATCACTCAATGGTCCATGTGATTTTCCATGCTAACATGGTTGAAAAAGTTTCCTTATAGATCTTGGTGTTTATCTTTCTTCTTATGCACGGTTCTCTATTGTGATAACCAGACAACTATCCATATTGTTGAAAATCGGTTTTCCATGAGCATACCAAACACATTGTGGTTGATTGTGACCTCATTCGGAAGAAGGTCAAGCTTCGTGAGGTTTAACTCCGACATGTTTCTACTACGCCACATATTGCTAACATCCTTACTAAGGTCTTGCCTCGGTCACTTTATCTTCATATTATGTCCAAGCTTGGATCTCTCGACATCTACGCTCCATCTTGCGGTGAGTGTAGAAGATAGTTAGTTCTTGTCCATTGTATGGCCTAGAGCCTTTCTAGTTTTGATCTTACTTTCAGTACCACATTGGAAAAAAAAACATAAGAGAAGCACACCCTTGTCTATAAATATGTACTCTCCACCACTTGATGAATTAAGTCAATTCAGTTGAGTCAACTTCTCAACAAACTACAAACATGGATAGTTAGCTTTCTCGTTTATAAAACAACGAGACTGCCTTCAAGTCTTATATCTGACCTACATCACCAATTTCGTAGATCGTTGGTCAGGTTGACAGTTGGACATAGAAGCTTGAATAGCTCTTTTCTAGAGCTTTCTCAAATTTGTTGTGTTCTACAACTAACCACTTTGAGCTGTAAATATGCTAGGATGATGATGTCAATAAAATGTTACATAGTTGTTGTACTAAGGAACCATTCTTTCTGAAGGTTGATAGTGAATCTCTAAAAATATATTTCCATATCACAGCCTGCAAATAAACATTTTGTGGTCAACATATTCTGCAGAACTTTTGTGGGAGTTAACAATTCAAAGCTGATAAAGAAAATCTGGGAATTCACCAGTACATATCTATCTCCTTTTATATTCACGAGTTCAAAGCTTGGGCTTGTAAACTCCTCCGGGAAGAAGAGAAAAGAAGAAAGGGTCTAACATTTTTTCTAATTCCTGAGGTCAATAGGAGAAAGCTTGAAGCCCCTGCTTCCCACCGGTTCTCTCCGTCTATTTATGCTAGGAAATAGTTAACCAAATATCCAAACAGCAGTGGAGATACAGCCCCAAGACCTTTTACCTTGGGAAATAATGTTAAATTCCATGGAAAACACAGATAAAATCCAAAAAATGGGTATCCCATGAACCCAAACAGACAGCAAAGATACAAATATGGTTATGAGAACTTATACTATCACTTTGTGATTCTGTACATCGATATTGTCAAAGACAAGCTGCTAGAACTAGGGTTAGGCCTAAATGAACTTGGATTGAGGTTGTAACAAATACTATATATTTTCGTTAATGTTACAGATGACAAGACCCATAACAGAGGTGAACAGAAGAAAAGGATTCAAACAGATGAGCTCAAAATTTGGGAGGCTTTCTTGTTGTTGCTGCTGTTGTTGATTTTCTTGATATTGGCTCCTTCTTGCAACTAACAACATCAAGTGTCTCTGCAAGACTTGAAAGTTAAAACTATTTGGTCAATTGAGCACTAAAGTCAGTTCTGGGTTGAGGCATTTCGTTTTATACATTTCCTTTAAGAGGTTCCAATCTAAGCTATTGGGTCTAATTAGCAGCGTTCTGTGTTGAGGCATTTCGTTGATCCAAACCCACATAACTGGCTAATTCTGAAGATCCATGGCAAAGCCAACCCAAATATATGTAGTCCTTGTATGGTGATCCTTCAGTGATATTAGACGTACAATATAAATTGAAGAAAATGTGTGGTTAGGGAAGTTGAATATCATAGATATCTTTGGAAAGCTTCAGAACTCCAAATTTCCAACAGAAGGTTAACATGTAACATATAATACCTTACAAGTAATAAACTATCCACCCTAATGACTGTTTAAACTTGATGGCATTTTACCAGAAGTACAGAGAGGCATTATCTGATTCAAACTTGAACAGTGACTTACAATGAGAGATCGAAGTTTGCTTGTCCGATGAACTACAATATGTGACAAATAAGTAGATGGATGGTACTCCATGAAAAATCTATGAACAGTATCATTAACAGAACTCCGATTTTGTATAGGAATACCACGAACGAGAATGGTGAAATGTTGTGGTTGCGGTCCGGATGTATGGAAGACGGCCAGCCGCTTGTGATAAATAAATTTGTACTCCTGTAAAGTACAGTAGAAACCATGATTCGTAAAACTTGCAACAGAAGTCTTTAATCACAAACGAAAAGATAACATATAAGTCTGGAAAAAAACATCTGATGTACTTGTTGTCAAAGACAGTTACAGAAAGCTTAAATTATTCTGAGAATAAAATTTACTCACTGAAATACCTTATTCAACTTGCATTTAGCTGGTTATGAGTAAGATGTAGCTGAACTATTCCCTATTAGAAAACATAAATATTCAAGCAAGGAAAAACAAGCTAATAAGCAGGAACTTTGGCTTACAGAATATAGCAGATAGCATACAACTCCGGTGATAAGATAGGCAGCAGAAAAGTGAATCCATAACCTGTGAAGAAAGGCTTGCATTTATGACGACCGCAGCTTCACAATGTAATTAGCTGGCAGGCTATAGCAGTCTATCAATGCATTTAGTATGACTAAATAAGAGCATGATATCCACAGCGATTTTCATAAAATTTCAAGATAAGCAGCATTAATGCTCCCACTGAAATAGGATTAGTCATGGAGCCAACGTTGACAACAAACCCCATCTAAGGCAGCCTTGAAGGCCAGATCCAGGACCTACCTTTTTCTAGTGGTTGAAATTTTAAGTTCATGCATCCACATAGCAATTGTCCTATTTACCTATACTAAGAAAGAGACTAAAAAGAGTAAGATAATAATTTGCTATAGAAAACTAGAGGCATTATACAATCAAATAACGTTGATACACTTGTTAGTCCGGTACATCACTAAAATCTCTAAAGATAACCATCTAACAGGTCTGTATGTCCCCCTTAACTAAATGAAACTGCAGAAGTAGTAGCTAGTAATTCCATTACTAACTGAGAAGTATAAATCACAATGTTTGAATAAGTTACAATGTGGTCCAGATATAAGTAGCATTTTTTCTGAGTCTTGAGAATACAGGTCCAGTGCCCAAAGTGATCATCACAGAAGCATATCTGTTAGCACCCTAAACAATATTTGAATTTCATGAATTACATCTGGTACATCGATTGATTTAGACCAACTTATTGCAGCAAAAGATTGTTCATCTCCCATGAGTCCCATAACTTCCCATACTGTGAATAATATTCCTTTGAGTTGATTTGCCTCTTCTTCTTCTCAAGCTCCTCAACAGTGTTCCTTGACTCATTACTTTGCATAACACTTCCAAAACTCTGGAAATCTCAGTCCTTTAGACGATTTCAATGCTCTCTTGCACAAGGGAGAAATTGGGGGGAAGACCGGTTCCGGACCTCATCCTGCACGACTTCCAGGCTTCCAGCATTGTCTGTTGTAGACTGGTTTACAGGACTTGGAGAGATCTAGGCATATTTGGACCTCGCATAACAAAGTTGTCTGGAAGAGAGTTGCTTGTCAGTTGGATAGAGCGTTGGGCAATAGCGCATGGTTCGATGTGTTCCCTCACTCTTTGGCGGAGGGATTGCCTGCAGGGACGAGTGATCACTCTTCTATCTGCGTTAGGCTCACGGAGAAGCCTGCCTGGAAGGCCCGACCTTTCTGGTACAACAACAGCTGGCACTTATCCGAGGGGTATCACGAGGCGGTTACATGGGGTCTACAGCAGGTGACTACTGTCACGCCCCGCTCCCGTAGGAGCGATCGTCCTCGCTAAGGCGTGATGCCGCACGGGCCTAGGTTGCGCCCGTGCAAGGCCAAGTCCAGAAACGGCCGATTTGATGCTAGGCCACAGAGTCGCACAGAGTGTCCCCATTTGCAGCGGAAAGTAAACGAACACACAAGTTGAATACGAAATCAAACTCTTTATTGATATTCAAGAAGTTACAAACGGCGCTAGGCCGATATTACAAGTCGCTCAAGCTCTCTCTCTGAAACATAAAAGGCGTGCCAAGTGGCTTACAAGATGGAATGATACATGGCGATGTTCCAATACATTATGTCCTGTATATGGTGCTCTAGCTCCTTGCAACGCTCCAAGGCTCGAGAGATAGCTCCGCGCCTTAGCACGTTCGAGGAAAGCTCCGCACCCGCCGACGTTTCCAGCTTCCTGCAAGCAGACTGTGGGGTTATCAGTACATTGTTATGTACTGGTGGGGAGGCTAGCTCGCCCACAACGCCATCATTACCCAACACGTTCCATTTACTTTTGTGCATCTCTATCATTCATTGTCTTTCTAATCTTGCCTTAGGGTCAATTTTCATGGCACATATCATGACCTATCTCGTGTTGCTGATTTCAAGTGTCGCATGGAAAATGCATGCACGACTTATCCATACTTACCGTCCGGCCTTCCCTGTCCAAAGTAAACCAAGTTAGTCAACATTAACATGAAGTAACATGACGTGATTTATGTAAACATTCAATGTTACTGGCGAGTCCATGTCTCGGGTTCTAGCACGTCGTGGGCATGTTCTAGCACGTCGTAGGCATGTTCAGAGTGTTACGTTTCGAGCATGTTCAGGAGGCACATTTCCAGCATGTTCAGGGTGTTATATTTCAAGCATGTTCAGGCATGTTACATTTCGAGCATGTTCATGTTCAGGATGTAACTTTGCAAGCATGTTCAGGAGTGTTACATTTCGGGCATGTTCAGGAGTGTTATAATTCGAGCATGTTCAGGAGACACTTCATTTAGTTAACTTAGACTACTTGTTTCAATGCAAGAACTTGCACGTGGATTGCCACCAGCATAGTCCACTTAATCTACATGCATGGGTCGCTGGCTTTACAAGCCATTTTGGACATATCACGTGGGCATTCTCACCTATCGAAGCGTGATGGCTGGTACACCTTGATAGTTTCTTGAAATGCCTGGCCTTACGTCTCTTTGAGTGGCCGAGCCCCCACTCAAAGCAGCCCGTAAGCCCCATGTCTGATTCCGCCTAGGCCGGCCACGGTATTCCCCCCCATCGTCCGTGCCGCAGAATCCTTCCTCAAGACGGCCACGGTATTCCTCCCCATCGCCCGTGCCGTTTGTCCACGACCATTTCGTATTTTACTTGTCATTTAACATATCGGCTGTCTTGAGCCATAATGCGTTATCGACCAGGTTGGCGTCCGTGCAGCGCGGGTAGCGAGTCCCGTTGCACGTGCCCGTCATACCTGTCGCTAACGTCTTTCATGTCTTTTCTTGTATTCACTCTTTCATTTCTTTCTTTCACTTGTTCGTTCATTCATTCATGTTTCACGTATTTATTCATTCGTTCATTCATTCGTTGATTCATTCATTCACGTATTACGCAACTCCCAGTGCGGGAGTCGCCTTGGCGACCCATCGGTCCCATAGCCTTTCAATGTTGCTATACTATACTCGGAACGACTATGTTGATAGTCTTCCCATTTCATTGTTGTAATCCATTCATTGTTTCATTGTTGAACGCGTACGGGACTTGAACGTAAGCTTGTGCCGTAGCACGAGCGTAGAGCGCGGTGCGAGAGTTTCTATATTTGCCGAGTTCTTTTCCATGTTCTAAACAAGCATGCAAGATGGGATTATTCCCTTAGCTAGGTGCGTTGAGTCATTTATTAGCATGCGCGGGTTATCGCCTAGCGATTCTCGTGATAGTGTCCGCATTGTTATGTGTCTAGGCTAAGCAAAGACGGGTTCATCGGAGCCACCCACCTTAGCGATGTTCGCATCGGCCGAGCGATACTCCGAGCGCGCCTTTGAAAGTCTAAGTCTGAATTCATCTTGACGGGCCAATGCAAGCATTGCATCGATTCTTCATCCGGTCGATGCCAACTCTTCGGGTCGACGGCTCGTTTGAGTCGTTGCACTTGCCGTTTGGATCGGCGTTCCGCTAGGGCGGAGCGGGTCGTTACATAATACACCACTCAAAATAAGTCTCGTCCTCGAGACTTCTTGAGTGCAGGTCATCCTATCATTCCTTAACTCGTGTCGTCGTGTTTCTTAGACAATTTCTTCGAACGGCTCTATCGTTCGATGGAATCGAACCATACTTGATATCTTTCTAAGTTCTGTGTCGCACGCGTTTGATCGATTTTATTGAATAGCCTTTCATTCATTTTATAGTTGATTGTACTTATTCAATTCAAGTGTTTCTTTGTCTTGGTTGCTATTTCTCTGTCATGGGACGAAAATATTCGCACGAGGCACATTGTAATTCGTCAAATGCGAGGGTCGTAGGCTGAGGCAAACTCACTTTCATTTATCTCGGTCATCGAGATGACCCGATTCACTTCTCAAGCGTTTGTGTCCACGAAATCAGTATGATTTCCTCCTAGCGGGGTCGACCAAGTCTAAGAAATTTTCTTTCGATTCAAGACCACGTATTGTATTGTCATCGAGTATATCTTCCTATCAATGGTTCAGTTCGTTATATCAACTTTTACTTGCACGATATCGATTCCATATCCTTCACTTGTTTAGGGCCAATCTCGTTGTCGTTCACGCACACTCCGCTCACACGTTTCTTGATTCCGAGCCACGCTCGTACTAGTATCGATTCTTTTACTTAACGCAATTTCAAGATCCTCGACACTCTCCCATTCCTCAAGTCTTGCTAGAACTCAATGTATCACTTGGCTGGATCGTGCACGCATTCCAAGCGTCCCCAAAATACATGCATTCTGCTAAGCCGCATGATCTAGAAATTTGTCATTCTCACTCGAGTCGCATCGTGCACATACTCAAGCGTCCCTGAATATATGCATGTCAGCCAAATCTCGTGAGGGGTATTCCTATATTCGTGATTCACACTACCCATCCATGCCAATCCTCAAGATCAATCCTTTGATTGATAACTCATGAAACAGGGCGTCTTGCCTACCTGCTAGGCCATCTTTTCGAGGCTAAGTCAATGTCAGGATTGGAATCATAGTTCCCCAACAATAATGCCAACACTGACCCCAATCCTAGGGTCAAACCAAAGTCGATAGTACGGAATTTTCTACCCAAGCTCGCGTCACTCAGATTTATAAACATCGAGCACGATTACCTATTCGCATCAACGCATTCGTTGCGCGTATTCGAATCCATTCAAATCACCAATTCTAACCAATTCATGTATTCGATCACGAGGTCATCTAGCTCGACAATACGTTGCGCCCCAATCTCACGCGAGTCCGATTATCCACGGTGGTTCATGAATCACCATGCAACGCACCCGCGGAATAATCATTCTCATCGGAGCGTAACTCTTGTTTGAGTTTAGACTAACTCATTTTCGATACGCGGATTGGACCTACTCAATCCTCAAATTCGATTCTTCAAGCACACAAATCCATTCTCGAGTCACCTTCGCGTCAAACCACAAATCGAAGCACACAAATTGTCACGCCAAGCTAGGTCAATCACCCCCGCTGTATGAATCACCATACCAGCGCTCACGCAGAGTGATCGCCCTATTCGGCGCGACGCATGTGCGAGACTGGAGTTGCGCTCGCATAAGACAAGCATGTCGACGTTGGGGTTATCGTCGAAGTAAATCCAAGTATTTTCATTTTCATTCGAGCCAAGATCGATAGTCCATTCGTCATTTCGTTCAACTAGAAAATCCACGAGCCACGTCTATATTTTCCTCGACACGTTTCAACATCCCAAGTATAGCTTCCAACGGAACAATGACATTTGCACGATCGTCATTTGCCGAGTCAGAGTACCCCCGAGTTATCGTATATCGATCTTTGATACGCCTCAATACCATTGACGATATGCGTAACCTGACGATCTTCTTTTGCAACCAATTTCGAGTCGTGCATTGATGCTGTTTATCCGAGTTGGATATTCCACAATTTTATTTAATATTCAAGATCAAGTTCAACTGCTATTCCTCAAGCTAGTTTCAAGATCGTTGTTCAAAGTCAAGTCACAATTCATTTGAATCAATCCAAAATCGTACGCGCGATCCTCTAAGTTTCCTCGATCAAGACCATTCACTTTCATTCATCGTTCCGAATCGTTTTCCAACATGCGTTGCCTATTCACAAGTTGTCTGAACGACATCTCATTCGGGACATTCGAAGTCACGATCAACTAAGCGTGACACGTTCTAAGGCTTTGCGCGATCGCATTGCCTCGCCGACATACCCGTTCTATCCGTATATCTTGTAGTCTCGCTCGAACAATTTCTATAACGTCCATACACCACTCAGGGTTCGAGCCACTCGACTAGTCGTCGTCACTCATTCTTATTCTTCTTCCAAACCTATCACATACACCACTCGAATTCAAGCCATATGATCTAGTCCTCAATCATGTTCGCGTCATGCGCTAAGACATCCTTCAGATTCGTTCGACGAATCTCTAGCGTAATCGCTCACGTCGCCTCGACGTACTAAGTCGTTCAGGCTAATCCTCAAAATCTAAGCCAATCTTTCGTGCACGCCTAAGCGTTAGTTGATAGCATTCCTATCGATATACACTCTAAGTGTATCTCCGTTCCCGACCGAGCGGTACTTGATATCGCTCGCAACTCGATTGCACCAGAAGTCGAGGTGCACGACACACGGACTAAGTTGTGCCGCATAACCATCTCGTGCGGACTATATTTGAGTTTGCACGCTCACTTGCTAGGTCGACGCAAGACTAGTCAGGCACGCACGCGACATGTTAACTTAGCATATGTTCTCTATCGAGTCAAGTTTAACATCGTTCGACATTGTTAGCGTAAAGTTATTCAAGCAAGCCTTGTGTTTGCTAACTTCTAGCATTTTAGTTTTCCTTCGACTCAAGTCTGTCGTGGTTTGGCACAAAGGCCTTCGCCTATCGATCCCGTTCAACCGAGTACTTGTACGAGCTTTTGAAAATATTAGACTTATTGTATGGAACATCCCAAGGCACATGAGAGAGAGCGTATACTTCTTTATTTCTAACGAGCTTTCAAAACTGAGAATTCGATGTGAAGTCCAAGGACGTAAAGCCGTGCTCTAATACCAATATGTCACGCCCCGCTCCCGTAGGAGCGATCGTCCTCGCTAAGGCGTGATGCCGCACGGGCCTAGGTTGCGCCCGTGCAAGGCCAAGTCCAGAAACGGCCGATTTGATGCTAGGCCACAGAGTCGCACAGAGTGTCCCCATTTGCAGCGGAAAGTAAACGAACACACAAGTTGAATACGAAATCAAACTCTTTATTGATATTCAAGAAGTTACAAACGGCGCTAGGCCGATATTACAAGTCGCTCAAGCTCTCTCTCTGAAACATAAAAGGCGTGCCAAGTGGCTTACAAGATGGAATGATACATGGCGATGTTCCAATACATTATGTCCTGTATATGGTGCTCTAGCTCCTTGCAACGCTCCAAGGCTCGAGAGATAGCTCCGCGCCTTAGCACGTTCGAGGAAAGCTCCGCACCCGCCGACGTTTCCTGCTTCCTGCAAGCAGACTGTAGGGTTATCAGTACATTGTTATGCACTGGTGGGGAGGCTAGCTCGCCCACAACGCCATCATTACCCAACACGTTCCATTTACTTTTGTGCATCTCTATCATTCATTGTCTTTCTAATCTTGCCTTAGGGTCAATTTTCATGGCATATATCATGACCTATCTCGTGTTGCTGATTTCAAGTGTCGCATGGAAAATGCATGCACGACTTACCCATACTTACCGTCCGGCCTTCCCTGTCCAAAGTAAACCAAGTTAGTCAACATTAACATGAAGTAACATGACGTGATTTATGTAAACATTCAATGTTACTGGCGAGTCCATGTCTCGGGTTCTAGCACGTCGTGGGCATGTTCTAGCACGTCGTAGGCATGTTCAGAGTGTTACGTTTCGAGCATGTTCAGGAGGCACATTTCCAGCATGTTCAGGGTGTTATATTTCAAGCATGTTCAGGCATGCTACATTTCGAGCATGTTCATGTTCAGGATGTTACTTTGCAAGCATGTTCAGGAGTGTTACATTTCGGGCATGTTCAGAAGTGTTATAATTCGAGCATGTTCAGGAGACACTTCATTTAGTTAACTTAGACTACTTGTTTCAATGCAAGAACTTGCACGTGGATTGCCACCAGCATAGTCCACTTAATCTACATGCATGGGTCGCTGGCTTTACAAGCAATTTTGGACATATCACGTGGGCATTCTCACCTATCGAAGCGTGATGGCTGGTACACCTTGATAGTTTCTTGAAATGCCTGGCCTTACGTCTCTTTGAGTGGCCGAGCCCCCACTCAAAGCAGCCCGTAAGCCCCATGTCTGATTCCGCCTAGGCCGGCCACGGTATTCCCCCCCATCGCCCGTGCCGCAGAATCCTTCCTCAAGACGGCCACGGTATTCCCCCCCATCGCCCGTGCCGTTTGTCCACGACCATTTCGTATTTTACTTGTCATTTAACATATCGGTTGTCTTGAGCCATAATGCGTTATCGACCAGGTTGGCGTCCGTGCAGCGCGGGTAGCGAGCCCCGTTGCACGTGCCCGTCATACCTGTCGCTAACGTCTTTCATGTCTTATCTTGTATTCACTCTTTCATTTCTTTCTTTCACTTGTTCGTTCATTCATTCATGTTTCACGTATTTATTCATTCGTTCATTCATTCGTTGATTCATTCATTCACGCATTACGCAACTCCCAGTGCGGGAGTCGCCTTGGCGACCCATCGGTCCCATAGCCTTTCAATGTTGCTATACTATACTCGGAACGACTATGTTGATAGTCTTCCCATTTCATTGTTGTAATCCATTCATTGTTTCATTGTTGAACGCGTACGGGACTTGAACGTAAGCTTGTGCCGTAGCACGAGCGTAGAGCGCGGTGCGAGAGTTTCTATATTTGCCGAGTTCTTTTCCATGTTCTAAACAAGCATGCAAGATGGGATTATTCCCTTAGCTAGGTGCGTTGAGTCATTTATTAGCATGCACGGGTTATCGCCTAGCGATTCTCGTGATAGTGTCCGCATTGTTATGTGTCTAGGCTAAGCAAAGACGGGTTCATCGGAGCCACCCACCTTAGCGATGTTCGCATCGGCCGAGCGATACTCCGAGCGCGCCTTTGAAAGTCTAAGTCTGGATTCATCTTGACGGGCCAATGCAAGCATTGCATCGATTCTTCATCCGGTCGATGCCAACTCTTCGGGTCGACGGCTCGTTTGAGTCGTTGCACTTGCCGTTTGGATCGGCGTTCCGCTAGGGCGGAGCGGGTCGTTACAACTACGGGCTCGGCCCAATTCTCCATGGTTCACTCACTTAAATCTGTAAAGGGTGCTTTGAAGAACTGGATAAGGGAGCAGCCTCGGAAGTCATTAGCAGACAAGGAGCTGGAGCTCAAAATGGTTCAGACTGCTTTGCAAGCGGACATGATGAGGAACGTATTAGCAGCCCATGAAAATCCCCTGGTCCAGGAGGTTAATCTCCTTCGGCTCCAGGATGAGATCCAGATCAATGTTACCAGGATCGTGAGTCGCTTTGGTACGTTGTACGGGTACGGGTACGTGGTACGGTACCTTAGCCGATATGCGATGCAGTGGGGGTAGGCTTATTCGGTACGCTATTTGAGATCGCAGTTCTTTTTTATCTGGATCGTCTTTTGTACCATATACAATTATATAGAAGTATACAATTATATAGAAGGAAAGCAAAGACAATATTCTCAAAAAAGCCATCTGTCATCTATCAAAATCCAAAAAAAATATTATGTTTTCCTACAAATGTACAATGTCACAATAGTTACATACAAAATATTACACTTATAAAAAAATGTTACATACAATAATGAAAAATGTTACATACAGTAATAAAAAATATTATATACAATAATAAAAAATGTTACATACAAAGTTAGATACAATATACAATAACACACACACACACACACACACACACACACACACACACACACACACACATATATATATATATATATATATGTTAAAAATAATGTATGTCAGTTGGACAATAATAAAAGTTAAATACAATGTATATGAAAGTTGTACAATAAAGTGGGGTGGTCATTATGGCTAGTAGTGGTGTGGTGGGTTGACATTTTTCTGTGGACTGGTTTTCGAATCTTGTGGGCTGGTTTTCAAATCTTGTGGGTTGGTTTTCAAATCTTGTAGGCTGGTTTTGTCAACAATTGTTTTGGTTTAAATTTGTCAGATTTTTCGGTTCACTTTTTTTAAAAAAATCTGGTGGGACACATATCCAACCCCTAACCCTAACCTAATAAAAACCAACGGAGGAAAAGCGCCTCATTTTTTTCCTTGTCCCCCGATCCGGAGGACCAAAACACAGAAGGGGAGGCGCTTGGAAATTACCTCTTTCCTCTCTCATCTTTCGTTGCTCTCAATGTGGCGGCCTCGGCCTCCGCGGCAGAGAAAGGGAGGCGGCAGCGAAAATTATCTCAAAATAAAGAGGTAAATTTGATCTTCCCTTCGTCTCTGGAAGCTTTTTCGGGGTCGCTAAATTTGACGATCTTGGTCGCAAACACACCCCGTTCAGGGTTGTTTGTCCCAATTCGTGGGACGTGGGGGGGTTGGCGAATTAGGCAACACTGATCCAGATTGCACAACGAGCCAAATGCTCATAGCTCAAGGATGGAGAAGTGTTCGAAATTTTTATATGATGTGGTCCAGGCTCGCCAACATCGTACTAGTCTTCACCAACTATTGGATGCGAATGGCAAGCTGGTTGAATCACAACGTGGAATTCAAGAGGAAGCGGTCGGGTATTAGTCCCTGCTCTATAATCAATCTGATTATGCTAATGCATTTTCTGATATTGTGTGCAAGGAGCTGGTTAGTCCCATGGCAATGCAATATTGCTAGCTCCGGTCCTAATGGAGGTGGAAAGAATTGTGAAGGAGGCGGACCACATCAAGACGCCTGGTCCGGATGGGTTCAACAACAAGTTCTTCAAAGTTCACTTGAAATCCATTAAACATCCAGTATTGGAGGCGGTGCAGGAGTTTTTCACAAGTGGTAAATTGTTAAAGGAGCTCAACTACACTTTTCTCACATTGGTGCCTAAGAAAGAAGGGGCAACCTCCCTGACGGGCTTCAGACCCATTGCTTGTTATAATTATTTGTATAAAATAATTACACATCTTATGTGTCGGAGGATGAAAAAGATCATGCAGGGCTTGGTGTCGGTAAACCAGACGGCATTTATCTAGGGTAGATCGATTGCGGACCATAGCCTACTTGCTCATGAGATGGTACGGGGGTTCAATAAGTCAACCGAGACATCGTATGCCAACTAATGCTTGCTATGAGATTTGACAGGTTTTGGGTTGACATAGTCCGCGAGTGCATTATTACTCCTACGTTTTCGGTGCTTATACATGGACACCCGTATGGTTTTATCCATAGCAATCGGGGACTGCGTCAGGGTGACCCGCTCTTCCCGTACCTACTCACATTGGTGATGGAGTACTTTACTTGCAGGATGGATATGACGGTGCACTAGAGGCGGATCATCCCCCTGTATAAGGTCACCTCGCATGTTTCACAACATATATATGCGGACGATTTATTGGTTTTCATGCGCCCTACTCCAGAGGGACTTGCTGCTATCTTGGAGATCATGGAAGAGTTTAGAAGGGTGACTGGACTCCAGATGAACAAGAAAAAGAGTAGAGTGTACTTTAGCTCTCGATGCTCTCGCAAGGAGGAAAGGGCGGTGGAGATGGGGATTGAGAAAGGGGAGTTACCTGTCAAATATCTGGGAGTTCCTTTGTCTGTTAATTATGCATGGGAGACAATCGTACGGTGAAATATACATACATTGGAACATGTAATATAACTAAGGCAACTTCTACTAGTGAAAACATAAGAAACAGAATGGTGAAATATACATTTTAGTAATACGTTTACACGTGTAGACCACTTGGTTATCCAGAACTAGAACCAAACTTAATTGTCTATTACTAGCCAAACACGGTAGTAGGTAGTAGGTAGTAGGGAGACAATCGTACGGTTTCCACAAGTGAGGGGGATTTGGCAATACCTCTCTTTTATTGGTTTCAAGATAATTCTACCCTCCTCTTTTCTTCCATATCTGCATGGAGCCAAGCCATTCTCATCTTTTAAATATACATGAACAAAACAGCTTCTGTCTTGTGAAAACAATCAGATGAAAGGGGAAGATGAACGCAAAGGTAAATTAATATGAGATGACTATAACTACCTTTACTTCTTCATTTATGTTAAATTATTTTTCAAGATTCAAGGTTCCATAAAAATTATCTGCCTTCATTTTATGATACACAATTACAGCCTTTTTAGAATTTAATCTGTTACCTTTGTGTTTTGTCAAAGATGAGTTATCTTAACTCCTCTTTTCACAAGGTCACGAGGTAATACAAGAGACGGGTTCATGGAGTATAATGACCAGAGGGAATAATGAGGGCTCATTTTGCACAAAATAAGAGGTAAGCTAACTCAATTACTAGGTGAAGTTACTGATGTGAGGCTAAGAACCACTCAGACTCCATCCACTAGCCTTACCTTAAAACCCATCCATTTAGCAGAGTGAAGGGGGAGTAATGCCTTACTTCTCCCCTACTTTGTTGCAAACAATGACTTAGATGCTCCAAAGGACTCGTTCTAGTTCTTGATATAACTAGACATTATTTAAAGATTGTTTCTCCATCTATAGTTGGTATTCACTCATTTAAAGCTTCAAAAGTACAAAAATGTTTAGTTTGGAATTCCACCATCTTGTTCTTAGTCGCTTCTATTTTTCTAATTCTTCTTGTGTCCTCCTAAAACATATGATGAAACCATCGAACTTTGTAGCCTGGTCCCTTCAGTGCAACTTTAGAGACTCGAAGTAGCATTCCTATTTATGTTACTAGCAAGGAACCGGTCCACTTGACACTGATGTAAGATCTTCAGCTCATATTAAATTCCATTCTTTTATAGATCAGATTTTTTGAATTATGAGATCATGTGATATTGTCATATCTAAGATCAAATTCACTATGTTATGCTTAACTCAAAATCCATGAATAGAATCCACCCTCGTGTATCCCCTGCTACTTACGAGTCTTTGACTATTTAAGCCTAAACACAAAAAAGTCCTCCCTATATTCCTTAGATAAATTTATTCATGTGATTCCTTGTGCCACTTTCACGCAAATGCACTGGGTGCATAAGCAGCAATAGTATATAAGATATAAAATATAAGCTTCATTAGTATATGATTCTCCTACTGGTTCTAAATCTATTACATTCTCTAAGTTTCATCTACAAGTTTTCTCACCTCATCTTATATTTTCCCTTCCTCATGCCAAAAGATTATACCTTGATTTTATTTGTTCACGAAATTTTCCTGTCCACCTAGTTCTTCTGTAAACAAACTATATTAACTTGTTCTTTATGTTTTCGCCAGTTCCACCCATTTTCATAATGCTTCATATCTTCCACTTGATAAATTCAATCCTACTCTTGGGGACTACTGTCTTGTCCTACACTCGCCTGCACAAATTTCATTCCCATATGACACTGCAACCAGGCTTGAGCACAGCATGTAGCTTCCAGGGAAGCCTAGCCTTCCTTTGCTTCAATGCACCAAGTTGGGAGTAAATACAAAGCATTGCACATGAATGAAGCTTAGTCCACAATACTGCACACTTAGCACCATTCCATCTCTGTATATTCAACTGTGTCATGATTAAGGATGCCCACTTATGTCTTCTGTATGGACTCACTTCATAGAGACCCAACAAAGTTCTGCTTTCAAGCTTGAATAAATTCACAAGCAGAATGAAAGGTAAGAAAGATATACATGCAAAGTTGGAGCAATATAACAAGACGTCTAATTTGGAGAGCTATACTAGTGATAACACTTTTTTAAGCAAGAAGGTATCATCCACGCATTACAAACATCATGCCTCCAACCTTGAAATATATGTTGCATTTCAGCACAATAAGTGTACCATTGATGCACCTCCAAAGGCATTGTCAGTTTTACGTTTATAAAAGACCTGAGGTTATATAATATTAGAAATAACATTAACATATATTAAGGAGGAACCCATCTAAAAGTTCTAGAAAAATGAGGATATTCTCTAAGGCCTCGTTTAGTTCACGGAATGGAAGAGAAAGGAAATCAATTCCTTAACATTTACTTTCCTTTGGGAAATTACAATTCTCATTGTTTTTCTTTTTCGATGTTTGGAAATGCCAAAGAATTTGGAAAGGAAAGTGAATACATCAAAATGGAAAAGTGATTTCTTGCTTGGATGGATGGAATTATTTTCCTTCCTAATTTTCCTTCCATTGGGAATAACTTTATTTTCCTCCTTAATTCCTTTGGCACCCAAACATAGGAAAGTAACCATTTTCCTTTCCCAACCCCATGATTCCATGAACCAAACGAGGCCTAAGTGAATTAAACTATAACATCGTACAACCATGGACGTAGCCATGATTTGGGTATAGCGGGGTCAAAATCGACTAGTAAATTTTTAATCAAAAGAACTATAAAATTGTAAAGGAAAAAAATAGCATAAATTAGTCACAAAATATTTGGTTGGCAAAGACATTATAATACTTGCATTACATCATAATGGACAATAATTGTTTACAATAACCTCCTACGTGACTTCATGTTTTGAAAACGTTGCAAGATGTCTTCCTTTCCAACTTTTACAAAAATGTCTTGTTCAATGTATGTCACCAAACTTTGTGGACAACGATGGTACAACGGTCATTGATCGATGAAGAGCCCATGGATGTGAGATGAGCTGAGAAGGGACTATAGTGAGAGAGAGAGAGAGAGAGGAGGCATCGTGGGAGTATCGAGAGACAGAAGGTTTTTATTGTGCGTGTAAGTATTTTTTTTTTTCAATTTCAGCCTTGTTTTATTACAAACTAAGTCCCTATATATGTAATATATATTGGAAATGGTAATTGTGTAGAACGCTCCCACTCGGAATTGATCTCCTGACCATATATATATATATATATATATATATATATATATATATATATATATATATATATATATATATAAAATGGAGCCGCTCGCGTGCGACCTAGGCGGCGTCGAAGGGGCACCTAGGGCATCATCGAATCGGGACAAGGAGGCGGCCAACCGCCCCCCGGACCGGGGGAAAGGCAAGGGGGTGGCAGGGGCGGCCGGTGGCGACCGGAGGGAGGCGGTCGGCGGCAGCCGGCCGCCGGCGGCGAGCGCAGCAGCTGCTGCAAAGCCACGTGCGGGTGCTGGAGCAGCGCTGGAGGACCGGGGAGGTCCGGCGACCATTCCCCGGGGGCGGGTGGCGGCCGGCGACCCCCCCCCCAGGCGGGGGGGGGGGGGGGGGGTGGCCGGGGAGTTGTGCGGACGGTCGCCTTCCCTCCGGGCACGGTTTCGACTGGGCGTTCGACGGTGGTGTACCCCGGGGGCTCTCCGATGGTGTTCAACGCTCAAAGAACATCGTCGGGATTAGAGGATGAGGAGGGGGCTTGGACTACGGTCCAGAATCGGAGGGTTAGGCGGGGAGGAGGGCAACGATCGCAGATCCCTGAGGCTAGGAGAGGCACAGCTTATACGCAGGGATCGGACAGGAGGGCGGGGATAGCCAGGAGAACGGGTCCAACGATGGGTCGGGTTCACTCGGTGGAACGGGAGGGACAAGCCAAAATTGCGTGGCGGCCTCGTGCGAAGGGGTCGTCGGGGACGGCTGTCCCAGTTATCGGAGGAAAAGGGACTGCTGTGAACATTAGTGGCCGGCCAACCCCGACGATTCCACCTCGGAGTTCGGGCCCGCGGCCTGTATCCTGGGCAGATGCTTGCAAGACGGGGGTCGCCAAGACGCCAGCATCGATGGAGTATGTTGCTCCTATGGAGATTGGGGGTGAGCTATGCGCCGACTTCCCGGCCGACGAAGTGGCGAAGGTGACGGCATTCTGGGAGAACACGTTTGTGCTATATGTGTTGGGGAGCAAGCCCTTCTACGGGCAGATCCGAGGGTATGCGGACAGAGTCTGGCGGCCGAAGGGGAGCATGAAGTTCTTCTCCAAGGAGAACGGGTTCTACTTCGTGAAGTTTGGGTTGGCAGAAGATGTGACTCGGATACTCCAGGGGGGGCCATGGACATTTGACGGCCGCCTGATTATTCTGAAGCAATGGACTCCCGACTTGAGGTGTGAGAAGGAGGTGCTTAATGCGGTGCCTGTGTGGGTTCGGTTTCCTGAGTTCCCGGTTCGCTTCTGGAGTGTCCCCCTTCTTATGAGACTTGCCAGCCTCATTGGCAAGCCGATTAAGGCGGATGAGGCCACCACCTTCAGGTCTAGATTGATGTATGCACGGATTTTTGTGGAGATTGATGCTAAGTTGGATCTGCCTGAGCAGTTGAAGTACAGGACCCCTTCTGGCCAGTTCGCTATGCAGAAGGTGGAGTATGAGTGGGTTCCCCCAAGATGTCCGGCATGTGCCTGCTTTGGGCATCTCCCGAGTGTTTGTAGACGTGGAGGAGCTTCTGAGGTGGTGACGGAGGAGGTAGTGCAGGAGACAGGTGGTGCTGATGACCCACCTGTTGCGGACCAGGTGGGCTTGATGGAGGATGAGATGGAGGCAGACACTTCCCCCATCTCGGGAGAATATGAGGGGTCTCCGACGGTGGATCTTGCTGGAGCGATGGTTGAGTATATGGGGACGAGGACCATGACCACCAGGAGTATGGGACAGGAGGACAGGCGACAGGGAGATAAAGACGCGCTAGCACTTCAGGTGTACAGCCGGAAGCGCCAGGCTACGGAGGCGCATAGTGAGGACAGCGGACAGGGTGGGACGGAGAGAGTGTGGAAGGTCAATCCTAAATGGGTGGCAGTTCTAGCACAGCCTCCCCCACAGGGGGACCCACACGGGGCCGCGGCCCCTACTCTGCCCCTCCTTCAGGGGGATAGAGATGAGGATACCAGAGATATGGAGGTTGCACTCTCCCCGGGTGCCCCTTCAGAGGATGTTCAGGGGACCCCACCCGCGGTTTAGATGTCGGCCCATGCCTGGAATGTCCGGGGGGGGTGTTCTCTGGGGAGATGGAGGGAGATTCGTGAGGTGCTGAGGAGGGAACAGTGTGAAATCTCGATATTACTAGAGACAAAGATCAGGGGGGCGAAAACTCTGTCCCGTAGAACTCCTACGGACTGGGTCCAGCTTCACAACCTTGGTCTCTGTGATATGGCGAGGATCTGGGTTAGATGGAATGGAGCTAGTTGGGAGGGAGAGGAGGTTTATATGTCTGACCAGCTGGTGGCTATCTCCTTCACCAACAAGGGGGGGTTCCGTTTCCTTCTGGGTACCGTCTACGGGCACAATGACAGGAGACGTCGGGAGACTTTGTGGCAGGACATCATCAGGCTGAGTTCTCTAGCGCTGCATCGACATCTCCCGCTTCTTATTATGGGAGACTTCAATGCTACGCTATACAGAGGAGAGAAGTTGGGGGGGCGGCCGGTCCCGGACCAGATCCTCTCAGATTTTCAGTCTTGCTTGCTCCAGTCAGGGCTCAGGGATCTGGAGAGGATAGGGCACATATGGACTTGGCACAACAAGGCGGAGGTGAGCAGGGTGGCATGCCAGCTGGATCGTGCTTTGGGGAACAGTGATTGGTTCCGCCTTTTCCCCTCCTCTGTGGCTGAGGGGCTCCCTGCGGGGACCAGTGACCACTCGCCGATCCTGGTGCGCTTCGTGGAGAGTCCCAGATGGAGAGCCCGTCCGTTCCGGTATGACAACAGTTGGTTCCTATCGGCTGGCTATGAGGAGACTGTGGCGGGAGGTCTTGGCCAGGAGGCGGTCGGCACTGTCCAGTTTTGTATGGTTCACAGGCTGAGGAAAACCAAACGCGCCATCAGAGACTGGGTGAGGGCGCTTCCCCGGACTTCCTTACAGGAGAAGGAGGCGGAGTTGAGAGACCTGCAGTCAGAGCTTCAGGGCGACATGATGAGTGGGGAGATGACGGCTAGAGAGAAGAAGTTGGCTGCAGAGGTCAACACCTTGAGGCTTCAGCAGGAGATTAGTGCGGCCCAACGGGCCAAATGCTCCTGGCTCAAGGATGGGGATCGCTGCACCAAATTCTTCTATGATGTCATCCGGGCGCGTCAGCACCGGAACCGTATTCAGAGACTGATTGGCAGGGACGGGCGTCTTGTGACCGACCAGGTTGCTATCCAGGAGGAGGCTGTCCAGTTCTACTCTGAGCTCTATCATCAGACGGACTATCCCTCGGTTTTCCCGCAGCTGATTACGAAGACGGTGATTACGGAGTACGGCAATAGTCTGCTTATGGCTCCTATCCGGATGGCGGAGGTGGAGGCGATTGTGATGCAGGCTGATGCTTCCAAGGCTCCTGGGCCGGACGGGTTCTCCAGTGGTTTCTACAAGCGCCATTGGGGTATCCTAAAGGTTCCGGTCCTTGAGGCTGTTCAGGAGTTCTTTGATACGGGCAAGCTCCTGAAGGAGCTGAACCACACCTTCCTGACGCTTGTGCCCAAGAAGGAGGGGGCGACTTCTCTTGCTGACTTTCGACCGATTGCTTGCTGTAATTATTTGTATAAAATAATTACTCATCTTATGTGCAGGAGGATGGAGGATGCTATGCAGGGTCTGGTGTCTCGGAATCAGGCGGCCTTCATTAAGGGGCGGTCTATTGCGGAGCATAGCCTGCTGGCTCATGAGCTGATTCGGGAGTTCCACAAGCCTGGAGGGATGAAGGCCTGTGTGAAGCTCGACCTGAGGAAAGCCTACGACACCGTCAACAGGGACTTCCTTTGTCATTTGATGGGTGCGATGGGCTTCTCCGAGACTTGGGTGGATAGAGTCAGAGAGTGCATCACCTCTCCTATTTTCTCGGTCCTCATTCAGGGGATCCCTTACGGGTTCTTCGGCAGCAGCAGGGGGCTTCGGCAGGGGGACCCGCTTTCCCCCTACCTATTCACCCTTGTGATGGAGTATTTCACCTGTTTGATGGACATCGCGGTGCATCGGGGGAGGATTGTACCGATATACAGCAGGGTCTCCCCGGTGGTCTCTCATCTCATTTATGCAGATGACCTATTGGTCTTGTTGAGGCCTTCCATGCGAGGGATGAGGGAGCTTGCGGCAGTGATGGAGGAGTTCGGACAGCTTTCGGGCCTTCGGTTAAACAGGGACAAGAGCAAAGTCTACTTCAGCAACTCTTGCACTTTGAAGGAGGAGCGGGCCATGGAGCTTGGGGTGGAAAAGGGGGACCTCCCGGTGAAATATCTGGGGGTGCCCCTTTCCGTCAACTACGCGAAGGAACGTGACTGTCAGAGTCTGGTGGATTTTGCACAGAGGAGGGTTGAGGGCTGGCAGGCGGCTGGCCTATCGTTTGGAGGGCGTATTGAGCTGATTCGCTCGGTTATTTCTGCTATTGCTCTGTTCTGGCTCCAATCGATTATGGTCCCTTTGGCTACTATCAGAAAGATTGAGGGCATATGTGCCAAGTTCATCTGGCAGGGGGGATTCATGCCATCTCTTGGGAGCAGCTCTGTCGACCCAGGAAGGAGGGAGGTGTGGGTCTGCGATCACTTGTTTCTGTCAGGGAGGCGGCGGGGATCAAGCTGGCATGGAGGTTCCTTCAGGGTGATTCTCTATGGTCGGCCTGGATGACTAGTCGGTATCTACGGGGCAGGAACTTCTGGGTATGTGAAATTGACAACAACTTCTCTGTGTCTTTCAAGCATATCCTGAGGAACCGTCCTGTTCTTCGGACGGCTATGCGGAGGAGGATGAGGGAGGGAGGGGAGACGGACCTATGGCTCGATCCGTGGATCTCAGGTCAGTCTCTCCTGGAGATTCTGGGTCCCCAGAGGGATGGCGTGGCATACAGAGGTCTGACTTGTAGGCACATCATCCGTGGTGGGGTCTGGAGGCCAGAGGAGTATCGTTTCACTGCTCCGTTGGGTGAGGAGATCAGACAGGTGCAGATCACTCCTACGGCACTGTCTGATGTCTGGATTTGGGCACCTCCCGGCCGCTCGGAGGGTGCAGGGGAGTTCAGATTTAGCAGCTGCTACGACCTTGTCCGGCCACACTTCGATGATATTGAGGAGTACGACTTTGTCTGGGGGAAGGGGCTTGCCAGGAAGATGCAACTGTCTGCATACAAACTGGTGCTGGGCCGGTTGCTTACTAGGGACAGATTGCTTCGGTTCGGGGTTTCTGTCCCTGACCCTAAGTGTGTTATGTGTGAGACAGAGCCTGAATCCATTGGACATCTGTTCTTTCAGTGCCATGTGGCGTGGAGCATCTGGGAAGAGCAGAGCCGGAGACACTTGGGAGGGGTTGGAAGGGAGCGTGACTTCCGAGAAATCCTTAAGTAGATTGGTGATTGCAGTGGCAAGGAGCAGAGCTGGGCCAGGCGTGCTAGATTGAGACTTGCTGCATCAGTTTGGCATGTCTGGCGGGAGAGGAACCGGCGCATTTATGAGGGACTGTCCACCCCACTGGTGGGCATACTTCATAACATTGAGTCGGATGTACTAGTAATGTCCCCCTGAGTTGGGATTGTATCTCTATGTTGTAACCTTATTGCGATGATGGAATAAAATTTACCCTTTTTCCAAAAAAAAAAAAAAAAAAAAATATATATATATATATATATATATATATATATATATATGGCACATTTTTTTTAAATGTGTCCTGTCATGGCAGATCTGGTCTGAGCAAAGTAGGGTGCTGGGTGGATGTGACTCCGGAAAGGGGATTGGGGACATCATCACTGTGCTCCGAGATAGCAGAGGTAGAGGGCTGGACTGGTTCCGAAACGCCAGAGTTCGACTGGCGGCAGCTGTTTGGCATGTATGGAGGGAATGAAACCGTCGTATCTTCGAGGGGCTAATCATCCCTCCTGTAGACATCCTCCATAATATAGAATTTGATGTAAATGCCATGGAAAACTGAAAAGTGGGAGTCCCACTATAATTGTATGTTGTAAGATTATTGCGTTACATTTGGAATAAAATTTACCCATAAGGGTAAATTTTATTCCACGCAAATTGCAGTAAAGGTATTACAATACACTATTCTCACATCTTCTTCCCCAGTTAAGGGGCCATTACAGATACATCGAATTCTATATTATGTAGAATTCCTACTGACGGAGTAGCCAGTCCCTCGAAGATATGCCTGTTGCGCTCCCTCCAGACATGCCGAACTGATGCTGCAAGTCTAACTCTAGCCATCTTGGCCCAACCAGGGTCCATGTCTCGGCGGTCTTTGATCCAGCTGAGGATCCTCCGGATATCTCTGGCACTGCCAACCCCACCCATCGATCGCATGCACTGCTGTGACGCCCCAAAACCAGAATACTGGAGAGCGGAGACGTACTACGTATATTGAAATGGAATCCACCTCGCTATACGGTCACGGCTGTCTAGATATGAGGGTTTACTACAAGCCAACGGTCTCTTAAGGTCAAGCCTATTGTCTCACATAACATAATAGTTACAAGAAGCCTATTGACTTCTGCAACTAACTGTTGGCAAATCTCACATAACATAATAGTTGGACTACCGGGTAGTAATAAAGTCTGTAACCTGGATAATTCAAAATATCCAAGTAATTATATCTGTAAACAAGAGGTGAGTATATCCGCTAACTTGGCATGAGGAATCTAGTCCGTAACGAAATTTAAAGTCTGTGTGTGACATATATAAGAAATGAAGTCTCTTTACATGTGAAGGTCAAATGCTCCACCACGATTGTTTTAAAACTCTGAGAACTACATCGCAACCGCCACATACTTAGGCCTAACAATGTTTCCTCCGTCGTGTTTATTCAACTTGAGAGATCTATCTATCCCTAACACCTCCACGATTGTCTCAATCTCAAGTAAGTAATATAGTTACAAGATGTTAGACCACCAAATATACAATAAAATGCGTCCCAAATATTACATATTCAGCTGATCATGAAGCTAGTCGTACAAAATGCGAGGACTAGCAAGAGTTAGGTCATACATGATCAACCCTAGGATTTGTTAATCATGTTTACAGCCCGTAGGCAGACAGTAAGTAAATATGCATCGAGCTAACAGGTGCTCGTCGGCTAAACGCCTCAAAAGAATAATTTTACAATGTAGTGAGTGAAACAAAATGGAAAACCCACTCGTAGTCCGGGTTCCTTCTAGTCGCCACCATCGGGCTGGAAGTTCGGTAGATTCTCGGGTGCTACTCCGAAATCTGGCCACACAAAACCAGCTGGGTCAAACCCCAGAAAGAGCAAGTGCCACAAAGGAGGCCACGAAATAAGAACAAAAGCCAGCATATCAGAACATAAGAAATAGGAGAAAAGTACAAGTAATGAGAGTACAACAGGACATAAACGACTAGGGACGTGGAACCATTCTGGAAGCCAGGTTACAACCCGTAAAACAAACAAGGACCGGGATTGTAACCCTTCGCCTGAATAGCACTATGTCTCTACCCATTTATTGTTAAGATAAGTAAAACAATCATGTTCAGGGGTACCAGGTACAGGGACTAGACGAGACTTAGACAAGGCTGGACACCATCCATTCACAAACGGCCAAGCAATTACTACGGCTTACTACTTAACTAACTAGGGTTATCACAAGCCTAGTTACTAGCAAGATGCAAGTGAGAAATACCCAGTCCCAAGCCCTGCAGACTATCTAGTTATCCTTCCGCGGGTTGAGAGTATGGTTGGGTACATCGCCCAGGAGACGATATACCCTTAGGTGACTTAGAGGGTGCAACACATGACAGTGTGCTGGAAATGTGCCCTACTCGTCGGCAGGCTACAAGTCCGTTTAAAGCGCCCAGATAACGAGATCGCCTGTGACTGAAAATTCTCCATGAACTATAGTTTGGTCTAGTAATTAGCCTAATCCATATTCAGTGTGAATCCCTGACCGTGGTAACCAGGGAGTCACGTCCTAGACATGATGCAAGACAAGACAAGACAAGTGGATTGCACAAAGCAGCAAGAATGAACACCCACGGAGTCAGAGTTGATTATACGAGTCAAGTTAGCCATCGCAACAGCATCAAGTCAAGTCAAGTTACAAGTTACAAGTCAGGAGTACACCGCCACGGGCCACTATCAAGTTATCCAGTAGCCAAGATTAATCATGAATTACAGGTTAAAAGTTAAGGACGCACCCCATCGGGTCACTATCAAGAAGATCAGAAAGTACTAGAATCATACTTCACAGAAATCACGAAAAACCGTACTAGTCATAAGCAAAACACCAAAAAACCGTGCCAGGTCGTGTTGGGTCGAGACAGTCGTGTTGTGTGGAACAAGATCCCAAAACTCCAACCCACAAAAGAGAAGCCAAGTCCAAGGAATAAAACCAAACCATCATGGGCAAGTGGGTTGCGCTAGGGTTAGATTGCGCTAGGGTCGAACTGCGCATGAGTTGAACTGCGCAGGAAATGAACTGCGCATGAGTTGAACTGCGCAGGAAATGAACTGCGCATGGCCTTGCGCTAAAGAGCGCTGGCCGAGGGTCATCTTCTCCATCAGGCCGAGGAAAAATCCAAGAATTACCAAAATTTCCAAATCTCATAACTTAGCCAAATCAAAACGAAATTTGGATTTTCAAAGTTCTAACTTGTGTAAAATTGAATTCTCTTCCACATGGAAGCCTCAAAACAAGAAAAAATCTAAGTTTAATAGATCAAAACCAAGAAAATCCGAAAATGGTTAAAACTTAGATCTAGAAAAATGGAAGCTCCAAATCACAAAATGCCAAGTTCTAATGTTGTTCACCATGGCCTAATCTAGCTAATGGACAAATAAAATTGGGTCCTTATGTGGTGGCAATGTGCACTTGCCTATGGTGTTGGTGTGGTGTGGAGGAAGGAAGAAGAAGGTGAAGAAATTAATGGAAGTTATGAGGAGAGAGAAAGTTAGATGGGGTTTTAATGAGGGATGATATGTTGTGTTGAGGGTGGAGGTTTAGCTAAGGGTGTTCCAATGCATACTAAACCAAACCAAACCAAACCAATTCCTTCTCCACAAAATAAAACCAAGCCAGGTCCAAAACCCGTTTTACGAGAAAACCAAAATCCGCAAGTTAAGCCAAAACAAAATTACAGGCCAGAATCTGAGAAAATAAAATACAGGTCCGAAATACATATAAGCCTAATTAAAATACGTATTCCGAAATACGGGCATTACAACTCTACCCACCTTAAAAGAATTCCGTCCTCGAAATTTAAATCAAGATGCTTAGAGATGTAAGAGCCAGCTATACTATTCACAAATAAGCTACACTAAGCAAACAATCAAACATGCAAGCAAGGGATGGAGGGCATAAGGCATAAGGAAGACATTATACCTTACGAGTCAAACAAGTCGGGATATCGCGATCAAATGTCGTCCTCACGCTCCCACGTTGACTCACCTAGAGAGTGATGACCCCAAGCAACACGGACTAAGCTAATAGTCTTGTTCTTGAGTATCTTTTCTCTCCGGTCCAATATAGACACGGGCCTCTCCTCATACGAAAGGTTGGTACCAACAACCAGTTCCGAATGGTCCAGGATATGGTTCGGGTCCGGGATGTACCGTCGTAATTGGGACACATGGAATACATCATGCACCTCACTTAGCGACGGCGGAAGAGCGAGACGATAGGATACATCTCCTACTCGCTCCAGGATATCGAACGGCCCTATATACATAGGACTAAGCTTTTCCCGTACGCCAAAACGAATGACGCCGCGGTTAGGCGAGATCCTAAGGAATACATGGTCGCCGATAGCAAACTCTAAGGGACGTCGATGAGCATCGGCCCAATGGCGCTGGCGATCTTGGGCCACTCGAAGACGATCTCTGATTCTTCTGACCACTTCAACTGTCTGGGCAATCATTTCTGGGCCAAGCATCTGCCTCTCTCCGATGTCGTCCTATGCTAGCGGGGATCTGCACTTCCTGCCATACAGTGCCTCGAACGGAGCCATCTGAATACTGGCCTGGAAACTATTGTTGTACGAGAATTCTACCAGGTGCAGGTGATCCTCCCATGAACCACCGAAGTCAAGGGTACAAGACCTCAACATATCTTCAAGAGTCTGGATTGTGCGTTCCGACTGGCCATCTGTCTGCGGATGATAAGCTGAGCTAAACTGAAGGTGAGTTCCCAAACTCTCTTGTAAGCTGCGCCAAAAGTGTGACGTGAATCTTGAATCTCGGTCCGAGGTGATACTGACTGGCACACCGTGAAACCTGACAATCTGCCTGAGGTACATCTCTGCCAACTGAGCCGTCGACTGACCAACTCTGAACGGAAGAAAATGAGCCACCTTCGTGAGCCTGTCAACTATAACCCAAATAGCATCTCGACCAGCTGGGGATCTAGGCAATCCAGTCACAAAATCCATGGTCACATGTTCCCACTTCCATTCTGGAATTGGCAAGGGCTGAAGAAGTCCAGCGGGCCTCTGATGTTCAGCTTTAACTTGCTGGCAAACCAAACACCGAGAGACAAACCGGACTATCTCCCTCTTCATGCCATTCCACCAGAAGTGCTGACGAATATCTCTATACATCTTCGTACCACCGGGATGAATAGAATACTGTGAACTGTGAGCTTCTGCCATGACCTCCTGTCTGATATCTCCACTGGGTACACAAAGACGAGTGCCGTGTCGAAGTGTACCATCTTCATGGATACATAACTCTGGCCTTCTTCCTGCCTCACACTCTGCTCTGAGTCGCTGAAGCTTAGAATCTGCTGACTGCGCTCTCCGGATCCTCTCAACTATGCTGGACTGAACCTGTAGACTGGCCATCACTGCCACATTGGTAGAAAGAACCACTTCAATTCCCATATTCTGAAGTTCTGCCACTAACTCTGGTTGCGCCGTTAGGAAATAAACTCCGGCTCTCCTGCTCAATGCATCTGCTACAACGTTGGCCTTCCCTGGGTGATACTGCAAATCCACATCATAGTCCACCAGTAGCTCAAGCCATCTTCTCTGCCGCATGTTAAGGTCCTTCTGGGTGAAAACATACTTCAGGCTCTTGTGATCAGTAAATATCTCCACTCTATCTCCGTACAAGTAGTGCCTCCACAACTTAAGTGCAAACACTACTGCTGCCAGTTCCAAGTCGTGGGTCGGGTAATTCTTCTCATGATCATGAAGTTGACGTGATGCATAAGATATTACCTTCCCATGCTGCATCAAGACACACCCCAATCCTCTGCCTGAAGCGTCGCAATAAACTGTGAATCCTCCGGTCCCATCTGGAAGTGCGAGAATGGGAGCCGTTATCAAACCTCGCTTCAACTTCTCAAATGATTCCTGACACTCTGCTGTCCAAGCAAACTGCACATCCTTGCGGGTCAACTGGGTCATCGGTGCCGAAATCCTTGCAAAATCTGAAACGAATCGCCGGTAGTAGCCGGCTAATCCAAGGAAGCTGCGAACCTCTGCCACTGAGCTAGGTACTGGCCATGTCTCGATAGCCACAATCTTCTGGGGATCCACTTCCACTCCTCCTCGGGTAATGATGTGACCCAAGTATGAAATACGATCGAGCCAGAACTCGTATTTACTGAACTTGGCGTACAACTGGTGCTCTCTAAGCGTCTGAAGGACGATTCTGAGATGCTGCTCATGCTCTGCTTCGCTCTTGCTGTAGACCAGGATATCATCTAGGAACACGATCACGAACTGATCCAAGTAAGGCATGAAAATGTGATTCATGAGGTCCATGAATACGGCCGGCGCATTGGTCGCTCCAAAGGGCATAACAAGAAACTCCCAATGCCCATACCTCGATCTAAACGCTGTCTTTGGAATGTCCTGCTCTCTGACTCTGATCTGGTGGTATCCTGACCGCAAGTCTATCTTCGAAAACACTGAAGCCCCCTTGAGTTGATCAAACAAGTCATCTATCCTCGGGAGAGGGTATCTGTTCTTGATTGTCACTGAGTTCAAGGTACGATAATCTACACATAACCTGGACGTACCATCCTTCTTCTTCACAAGAAGCATCGGGGCTCCCCAAGGCGATCCACTTGCACGGATGAATCCCTTGGTCCTGAGTTCTTCAATCATCTTGTACAAAATCTCCAACTCTGAAGGCGCCATCTTGTAGACTCGCTCTGATACTGGTGCCGTCCCGGGGATCAAGTCTATAGTGAACTCAATCTCCCGCTCTGGCGGCATCCCTGGAAGTTCCTCTGGAAAGACATCTGAAAACTCTTCAACTATCCGGGGTAACTGCACTGCTACTGCCATCCGCAATACTGGGGAAGATGGCTCCACTGCGCCTCTGGAAAATGAGAACTCTGGCTCGCCTGGAATGCTGAAAACAACCCTGCCAATGTGGCAGTCTATCCTAGCATACTGGTTCCTCAACCAATCCATGCCTAAGACTACATCATAGTCTGCCATAGGGAACTCTATAAATCTAGCGGGGAACTCTCTACCGCTAACTACGATCCGACACGAGGAAAACACTCGATCTACTCCCACAAGACCATTACCAGTAAGTATATTGAGCCTTACTGATAATGACTCTGGCTCCAATCCTATCCGTGTCGCGAATCGTGCAGACATGAATGAATGCGATGCACCAGAATCAAATAATACCAATGCTGGAGAGGAGTTGACGAGAATAGTACCTGCCACTACCTCACCTGGTGCAACCTCTTCTTCCATAACCATCATCATTGCCTGACCTTGTCCTCTGGCTGCGGGTCCTCTCTGCTGGAAACCTCTCTGCCTGCTCTGCACTTGGGTCTGGACGTACTGCTGCTGGTTCTGCTGCTGAAATGCCTGAGCCTGGGGCAACAATGGCCTCGGGTACTACTGCTGCTGCATAGGTGCTGGTCCCCTAATCGACGGACTGGTTAGGTTGGAAGAGGACGAACTACCCCTATTCGGACAGGCTCCTATCTTGTGATCTGCCGCTCCACAAGCCAGGCACAATCCCTGCGTCCTGCGACAATCTGCCACCACGTGCCCTGGCTTCCCGCAATGAGAACATCCCATCGCGGAAGTCTGCTTCTGCTTCTGCTGCTGCGGGTACGTCGGGGTCGAATGCTGAACCGATGTCACTGAGGCCGCCCGCCTCGGAGTTTCAATGGTCAAACCTCTAGCCGCCGGGACTGGAGCTGATGATTGGTGCATCTGATTGCGGGACCGATTCCTACCTCCAGTCCTATCCACGATCCTCTGGGAGGTGTACTCGTGCCTCCTAGCTGCTCTCAATACTGCATCGAACGTCTGGTGCTCGAACTGCTCAACTGCCAACAAGATCTCCAAATGCAGCCCCTGCTGGAACTGCTGGGCCCTATCAAACTCGGTCGCCACCAAGGTGGGGGCAAACCTACTGAGTCTAGAAAACTCGGATGCATAACCGTCGACCGATCTGCCTCCTTGCTTCAAGTTGGTAAATCTCGTCTGTAGGTCGTACCGAGGTACAGCATCAAAATACTTCGTCTGGAATCTTTTTCTGAACACCGCCCAAGTAACCGGCGCCGCTAATCCCACGGCCTGCGCCGCCCACCAACTGCGAGCTAAATCTAGCAACTGTAGGAGCACCACCGCCACCTTCTCATTCTCAGGTGTCCTAGCTGCTTCCAGAACCACCTCGGTATCCTGAAGCCAAGCGTCCGCGGCAATTGCATCCTCGCTGCCGTCGAAGAATGGAGGGTTCAAGCGCTTGAAGCTGTTGGCCGCGCTTGTCACGCCCCGCTCCCGTAGGAGCGATCGTCCTCGCTAAGGCGTGATGCCGCACGAGCCTAGATTGCGCTCGTACAAGGCGGGTTCCATAACGGCCGATCTCAGCGGCTGCGACGGGGTCGTCGCACAGAAGTCCCAAGCAGAGACATTGAATGATAGCAGCGAAAATTTGAACCAAACACAAGTTATTCAAAGAAGCTCTTTATTGATATTGAAACAACGATTACATTGGGGGCGCAAGGCCAAGATTACAATCCCTCAAGCTCACTCTTCTCACTTTTTACAAGTTCACTCAGCTCTCTCTCAACTCTCAATTACAAGTCTTGAGCCGACGGAAGCTTCGGAAGGCGATGTCCATACATTATGTCCCGTATAAGTCTTTAATCCATGCGGCCGCACGCTTCGAGTCGCCAAGGAACTCCATGCCTCGACGCATCCAAGCGAGCTCCGCGCCACGAGCTTCTACCTGTGCCTGCACATGGAAACTATGTGGGTGTCAGTACTCAACTGTACTGGTGGAATGAGCTCCTCGCCCACCCATACAAAACCCGCACGTTTTATTTACTTTGTGCAACTTAAAACCCTTTCGATTGTCTTTCTAGTCTTGCCTTAGAATCAGTTTTAGGACCGACGCCTTGGCTATTTTGTGTCTTTAGACCATCCCGTGCTTGCACAACAATGTCGACTCATACCTTGCCTCAAGACCCTTCTCGTGCCAACAACGTTAACCTATCGAGTCGTGTTTGCCTTACGGCTTAAGTCAGAGACGCAACTACGCGATGAAACTCCCTTTTCTGTGTGACCGTGCTACAAACCCTTGCTGAGGCCGTGCCTCGCAATTCAGTAAGACTTAACCATATCGCCGCCTCGCGGCCCTGGCTACTTTGACCACCAACTGATCCAATCAAGACTTCTGAACTTATGTCGACCCACTTTGCCTTGCGGCGGTTTCCCGACTTAACTCAAACAACTCAACCAACTTAAGGAACTTATATGCTGACAACTCAAGACTTGACGCCACCTCTCGTGCCGAAGCACGACGCCTATGTTGAAATCCAATCTTAGGCCCGAACTTTGTGTTCTAACTGTCCACAGCTTCAACTCAACTCAATCCAAAGGCATACACGCGGTTAGCCGCTATTTGCCGACACCTATATGAACTTGGCCACCAGCATCACAAGCTGTACCTTGACGTATAGTTTTGTTAATCGGGATCCTTTCGACGCAAGTAGCTAGCCCCGTCGCAAGTCCCCGCTTAACCTGTGCCAAAACCTTATGCACGACTATACCCTGTTCCCTCCTAGGCCGAGTCGGCCCCCATGGCCCAGGGGTTACCGCTCGAGGGTTCATCGCCCTTGTCGACAAGTTGTCAAATGACCATGCAAGACTCGACACAAATTGACGTCTCACACAGTCATTCCTCCATCAAAACCAAACTTCTATCCTTGAGACCCCTCGACGACCCACGGTCGCGAGCATTCTTTCCTTGAGACCCCTCGACGACCCACGATCGCGAGCATTTCCTTCCTTATTACCTTATCATTTGGTTCAACTCATAAATGCCTATTTGATATCCCTTTCTTAAAACTCACCTTGAATCATAGTCCTTGCCTTAGACACTAAGCCCGTGCATCGTGCCTTAAGCCAATCGTGCTCTACGTGATACTCCTGCCCAAGTCGACGGGCCTTGAGATCGAGGGACTACTTAACTTGACAACCGCAGAATGGGCGGGACAGCACCTGAAATGACTTAGGTCGACCGGCATAACTTTGCCTAACTTACTCAAGCCTACGACTTAACCCGAGGGACGAGCAAAGGCTATGCCAAGCCTTGCACAATGGAACCGTGCACGCTTTATCAAGCGTTTATGTGGACGACGCCTATGACTTAGGCTAACTCTTAGCTTTTGCACCGAAGACCAGCATTCCTTCTCCCAAGCCACGGGACGAAGGACCGAGTGTCATTTTCAAAGCACGCCGTGCACCAACTCTAAGCCGACCGTTGGACCTTTTTCCATGTTCTAACTCATTTCGACCCGTCGGGATCATTCCCTTTAGCTATGTGGATTCATCTCTTTTATTATTACGCCTACTTGTGCAAGTTGAAAACATGCGTATTATTATGTGAAGGCAAAGATGAGGTAAGTTCACCGAAACTACCCCACCTGAGCGAGCGGTCGCCTCGACCGAGCGATGTCTTCCAGCAGCCGTTGCAAGGCTAAGGCCGAACGCCGTCGGCGTTTTGATTCCTCCGATTGACTGAGCGGGACGGGGCACTACATCATACACCACTCAGAAAAAGTTTCGTCCTCGAAACTAACTGTATCGACTTGCCACTTTACTCAACATTCAAGACTCTCGCACAAACTACGCCTATGCGTTTTCCCAAATCCGAGTCACACTCGCACTACCCTCAATCCTTTCCTCAAAACGTACGGTCTTAAAATCCTCGACACTTCCTCGTTCCTCAATCTCACTTGATTCAACATATCACTCAGTATGGATCGTGCACATATCTTAGGCGTCCCCAAAACACATGCATTTCAACCAAGCCTCGTGATAGCGAATCCCGCCATCACCACTCGAGTCGGATCGTGCACGCATTCAAGCGTCCTTGATATACATGCATGTCAACCGAGCCTCATGAGTGGTGCCTTCACCATTCCTATCGCTCCGTACCGGAACGTCTGTCTAACCGCTAGGCTGTCTTTCCGTCAGTATTAGAATCATAGTTCCCAAACAACGATATCAACACTGACCCCATCCTAAGGTCAAACCAAGTTGATAGTACGGGATTTTCTATCCAAGCTCGCATCACTCTGATTTCTAAACATCGAGCATAGATTGCCTACGCACATCCCAATATTTTATCGCACGGGGTCCGAGTCATTCAGCAAAGCCATCCTACGATAACATACGTTCAACCAATTCCACGATATCTCAATATCGCTCGTTCCACCAACCATCTTCGCATAGTCTTTCTTTTCAACACGTTCGATATAATTTGCCTATCAATCCTTCTCAATTTAAGCACGCTATGCCGTAATTCGTCGCTAACCAAAATTTCACATTCTACATTTTCTAAGTCATCTATTCCAATTCACGTGATCGATCATAAGGTCGTCTAGCTTAACAATACGTTACGCCCCGATCTCACGCGAGTCAGATTATCCACGGTGGGCATGAATCACCATGCACGCTCCCGCGGGATAATCATCCTCATCGGGACGTAACTCTTGTTTTGTGTCTAGACTAATTCATTCTCGATGCGCGGATTGGACCTACTCAATCCTCAAGTTTATTTCATTCATCAATCATAAGTCTAACATCCTCAAATTTTCCTTCGCATCAAGCCAACAAGTTGAGACAATCAAAGTTGCCGCATCCTGATTTTCCGAGTTCGATCATTCCCGCGACATGAATCACCATGTCAACGCTCACGCAGAACGATCGCCCCAAATCCGACGCAACGCATGTGCGAGGCTAGAGTTGCGCTTGTACAAGACAAGATCGTCGACGTTGTAGCTATCCGCGTAACCATCAAGACACAATCATTTTCATCCAACATTCATCTCGATCAAAATCCTAAGTATCGCATCCAACCGAACAATAACACTTGCACGATCGTCATTCGCCGAGTCAGAGTACCCCCGAGTTATCGCATATCGATCTTTGATACGCCTCAATACCATCGATGATATGCGTAACCTGACGATCTTCCTTTGCAACAAGTTCCGAGTCGTGCGAACGATGCTATCATCCGACTGGATAATTTCCTCGACATTCATATTCAAGTTCGATCATTATCCCTCGATTCATTCACAACATCAAATTTGTCAAACCCAAATTCGCGTATTGTTCATCCGTCTATCTTAAGTCATCGACCAACGTATTTCCTCAATTCGCATCAATCCTTTGCTAACTCAATCATCGAGCAACATTCAATCCAATCCTTAGGGTCATTCGCGTACTTTAAAATCAAGCCTTCCATGCACGCTATCTACCTGTTGTGCTAACTTTTCGTATACGATCCGTATCAATTTTCTCGATCAAGTTATCCATTCGCTACACCTTAACTTTTCCTCGATTCGATTTCACCTACTCAATCGTTTTCGCATTTCATACTTGCGTAATCCTCAATCCCGTGCACGTTCCGTGCACATCAATTCTAGGTTGTTCGAATCCACTCGTCAAACTTCAAGACTAAGACTTATTCATTGATACTCAATCTATAGCTTTGCATAATGCGACGCTTGCTGATAGACTCATCGACACCCCCGAATCCTCGATTGATCGATCGTCATTCCTGAGCCCATCGCATACACCACTCAGGAATGAAGTCATTCAACAAATTCTCAAAACTATCCTTTGAATCAAAATCGACTTTTTGAATCCCGTTCGAACCATTCCTCAATTTCCACGCACGACCATCTATATCGCACCGACGATAACATCGTCGTTCGATAGCACCCCTATCGATAGTCATTTCATTTACTCAATCAAGCTCAACCCGTTTCATGCTCGCACTATTCAATTCCCGCACTCGACTTTTCTAAGGTCGACGCAATCCTTGGTGTATATGCCCAGCCCGACTTAGCCAACCGTGCTTACGCGAACCATCTTTTTATTTTGTTGTCAAAAACAGTTCTCCTACGTTTTTGCAAAATAGATAGACTTATTGTATGGACATCCCGTGGGACAATTGAGAGAGAGCGCACCAACGATATCAACTTGCGGAAGCAACAGAGTTTACGAAAACGACGAGTTAAAGAATTCAATCGGTTATCCAAGGACGTAAAGCCGTGCTCTGATACCATTATGTCACGCCCCGCTCCCGTAGGAGCGATCGTCCTCGCTAAGGCGTGATGCCGCACGAGCCTAAATTGCGCTCGTGCAAGGCGGGTTCCATAACGGCCGATCTCAGCGGCTGCGACGGGGTCGTCGCACAGAAGTCCCAAGCAGAGACATTGAATGATAGCAGCGAAAATTTGAACCAAACACAAGTTATTCAAAGAAGCTCTTTATTGATATTGAAACAACGATTACATTGGGGACGCAAGGCCAAGATTACAATCCCTCAAGCTCACTCTTCTCACTTTTTACAAGTTCACTCAGCTCTCTCTCAACTCTCAATTACAAGTCTTGAGCCGACGGAAGCTTCGGAAGGCGATGTCCATACATTATGTCCCGTATAAGTCTTTAATCCATGCGGCCGCACGCTTCGAGTCGCCAAGGAACTCCATGCCTCGACGCATCCAAGCGAGCTCCGCGCCACGAGCTTCTACCTGTGCCTGCACATGGAAACTATGTGGGTGTCAGTACTCAACTGTACTGGTGGAATGAGCTCCTCGCCCACCCATACAAAACCCGCACGTTTTATTTACTTTGTGCAACTTAAAACCCTTTCGATTGTCTTTCTAGTCTTGCCTTAGAATCAGTTTTAGGACCGACACCTTGGCTATTTTGTGTCTTTAGACCATCCCGTGCTTGCACAACAATGTCGACTCATACCTTGCCTCAAGACCCTTCTCGTGCCAACAACGTTAACCTATCGAGTCGTGTTTGCCTTACGGCTTAAGTCAGAGACGCAACTACGCGATGAAACTCCCTTTTCTGTGTGACCGTGCTACAAACCCTTGCTGAGGCCGTGCCTCGCAATTCAGTAAGACTTAACCATATCGCCGCCTCGCGGCCCTGGCTACTTTGACCACCAACTGACCCAATCAAGACTTCTGAACTTATGTCGACCCACTTTGCCTTGCGGCGGTTTCCCGACTTAACTCAAACAACTCAACCAACTTAAGGAACTTATATGCTGACAACTCAAGACTTGACGCCACCTCTCGTGCCGAAGCACGACGCCTATGTTGAAATCCAATCTTAGGCCCGAACTTTGTGTTCTAACTGTCCACAGCTTCAACTCAACTCAATCCAAAGGCATACACGCGGTTAGCCGCTATTTGCCGACACCTATATGAACTTGGCCACCAGCATCACAAGCTGTACCTTGACGTATAGTTTTGTTAATCGGGATCCTTTCGACGCAAGTAGCTAGCCCCGTCGCAAGTCCCCGCTTAACCTGTGCCAAAACCTTACGCACGACTATACCCTGTTCCCTCCTAGGCCGAGTCGGCCCCCATGGCCCAGGGGATACCGCTCGAGGGTTCATCGCCCTTGTCGACAAGTTGTCAAATGACCATGCAAGACTCGACACAAACTGACGTCTCACACAGTCATTCCTCCACCAAAACCAAACTTCTATCCTTGAGACCCCTCGACGACCCACGGTCGCGAGCATTCTTTCCTTGAGACCCCTCGATGACCCACGATCGCGAGCATTTCCTTCCTTATTACCTTATCATTTGGTTCAACTCATAAATGCCTATTTGATATCCCTTTCTTAAAACTCACCTTGAATCATAGTCCTTGTCTTAGACACTAAGCCCGTGCATCGTGCCTTAAGCCAATCGTGCTCTACGTGATACTCCTGCCCAAGTCGACGGGCCTTGAGATCGAGGGACTACTTAACTTGACAACCGCAGAATGGGCGGGACAGCACCTGAAATGACTTAGGTCGACCGGCATAACTTTGCCTAACTTACTCAAGCCTACGACTTAACCCGAGGGACGAGCAAAGGCTATGCCAAGCCTTGCACAATGGAACCGTGCACGCTTTATCAAGCGTTTATGTGGGCGACGCCTATGACTTAGGCTAACTCTTAGCTTTTGCACCGAAGACCAGCATTCCTTCTCCCAAGCCACGGGACGAAGGACCGAGTGTCATTTTCAAAGCACGCCGTGCACCAACTCTAAGCCGACCGTTGGACCTTTTTCCATGTTCTAACTCATTTCGACCCGTCGGGATCATTCCCTTTAGCTATGTGGATTCATCTCTTTTATTATTACGCCTACTTGTGCAAGTTGAAAACATGCGTATTATTAGGTGAAGGCAAAGATGAGGCAAGTTCACCGAAACTACCCCACCTGAGCGAGCGGTCGCCTCGACCGAGCGATGTCTTCCAGCAGCCATTGCAAGGCTAAGGCCGAACGCCGTCGGCGTTTTGATTCCTCCGATTGACTGAGCGGGACGGGGCACTACATCATACACCACTCAGAAAAAGTTTCGTCCTCGAAACTAACTGAGTACACTTATCGACTTGCCACTTTACTCAACATTCAAGACTCTCGCACAAACTACGCCTATGCGTTTTCCCAAATCCGAGTCACACACGCACTACCCTCAATCCTTTCCTCAAAACGTACGGTCTTAAAATCCTCGACACTTCCTCGTTCCTCAATCTCACTTGATTCAACATATCACTCAGTATGGATCGTGCACATATCTTAGGCGTCCCCAAAACACATGCATTTCAACCAAGCCTCGTGATAGCGAATCCCGCCATCACCACTCGAGTCGGATCGTGCACGCATTCAAGCGTCCTTGATATACATGCATGTCAACCGAGCCTCATGAGTGGTGCCTTCACCATTCCTATCGCTCCGTACCGGAACGTCTGTCTAACCGCTAGGCTGTCTTTCCGTCAGTATTAGAATCATAGTTCCCAAACAACGATATCAACACTGACCCCATCCTAAGGTCAAACCAAGTTGATAGTACGGGATTTTCTACCCAAGCTCGCATCACTCTGATTTCTAAACATCGAGCATAGATTGCCTACGCACATCCCAATATTTTATCGCACGGGGTCCGAGTCATTCAGCAAAGCCATCCTACGATAACATACGTTCAACCAATTCCACGATATCTCAATATCGCTCGTTCCACCAACCATCTTCGCATAGTCTTTCTTTTGAACACGTTCGATATAATTTGCCTATCAATCCTTCTCAATTTAAGCACGCTATGCCGTAATTCGTCGCTAACCAAAATTTCACATTCTACATTTTCTAAGTCATCTATTCCAATTCACGTGATCGATCATAAGGTCGTCTAGCTTAACAATACGTTGCGCCCCGATCTCACGCGAGTCAGATTATCCACGGTGGGCATGAATCACCAAGCACGCTCCCGCGGGATAATCATCCTCATCGGGACGTAACTCTTGTTTTGTGTCTAGACTAATTCATTCTCGATGCGCGGATTGGACCTACTCAATCCTCAAGTTTATTTCATTCATCAATCATAAGTCTAACATCCTCAAATTTTCCTTCGCATCAAGCCAACAAGTTGAGACAATCAAAGTTGCCGCATCCTGAATTTTCGAGTTCGATCATTCCCGCGACATGAATCACCATGTCAATGCTCACGCAGAACGATCGCCCCAAATCCGACGCAACGCATGTGCGAGGCTAGAGTTGCGCTTGTACAAGACAAGATCGTCGACGTTGTAGCTATCCGCGTAACCATCAAGACACAATCATTTTCATCCAACATTCATCTCGATCAAAATCCTAAGTATCGCATCCAACTGAACAATAACACTTGCACGATCGTCATTCGCCGAGTCAGAGTACCCCCGAGTTATCGCATATCGATCTTTGATACGCCTCAATACCATCGATGATATGCGTAACCTGACGATCTTCCTTTGCAACAAGTTCCGAGTCGTGCGAACGATGCTATCATCCGACTGGATAATCTCCTCGACATTCATATTCAAGTTCGATCATTATCCCTCGATTCATTCACAACATCAAATTTCTCAAACCCAAATTCGCGTATTGTTCATCCGTCTATCTTAAGTCATCGACCAACGTATTTCCTCAATTCGCATCAATCCTTTGCTAACTCAATCATCGAGCAACATTCAATCCAATCCTTAGGGTCATTCGCGTACTTTAAAATCAAGCCTTCCATGCACGCTATCTACCTGTTGTGCTAACTTTTCGTATACGATCCGTATCAATTTCCTCGATCAAGTTATCCATTCGCTACACCTTAACTTTTCCTCGATTCGATTTCACCTACTCAATCGTTTTCGCATTTCATACTTGCGTAATCCTCAATCCCGTGCACGTTCCGTGCACATCAATTCTAGGTTGTTCGAATCCACTCGTCAAACTTCAAGACTAAGACTTATTCATTGATACTCAATCTATGGCTTTGCATAATGCGACGCTTGCTGATAGACTCATCGACACCCCCGAATCCTCGATTGATCGATCGTCATTCCTGAGCCCATCGCATACACCACTCAGGAATGAAGTCATTCAGCAAATTCTCAAAACTATCCTTTGAATCAAAATCGACTTTTCGAATCCCGTTCGAACCATTCCTCAATTTCCACGCACGACCATCTATATCGCACCGACGATAACATCGTCGTTCGATAGCACCCCTATCGATAGTCATTTCATTTACTCAATCAAGCTCAACCCGTTTCATGCTCGTACTATTCAATTCCCGCACTCGACTTTTCTAAGGTCGACGCAATCCTTGGTGTATATGCCCAGCCCGACTTAGCCAACCGTGCTTACGCGAACCATCTTTTTATTTTGTTGTCAAAAACAGTTCTCCTACGTTTTTGCAAAATAGATAGACTTATTGTATGGACATCCCGTGGGACAATTGAGAGAGAGCGCACCAACGATATCAACTTGCGGAAGCAACAGAGTTTACGAAAACGACGAGTTAAAGAATTCAATCGGTTATCCAAGGACGTAAAGCCGTGCTCTGATACCATTATGTCACGCCCCGCTCCCGTAGGAGCGATCGTCCTCGCTAAGGCGTGATGCCGCACGAGCCTAGATTGCGCTCGTGCAAGGCGGGTTCCATAACGGCCGATCTCAGCGGCTACGACGGGGTCGTCGCACAGAAGTCCCAAGCAGAGACATTGAATGATAGCAGCGAAAATTTGAACCAAACACAAGTTATTCAAAGAAGCTCTTTATTGATATTGAAACAACGATTACATTGGGGGCGCAAGGCCAAGATTACAATCCCTCAAGCTCACTCTTCTCACTTTTTACAAGTTCACTCAGCTCTCTCTCAACTCTCAATTACAAGTCTTGAGCCGACGGAAGCTTCGGAAGGCGATGTCCATACATTATGTCCCGTATAAGTCTTTAATCCATGCGGCCGCACGCTTCGAGTCGCCAAGGAACTCCATGCCTCGACGCATCCAAGCGAGCTCCGCGCCACGAGCTTCTACCTGTGCCTGCACATGGAAACTATGTGGGTGTCAGTACTCAACTGTACTGGTGGAATGAGCTCCTCGCCCACCCATACAAAACCCGCACGTTTTATTTACTTTGTGCAACTTAAAACCCTTTCGATTGTCTTTCTAGTCTTGCCTTAGAATCAGTTTTAGGACCGACGCCTTGGCTATTTTGTGTCTTTAGACCATCCCGTGCTTGCACAACAATGTCGACTCATACCTTGCCTCAAGACCCTTCTCGTGCCAACAACGTTAACCTATCGAGTCGTGTTTGCCTTACGGCTTAAGTCAGAGACGCAACTACGCGATGAAACTCCCTTTTCTGTGTGACCGTGCTACAAACCCTTGCTGAGGCCGTGCCTCGCAATTCAGTAAGACTTAACCATATCGCCGCCTCGCGGCCCTGGCTACTTTGACCACCAACTGACCCAATCAAGACTTCTGAACTTATGTCGACCCACTTTGCCTTGCGGCGGTTTCCCGACTTAACTCAAACAACTCAACCAACTTAAGGAACTTATATGCTGACAACTCAAGACTTGACGCCACCTCTCGTGCCGAAGCACGACGCCTATGTTGAAATCCAATCTTAGGCCCGAACTTTGTGTTCTAACTGTCCACAGCTTCAACTCAACTCAATCCAAAGGCATACACGCGGTTAGCCGCTATTTGCCGACACCTATATGAACTTGGCCACCAGCATCACAAGCTGTACCTTGACGTATAGTTTTGTTAATCGGGATCCTTTCGACGCAAGTAGCTAGCCCCGTCGCAAGTCCCCGCTTAACCTGTGCCAAAACCTTACGCACGACTATACCCTGTTCCCTCCTAGGCCGAGTCGGCCCCCATGGCCCAGGGGTTACCGCTCGAGGGTTCATCGCCCTTGTCGACAAGTTGTCAAATGACCATGCAAGACTCGACACAAACTGACGTCTCACACAGTCATTCCTCCATCAAAACCAAACTTCTATCCTTGAGACCCCTCGACGACCCACGGTCGCGAGCATTCTTTCCTTGAGACCCCTCGACGACCCACGATCGCGAGCATTTCCTTCCTTATTACCTTATCATTTGGTTCAACTCATAAATGCCTATTTGATATCCCTTTCTTAAAACTCACCTTGAATCATAGTCCTTGCCTTAGACACTAAGCCCGTGCATCGTGCCTTAAGCCAATCGTGCTCTACGTGATACTCCTGCCCAAGTCGACGGACCTTGAGATCGAGGGACTACTTAACTTAACAACCGCAGAATGGGCGGGACAGCACCTGAAATGACTTAGGTCGACCGGCATAACTTTGCCTAACTTACTCAAGCCTACGACTTAACCCGAGGGACGAGCAAAGGCTATGCCAAGCCTTGCACAATGGAACCGTGCACGCTTTATCAAGCGTTTATGTGGGCGACGCCTATGACTTAGGCTAACTCTTAGCTTTTGCACCGAAGACCAGCATTCCTTCTCCCAAGCCACGGGACGAAGGACCGAGTGTCATTTTCAAAGCACGCCGTGCACCAACTCTAAGCCGACCGTTGGACCTTTTTCCATGTTCTAACTCATTTCGACCCGTCGGGATCATTCCCTTTAGCTATGTGGATTCATCTCTTTTATTATTACGCCTACTTGTGCAAGTTGAAAACATGCGTATTATTATGTGAAGGCAAAGATGAGGCAAGTTCACCGAAACTACCCCACCTGAGCGAGCGGTCGCCTCGACCGAGCGATGTCTTCCAGCAGCCGTTGCAAGGCTAAGGCCGAACGCCGTCGGCGTTTTGATTCCTCCGATTGACTGAGCGGGACGGGGCACTACAGCGCTGTTCCCTGGATGACCGCCTCTGGTCAAAGCATCTGCCACTACCTGGTGCAAGGCGTCTCCTCTACGATCCTGGAAAGCTATCAAGGTCCTGATGAGACCTACCAAGGTGCCATCATCAGGCTCGACAGGTCGAACGGGCTGAACTGGGGGCTCTCCTCCAGTAGGTACAATTCTGGAGGCTACTCCGGAATGCTGGGCTTGATCTCCGGGTTGCTGCTGGTCCACGGGAAGTGCTCCACCTCGCTGATCGGCGGGGTCAGGTACAGTGCCGCTGAAGAAGACGACACAGGAAACAATAAGGAAGAACCAGGACAGATCAACGATACAAGCACATGATCAGGACAAGAATCCAGAGATTCAGAGGATATGAACGGAGATCAAAGACGAGTACTGATTGAGACATCTATTAGGTAAACCCTCACATTCTTGAATGCCAAGACCTGCATGGGCCACCACTTAAACCATGTGACGTCCCAAAACCAGAATACTGGAGAGCGGGGGCGTACATAGCCAGCTACGTATATTGAAATGGAATCCACCTCGCTATACGGTTACGGCTGTCTAGATATGAGGGTTTACTACAAGCCAACGGTCTCTTAAGGTCAAGCCTATTGTCTCAATCTCAAGCAAGTAATATAGTTACAAGATGTTAGACCACCAAATATACAATAAAAGGCGTCCCAAATATTACATATTCAGCTGATCATGAAGCTAGTCGTACAAAATGCGAGGACTAGCAAGAGTTAAGTCATACATGATCAACCCTAGGATTTGTTAATCATGTTTACAGCCCGTAGGCAGACAGTAAGTAAATATGCATCGAGCTAACAGGTGCGTCGGCTAAACGCCTCAAAAGAATAATTTTACAATGTAGTGAGTGAAACAAAATGGAAAATCCACTCGTAGCCCGGGTTCCTTCTAGTCGCCACCATCGGGCTGGAAGTTCGGTAGATCCTCGGATGCTGCTCCGAAATCTGGCCACACAAAACCAGCTGGGTCAAACCCCAGAAAGAGCAAGTGCCACAAAGGAGGCCACGAAATAAGAACAAAAGCCAGCATATCAGAACATAAGAAATAGGAGAAAAATACAAGTAATGAGAGTACAACAGGACATAAACGACTAGGGACGTGGAACCATTCCGGAAGCCAGGTTACAACCCGTAAACCAAACAAGGACCGGGGTTGTAACCCTTCGCCTGAATAGCACTATGTCTCTACCCATTTATTGTTAAGATAAGTAAAACAATCATGTTCAGGGGTACCTGGTACAGGGACTAGACGAGACTTAGACAAGGCTGGACACCATCCATTCACAAACGGCCAAGCAATTACTACGGCTTACTACTTAACTAACTAGGGTTATCACAAGCCTAGTTACTAGCAAGATGCAAGTGGGAAATACCCAGTCCCAAGCCCTGCAGACTATCTAGTTATCCTTCCGCGGGTTGAGAGTATGGTTGGGTACATCGTCCAGGAGACGATATACCCTTAGGTGACTTAGAGGGTGCAACACATGACAGTGTGCTGGAAATGTGCCCTACTCGTCGGCAGGCTACAAGTCCGTTTAAAGCGCCCAGATAACGAGATCGCCTGTGACTGAAAATTCTCCATGAACTATAGTTTGGTCTAGTAATTAGCCTAATCCATATTCAGTGTGAATCCCTGACCGTGGTAACCAGGGAGTCACGTCCTAGACATGATGCAAGACAAGACAAGACAAGTGGATTGCACAAAGCAGCAAGAATGAACACCCACGGAGTCAGAGTTGATTATACGAGTCAAGTTAGCCACCGCAACAGCATCAAGTCAAGTCAAGTTACAAGTTACAAGTCAGGAGTGCGCCGCCACGGGCCACTATCAAGTTATCCAGTAGCCAAGATTAATCATGAATTACAGGTTAAAAGTTAAGGGCGCACCCCATCGGGTCACTATCAAGAAGATCAGAAAGTACTATAATCATACTTCACAGAAATCACGAAAAACCGTACTAGTCATAAGCAAAACACCAAAAAACCATGCCAGGTCGTGTTGGGTCGAGACAGTCGTGTTGTGTGGAACAAGATCCCAAAACTCCAACCCACAAAAGAGAAGCCAAGTCCAAAGAATAAAACCAAACCATCATGGGCAAGTGGGTTGCGCTGGGGTTAGATTGCGCTAGGGTCGAACTGCGCATGAGTTGAACTGCGCAGGAAATGAACTGCGCATGAGTTGAACTGCGCAGGAAATGAACTGCGCATGGCCTTGCGCTAAAGAACACTGGCCGAGGGTCATCTTCTCCATCAAGCCGAGAGAAAACCCAAGAATCACCAAAATTTCCAAATCTCATAACTTAGCCAAATCAAAACGAAATTTGGATTTTCAAAGTTCTAACTTGTGTAAAATTGAATTCTCTTCCACATGGAAGCCTCAAAACAAGGAAAAATCTAAGTTTAATAGATCAAAACAAGAAAATCCGAAAATGGTTAAAACTTAGATCTAGAAAAATGGAAGCTCCAAATCACAAAATGCCAAGTTCTAATGTTGTTCACCATGGCCTAATCTAGCTAATGGACAAATAAAATTGGGTCCTTATGTGGTGGCAAGGTGCACTTGCCTATGGTGTTGGTGTGGTGTGGAGGAAGGAAGAAGAAGGTGAAGAAATTAATGGAAGTTATGAGGAGAGAGAAAATTAGGTGGAGTTTTAATGAGGGATGATATGTTGTGTTGAGGGTGGAGGTTTAGCTAAGGGTGTTCCAATGCATACTAAACCAAACCAAACCAATTCCTTCTCCACAAAATAAAACCAAGCCAGGTCCAAAACCCGTTTTACGAGAAAACCAAAATCCGCAAGTTAAACCAAAACACAATTACAGGCCAGAATCTGAGAAAATAAAATACAGGTCCGAAATACATATAAGCCTAATTAAAATAAGTATTCCGAAATACGGGCATTACAACTGCTCAGACCAGATGTGCCAAGTCAACGGACACTCAAAGAATAGGTGGCTCATAGATTCCTCGTCACCCGTACAGAGTACACACTTTGGGTCTGGAATCTGCATCACAAACCTGATAAGTCTGTCCCGCGTCATCAACCTGCCAAGAAGGAGTCTGTAGGAACAGAGCTGCATTTTGCGGGCAATCCCCTTCGCCCAGATAAAGTCATAGTCCGCAATCCTGTCATGAGGAGTCCGGACCAGATTATAGCAACTTTTAAAACTAAATATCCCTGACCCTCCAGCCGAACCAGGATCAACCCAACTCCAGGAGTCCGCAGGCTGGCTAGTATCGATAGTGATCCGACGAATCGCCTCTCCAAACTGAGCCGTGAATGGATACTCCTCAGGCCTCCAGCTCCCATCCCTGATGATCCGACTACATTTCACTCCCCTGCTCGCCTCTCTGTCCATCTGTGCACCCAAGATCTCCATAAGGGAGCCATTACCCATCCACGGGTCCAGCCAGAGATCAGTATTCGCCCCATCTTTCATAATCCTGCATATAGCGGACTGTAGAACCGGTCTGCACCTAAGGATAGCCTTAAATGAGACCGAGAAATTGTTATCAATCCTGCAAGTCCAGAAATTCATCCGCCGCACATATCTGCTAGCCAGCCACTTTGTCCAAAGGGAACCTCCATTGATTAACTGTCACGCCATCCGCAACCCAGAAGCCTCCCTAACCGTCCGAAGAGGTCGCAATCCCACTCCTCCTTCCTCTCGGGTCCGGCAAAGTTGTTCCCAAGAGATCGCATGCATACCTCCTTTCCATATGAAATTAGCACAAATGGACTCCACCTTTCTTATGGTAGCTACCGGAATCTGAATCGACTGCAACCAGAACATAGCGATGCCAGAGATAACAGACCTCACCAGCTCAATACGGCCACCAAAGGACAGTCCAACTGCCTGCCAGTCTTCCACTCTCCTTTGGGCAAAATCCACCAGGCTGGGACAATCCTGATCCCTGGCATAATTGACCGTCAATGGAACCCCCAGATACTTCACCGGTAACTCCCCTTTCTCCACTCCCAGAGCAAGGGTCCGTTCCTCCTTGAGGGTGCATTGAGAGCTGAAATAGACCCTGCTCTTCTCCCTATTCAGCTGCAGACCGGACCACCTCCCAAACTCCTCCATAATATCTAAAATCGCTCTCATCCCCCTCATAGATGGAAGCAGGAAGACCAAGAGGTCGTCAGCATATATCAAGTGAGACACCACCGGCTTGACCTGCCTGAAAAGAGGGACAATCTTCCTACTATGCACAGCCAGATCCATCATACAAGTGAAGTACTCCATCACCAAAGTAAACAGGTACAGAGACAGAGGATCCCCCTGCCGCAATTCCCTGTTGCTCGAGAAGTATCCATAAGGAGTACCCTGAATGAGGACCGAAAAAGTGGGGGAGCATATGCACTCCCTCACCCTTGCCACCCATCTCTCATCAAACCCCATAGCAAGCATAAGGTGGCAAAGGAAGTCCTTGTTGACCGTGTCATAGGCTTTCCGTAAATCCAGTTTCACACATGCCTCCATCCCCCCGGCTTGTTGAAGTCTCTCACCATCTCATGTGCTAGAAGACTGTGCTCAGCAATCGAGCGCCCCTTGATGAAAGCCGCTTGATTCCGAGACACCAAGTTCTGCATAATCCCCTCCATACGACGGCACATAAGGTGAGTAATTATCTTGTATAGATAATTACAACACGCAATAGGCCTGAAGTCGGCGAGGCAGGTCGCATCCTCCTTCTTCGGAACCAAGGTCAAGAATGTGTGATTCAGCTCCTTCAACAACTTCCCTTCCAAAAAAAACTCCTGTACCACCTCCAGGACTGAGAACTTTAGCTCACCCCAGTGACGCCTATAGAAACCACAAGAGAATCCGTCCGGACCCGGAGCCTTATTAGGATATGCCTTCATCACAATAGCCTCCACCTCCTCCAAACTCACAGGGGCCAGCAGCAACCTATTCCCATGGTGCGTCACCAGCCGCTTCGTGACAAGTCCTGGAAACGTGATGGGATAATCAGTCTGCTGATATAAGTCCGAGTAGAACCTGACTGCCTCCTCCTGAATCTTCACTGGATCTCCAACAAGCCTGTCCTCGCCATTAAGCAGCCTGGGGATGCTGTTCCGGTGCTGTCTGGCACGGATCACATCATAGAAGAACTTGGTACAACGATCACCATCCTTGAGCCAAGAACACTTGGCCATCTTGGTCGCACTAATCTCATGCTGAAGTCTCATGATGTTGACCTCCGCAATCAGGTCCCTCTCCCTAGCCGCCAACTCCCCGCTCAGCATGTCAGACTGCAAAGCTTCCTGGACCTCTCGAAGCTCGGCCTCCTTTTCCTCCAGGGAAGACCGCGGCATCTTCTTCACCCAATCTCGAATAGCTCTCTTGACCTGTTTGAGTTTGTGAACCATGCAAAACTGGGCCGTGCCCTCCCGAGTATGCTGCAGCCCTCCCATAACAACCTTCTTGTATCCCGCAGATAAGTACCATCCATTGTTGTACCGGAATGGCCGAGTTTTCCAAGTGGGCCTCTCAGAGAGACCTACCCGGATAGGAGAGTGATCGTTAGTCCCCGCCGCTAGTCCCTCCGCCCTGGAATTCGGGAAGTAGCGAAACCATTCGCTATTTCCCAAAGCCCGATCAAGCTGACAGGCGATCCTGTTATGGACCGCCTTATTGTGCCAGGTCCAGATGTGTCCATCTCTCTCCAGTCCCCTCAGTCCAGACAAGAGGAGACACCTCTGGAAGTCGTATAGGATCGGATCCGACACCGGACGGCCTCCCACCTTCTCATACCGATGAAGCATGGCATTGAAGTCACCCATAAGCAGCAGGGGGAGATGCAGGTGCTCCGCCATCCGTCCTATGCGAACAATGTCCTCCCACAAGGTATCACGGAGCCGCCTATCATTGTGCCCATAAACTGCGCCAAGAATGAAGTGGAATCCTCCTTTGTTTATAAAGGATATGCCGATAAGCTGCTCCGTCATCATTACCTGTTCCCCCTCCCAACTATCTCTGTTCCACCGAACCCAGATCCTAGCCATATCACAGAGATCCAGGTTGTGGATTTGCCCCCAGTTCTCCGGAGTCCTGCGAGATAACATAGTCGCCCCTCTAATCTTCGTCTCAAGCAGAATAGAAATGTCGCACTTCTCCCTCTTCAGAACGCTACTAATCTCCCTCCATCTCCCAATGGAACACCCCCCCCCGAATGTTCCAGGCAAAGACCGACATTAATTAATTAATGTGGGGTCCCCCTGAACTCCATATGGACTGACACCCGAGGGAAGTGTCCCGTTCGTCAAATCTATATCCTCCCCCATCTCCGTCCCCGAGGAGGGAGTAAGATGTGCCTGAATCCTGGAAAGAGCCAAGGTCCAATCTGGGTTGGCCACGGTCTGATCATCTAGCCCTCCTGGCCGGAGCTCATCTTCCCGTGGGGACAGGGCATGTCTTTTCCTGCTATAGACATTCTCCACCATAGAAGTTTCCATCACATCCTGTCTGCTAACCAGGGAACTCATACCCCTGGTCACCATAATCCTCTGGGCCTGAACGGGACCATCGCCCCTTGGGAACCCTCCTGTCTCGGCAGGGTGTCAGTCTCTGACCTCCTGGCCCCCTCCATCAGGGAGTCCTCCTCCGTCGGCCTGACTGTCGCCGCCACTCTGGTGCTGGGACTGGGCGCCACCTCTGGCTCAGCTACCTCCATTTGCGCAGTCGAGGACCTAGCTGTCTCCGTCCCTCTAGTCAGGCAAGCACTAGAAGAGTGACCAAAGCACGCACAAAGGAAACACATTGGGGGGACCCAATCATACTCCACGGCCTGCGTCAAAACCTCCCCGGACGCCACCTGATACTCGAGAATACTCGGAAGCTCCGTCCCAGCCTTAATCTCCACAAATACCCAGACGTACATCAGCCTGGTACGGAAAGCCGTAGCCTCATCCGCCTTGATCGGCTTACCGACCAAGCTAGCTAATCTCATTAGCAAAGGGATATGCCAGTATTTCACCGAAAACTCAGGAAAGCGAATCCAGACGGGGATCGCATTCAGCACCTCCTTCTCACATCTCAACTCCGGCGTCCACTCCTTCAGGATAATGAGCCGCCCATCAAAGGACCAGGGCCCTCCTTGAATGATCCTAGACACATCCTCCTCCAAGCCGAATTTCCCAAAGTAAAATCCATTCTCACGGGAGAAGATCTCCATGCTCCCCTTGGGACGCCACACCCTCTCTGTATATTCCCGTATCTGCCCATAGAACGGTTTACTTTCCAACACATACATCACCAACGTGTTCTTCCAGAAGTCCGTAACCTCCGCTATCTCCTCTGCTGGAAAATATGCTCGGAGGCCTCCTCCTACCTGCATCGGTGGCACATACTCCATCGACACCGGACTCTTGGTCACACACGGCATACAAACATCCTTCCAGGACTTGGGACTAGGCCCGTCTGTGGCCGTCCGTGGAGTGGCAGACATAGGCCTCTGACTCCCGGCAACTCCAGCGATACCCTTTTCTTTCTCCGCCGCCGTCGTCTTTGGCCGCCATCCAGATGTAGTACGTCCCGGTCCTCCTCCCTGTCGTCTCGTGCCACCTCTGCTGATGGTAGTCATATTCCCGTTCCTCCCAGGACCCGTCCGACTCATAACTTGATTTTGAGTCCCTCTTCCCCCTCCCGGACGCCGTCGCACCACCGTCGTCCAACCATCATCCTCTAACCCGCCATCCCGAGCCCCGGATCCCGATCCAAATTCAAAAATCGGAGCATCCCCGTTGCTCGCCGGCGTATGCGCAGCCCCCGGAGCTGCCCTGCCCTCCACCACCGCCTGGGGGGGGGGGGGGGGTCGGCCGCCCCCCCCCTTGACCTTCGCCCAGCCAACCTGAGCTGACGCCGTCACAAATGGGGGTCCTCCCGATCCCCCGCTTCCGCCTCCAGGCCCCCCCCCCCCCCCGGGCCTGGGGGGGCTCCGCCGTCGGCCAGAGGGGGGCCCTCCCTTCCGCCCAGGTCTCCTCCTCCCCTCCGCGAGAGGGTCCGGCGGTCGGGGAGGAGGACTAAGGAGAACTCTAGGGTTCGCCGCCTGCGCACGTTCGCCTACGAGAGGGACCATCGAATTTATATATATATATATATATATATATATATATATATATATATATATATATATATATATATACACACACAACTAACTTTTGAGGCCACTATAGTGATTTAATCCGTCTAAATACTAAGCATATGAGATCCAGTAATAGTTACCTGTTTGAACCATCCTTTACATTTGAAATGCTGAATAAATCAATTGACTTGTTTGGAATATCAGAGAAATCTATATCACGAAGTTGGTCACCCAAATAATTTATTGGCAGAAGAATGAATATCCCTATAGCCCCAGCAACAGAAAATACTTTCAGACTGCATGAGAAAATAAACAAGTTAAGATTCATATTAACATATATCCATTAGTTAAAAAAAGGCATATTGTATAATGTCCTATGCAAGAAAATGAAATGTCATAAGAAAATAAGAATTAAAGGCTGTTATGTTGCATGACATGTAACAATATCCAGTTGCATCCTATATAATTGCACTATCACTATCTTGTATTCACCAACATGGAGAAATAACGTCAAGAAAGATTAAAAAAAATGGAAGCCTACTCAGACAATATAAATTGAAATAAATGTCCATATTCTTTCACCAATAAAAAGGTAAATTGATGATTTAGGCAGGTATAAGACAACTGATGCTGAATTATTATCTTTAAACCACTTCTACAGCATGTACCTTATAGCCATATTGGCTCCATAATCTTGAAGAATTGACAGTAGCTGGTAGTAGTTTCTAATAGTCTTAGTTACTGTCTCAGCAAATATATACTCATAAAGATGCATCTATCTTGACTAGGTTTAGCATTCTCTCTCTATTTTCTTCTTTGCAAGTAACTCTCTAATTCAAGGACCGAATGAAACAACTTAGAGCCGAAAATCCTCATACTTCAAGTTTAGTATGCAGTTGATCCACATCAAGTTCAAAGAATTTATATTGTCACAACTCTCATCTCACCAAGTAACCCCCAGAACAAAAGAAACCACAAGATCGGTCATGACTGAAGATGAAGATCCACACAAAAAAAGTGGTTGATGCGGGAATAATATGTTGGTATCGTTCACACTATCGATTCCTCCAGATCACAAAGAGAGTACGAACCAGAAACATTTTTAGAGAAGAGGGATGATTGTCAATCTCCTCCCGATAACAAGCCCTAGGTTTTCAATTCAATAAGAATCCAAAACAAAGAACCTCCTGTCCTTACCTTCCTCTATTTCCTCTATTTATAGGAGTCCTGACAACTGGACTAGGAACAAAAATAAATTAAAACCCTAACTAAAATAGAATATTGAAAAACAGAAATCTGCAGGTCATGTTGGTCGACCGTATGGTTGAACAATATGTTGGCTCTTTAGCCGCAAGCTATCGGCAATTGTTGCTGGATGGGCCAAATAAGTCTGTGTTACCAGTCATCAGATGGGTCAATAAAAAGCTCAGGATCAATAGCATTCCCAAATGAGGGGAAAAAACTGTCCCAATTGCTAAGAATTATCGAATCCAATTTTCCAGCTAACTTTAGAATTTTTGGCCATTAAGAAACATGTCCAAAACTTTGAGTGTTGTTGAAATGTGAATGTATTGGTTGGAAGCTGGAGGTGGTGTTAATTGAGGATAAGATGAGAGAAAATCATTTAAGGTGACGTGTGCAGTGGAGACCAATAGATCCACCATTTAAACGTGTTAGGACCTTAGTTAAAAGGAACCACAAGTAGGCATAGACCTATGTTCAGGCTAAAAGGGATACAGTTGCAAATTTTGGAGAAAAAAATGGCCATGAACAAAGCAGAATGGAAGAAAATGATTCGTGTAGCCAACCTCGAGTTTGGGTAAGGTTTTGTTTGTTTTTGTTGTTCTTCTTGTTGTTGTTGTTGTTTTGCTGTTGTTGTTAGCTCCCAACTTCTCCAAAGAACACTCAAATTCAAGAAATCCGAAACGGAAGATACCTTGAAAATAAAATATCATAATTCGACCCTAAATCACTCCATCTAGAATGAATTAAGGCTCCACCTAGATGTCTCCATTTTTCAAGAAATTGCCAAGGCAAAGCCTGCATTTCACCAACTAATGCTTCAACTCAACCAAATCCATAACAAGAACCTAGAGATGAAGATCCTTCATGTCAAGCTTAATGATTCTGGGTTTCTCCTTCAAGTTAGACAAAATTACAAGGCCACAACTTTCCATACCAAAGACAACCCCCAAAACTAGAGAAACCACACAATTTGGTGATAACTGAAGAGGATGATCAGCATGAAATAATGACGCAGCCACGACCCTCGGTTCTAAGAGTTATCTAGGCCAGCTTTCCAGCTAAATGAGGAACACACTTGTTCAAGACAAATAAAAACAGAAATCTTGAGATGAAGATCATCATAATCTTTTGTTTCCTGTCCAATTCTTGAGAACCATCAGAACGAAATGTTCATCTCACGACATGTGCTCTAATTCAACAAAAATCATAGAATTGAATTTTCTCGAAACTTCAGGTTTGGTGGGGACTGTGTCCACTTCAGGTTGGAAGAAATTTCCAGGGCCTCGACTCTGAACCACCGATCAACCCCTAGAACTTCACAAACCATAAAAATCGGTCATTCAGGAAATTGAGACCAACATAAAATAACATTCCAATGTTTCTGAATCTTTCTCTCACACGCGTTGTCCCTACCTCATCTTAGCCGTCCTCCTCTCCACCTCCCTCCAAACACTTTCACTTGCAACGGGGAGGATTAGTCAGCAAAGATTGCAGGCAGCGGATCCAGTGCCTCAAGGTGCCAAAGCGAGCTAGCTCTCTTTGTTGGACAGTGTCGGAAGTGATGCTGGAGACACCTTTGCCCATGGATCGGCGCTGTTCTGGTGCATGCAGCCTGAGGGCATAATCTGGCATCATAGTAATCCGGCATCATTAGGGTGGCCCAAGAGCTAGCACATGCTTCCCTGTGACACGCAGCATAGGGTGCAGAATTTTGTTTTTTAGCAGATTGACTGATTGATTCTTAACCACTACTTCCATGGAGTCCAACCACATCTAACGGTGATGGCATGGCTCGTCAGCTTGGGTAGGAGGCACCAATTTGTTGTTGGGTTGCTTTTTATTCGGTTCTATTGATGTGGGAAGCCGCTGACCAAAAATGTAGGTGGATCCTAAATGCCACTCCATCATACACATAGGAACCTTACTTTGGTAGGTGTTATTGATTTTTGAAACTCTAAGAGTTTTGTTTTGGGAGATCTAAATCAGTAAGAGGAAGCTATGTGTTTATTTGGCAAGAAGCCAGGTGTTCGTTTGCGAGGGGACGAATCGCTAATGGGAACCCAAGTGTTATTCTAGTCACTTACAGAAGCACTGTGATCATTTGCAAAGGGATTAAGTTACTTATGATAACCAAGTGTTCATTCGGCTAGGGACGAGTCACTGGCAGAAAATTGACTACCAATTTGCAAGGAGACGAGTCACTTATTAGGAGAACCCAAGTGCTCATTCAGCGAGACGCCGAGCCACTAGCCACATGTCGGGTGCTCAGTTGCGAGAGGACAGATTACTATTTGAAACCCAAGTCTTCATCAACAAGTGTTGAGTCACTATAGGAAAATCGGATATTCATCGGCAGGGTTGAGTCACTATTGGGAACCAATACTACGATTGTGGAAGACTAGCATAACCTTGTAACCTTTGGCAATGTCATCTTATTATTTGCATCTTCAGAGCAAGATCAAGAACAATAAGAAGATCAAGATCTATCATGGACTCTTATTAGCGGGAGTGTTTTGACAGTTTGTATCTTGTAGTTTCATTTTCGGGAGTTTTCTCCTTGTACTTGAATATATGTTTAATCTTTCCACCATTTACTCCAAAAAAAAAAAATCCAAGTAAAGATTTTCAAGCGGCCTCCTAGCAAAGAAAATTTTCCTTTTCTGCTATTCTCCCTTTTTATATTTACGGCATTTAACATTTCCTAATGTTCACTGCTGCAGAATCTCAATTAGTGTTTCCTATTCATTTCTGATATGAACCTGGTTCGGCTCAGTATCAGTGACCAGTGGGCAGTGTATCAGTGTGCAGTGCAGTGTATCAGCTGGCAATGTATCAAGCTCGGTAGTCAGTGAGTCAATCCAGCAATCCAGTGCAGCATCTCCAATTCCAATCAGTGCAGTGCAGCTCGCTCTTTTCTCCCGTATCAGAACGAGTATCAGTACTAATACTAAGCACTCCAATTACTTCCAGACAGCTCGCAATTAGTTAGATAGTTAGGTACAAATCTTGTAAATCCCTGGCTAATATATATACAGTGTAGTAGTAGATAGAGAGCGAAGAATTGTTCTCTCTTTCCAGTTTTATTCAATGTAATTGTAAGTCCTCCTTTACATTTGAATCAATAAAAAAACCTAGCTGAAATTCCCCAATTCCAGTTCTTTTTCTTCATCCTTGTATACAAATCCATGTCAAATCCCGTGCAATCTCCTCCATTTCCCAACCATTTGGGAAGAGGTGCTATCAATTTGGTTTCAGAGCACTTAGATCCAGTTATTGAAGCCAACGAGGATCCGAGCTTGTGCAGCCATGGATCTTGACATGGATCTCCGGTCGACCGACAGATTCCCGCAGGCGAGCAAAGAATTCCATCAACTCAATGACAAATTCGACCGATTGTTGGATGAGTTAGCTAGGTCAAGAAAGGAGAATGAGTTTTCTCAGTTTGCTACTGTTATGCCGAGTGCAGCATCTCCCTTAGCTACTACTAATCAACAGATCGACACTACAAATCCTAATTTGCAGATCTTTGTGTCAAGTTCTCAGGGAGTACCTCCATCTGTTCCTCAATTTGGGCAGACCACACCTTATCAACAGTACACTACCCAGATTCCTCGGGCCATGGGTACTTACACTCCCTATGCTCCAAACTTGAACTTTAGATCAGCCAATAGACTTCCCAACCCTCCTGTGACCAATCAAAGTCCTGCTCAGTACTCAACCCCAAGTCTCAACTCCATTTCACATAGGCGGTCAGTTTGGAGTACCTACAACCTGTCATCATGCAGAAGGTTGGGGACACCCTACATTAAGACTCAAAATACCAGATTTTGATGGAGATATGGATGTAGAAGAACGGTTATTAAGAGTAACTCATTAATTTAATTACTACAATGTTCCAAAATGAGATAAGAGTGGTGGTGTGTTCAGTTCAAATGAAGGGGACAGCTGTTTGTTGGTTTGATTTTTGTCAAGCTATAAGAATTGAGTTTGGTTCTTCTCAATTTACCAATCATGTTATAGAACTCGAGCTTTTGAAACAGGAGAGGACTCTACAGGAATATGATTCTCAGTTTTAGAAACTTTCTAAGAGGGTGCATGGTATCAATGAGGCCTGCTTGGTGAGTCGGTACATGGGAGGATTGAAAGAAGAGGTTAGATACGAGGTGCAGATAGCCAATCCAGCCATTTTACCAACAGCTATGCAGTTAGCTAGACTGCATGAGGCTAAGTTACTGGCTATAAGGAAAACTTATAGAACAAACACTTTCTCTGTGAAGCAATCTACTGCCACCAGTAATATAAGTACACGGAATAGTGAGGTTAGCAGGAAGCAATCCTCGGTACCTATAACAGGAGGGAGGACAGCAACATGCAACAAGTCAGGAAGCCTCTGTTATATCTCCCAGTGAAATTGTTAGAAGAAAAAAATTTGGAACTTTGTTTCCTATGCAATGAAAACTGGTTTTAAGGGGCACACGTGTAAGGAGAAGCAGCCAAGGTTCTAAACGGCGGTAGGCGGGTGCGCGACGGAGAGAGTCCGCCTACCGCCTAGACCGCCTAGGCGGTTGATACATTTTGGATTTTTTTTTTTTACTATTTTACCATTATTTTTTACATAATATGCATATTTTAAGGGTGTTCCATGCATAACTAAGTTGTAAAACGAAGATTTATGAAGTTTTAGTTTTGTAAAAGTGAACCATAGGCCCATAATGCTTGCAAAACCTTTTGGCCAAAACATTTTGTTAGGTATTGCCCCGCCTAGGCGTCCGCCTACGCCGCCTCACCTACACCTACACCGCCAAAGCTCCGTTGGCCGCCTACTCCACCGCATACCACAAAAGCAATGCGGAGAGAGACTGCCTACCGCCTAGGCACCGCCTAGGCACCGCCTAGGAGGCCGCCTCAACCGCCATTTAGAACAGTGGAAGCAGATCTACATGTTAACCTCTGATGAAGAGGAATCAGGACTCACAGAAGCAGTGGGGAGAAATGAAGACTTGGCTATGGAAATTATTCCAGGGTCATTTACTATTTCCGGGGTTTTACATCACTCCACCATGAAGCTAAGAGGTACCCTACAAAACAAACCTGTTTATGATATTACTGGACTCTGGTTCTACACAGTTTTATAGACATTAAGTTAGTGAGAGTTTAGGCCTACCCCTGTGTGATAGAAAGTCTTTTGAAGTAATGGTGGCTAATGGGAAGATGCTATAAAGTCAAGGCAGGAGAAGAGGGATAACCATAAATCATAACAGACTGTTTTTAACCTCTTAGAGCATCCACGGTGGGAGAGATTTCAAGTGTTACATTTTAAATTTAGTCTAATTTTGTAGCACTTGAAGGCTGCAATGGGCACTTGTTCATACTTGAAAATTGCTAGAAAGCTAAGAAACACTCTAGATTTGGAGCGTGTCGTAGCTCATCTACATTAATTCTTGGGCCCACAAATATTAACTATTTTTAGCAAACAAGGAAGAAAACTAAAGAGAGAAAAGTGGGAGGAAAAAACTTACCAAACATGGAAGAAAAATAAAGAGAAAAAAAAAAAAGAGGGAGGAGGTTAATTTAGAGTGTAGCATTGTGTTCCAATATCAAGGAGATGCTCCAAAAGTAATAATTTACATAATTTCTAACAATTTGGAGTATGTGTTTGGAATGTCTCCACTGTGGATGCTCTTACACTTACTACAACAGAAAGTACTAAAGAGACATTGTTTGGAATTTCAATATGGCTAAATTACAACTTGATACCCTCAACTATTCAAAATTTTCAACTTGATACCCTCAACTTTGATAGGTACTAACTTAATACCCTATCTCAACTAATATTTTTAAGTTGATACCCAAAAAAGAATTTATTCCTAAAATACCCCCACCCCTACCCCTTGGCTGCTACTCCTCAACCCCCCCCCCCCACCCCCCACCCCCAACCCAACCCTCGGCGGCCATTACCACCACCACCACCATCGCCCCCCCCCCCCCCCCCCCCCCCCCCCCGCGGCCATCCCCCTCCCTCCCTTCAACCCGGCCCCGACACCCCCCCTCCCTCACGGCTGGTACTTGCCCCCCCTCCCACCTCCTGGCGGCCATCCCCCCCTCCCCTCCCCTCGGCCCCGACCACCCCCCCTACCCACCCCCGGCCCCGACGACCCCCTACCCGGCTCCGGCCCTGCTCCCGCCGCTCGATCGTGCGTGCTCGCCGCCCGCCGGCCACCCACAGCGGAGAGGGGGGAGGGCGGGGTTGGGGGAGAAGAGAAGGGACAATTTGGTCCAAAAAAATTTCAGGGTATCAAGTTGGTACCTATAAAAGTTGAGGGTATTAAGTTGAAAAAGTGTGATAGTTGAGGGTATCAAGTTACAATTTAGCCTTTCAATATTACAGCGGCAATTCAATGATAACATGACAGAGCCTATCAACAAGAACATGAGACAAAAAACCACACGTCTTCATCCTTCAGTTATGTTCTTAGTAAATCACCCAAACCAAATAACATGACAGAGCCTATCAACAAGAACATGAGACAAAAAACCACACGTCTTCATCCTTCAGTTATGTTCTTAGTAAATCACCCAAACCAAACTCCCCCATCTCACAAAACCACCAAATCTTTCAAGAATTCCAAGAAACAAGAACAGTACCAGAAGACGAAGATCCTCACGAAGACGACGGCGTCGAGGCCGCCGGAGGCGAGGAGGTCGTCCTCCGGCACGGCCCACGCCGCCCTCACCCACCCGGGGGAGGGGAGGAGGCTGTCGATGCCGAAGCCCCCCTCGGGACGGAGGGTCCCGTCGGCGAGGAGGCGGGGGGAGTAGATCTTGAGGTTGGGCGGCTGCTTCCGGAGGACGGAGTACAGGAGGAGGAAGAAGAGGAAGAGGCCGAGGTTGATCCCGACGGAAGTTAGGAGAGCAGAGACGATCATGTCAAGAGAGAGAGAGAGAGAGAGAGAGAGAGAGAGAGGGAGAAAGAGGATGTGGCGACAAGTCGGTTTATGAATTAAATTAAATAATTATAATTAAATACTATTAATTTTGTCCTTAAAGGTTGGTTTCTTACTTGGAGAATAAGTTGATAGGACATTCTGTTATTTACATTTCTCATGGAAGGTTTAAGTAAATAATAAAACATTTTAGACCTATATAAAAAATAAATAAAATTAAGGGATTGTACATATTTTGGTAACTGTTCCCGTTGTTTCAAAAATAAAGAACACCCCCCTGGCTGCTTAATTTTTCACTCATTTTCTTCTATGCATCAGGGGGATACAACTAATTAACTTTATAAATCAGGGGGATGTTCTTTATTTTTAAAACAACATGGACAGTTTCCAAAATACGTACAAACCATAGGGGGGTACAACTAATTAACCCATCTTTTTATTTATTTCTCCTTTATAATAATTAAGTTGGCCCCCAGCTTCCGGGTCCAGGTGCCGAGGTGCGGCGCATATACTATGAGCTTTGTTATGCCTACGACCGAATGTTTACAATTTCTTTACCACCGCAACATGTCGGATTTCAATTGGAGGAGGGAGGAAAGTGTTGGGTCGGATGGAGTCCATATAACAGGGGAGTGAGAGGGGAGGAGAGGTCTTAAGAATGTTATAAAAATTTGATTGTAGACTTAGCATTTTTCATATATTATATTATCGAGCCACATGTCAATTGTCAAATACCCTACCCTTGGAGCTAATTAAGTAATTTATCCAATCATGTTTATAACTCAGCTGATATTACAAACATAAGATCATCTCCAACTCTAATGTATTTGAAGTAATTCGGCATGAGGCACTAGACAATGTCTTTCCTAGTTGGCAAGATATTTTCATCAGATTTTTCTCATATGAAGAGTAATTTTTAACTATTCTCGTGTAAAGAAAAAAGTTTGGTGAAATTAAATCGAAGAGGATGAAACGCCAAAACAGTTGGCGAGTTGAACACGACATGGGACTTGGTTGAAAGCCCCCATAAATTTTTTTAGGATTTTCTTGGATTAGTGAAAGATTATGTTAGGTCTCGATTAGGATTAATAAATCAGTGGCTAAGCACATATTCTTTATTCATATCAATTGGTACCCTTTACCGGCCTTTTCCTCCCAACAAGTTTCACACCCTTGATTTAGACAAGCCACTCTACACGCATGCCATATATGTCTCACACAGACACACCATCTTCATATGCTCCATTTTAATCACACAACATTCATGACACAACCTTAACCTCTCGTTCATGTGCTCCATTTTAATCACACAACATTCAAGACACAAACACACCTTCATGAGCTCCCAACAAGTTTCACTCTAATAAATCTATGGACATTCTTGTAGAATATTGTGGTCCCATATTAACTACTTTTTCGAGTTCTCCTCCTCCATCGCATCACTGAGCAGAGGATGTGCACAACCTTAACCCGTCATTATCATCAATATTATATTCTTCGAACATGTCCTTAAACTCCACCATCCAAACCCTATTTTATTTTTACTATCTTTCGTCGTTATTTTCACTGTTGTTTTGTTGACGAGCTGAATAATCCTGTTTATTTTTAGATTTCACGAACTTTTTCCAGTTTTGTTGTCACGCCCCAGAACCAGAATACTGGAGAGCGGGAGAATGACTCAGCCAGCTACGTATTACGGGTAGATGAATACCGTATAATACGATCAATGCTGTCTAAAAGACGAGGGGGTGCATACTACAAGAAAGTCTCACTATGGTCACACGACATCTATTCTCAATTATTCAAACAAGAAACAGTAATAGAGAACATGTAAGATAAAGCAGTAAGGCGTCCCAAACGTTCAATCAAAATGTTCTTGAGATCTGGCTTCACAAAACATAGCCAGATGATGTAGCAAGGTATACACAACTGTTATCAGCTGCAGTCTGACTTTAGTTACAATTATGCAAAAGTAAGTACAAGACGATCCGACTAACATGTCGGTGCCAAACGGCAAAGTTTAAAGTATTTAACAAAACGAGCGGGGAAGTAAGAAACCCACTCGAGCCCTCCTGCGATCATCCCTCTAGTGTTGACCATCTTGGAGGTAGAAGTAGGCTGGATCCTCAGGGACTGGCTCTAAATCTGGCCGTGCAAAACCAGAGAGGTTAGACCTCTAATAGCAAGTACCGCAAGGGAGCACGACATGAGGAGTAAAACCAGTAATAGAAAACATAATAAATAGATCTCTGCTGACTACTGGAATTCACATCACATTACGACACTTCGAACCAACCTCCCAACCAAACAAGGACAGAAGTTGGCCCGTCATGTCCTGACATTCTGATCATCTCAGTTAGGTAATAGAGTATGTTATACAGTGCACAAATAAATCAATTTAACGGCTATGCAACTACTACGGCTTGCTACTGTGAGTTTCAAGTTATCCTGGATTTATGCAATAGGAATTCCTCAGTCCTTACTATGTGCAAGCAAGGCTAGTTTACCCAGTCAATCAATTACGCCAATCATAAATTAGACGAGTCCCAGCGAGACGCCCGTCATCAATATACAATATACAATAGATAATATAACCAGATACCGCTTCCTGCCCGTATGGCAGATTTGCAGTATCTGTGGGGACCAACCGGCCTGTCGGGCACTACTAGTCCCAAGAGGGCTGCCATGTAAGAACTCGGGAATCCATTCTCTCCATGCAATCATTATTTTATTTAACTTAATAGTCTCTACGTTGAGTGAAATCCCATGCCGTGGGTCATGGTCATTCAAATGAGTACTTTCGTACGGGGTACGATATGCACAACTCCACAACGATACCCGTGCGGTTAGGTTGTGGGTCTTACATAGCGTAATGCAACAATCAAAAATTAACCACGGAATAATCATGCCTTGGCCATCAAGTACACATGCTGCTTTTTGGGGAAAATAAATAAATAAATAATTTGAAGCCTGCATGTGCCTGTATGCCAATATTTGGGATCAGCCAGTCATTTACAATAGTTCATAATTAATATGAACGTGTCTCATTCATTCAATTCAATAAGACGACTAGCCAGTCTCTTAGTTCCAACTAGGAACGCATGATCAATTATTAGTCAAGGTCACAATCATTATCAATGGTGACAAGGCATGAAAGTCAACTAGTATTCAGTGGGGTCGATTCTACAACTCTCAGGGTTTAATTCCAGTCATACTCGGTATCCATAAACCAATCAAGACACAGGGCACGTTCTACACAACCATATGTATTAAAAATATTAACATGCCAAGATTATCGAGTTCATGCAAAAAGGCGTAAGGATATAATTGGAGAATTATTATGCCACCATTAAATGAATAAATTATAGAGCAATAGAAGCACCAAGGTTAGATTACGCCAAGGTTGGTCTATGCCCAAGTTTTATGCTAAGGCCAACAAGTTACGCCAAGCTTTACGCTGTGGCAAAATACGCGCGCAAAGAACGTACGCGTAAAAAGTAACGGAACAAGTTGCGCGTAAAACTCGTTTTACGCCGAGCCAAGGAGCACGCGTAAAAAGATTGAGTTTACGCCTGAGACACTGCGCGCGTAAAAGTAAAGTTGTACGCCTGAAAGAATATGCGTAAAAAGGGAATACGCCAAGTTAAGTAGACTTGCGTAAAAACATGTTCACGCTGACACGAGTGATCGTGGGCGTAAAAACTACATATTACGCTAACACGTAACAACGTGGGCGTAAAGACTCAATATTACGCTGGCACGTATAACATGTGCGTAAAGGGCTCAATATTACGCTAACGCGTAACAACGTGGGCGTAAAGGGCTGATGTTATGCGAGCACGTATAACGTGAGCGTAAAACATCTCCCGAACTCCAAATCCCGTGGAACCTTCATTCCCAAGCAAACAATGGAACTCCCATGGATCAGAATGGCGTATAACACACCCTCAACAATCTGGAACGAACAGAACTTGGAAATACGAAAGTTTGATAGATCCAAACCAGTAAAATCCGAAAAAAGGAATTTCTAGATCTACTAAAAATAAGACTTCAAAATACAAAATGCCAAGTTCTAAACTCTCTTAGGATCACGAGAGGAAGATAAATGAACCATAAAAATGGGTCCTCATGTAGAAACAAGATGTACTTGCCTATGGGTTTGGTAGGTGGAGGGAGTTATGAGGAAGAAGAAGAGTGAAATGATAAAGAAGAAGTAAAGAGGAGAGAGAAAAAGGGTGGGGGCTTAAATGGGGAGTGTTGGGTTCGGTTCATGGTGAACCATCCTAAACCCGAAAAATAAACCAACCTAGGTCGATCCTAAAGCAAAGCTAAAGCAGAAAATAGAGGCAGAAAGTAAAATGCAGAAATAAAATTGCAGGAAATTAATTAACATGTAATTAAAGGGATTTAAATACAGAATAATATATGATAAATATTAAATAAATAAATTCAAGTAGTACATGCATAAAAATACGTATTCTGGGAACGGGAAGTGACATCTCTACCCTCCTTAGAAAAATTCCGTCCTCGAAATTTCAAATCCAAGCAGGATAGAAATATCAAAACTAAGCTAATCTAGGTACAAGAAACTTGAGCAAGCAATAATTCTTCAATGTTAACTAGCAGATAACATATCTATATTAACAATCTACGATATCACGTAGTTCTATCTATAGGGTGACAAGCATGAGGGATTAAGACAATCAAGGTACACGGGAAGAAATATACCTTGTGAGTCAAACAGATGTGGATACCGTGATCGAATATCATCCTCACGTTCCCACGTTGACTCTCCTAATGAGTGATAACCCCAAGCAACCCAGACAAGGCTAATTATTTGGTTCTTGAGTATCGTCTCTCTTCGGTCCAAAATGGACATCGGCTGCTCCTCGTAAGACAAGTTGGTACCAACAACCAACTCAGAATGATCAAGGATATGGCTGGGGTCCGATACATACCTTCGTAATTGAGATACATGAAATACGTCATGCACCTCTCGTAACGAAGGTGGAAGGGATAAACGATAAGCAACATCGCCTATCCTATCAATGATAACGAATGGTCCTACGTATCGCGGACTCAACTTTCCACGAACGCCAAATCTAATGACCCCACGGGTAGGTGAGATCCGCAAGAACACGTGGTCCCCAGCAGAAAACTCTAGCGGCCTACGATGCTGGTCCGCCCAATGACGATGCCGATCTTGCGCAACTCGAAGTCGCTCTCTAATTCCTTTAACCACTTCAACCGTCTGAACAATCAATTTCGGGCCTAGCATCTTCCTTTCTCTAATATCATCCCATGCTAGTGGCGATCTACACTTCTTACCATATAGTGCCTCAAATGGCGCCATCTGGATACTAGCTTGGTAACTGTTGTTGTATGAGAATTCAACTAAGTGTAAGTGGCTTTTCCAAGACCCTCCAAAATCTAGGGTACAAGCTCGTAACATATCTTCCAAAGTCTGAATTGTCCTTTCTGATTGCCCGTCCGTCTGTGGATGGTAAGTCGTGCTAAATTTTAACTTGGTGCCTAGACTATGATGCAAGATTTTCCAGAAATGTGATGTGAAACGGGTATCTCTGTCTGACACAATACTGACAGGAACTCCATGCTGCCTGACTATCTGTTGCATATATAACTCTGCCAACTTTTCTGTAGATTGCCCTACTCTGAAAGGAAGAAAGTGTGATACCTTTGTAAGTCGGTCCACTATCACCCAAATAGCATCTTTACCACTTGGCGATCTCGGTAAACCGGTCACAAAGTCCATTGTGATGTGCTCCCACTTCCATTCCGGGATAGGAAGCGGTTGCAGTAATCCAGCTGGCCTCTGCTGCTCTGTCTTTACTTGCTGACATATCAAGCAACGGGAAACAAATATAGCTATCTCCCTCTTCATTCCGTTCCACCAGAAGCACTGCTTGATATCTTGGTACATCTTGGTCCCTCCAGGATGTATAGAATACTGGAAACTGTGAGCTTCTGCCATAACTTCTTGTCTGATATCTCCACTAGGTACACATAGACGAGATCCAAACCTAAGTGTACCGTCTTCGTGAATTTGCATCTCCTTTCTGAGTCCTGACTCACATTCTGCCCTAACCTTCTGAATCCTTAGGTCCTGTGCCTGAGCTGCCTTGATCCTATCTACCAAGTCAGATTGAACTTGTAGACTCGCCAGAACTCCTACATCACTAGGAAGTATAACTTCGATATCCATCTCCTGAAGGTCTTCTAAGATGTGCTTCTGTGTTGTCAACATAAATGCGCCGTCTCTTCTACTGAGAGCGTCTGCTACCACATTAGCCTTGCCTGGATGATACTGAAGCTCAACGTCATAATCTTTGATCAGCTCTAACCATCTTCTCTGCCTCATGTTCAGCTCCTTCTGAGTAAAGATATACTTCAGACTTTTATGGTCTGTGTACATGTCCACTCGATCACCATATAAGTAATGCCTCCATAACTTCAAAGCGAACACTACTGCTGCCAACTCCAAATCATGAGTTGGGTAATTCTTCTCGTGGTCTCGAAGCTGCCTAGATGCATACGCTATCACCTTTCCGTGCTGCATGAGGACACATCCAAGTCCTTTACCTGACGCATCACAATATACTGTAAAACCTTCGGGTCCAACTGGCAATGTAAGAATAGGTGCTGATATCAACTTCTGCTTCAAGGTCTCAAATGATGTCTGACATTCTGCCGACCAGACAAATGGCACATCCTTCCGTGTCAAGCGGGTCATGGGTGCTGAAAGTCTTACAAAATCTGATACAAATCTCCTGTAATAACCTGCCAATCCCAAGAAACTCCGCACATCAGCTACGGTCTCGGGTACTGGCCAACTCTCTACTGCTTCTACCTTCTTGGGATCCACTGCTACTCCGGCTCCTGATATGATGTGACCCAAAAATAAAATATGATCCGTCCAGAAGTCACACTTACTGAGCTTGGCATACAACTGGTTCTCCCTCAGAACCTGCAACACTTTCCTGAGGTGGTCTTCATGCTCCTCTTCACTGACAGAGTATACGAGAATGTCGTCAAGAAACACCACGACAAACTGATCTAAGTACGGTATAAAGATGTGGTTCATCAAATCCATGAATATTGCTGGAGCATTGGTCAAACCAAACGGCATTACCAAGAATTCATAATGCCCATACTTCGATCTGAATGCTGTCTTGGGAATGTCTTCTTTCCAAACCCTCACCTGATGGTACCCTGAACGAAGATCTATCTTGGAGAAAACTCTAGCCCTGCTCAACTGATCAAATAAGTCGTCGATCCTTGGTAGTGGGTACTTGTTCTTTAATGTTGCCGCATTAAGCTTCCTGTAGTCGGTGCACAATCTGGATGATCCATCTTTCTTTCCTACAAGTACCACTGGTGCTGCCCATGGCGATATGCTAGTGTCACGACCCGATCCCAACTAATTGGGTCGACTCGGATCATGCCCAGCCTGCACCGTTGTTGAGACGGCGGCAGTAAGCTGTTCAGTAGCAGGTAACCATACAACAACATTATAATTTGTCACAACTCAACATCGGAAAATTTAAAACTTTATTAAACTTTTACATGAAATAAAAGATACAACTTAAACCTTTTTTTTTATACATCATGAATAAAAGAAAACTCTAGGCAAACAGCTCAGCAATCTCGAATTTCTCGTCTTGGGATCGCGTAACAAAGCCTCATCAGTGATACCTAAAATGTTGGGTCTCCAGTCAGGAGGGAGCAAAGTACAATTACGAATATCCAATAATTCAAATAATAATTTGAAATTTGCAATGTTAAACAATTTGAAATACTTTAACAATATTTTTCACAATTCTACAATTGAAAACAGTGTGATTTGAGTAGGTAACGAACTATGACCGGCTTGGGATGATTCAATTATATCCTAATGATACGGTCCGGCCTATCCCCGTGTATATGAGGAATCAGCTCGCACAATCAATGATGCAATATAGGGGTATTGGTCATAGACGCTACACTACTCCCCCAATATCCCGAGTCAATCAGATTCAATCAATGAGTCAATATTCGAACTCTAGGAGAGAGTTCCGTGTAGCAATGTAGTTTAAAATTGCAATAAAACAATTACTAGATAAATTACCAAATAGACATAACTGCACTTGCCTTGTATTAGATTGACTGGAAGAACGAGTCGGTACCGAGGAGGAACGTCAGTTGTAACTTCGAGTTCCTACAATTGAGAACTCGACTTAGATTCCTGAATAACCAGACTAAGTGTGCTAGTTGCAATCTCTAGTAGTAAGTCCTAGTCAGGTTTTAAGTTGTATTAATTTACAGCTAATGATTACGTCGCAACTACGTGCGTTGATTAAGCCGGTTAATTGAATTATTTGGAAAATTACGAGAATCGATTACAATTTGGAAAATCGCAAGAATCAATTACAATTTGGAAAATTTTGTGTTTTCATAATATGTATATAAAATACAGTTTTCTTTTAGTGACAAACAGTGAATTAATAATATTTTATTTATTTTAGCTAAACTCGTAATTAAGCCGTAAATTACGTCCTATCTACGAATATGAAATCAATCCAAAATCCACCCAAATCACATCCACCAGAAAAAGAAAAGAAAATAACTACGCTACACAAATACATGGGCACAGCTACTGGTCCTAGGGTGGGCTTATGCCCGATACATCTTTCTTTTACATTAAATAAGAAAATGACTGAATTATTAAATAAAATGCAGAATTTAAATGACTATAATATTTAGCCTAAAAATAAAATAATAAATAAAAGAAAACTAGGAGTCTCAGACTCGGTCCTTTTCCTCAAAATTCGGTTTATGCCTCAACGTCCGGTCGGACCGGTGCGTTTGCATTTCGTTGGGGCCCAGTAACCAATTATGGTTGTTGCCCAAAAATATACCAAATAATCATTTTAAAACCATTTATTTAATTTCCCAAAAAAATTTCGGCAGCATTTCCTCTGTTTTTGGTCAACCCAAAAACTGGGAAAACGCTTCCGATTACCTGCAAAATAATTCCCAAATCCGAAATACATATAAACATCCACAGAATTAATTCTTCCGAAGCCAATTCTGAAACCCGAAATCAAATTGGAAATTCCGAAACTTTATCGGAGATCCACAGAACTATTTAAAGCTTAATATTTCATAAAAACTCACAGAACCAAACCGAAACCCAACAGAAACCAAGAGAAGCAAATTAATAGGTATTAAAATCTAATCTCCATTTTTATTCCCGAAAGTTTGTCGGAAAACCCGAGAATTTTGAAGACACAGAATTATATTCGAAAAATTCTCGGAAATCCCGAGAAATCCACAGAATTAATTTTGTGCTCAAAACCAATTTATTCAGATCCAAACCAGCAGCAAAAAAATTAATTTTCCGAAGAAACTTCGGAAAATCGAAACGATAACGTAATCGTATTGTTACCGAAAAACTCAAATTCCCGAGGAATTTGGTTGGACCAAAATTCATCACAGACAAAAGAATAATATGGGATTAACCAGGAGTTACCAGAACCGATTCCGAAAGAATTCCGAAAAACTCCGCAACGGAAACACGGAACACGTGGTGGTGGGCGAACAGCAGCGGATCGATACCCGGGAAGCGAACGGGGACGAGCGGGAGGTTGCCAGTGGCCTGGCCGGGCTGCCGTCGGCGGTCAGCGGGTCGCCGGGCGGCCACGGGAAGGGCGCTGGGGAGGGAGCGTCGGAGTAGGGGCGGCCCGGTGGGGGTCTTCGGAAAATTGTCGCCGGGGTTAGGTATTTGAGTGGGAGTTTGGGGAAGAAGATGGAATGGGGAACAATGGTTGGGAAAGGGGTTTTTATAGGAGTTAGAGGGAGGAGGAGTTACCGGTAGGGGAGGCCAACTGCCACGGCTTTGATGGCCGGCCGGCGGTAGGGAGGTGAGAGGCCCGACGGTTTCGGGTCGGTTTGGAAAGAAAACGAAGGGGTCCATCGGTTTCCCTTCAGAATGAAAGTAAACATTCATTCATAATGAATGAATGGCTAAAGTTGCTGAATGAACCCCTTCCATTCATTCCCTAAGGAATGCACCAATGGCCCAAAGTCTAATGAATCAATGGGCTAAAAAATACTAATAATTACAACTGAATGGTTTTGTAGACTACATGCTTAAAAAGGTGAAATGGGCTTGAGGCCAAATACTTATTTAAGAAAATAGGCTTGGTTTAAGCTAAAAGGGTTAGGCTCCAATATGGGCTAATAAAAATAATTTTCTTTTTAGAATATAATTAAAAAAAACTAAAAATTATTATAAAAATTGATTTATGTCTCAAAAATCGGATTCGAACCAGGTTTGGGTCTGGGTAACAAACAAAAATCCATATGAACTATTTTGGAAAATAATTTTACACTACTAATATTTAAACTAACAATTCACAAATATTATTTAAAATTTTATTTTTCACAAACTCTATTTAACCACATTAAAATGATTATTAAAAAAAAAATTCCTGAAAAATTACGGGTTTCACAACCTTCCCTCCTTAGAAAATTTCGTCCTCGAAATTAAAGTAAGGTTAGGGATCAAACAGCTACGGGTACTACGCCCGTAACTCAGGTCCAACAATAAAAATTTTCAAGGCAGCCGTGGATGAGACGGTTTATGATATCATCCATGTAGAAAAATACAAAAGCGAACCAAAGTACACGAGGTTGATCAGACCATCATGCACCGGTTCTGATTAGACAATATATTAGTGGGTGCACCCAATAAAATACTGTCATGATCAAGCTTGATAAGGAGATAGCTTGCAAAACTAGGCTAACTTAGCAGCATTAGTCAAATTTAGAACGGAAAAAGAAAAGATAAGAAATAGGAGTTTAAGTGATGACTCAAATTCTGATTTTCTTCTTACCTCTGACTAGGCTTGCAACTGGTTTCTCTGGCACTGAAAGGTTAAGTCCAAACTTGAACTCTGAATTATCCAAAATGTGACTCGGATCCGAAGTGTAGCATCTGAGCTGGCCTCAATTTCCTGCTCCGTCGAAACTGATTGTTCCTCTGGTAGAAGAAACTTCACCAAATGCAATTTGGTCTTCCCAAGACCTACCAAATTTTGAGACGCAACATCTCAAACATCTTCAAGCGTCTGGATTGACCTCTCTGATTGCTTGCCCCGCGGTACTCCATGAATCTGGTAGATGTGCTTCTCGTACAATGTTGCCCACTTCTTAGTGGATAAACCAACTTGAAGGAAATTAAAGTGTGCTGACTTAGTCAGTCGGTTCATTATAATCCAATTGGTGCCCTTCCCTCCTTGGGAACAAGGCAATCCTTACTCAAAGTTCATTGTTATATGCTTCTACTTCCATTCTGAATGGTCCAGCGGCTCCAACAAGCTTGTTGTTCTCTTGCTAATTTCTTATGTTGACAAATTCACATCTAATTCTCATACCTGGAATTATCCTTCTTTATTCCATAACACCAATTAATGGAGGCATATTCCGATACATCTTATCATCTCCTGAATTTATGGAATACTGCGACTGGTGTATTTCTTTCATCAACTTGTTCCTCCGTTTGTCAGCCGATACGCAAAATCTCGTACCATTCTTCAGAGTTAGAACCCTCAAGTGTTCCAGCCAACATTTGATCTCTAAGCCTGCAAAGTGTCTTGTTTTGAAACTACGTCCTCTTGATTTTTGTCCATCAGCCTCGAACTTCATCAATACTGAATCAGCATCCAGCTCCGTCCTTCTATCTCCAGATAGTATAACCTCCAGTCCAAACTTCTCGATGTCTTCTAGCAGGTGCCACTCCTTGGCTAAAAACTTCGCCATCAGTATCGACCAAGTGCATCAGTGACCACATTAGCCTTACCTGAATAGTACTGCAGGTTGATGTCGAAATCCTTCATCTGCTTCAACCATCTTCTTAGTCTAACATTCAGCCCTTCCTGAGTGAAGACATATTTCAGACTTTGGTAGTCCGTACATATTTTTACTCCCTTTCCATAAAAATCATGCTTCCATAGCTTCAAAGATAAAGATAATTGCAGCAAATTCCAAATTAGGCGTTGGATAATTCTTCTCATGAGTCTGTAGTTGCCTAGATGTGTAAGCAATTACTTTCCCATGTTGTTGAAGAACGCAACCCAGTCCTTTTCCAGAGGCATTACTGTAAATTGAGAACCCACCGGTTCCTGCGGGTAGCGCAAGGATTTGTGTAGTGGTAAGTCTCTTCTTCAGCTCCTTAATGCCGCCTAGCAATCTTTCGTTCAGATGAACTCTTCATTCTTCCGAGTGAGCTTCGTCATCGGCTCAGCAATCTTGGCGAAATCCTTCACGAACTTCTGATAGGCCAAGTTCAAGATGAATGAATGGCTAAAGTTGCTGAATGAACCCCTTCCATTCATTCCCTAAGGAATGCACCAATGGCCCAAAGTCTAATGAATCAATGGGCTAAAAAATACTAATTAATAATTACAACTGAATGGTTTTGTAGACTACATGCTTAAAAAGGTGAAATGGGCTTGAGGCCAAATACTTATTTAAGAAAATAGGCTTGGTTTAAGCTAAAAGGGTTAGGCTCCAATATGGGCTAATAAAAATAATTTTCTTTTTAGAATATAATTAAAAAAAACTAAAAATTATTATAAAAATTGATTTATGTCTCAAAAATCGGATTCAAACCAGGTTTGGGTCTGGGTAACAAACAAAAATCCATATGAACTATTTTGGAAAATAATTTTACACTACTAATATTTAAACTAACAATTCACAAATATTATTTAAAATTTTATTTTTCACAAACTCTATTTAACCACATTAAAATGATTATTAAAAAAAAATTCCTGAAAAATTACGGGTTTCACAGCTAGCTTGGATAAACTTCTTCTCTTTCAGTTCCTCTATATGCTGATATACCTTGGCCTGCTCCGAATCCGCCATTCTGTAAACCCGATCTGATATCGGTTTAGTTCCAGGTGCCAATTCTATACTGAACTCAATATCTCTAACCGGTGGTAGACCTGGAAGTTCTTCGGGAAATATGTCCAGAAACTCTTCAACTGCCTTCAGAACCTGAACTTCTTCCATTGTCGTTATTATTCCCTGCTCTTGCTGAGTTTCTTCTGATCTGACTAAGGTGAATCTCTTCATGCCTGGAATGTCAAAAGATACACTCCCACTACGACAATCTATGGTCGCATGACTGTCTTTCAGCCAGTCCATGCCTAAGATAACGTCGAAATTTCCAACAGGAAATTCTATCAACTGGGCGGGTAAGGAATGCCCGCAAACTACAACGCTACACGCTAGAATAACTCTACTAACTCCTACGAGCCCATTACCAGTGAGTATATTTAACCTCCCTGGCAATGCCTCGAACTCCATTCCTAGCCGTGTCGTAAATTGTGCAGATTTAAATGAGTGTGATGCTCCCGAATCAAACAATGCTACTGCGGGATATGAGGCAACGAGAATGTTACCTGCCACAACATCTCCCGATGCTAATGCCTCTTCCAAGGACAGAGTGAATGCCTGCCCTCGACCTCCTTGCTGGTTCCCATGTTACGACCTAGCCTGGTGCTGCTGCTGGCCCCTTCCTTGATGATGCTGGGGTGGTCTATGCTGGTATTGCTGCATCGGCGGTCCTTGCTGTCGAAACATCTGAGCTTGCGGCATTAACGGGCGCTGTGCCAACGGTCTTACTGCTACCGCTGGTCCTCGATACTGTCCTGCCCCTGGTGCTGGCAGAGCAGGAAATTGCTGCACTGGTCCTCCTGACCTCGAATTCATGGGACATGTGGTAACCCGATGATCTGAATTTCCACATATCAAACACAGTCCGTTCAATGCCCGACACACATCTCTAGTGTGCCCTATCTTCCCACAATAAGTGCAGCCCGCTGGGGGTTGCTGGTTCTTCCTTGGTTGCTGCTGCTGCTGCTGCCTGGGTGGTGGTGCTGGCCCTCGTATCGCCACATCGTGGATACGAATGCCAGGGGATGGTGCTGTTGTTCGGGGCGCTGCTCCCCCTCCTCCTTCCATCTGACTGTGGGATCTCTTCTGACCCCCAGTCCTTGCTGTGATCCTCTGAATGGTGATCTCATGCCTTCGAGTTACCGTCAACACTTCATCGAAAGTTTGATAATTGTGCCCCTCTATCAATTGCAAGAGCTCAAGATGAAACCCTTGCTGGAACCTCATCACCCTCTGGCGCTCCATTGCTACCATCTCTGGGGCAAACCTACTCAATCTGCAGAACTCCGCTGCATAAGCATCTACTGTCTTGCCGGCCTGCTTGAGGTTGATAAACTTCTGTTGTAGCTCAAACTGCGTCACAATCCCATAATACTTCGTCTTGAACCTTGCTGTAAAATCGTCCCAAGCAACGGGACGTCTGATGCCTACTTCTTCTGATTCCCACCAATCACGTGCGAGATCCTGAAGTAACAACTTCACCTGATCCACACGTTCTTCTGCCGGCACCTTAGCGGCTGTCAGAATAGCCTCAATATCCTTAAGCCATGCATCTGCTAAAATAGCATCCTCCGTGCCCTCGAAACGGCGGGGGTTGTACTTGCAAAATCTGGTTGATGCTCATGAATCTGGCCTCGTCCCTCTTTCCAATGCCGTCTGCAATCCTTGGTTGAGTAGTACATTCTGCTCTTGTAACTGAGTATGCATGCACTGCTGGGCTAACATTTGGTGTTGCTGAGTAGCCATCATCCCTCTCATGATCTCCAGAAGAGCCGGTGTGTCCATTTCCGCAGGGGTAGGTAGTACTGTTGGTGGTGGTGGAACCTCTGGATACTGCGATCCAACTGCTGCTTCCACTATCACTTCTTCCTAGATAGTCTCTTGAGGTAGTACTGGCCCATGTTGCTGACCAACCTGGTCATGTTGTCCATGCTGTCCAGCTCTGACAGATGCGGACGAAGTGCCCCTAAGAAAAGGGACAAAAGAACAATCAAACGACCGGACACGAAGGATCAATGAAGTCAAGGGATACTGGAATGTCAAGCTGGAGTTGAGAATCAACAAATTTATGAGATCAAGGAGGAACATGTGTGATTGAGACATCCTATTAAAACACCCCACAAGTCTAAAATCAGACCTGCATGGGCCACCACTAAAACCTTGTCACGCCCCAGAACCAGAATACTGGAGAGCGGGGGAATGACTCAGCCAGCTACGTATTACGGGTAGATGAATACCGTATAATACGATCAATGCTGTCTAAAAGACGAGGGGGTACATACTACAAGAAAGTCTCACTAGGGTCACACGACATCTATTGTCTCAATCATTCAAACAAGAAACAGTAATAGAGAACATGTAAGATAAAGCAGTAAGGCGTCCCAAACGTTCAATCAAAATGTTCTTGAGATCTGGCTTCACAAAACATAGCCAGATGATGTAGCAAGGTATACACAACTGTTATCAGCTGCAGTCTGACTTTAGTTACAATTATGTAAAAGTAAGTACAAGACGATCCGACTAACATGTCGGTGCCAAACGGCAAAGTTTAAAGTATTTAACAAAACGAGCGGGGAAGTAAAAAACCCACTCGAGCCCTCCTGCGATCATCCCTCTAGTGTTGACCATCTTGGAGGTAGAAGTAGGCTGGATCCTCGGGGACTGGCTCTAAATCTGGCCATACAAAACCAGAGAGGTTAGACCTCTAATAGCAAGTACCGCAAGGGAGCACGACATGAGGAGTAAAACCAGTAATAGAAAACATAATAAATAGATCTCTGCTGACTACTGGGATTCACATCACGACACTTCGAACCAACCTCCCAACCAAACAAGGACAGAAGTTGGCCCGTCATGTCCTGACATTCTGATCATCTCAGTTAGGTAACAGAGTAGGTACAGTGCACAAACAAATCAATTTAACGGCCATGCAACTACTACGACTTGCTACTGTGAGTTCCAAGTTATCCTGAATTTATGCAATTGGAATTCCTCAGTCCTTACTATGTGCAAGCAAGGCTAGTTTACCCAGTCAATCAATTGCGCCAATCATGAATTAGACGAGTCCCAGCGGGACGCCCGTCATCAATATACAATATACAATAGATAATATAACCAGATACCGCTTCCTGCCGTGTGGCAGATTTGCAGTATCTGTGGGGACCAACCGGCCTGTCGGGCACTACTAGTCCCAAGAGGGCTGCCATGTAAGAACTCGGGAATCTATTCTCTCCATGCAATCATTATTTTATTTAACTTAATAGTCTCTACGTTGAGTGAAATCCCATGCCGTAGGTCATGGTCATTCAAATGAGTACTTTCGTACGGGGTACGATATGCACAAATCCACAACGATACCCGTGCGGTTAGGTTGTGGGTCTTACATAGCATAATGCAACAATCAAAAATTAACCACGGAATAATCATGCCTTGGCCATCAAGTACACATGCTGCTTTTTGAGGAAAATAAATAAATAAATAATTTGAAGCCTGCATGTGCCTGTATGCCAATGTTTGGGATCAGCCAGTCGTTTACAATAGTTCATAATTAATATGAACGTGTCTCATTCATTCAATTCAATAAGACGACTAGCCAGTCTCTTAGTTCCAACTAGGAACGCATGATCAATTATTAGTCAAGGTCACAATCATTATCAATGGTGACAAGGCATGAAAGTCAACTAGTATTCAGTGGGGTCGAATCTAGAACTCTTAGGGTTTAATTCCAGTCATACTCGGTATCCATAAACCAATCAAGACACAGGACACGTTCTACACAACCATATGTATTAAAAATATTAACATGCCAAGATTATCGAGTTCATGCAAAAAGGCGTAAGGATATAATTGGAGAATTATCATGCCACCATTAAATGAATAAATTATAGAGCAATAGAAGCACCAAGGTTAGATTACGCCAAGGTTGGTCTATGCCTAAGTTTTACGCTAAGGCCAACAAGTTACGCCAAGCTTTACGCTGTGGCAAAATACGCGCGCAAAGAACGTACGCGTAAAAAGTAACGGAACAAGTTGCGCGTAAAACTCGTTTTACGTCGAGCCAAGGAGCACGCGTAAAAAGATTGAGTTTACGCCTGAGACACTGCGCGCGTAAAAGTAAAGTTTTACGCCTGAAAGAATACGCGTAAAAAGGGAATACGCCAAGTTAAGTAGACTTGCGTAAAAACATGTTCACGCTGACACGAGTGATCGTGGGCGTAAAAACTCCATATTACGCTAACACGTAACAACGTGGGCGTAAAGACTCAATATTACGCTGGCACGTATAACGTGTGCGTAAAGGGCTCAATATTACGCTAACGCGTAACAACGTGGGCGTAAAGGGCTGATGCTATGCGAGCACGTATAACGTGAGCGTAAAACATCTCCCGAACTCCAAATCCCGTGGAACCTTCATTCCCAAGCAAACAATGGAACTCCTGGATCAGAATGGCGTATAATACACCCTCAACAATCTGGAACGAACAGAACTTGGAAATACGAAAGTTTGTGTCACGACCCGTTACCCAAATTGTTGGACCGGGCCGAGCTATGTCCAGCCTACGCTTAAGATAAAGCGCAGTAAGCTGTTCTAGACAGTCAGGTAATAATGATAAATGTGCTAATAATTAAGATAGTTTAAGAATGATCACAACACAGCTTCTATATAGATGAAAAACCACTAAGTTTGATAATAAAACAAACCAAAATGTAAGACTGGAGACAAGGTCCAGTTTAAAGGTACAAAACAGCGTCTATGATAATAACCAAATACTAAGTCAAACTAAGCAGCTAAGCAGGATTCCCTGCTGGAATATCCTCAACTGGAGCTCCATAGTACGGGTCACAAAGCATTTCTTCCTCGGTCAAAATACCTACAACGTTATCCTGTCAGGACGGGAGCAAGTACAACCTCTACTACTAAAGTACTGAATGTATAATGCAAGAGATGTACAACAGGAACATGGTATGATAAGACTGAAAAATAGACATACTGGAATCAGGGTAAATCATATAAAGCGGGAAATCATGGTATATCTTGATTATCATTTTAAGACACTCTTGTCAATTGTGGCATATGTACATTATGTATTAAAACTGGAGCAGGTATGAGATCGGTCAATAGGTGCTATGCTAGTTTACTGCAATGTACGTATGTACATTCCACAAGTCCAGAAACTACATTGTTAGTTTACTGCAATGTACGTAAGTATATTCCACAAGTCCAGAAACTACATTCTCAGTTTACTGCAATGTACGTATGTACATTCCACAAGTCCAGAAACTACACAATTAGCATACTGCAATGTAAGTGAGTACATTCCACGAGTCCAGTAACTATACTATCAACTCTCTCATAACCCAGTGATCATCATGTAAAAGATACGGGAAAATAGTGTAAAGCATGGTGGGAACTGGCAATAGTATGAAACATGTTATGATCTGACTTGCTACTCCAAGGATCAGCATTCACATAGGTTGATTAACATTCTTTTATCAAATAACAGTGTTTTTAACATGTACAATTAATAAAAGACTTACAACTGGATTAACGATAATTTAACAAGGTTGTCACATGTACTTAACATTAAAAGACAGTAAATGAGTTTGTAGATGTACTTGCCTGGAGCAAAGCAATGCAATGACAATAAAGCTAAGATGTAGAGTGTCCTGGCACTGAAAACATATATATACTCAGACTCTAAGTTACAAGACAATATAAATATACTAGTGATGTGAGAAGGCCAAATCGGACATTGGCTAGGTGAACTTAGCCTAGGGGTTCAAATTGAAGTGATTTGGCATCTAAACTAACACATGGGTCTCCCATATTAAGGTTGGTCAGCAATCCAAATACTAGAAATACACAAAAATCACGAGTCATGACTTAGTCATAATTATTGGTAAAATAAACATTCTGTGCACTGTGTTCTAACAGTTTTTGAAAATACTAGAAATCTCCAATAAATGCAGAATAATATACTGACAGAAACCTTGTTACTTATAGAAATTTATTATAATTTTTCTGGGATTTATTACCCAACAGAAATATTTTAGAAAAAACAGTTTTCATAAATATACAGAAAGTGAGTTCTGGTTTCATATGCCAAACTAGGGGCAAAACAGTAAATTAAATACTACAAAAATTATACTAAATTAGCCAACTTAACAAAGTATATAAAAACTATTTTTCCATAATTTTAGCAATACTCTAAGTATTTTTAGAAAATCAAAAACAGTAATGCACACAATAATTAATTATCTGCGTATTTTGTCCATGTATATAATTTGAACCAAAGTTCAAATACAGGACCCAAGGCCATGAATCAAGTCCAATATGACTTGTACAGGTCTTGAATATGTGAAAACACATTTGAGCCCAAATACCCATGCTAGGCTTGGACAGCAAATGGTTTCAGTAATTTAAATACACTAAAAATACAATTTGGTAAAAGTACAAAATAATTATTAATATTTTAATAGGGCAAAGTTATGCATAGTGAAAAATATAAATACATGTGTTAAAAGTACATATATATTTGTAAAGAAAATACTTAATTTATAGAGTACAAATATACATGTATAAATATATATACATATATATAGGAAAAATACTTTAATAATAAAGTGTATATATATATATATTAATATATATATACATCAAGATATATACATATATATACACAAAATTTACTAATTATAAAAATATATATATATATATATATATATACATATAATACTGTAAAATACAGTATATACATATATTTATATATACTAATATATATATACATATACATATATATATATAAAAGAAAAAGAAAAAGAAAAATAAAAAGAAAAGAGAAAAGAAGACAGAAGGAAAAAGGGGGGGGATTCGAACCCTGTCCAGCAGGGGGGGGTTTTAAACATTGTGCGCTGGCCAGTGGGCCAGCGGCCCGCTTTGTTAGGAATAGGGTTACAGTTAACTATAAGTTAGATTTTTAGTTAATGGGCTTTAACCCGTTAGCACAAAACCAAACCCGTTCTCTAAATAACAGTTCGCTCGTGTCCATACAGTCCAGGACACGAGAATATGAAATCTGACACCGTATCGACGTGTCCATGCACTGCACGACACGCACGACACGATCTACGCGTGTCCACACTTACCACTAGGTTCGTCTAGGCTGGGCGAGTCTGTGTCCGTGTATACGAGTCGAGATTCGACACGAGGACGAAGTGACACGTACGTGTCCGAGCTCGACTTGCTGTCGAGAGGGCGATCGGCGGCTGGGGGCGTTGGCGTCGTGGCGCAGCGGTGGCGCTAAGTTCGCCTCGTCGAGACGAAGGTGATGGTGGTGGTGGATGACGACGACTGTGGCTGTGGAGGCTAGACTGGGGCTCGCCGGAGTTGGGTGGTGGTTGGATCTGGAAGTGGGGATTGGGGGCGGAGCTGGGGCTGTGGAGGGTCGAGGTGGTGATGGTCTGGTCGGGGAAGGAGTGGGGGTCTTTTTATAGGAGGAGTTGAGGCGGTGGGCGGTGGATTACGGCCGGATTAGGGTTAGGGTTAGGGGAAGGCGGTGGGGGAGATGAGTAGTTTAGCAGGAAACCCCCTAGGATTCTAGGAAATTATGTCTAGGTCCTTTCCATTGGGTTATGCAAATATTAATTTGCAAAAGCCCTCCCGCAGTTAGTTTATACAAAATTAAATTTGCAAACAACAAATAGGAAATTGCAAACAGCATTTAAACAATTCTAAAAATTGCAAAACCTATTTAAAACAATTCATTTTATTGCAAAAAGGTATTTTATGTATTTAAAACTATTTAAAAATCATTTAAAAATACAGGAAAAATTCCTAATATTTATTATAAAATATTTTAATACTAAAAATAATCATTAATGGCCAATTATCACTAATTAACAAAAATTTTGAAAAACTGGGGCTGACAAATCTTCCCTCCTTGAAAAATTTCGTCCTCGAAATTTACAAGAATTGAAGACACGCAAGGTATCTAACGTTTTTTTTAAAAATAATTACAGCGATGACTAAGGCTATCTTCTAATGATGGAACGTCTATGAAACAGGTCTACTGGTCAATGGTTTGGTCTCATGGGTGCAGTTACTAAATGATGGTTTGGTATGAGTCTAATGATAGGTAACTTAATGAGGCACTAGAATCAAACAGTCATATGCAAATAAATCCAACCTGTGGCACCGTCTGTCAAGTATTCTGGCTCTGGCTCTGGGCCCTGCACTGGTACTGCTGCCTGGATGGCTAAAGGGTATGCTCTCCCTGAAGGTCCTCTGGTAAATGGCTTCGCCTTCGGGCACTCCCGAATCATATGGGTGGAAGACCCGCAAGCAAGACACTGGCTCAATTTCTTCCTACAGATGGAGACATCGTGCCCTGGCTTTTTGCAGAAGGCACAAGAGACCCACTTCTGCTGCTGGTGCCCCGGATCTCGGGCAAATGATAACTGATGCTGAGGATGAGCTGGTGGAGAATAGGCCTGCTGGTGCTGGGTAGTCGTCCTCTGCTGGAAAGTCTGGCGCTTGGACGGCCCGTCATGATGTGTGGTAGCTGGCCTCTTGCAAGACAAAAGACGCTCCTCGATACCTCGGGCTCTCTCCAGTAGCTGGTAGTAGTCTGTGATCCCGTTGGCCACTAGTAAGATGCTAATGTCCGGGACAAGACCATGGCAGAATCTGCGAGCCATCTCCTCCGGGTCGGCTACTAAGCTCGGGGCGAAACGACTGAGTCTGCTAAACTCACCTGCGTACTCATCGACTGTACGGCTCCCCTGTTGCAGGTTCTGGAATTGCAATCCCTTGGCAACTCTAGCGGTGGTGGAGAAGAACTTCCTCTTGAACTGGATCTTGAATTGCTCCCAGTTTCCTCTGCCGCTAATGAACATCGTCTCATTTCTGAACCAGACCCCTGCCAGGTCTGCTAACAAAAATCCTGCTGCCTCGACCCAAAGATCGTCAGGTAATCTAGCCCCTATGAGCTTCCTCTCTACGGAATCTAACCAGTCATCAGCTACAACTATGCCTTCCGTCCCAAGAAACTCCTTCGATTTTAGGTTCATAAAACTTTTGATGCTACCTAGCCTCAATTGATGTTCTATAGGTTGCGAGACGGGGGTATGCTGAGTATTCAGGAGCCCCTGGATCAAAGCCAGTAATTGGGTTCCGTCGAAGGAAACAACAGTCTGGGGAGGTATGATAGGAGGTGGGGGTGGTATACCGTCACCTGAGGTGGCGGAATCGGGAGAGTGTGTAGGGTCCATCTATTTATAAAAGACAAAGGAATTATAAGAATAAAGCAAGCAATCATAAGCAAACAATTTAGTTACACTACTGGTCCGATGCTGTGATGAGTTTTCCTATGTTGCAATCCTAAAATCCTCTAGGTGTTCTAGATGTTGTTCCTAGTGTTATCTAGTTATCCTTAATTTCTGCAGGCGTGCTTGGTACAGTAACGTAACCAAACAACTTTAGTCAGGACCTTGCATGGGCCGCCAAAAAAAACATGTCACGACCCGTTACCCAAATTGTTGGGCCGGGCCGAGCCATGTCCAGCCTACGCTTAAGATAAAGCGCAGTAAGCTGTTCTAGACAGTCAGGTAATAATGATAAATGTGCTAATAATTAAGATAGTTTAAGAATGATCACAACACAGCTTCTATATAGATGAAAAACTACTAAGTTTGATAATAAAACAAACCAAAATGTAAGACTGGAGACAAGGTCCAGTTTAAAGGTACAAAACAGCGTCTGTGATAATAACCAAATACTAAGTCAAACTAAGCAGCTAAGCAGGATTCCCTGCTGGAATATCCTCAACTGGAGCTCCATAGTACGGGTCACAAAGCATTTCTTCCTCGGTCAAAATACCTACAACGTTATCCTGTCAGGACGGGAGCAAGTACAACCTCTACTACTAAAGTACTGAATGTATAATGCAAGAGATGTACAACAGGAACATGGTATGATAAGACTGAAAAATAGACATACTGGAATCAGGGTAAATCATATAAAACGGGAAATCATGGTATATCTTGATTATCATTTTAAGACACTCTTGTCAATTGTGGCATATGTACATTATGTATTAAAACTGGAGCAGGTATGAGATCGGTCAATAGGTGCTATGCTAGTTTACTGCAATGTACGTATGTACATTCCACAAGTCCAGAAACTACATTGTTAGTTTACTGCAATGTACGTAAGTACATTCCACAAGTCCAGAAACTACATTCTCAGTTTACTGCAATGTACGTATGTACATTCCACAAGTCCAAAAACTATACAATTAGCATACTGCAATGTAAGTGAGTACATTCCACGAGTCCAGTAACTATACTATCAACTCTCTCATAACCCAGTGATCATCATGTAAAAGATACGGGAAAATAGTGTAAAGCATGGTGGGAACTGGCAATAGTATGAAACATGTTATGATCTGACTTGCTACTCCAAGGATCAGCATTCACATGGGTTGATTAACATTCTTTTATCAAATAACAGTGTTTTTAACATGTACAATTAATAAAAGACTTACAACTGGATTAACGATAATTTAACAAGGTTGTCACATGTACTTAACATTAAAAGACAGTAAATGAGTTTGTAGATGTACTTGCCTGGAGCAAAGCAATGCAATGACAATAAAGCTAAGATGTAGAGTGTCCTGGCACTGAAAACATATATATACTCAGACTCTAAGTTACAAGACAATATAAATACACTAGTGATGTGAGAAGGCCAAATCGGACATTGGCTAGGTGAACTTAGCCTAGGGGTTCAAATTGAAGTGATTTGGCATCTAAACTAACACATGGGTCTCCCATATTAAGGTTGGTCAGCAATCCAAATACTAGAAATACACAAAAATCACGAGTCATGACTTAGTCATAATTATTGGTAAAATAAACATTCTGTGCACTGTGTTCTAACAGTTTTTGAAAATAGTAGAAATCTCCAATAAATACAGAATAATATACTGACAGAAACCTTGTTACTTATAGAAATTTATTATAATTTTTCTGGGATTTATTACCCAACAGAAATATTTTAGAAAAAACAGTTTTCATAAATATACAGAAAGTGAGTTCTGGTTTCATATGCCAAACTAGGGGCAAAACAGTAAATTAAATACTACAAAAATTATACTAAATTAGCCAACTTAACAAACTATCTAAAAACTATTTTTCCATAATTTTAGCAATACTCTAAGTATTTTTAGAAAATCAAAAACAGTAATGCACACAATAATTAATTATCTGCATATTTTGTCCATGTATATAATTTGAACCAAAGTTCAAATACAGGACCCAAGGCCATGAATCAAGTCCAATATGACTTGTACAGGTCTTGAATATGTGAAAACACATTTGAGCCCAAATACCCATGCTAGGCTTGGACAGCAAATGGTTGCAGTAATTTAAATACACTAAAAATACAATTTGGTAAAAGTACAAAATAATTATTAATATTTTAATAGGGCAAAGTTATGCATAGTGAAAAATATAAATACATGTGTTAAAAGTACATATATATTTGTAAAGAAAATACTTAATTTATAGAGTACAAATATACATGTATAAATATATATACATATATATAGGAAAAATACTTTAATAATAAAGTGTATATATATATATATATTAATATATATATACATCAAGATATATACATATATATACACAAAATTTACTAATTATAAAATATATATATATATATATATATACATATAATACTGTAAAATACAGTATATACATATATTTATATATACTAATATATATATACATATACATATATATATATAAAAGAAAAAGAAAAAGAAAAAGAAAAGAGAAAAGAAGACAGAAGGAAAAAGGGGGGGGGGATTCGAACCCTGTCCAGCAGGGGGGGGTTTTAAACATTGCGCGCTGGCCAGTGGGCCAGCGGCCCGCTTTGTTAGGAATATGGTTACAGTTAACTATAAGTTAGATTTTTAGTTAATGGGCTTTAACCCGTTAGCACAAAACCAAACCCGTTCTCTAAATAACAGTTTGCTCGTGTCCATACAGTCCAGGACACGAGAATATGAAATCTGACACCGTATCGACGTGTCCATGCACTGCACGACACGCACGACACGATCTACGCGTGTCCACACTTACCACTAGGTTCGTCTAGGCTGGGCGAGTCTGTGTCCGTGTATACGAGTCGAGATTCGACACGAGGACGAAGTGACACGTACGTGTCCGAGCTCGACTTGCTGTCGAGAGGGCGATCGGCGGCTGGGGGCGTTGGCGTCGTGGCGCAGCGGTGGCGCTGAGTTCGCCTCGTCGAGACGAAGGTGATGGTGGTGGTGGATGACGACGACTGTGGCTGTGGAGGCTAGACTGGGGCTCGCCGGAGTTGGGTGGTGGTTGGATCTGGAAGTGGGGATTGGGGGCGGAGCTGGGGCTGTGGAGGGTCGAGGTGGTGATGGTCTGGTCGGGGAAGGAGTGGGGGTCTTTTTATAGGGGGAGTTGAGGCGGTGGGCGGTGGATTACGGCCGGATTAGGGTTAGGGTTACGGCCGGATTAGGGTTAGGGTTAGGGGAAGGCGGTGGGGGAGATGAGTAGTTTAGCAGGAAACCCCCTAGGATTCTAGAAAATTATGTCTAGGTCCTTTCCATTGGGTTATGCAAATATTAATTTGCAAAAGCCCTCCCGTAGTTAGTTTATGCAAAATTAAATTTGCAAACAACAAATAGGAAATTGCAAACAGCATTTAAACAATTCTAAAAATTGCAAAACCTATTTAAAACAATTCATTTTATTGCAAAAAGGTATTTTATGTATTTAAAACTATTTAAAAATCATTTAAAAATACAGGAAAAATTCCTAATATTTATTATAAAATATTTTAATACTAAAAATAATCATTAATGGCCAATTATCACTAATTAACAAAAATTTTGAAAAACTGGGGCTGACAGTTTGATAGATCCAAACCAGTAAAATCCGAAAAAAGAAATTTCTAGATCTACTAAAAATAAGACTTCAAAATACAAAATGCCAAGTTCTAAACTCTCTTAGGATCACGAGAGGAAGATAAATGAACCATAAAAATGGGTCCTCATGTAGAAGCAAGATGTACTTGCCTATGGGTTTGGTAGGTGGAGGGAGTTATGAGGAAGAAGAAGAGTGAAATGATAAAGAAGAAGTAAAGAGGAGAGAGAAAAAGGGTGGGGCTTAAATGGGGGGTGTTGGGTTCGGTTCATGATGAACCATCCTAAACCCGAAAAATAAACCAACCTAGGTCGATCCTAAAGCAAAACTAAAGCAGAAAATAGAGGCAGAAAGTAAAATACAGAAATAAAATTGCAAAAAATTAATTAACATGTAATTAAAGGGATTTAAATACAGAATAATACATGATAAATATTAAATAAATAAATTCAAGTAGTACATGCATAAAAATACGTATTCTGGGAACTGGAAGTGACATTTGTCTCAACTGGTTTATGGATGCATAGTTTAACATTGTGAATAGTTTAAAATTGTGGCTGAATTTGGCTCACTCCGATGGTACCGCGCATCGCCGCATGCATAGTTGGATGCACAGTCGTAACAGTCAAATATAACTCAGCCTTGCTATTTGACTCGGTTGTCAATAAATAGTAGTTTTATTCCGTTTTATGGAAATGTCTACTGTAACAGGTAGAGATAAACACATGCTGCTTTTGTAGAAAGAAGTTGAAGTCAGCACGTGCCCATATGCCAATGTTCGGGATCGGCTAGTCGATCGTAATGGTTCATGGTTCATACACGAACGTGTCTCATTCAATTCAATAAGGCGACTAGCCAGTCTTTTAGTTCCAACTAGGAACGCATGATCAATCATTTAGTCAAGGTAACAATCAATGTCAATTCGTGACAAGGCATGAAAGTCAAACTAGTATTTAGTATGGTCGAGTCTATAACTCTCAGGGTTAAGTACCAGTGATACAAGATGCCCATAAGCCAAATCAAGTCACGGGACACACACCACACAACAATATGTATTAAAACACTAACATGCATCAAGTGGCGCAATCCAACGAAGTGTGCGAGATAAGACGAAACGCTCGAATTCGACGAATCGCGTGGGATAAGACAGATGGCGCAAATTCACCATGCGGTTGCGGGACTCATGCGGCCAAACTCATGCGGCCAAACTCGTGCAGCCAAAGACTGCATGCGGCCAAACTCCTGCGGTCAAACTCATGCGGCCAGACTCATGCGGCCAAACTCATGCAGCCAGACTCATGCGGCCAAGGACTGCATGCGGCCAGACTCATGCGACCAAAGACTGCATGCGGCCAGACTCATGCGGCCAAGGACTGCATACGGCCAGACTCATGCGACCAAAGACTGCATGCGGCCAGACTCATACGGCCAAAGACTGTATGCGGCCAGACTCATGCGGCCAAAGATTGCATGCGGCCAGACTCATGCGGCCAAAGACTGCATGCGGCCAGACTCATGCGGCCAAAGACTGCTCATCTTCTCCAAAATCCGAGAAGGATGGCCAAGGAACCCATAAACCTCAAACTTGCATAACTCGGTCAAAACAAAACGAAATATAACTTTTCAAAGGTCAAATTTGGGTACAATGAAAGGCTCTACCACATGAAACAACTAGATTTTGAAAACAAGCAAGTTTGATAGATCAAAACCAAGAAAAACTCATAAAAATCCGAAACTTAAAATCTAGATATACACACAACCATCCATGGAAATCAAAAACTTCAAGACCTAAACTCGTAGAGAAAGAGGAGTGGAACAACATGGACTAAAAATAAATAGGGATGTATAAAATCCCTCATGGTGTGCAAGATGTACTTGCCTCTCCAAATTGGGTTAGGGTTTTGGTGGAGGGAATGAAATGAAAGTTGTGAGGAGAGAGAAAAGAAAAGGTGTATAAATATCAAATCAAGTTTGATCTCCACCACCCATTTCTTTCCATACAATCTAGGCCATCCACCCCTTATCATGATGAACCAAGCCAAACTAAGTTGGTTCAACATGAACCGAAATAAACCAAGAGCTAAGCAAAAGCAGAAAATAAAATACAGAAAAATATTTAGCATGTAATTAAAGGAATTAAATACAGAATAAATGCATGATAAATACTAAATAAATACAGTCAAGTAGTACATGTATTAAAAATACGTATCCCGAGAACGGGGAGTGACAATTAGCGACAAAACTAGCGACGTTTTGCTACAACAATACTGACATGCCAACATATTAGCGACGTATAACAACGTTTATGATACATAATAGCAACGTTCTGATACAAGTTAGCGACGTTTACATGCGTTGCTGACCATCGCAAAACGTTGCTAATCTAAAAAAAATACAGTTTTGTAAATATAGTTTCCAAATCAATATTCATACAGTTTACCAATTTATTCACATTTATATAAATACATCCAGAGTAACCCTCCGTTGAATTTTCTGGGTTCGTCGATCCCTTCGATGGAACACTCAATCGTGAAAATTCGCATACATTTAATTTGAATAATAAAGTAAACTCACATACAATTAAGAAAACTATAAATTTGCGTTAATCTACGTCCCAAAAAATAGAAAATGTATGAAATAACTACTCTGTATCATCAAACAATGTAACTAAAGTATGAAATAAATACATCAAAGATCCAAGAATGGCCAATACACACAAACACATAAAAAGAATGTCCAACCAAGGACTACGGCTGATCATGAGGAAATGCACTGCACCGCATCTGGGATAAAAGGAAGTCATATTGCTCTTGTGAAAGTGTCATCGTTGTCGATGAAGGTGTAAGACCCCTCCAAATTTATTTGTGTCTATATAATGATTGAATTGAATTATCGTCCCTTATTATTGTTGTCTCAAATTTCGAGTAGATATTTCCTAAAAAAAAATTCATTGGTAATGGTACTACTATTAATACCATTATTGATGATAATTTCTTGTTGTATTTAAAACCCATATATATATATATATATATATATATATATATATATATATATATATATATATATATAATGAGGCTTCAAAATGGCTCAAAAGTGAGCCGTCTAAGAGCCGTCTAAGTCGTATGTATATCATTGTCCATTTTATTTATAAAAAAAATTATGTACAAAATTATTAAAAAAAGTTTAAATTTGTTATATATATTCAACATGGAGGATTGAACTCAACCAAACAAGAAGAATATACCTCACACCTTAACCACATGAGTCAGAAGAGATATTTAACTATAATTGGATAATATTCTTATTATACGTTATTATACTACGGGGGAGCCCTGCGGAAGCCTCGTCCGCCTCTCATCCGTTGGATCGAGTGCCCCCCCCCCCCCGATCCGAGAAAGTGTGTTGGCTATGTCCGGAACAGAAGTCCAGCGGGGCGTCAAAACGGCTCAAGATTGAGCCGTCTAAGCCGTGTGTATATCATCAACCATTTAATTTTTAAAAAATTTAAATTATGTAAAAAGATTGTTGAAAAATGTTTAAATTTATTATATATGTTCAACACGAAAAATCGAACTCAACCGAACAAGAAGATTACCTCCCACCTTAACCACATGAGTTAGAAGATATGTTTTTGAATAATAGTTTTATTATTCGTTATTATACTTGCAAAACACGTATATGAAGAGGTTTCAAAACGGCTCAAAAGTGTGCCGTTTAAGTCGTATGAATATCATGTACCTTTTTTTTTTAAAATTACGGAAGATAAAAATTAACTTCCTCATCCACGATTTCTAAAAAAAAATTAAGAATAAAACTAACTTTCTCTCTTTTAGTCCGTACAAATAACTATTTAAAAACTAAATTTAAAACTGTTTAAAAACTAAATTTAAAGGAAAAAATATCAAAAAATATTTAAATTGTTTAACAAATCTTAATTTAAATATATTTAAATATTTGAATTATTTTTCAACAATATCATACAAACATTTGTCCATAGCAAATTATAATTATAATTTAATAATATTTTTACAAATTTTAAATATAAATATATATACAATAAATTTAAATTTAGATTTAATTATTTAAATTGTTTTTTGATAAGATTAGAAAGAAAGTAAAAAAAAAAGACTTAACGTGCAATATACGTGCATCTTCTAGTATATATAAGTGACCAATTGCAAACCTTCCAACTGCAATCCTTCCAAGACAGTACTTCCAAACTCACTAATATATAAAGTACTCTTGCCTAGGGATGGGCAATTATCGGATTTTAAATCGAAACCGACCCGAAATAGCAGTTCGGGTTGGTTATAAGTTAAACGGGTTAGTTTTCGGTTTATAAAACCAAAAACCAATTAAATTCGATTAGAATCGCGGTTTTTGGAATCGTTTTTCGACCCGACCAGAAAATCGAATTTAGATTTACACTTTTACCCTTGCTCCATATATATACCAAAAAAATGAGTCCTAACCTAACTCTCTCTCTCTCTCTCTCTCTCTCTCTCTCTCTCTATCTCCCTCCTCTCACAGTTCAAAGCAGACAGAGCGGCCTTAGGGTTCCTTACATCAAACCCTTATTTTTTTCGAAACCCTATAAGTAATGTTTCCCGAAACCCTAACCCTGGTAGATTGGAAGTGGAAAAATGCTATTTGTACCTCCAAACCGTCCCTTCTTACGTGACAACTGATGTGATATGTTGATGTGGCAGCTGACGTGGCAAATTTTAAAATTAAAATCAAAATTAACATTAAAATTAATGTTAACATTAAAATTAACATTAAAATTAATGTTAACATTAACATTAACATTAAAATTAATATTATCGTTAACATTAACAATAATATTAATATTAACATTAACATTAATTAATAGTAATATTAACATTAACATTAATTAATATTAATATTAATATTAACATTAACATTAACATTAATATTAACATTAGTTAATATTAATATTAACATTAAATTAACATTAATATTAACATTAATTAATATTAATATTAACATTAAATTAATATGCAAATGTGAAACCCATAGTTTGCAAATAATTATTAATTAATGTTTTATTAGTATTTCGAAAATTATTATTATTATTATTATTATTAATATTATTATTAAATATTTTTGGTGTGAAAAAGGAATTTCGAAAATTATAACAATTTGGACTTTTGAGTTTCGGACCGAGACCCGAGCCCGGACCAGCTTTCCGAAACCCAGATCCGATTTTAAAACCCATTCTCCCTTCATTTAAATTCTGGTTTCTATTTTAAAAAAAAAAAAAATTGAGTTGGTCCACCCGTGGACCAACTCCCCTCTTTTCCCTCACCCCAACTCCTGTCCACACACCACCCCACTCCTTCCCTATTATTTTTCCCCTTTTTCCTCACCCCTCTCACAGGAGAGAAGCTCTCTATACCCGACCCCTCTCTCACATAACCTCTCCCTCTCTCTCTCCCTTAGCTCACAACACAAATCTCTCTCACTCTCTTCCTCTCTCAGAACCAAATCCCTCACTCTCACTCTCCCTCTCTCGTGTACTCCTGTGGAGAAACCCCCTTAGCCGAAACCCTTTTCCCGTGGCGCGAGCCCTCACCCGGCGAAGCTTCCCCGTGCGGCGTTCCCCGTCGGCCTCCCTCGCCGACGTTCGGCGGCCCCCACCGTCAGCGCCTTCGCGCTCACCCGCGTGCGCCCCCGCCGGATCTTTCCGGATCCGCGCCACCCTCCGTCGATTCCTGCGCGCGGCGCTGCCCGCCGCCCGCAGCCGCGACCCGAGGCGCGACCCCGTGCCGCCCGACCGGCGCCGTCCAGCCGCCCCGCTCCCCGCGAGAGCGCCACCCTCGGCGAGCAACCCCTGGCCGAGCCGATCGCCGGCCTCCCCGAACCCTCCCGCGTGGACCCGCGAGCCCGCCGACCTTCCGGCGAAGCTCCTCCCTGCCGTCCGCGCCCCCACTCTTCCGGCGAGGCGTGCCCTAGCCGCAGCCGACCGGCCTTTTTCCCCCTCGGCCGCACTTCTCCCCGCGGCAGACCCTTTCCCCGGCGAGTTTTCCCGCCGCCCGTGCCAGCGCCATCTCGGCAGCGCCCTGTGGGTTTCATCCCACTGTCCTGTTCGCGTAGAGCATTTGCTGAGTCCGGATCCGCAAAGCTTGCTGTCCAGGATCTGCGACCTGCTGTCGAATTTCGTTTCGGATTTTTCTCGAGTTTTTCCCGCGGCTCCCCGCCAACGAAATTTGGTAATTTCTTGGTAATCACAGTAGTTCGTCCCTCCCGTAGAGTCGGTGATGAGAATCGGTCCCCGGTTTCCCTTTAGGAAATTCGGTTAGCTGCGTAATATTTTCGATTAGCTGCGTTAGCGTATTTTCCTGTGCTTTATCTGCTGGTTTGGTGTGGTTTGGTTTGTTTTTGGGATTCCCGGATATTTCGGGAAAATTCGATTGTTTGGGAATTATTTCTGGTGGCTTGGAAAATATTTTGGTGGATATATTTTGGGATTATTATTTGGGATGGAATATTTGCAGGTTTTCCGTGGCGCATTTCCCAGTTTTGGGTTTGTCCCGAAATAGAGGAAGTGCTGCCCAAATTTTTACAAAAACTATATTATATTGATTTCAAAATTGGATTTTCGGAAATGAATTTTAAACTGATTTTCGGGCGACGACCGTACCGGTCTGTGGGCCCCGGCGAAATACAAACGCACCGGTCCGACCGGGCGTTGTGGTATTAGCTGGATTTTGATGATGGACCGAGTCTGAGACTCTTAGCATTTATTTTAAATTATTTTAAATTAATATTTAGACTATTTAGTATAGTTATTTAATTACCGCACTTTATTTAATAATTAAGTCATTTTCTCTCATTTGATGTAAAAGAAAATTGTACAGGACATAAGCCCACCCTAGGACCATTAGCTGTGCCATTGTATTGTGTAGCATAGTTTTATTTTATTTTCTGGTGGATGTGATTTGGGTGGTTGTGATTAGACGCATAATCGTAGCTAGAGCGTAATTTACTGATTAATTAAGAATTAATTAATATGGATAAAAATTAGTAAATAACTAGTTCATGATTTACCATTAAAAGAAAACTATACTTTTATAAATATATTACAAAAACCACAAAGTTTTCCAAAGTTAATTGTTTCTCGTGTTATTTCCAAATAATCCAATTAACCGGCTTAATCAAACGCACGTAGTTGCGACGTAAACGTTAGCTGTAGATTAATACAACTTAAAATCTGAGTAGGACTTACTACTAGAGATTGCAACTAGCACACTTAGCCTGGTTATTCAAGGTTCTAAGTCGAGTTCTCAACTGTAGGAACTCGAAGTTACACCTGACATTCCTCCTCGGTATCAACCCGTCTTTCCAGTCATTCAATTGAGACAAGTATAGTTTATGTTAGTTACAATTATTTATTTAATCGTTTTACTGCATGTCTAAACCACGACTCAAACACGAAACTCTCACCGAGAGTACTGTACTGTAACTACTGGGGACTGGGGAATAGCGTAATGATTATGACCACTACTATAACAAAACCCATTATCCCTCCTGTAACAAACCCAAGTCGGTCATATGTCATTACCTATTCAAATCACTGTTTTCTACTGTAACAAACCTGTTTTAAAAGCTGTTTAGAACTGCATGATTCTATTTCTTATTTAACTGTTTAATTAGCATGAATTGTACTTTGCTCCCTCCTGACTGGAGACAACATTTTAGGTAACACTGAGGATGATGAGCTATACTGTAATAGCTACTATGTTCCGGTCTTCTACCCTGCGACGGTACCGGAGCCGTCTCTGGAGGACGCTGATCCTGGGACTGCTGAACCTGATGCTTAGATAGTTTCCCTTTTCTGCATTTTCTTTTATTTGGAGTTTGTAGTTTTATTTTCAGCATTTCCTTTCTAGTTGTATTTCTGAATATTTTATCAAATAAAGTTTCAAATTCCGAATAGAACAGTTGTGACAAATGTACTTGTGTTGTTGTGAATACCTGCAATGGAACAGCTTACTGCCGCCGTCTCACCACGGTGCAGGCTGGGCATGGTCCGGTTCGACCCATTAAATTAGGATCGGGTCGTGACATATTTTCAGTGGTGGCCCATGTAGGTCAACAACAACAACAACTTAGGAAAATCTATCTAGAAGCAATTAGAACACTAGAACATCAATTTGTCACGACATAGGACCGAACTATTTTATTATTAAATATTTTTGGTTGATTATAGACTGGTAGGCTACCTTGCTTATGAGTGCGTCCTCAACCTTCCAGAGAATGGCCATTGACAAGACCAAATCCTGTTGGCGATGAGGTGTTATCTCCGGATCATACCCCATCCCCTCAACCAAGCCCAGGGTCTTTCCCCTCGCGGCTGTTTGACCGTCCGCATAATGCATCCAGTGAAGTTTTTCCTACACTGGCGAATCCTACCTCATCTCAAACTGAATTGCATTTTCTGGTGGATTATTCATTTTGTTGCCCCACCAGTACCATCAATCATCTTCCAAATGGTTGTCCTATTTCAAGAAACCCTGGAGTACCAGAAAGCTCAAGATGAAGCCCAGCAAGAACAGATGAATATCACGAGAGAAGACAAGAAGAACGTCAATGATGTAGCCTTAGTTACCTCCAACCAAGTTAGAGCAGAACTTTTGCCCTAGGAAGGATACCCCTGAATCTAGAAGATATTGGGTCCCATCGAGTACTCTACTTTCCGGCAGTCGTGCAGTAAGAAGCTTTGGGCTTGTAACTATTGCAAGAGGCCTGGTCATCAGGCCGTTAGTTGCCGCAAGAGATTGGGACAATGTTTGGCATGTGGATCTGCTGAACATCGGGTAAAGGACTGCCCTTATCTGTCTATCAAACCAGAGCTCATATTCCAGCAACACCTGTTAGGCCACAACCTAAAGACCCTCTTACTATCCAGCAGACCCTGCCCCTTACAATAAGGCATGATGCATACTCGAGGTTCATGGAAAAGGGAAGCAGTTGGAGACTGCTCACACAAGAGCCAGAACCATGAAGAATAGTACCTAGAACTGCTGAATAGCATCATCTTTTTGGAAGTTGTATCAGGATGCCCCTAGATCAATCATAAGAGTTTTTGCTGTAATTCTCCCCATGAATAGAAATTTTAGTTACACTCTTATGGCAGATGTTTTCCCTGATAGTCTCCCCGGATTATCCCAGATCTAGACATAGGATTCACCCTTGACCTAGTCCCCGACTCTTACCCTAATTCTAAAGGATGTTACAGAGTCAACCCGAAGGTGGCCAAGAAGATGAAGGACCAGATCAATGAAGGCACTAGGATTTATTCAGAGTGGAACTTTATCTTAGGGAGTATCTATCTTGTTTGTGCCCCGGAAGGATGGAACAAACGAATGTGCATCAATTACCAGACACTAAAGAACAAGTACTTTCTGCCCGGATCGAGGATCTGTTTGATCTGGTTGTGTGGAGTTAAGGTGTTTCGAAGTTTGACTTAAGATCTGACCCCCATCAAATCAAAGTCAGGAAAGAGGACATTTCCAAGACGGCGTTCAAACACCAAGTATGGGTAGTTTTCTGTGGTCAGGACGTTAGACTGGCAAATGCTTCTGCTGTGTTCATGAATCTCATGAACAGAGATTTTCATGAGTATTTGAATCGGTTTATCTTCTCCATAGATAACATCCTGATATATTTGAAGACTGAAGAAGAGCATGAAGAACACCTGAGGAAGTTTTGGAAACTTTGAGGGAAAAGAAATTCTATGGTAAGTTATCTGAACGTAGATTTTTGACAAGGTGGACTTTTGGCCATGTGGTCAAGAGAAGAAACTTCGATGGAAGATAGCTGTTGTTGAAGAGTGGTATACCCCAAGTTCAATTCAGAAGATCCTTGAACTTGGCCGGCTACTATCAGAAGTTCGTGAAGGATTTCGCCAAGATTGCTGAGTCAATGACGAAGCTCACTTGGAAGAATGAAGAGTTCATTTGAACGAAAGTTTGCCAGGCGGCATTGAGGAGCTGAAGAAGAGACTTACCACTACACCAATCCTTGCGCTACCCGCAGGAACCGGTGGGTTCTCAATTTACAGTAATGCCTCTGGAAGAGGACTGGATTGCGTTCTTCAACAACATGGGAAAGTAATTGCTTACACGTGTAGGCAACTACAGACTCATGAGAGGAATCATCCCACGCCTAATTTGAATTGCTGCAATTATCTTTACTTTGAAGCTGGAAGCATGATTTTTATGGAAAGGGAGTGAAAATTTATACAGACTACAAAAAGTCTGAAATATGTTTTCACTCAGCAAGGGCTGAATGTTAGACTAAGAGCTAGCTGAAGCAGATGAAGGATTTCGAAATCAACCTGCAGTACCATTCAGGTAAGGCTAATGTGGTTGTTGATGCACTTGGTCGATACTGATGGCGAAGTTCTTAACCAAGGACTGGCACCTGCTAGAAGGCATTGAGAAGTTTGGACTGGAGGTTATACTACCTGGAGATAGAAGGACGGAGCTGGATGCTGATTCAGTATTGATGAAGTTCGAGGCTGGGGGATAAAAATCAAGAGAACGTAGTTTCAAAATGAGGCACTTTGTAGGCTTAGAGATCAAATGTTGGCAGGAACACTTGAGGGTTCTAACTCTGAAGAATGGTACGAGACTTTGCGTATCGACTGACAAACGGAGGAATGAGTTGATGAAAGAAATGCACCAGTCGCAGTATTCCATAAATTCAGGAGATAATAAGATGTATCGGAATATGCCCCCATTGATTGGTGTTATGGAATAAAGAAGGACAATTTCAGGTATGGGATTAGATGTGAATTTGCCAACATGAGGAATTTAGCAAGAGAACAACAAGTTTGTTGGAGCCGCTGGACAATTCGGAGTGGAAGTAGAAGCATATAAATGAACTTTGAGTAAGGATTGCCTTGTTCCCAAGGAGGGAAGGGCACCAATTGGATTAGTATAAACCGACTGACTAAGCCGGCACACTTTATTTTTCCTTCAAAGTTGGTTTATCCACTAAGAAGTGGACAGCATTGTACGGGAAGCACATCTACCGGATTCATGGAGTACCGCGGGACAAGCAATCAGAGAGGTCAATCCAGACGCTTGAAGATGTTTGAGATGTTGCGTCTCGGAATTTGGTAGGTCTTGGGAAGACCAAATTGCATTTGGTGAAGTTTCTCCTAACAGAGGAACAATCAGTTTCGACGGAGCAGGAAATTGAGGCCAGCTCAGATGCTACACTTCGGATCCGAGTCACATTTTGGATAATTCAGAGTTCAAGTTTGGACTTAACCTTTCAGTACCAGAGAAACCAGTTGCAAGCCTAGTCAGAGGTAAGAAGAAGATCAGAATTCGAGCCATCACTTATTTTCTTATCTTTTCGTTCTAAACTTGACTGATGCTGACGAAGTTAGCCTAGTTTTGCAAGCTATCTCTTTATCAAGCTTGATCATGACGATATTTTATTGGGTGCACCCACTAATATATTGTCTAAATTAGGACCGGTGCATGATGGTCTGATCAACCTCGTGTACTTTGGTTCGCTTTTGTTTTCCTTCTGCATGGATGTCACCATAAATGAAACTTGTCCCTAAACCGTCTCATCCATGACTGCCTTGGAAATTCTTATGGTTGGACCTGAGTTACGGGCGCAGTACCCGTACATGTTTGTCTTTTCTACCTTACTTTAATTTCCAGGACAAAATTTTCTAAGGAGGGAAGATTATGAAACCCATAGTTTGCAAATAATTATTAATTAATGTTTTATTAGTATTTCAAAAATTATTATTATTATTATTAATATTATTATTAAATATTTTTGGTGTGAAAAAGGAATTTCGAAAATTATAACAATTTGGACTTTTGAGTTTCGGACCGAGACCCGAGCCCGGACCAGCTTTCCGAAACCCAGATCCGATTTTAAAACCCATTCTCCCTTCATTTAAATTCTGGTTTCTATTTAAAAAAAATATATTTTTGAGTTGGTCCACCCGTGGACCAACTCCCCTCTTTTCCCTCACCCCAACTCCTGTCCACACACCACCCCACTCCTTCCCTATTATTTTTTCCCTTTTTCCTCACCCCTCTCACAGGAGAGAAGCTCTCTATACCCGACCCCTCTCTCACATAACCTCTCCCTCTCTCTCTCCCTTAGCTCACAACACAAATCTCTCTCACTCTCTTCCTCTCTCAGAACCAAATCCCTCACTCTCACTCTCCCTCTCTCGTGTACTCCTGTGGAGAAACCCCCTTAGCCGAAACCCTTTTCCCGTGGCGCGAGCCCTCACCCGGCGAAGCTTCCCCGTGCGGCGTTCCCCGTCGGCCTCCCTCGCCGACGTTCGGCGACCCCCGCCGTCAGCGCCTCCGCGCTCACCCGCGTGCGCCCCCGCCGGATCTTTTCGGATCCGCGCCACCCTCCGCCGATTCCTGCGCGCGGCGCTGCCCGCCGCCTGCAGCCGCGACCCGAGGCGCGACCCCGCGCCGCCCGACCGGCGCCGTCCAGCCGCCCCGCTCCCCGCGAGAGCGCCACCCTCGGCGAGCAATCCCTGGCCGAGCCGATCGCCGGCCTCCCCGAACCCTTTCGCGTGGACCCGCGAGCCCGCCGACCTTCCGGCGAAGCTCCTCCCTGCCGTTCGTGCCCCCACTCTTCCGGCGAGGCATGCCCTAGCCGCAGCCGACCGGCCTTTTTCCCCCTCGGCCGCACTTCTCCCCGCGGCAGACCCTTTCCCCGGCGAGTTTTCCCGCCGCCCGTGCCAGCGCCATCTCGGCAGCGCCCTGTGGGTTTCATCCCACTGTCCTGTGCGCGTGGAGCATTTGCTGAGTCCGAATCCGCGAAGCTTGCTGTCCAGGATCTGCGACCTGCTGCCGAATTTCGTTTCGGATTTTCCCGAGTTTTTCCCGCGGCTCCCCGCCAACGGAATTTGGTAATTTCTTGGTAATCACAGTAGTTCGTCCCTCCCATAGAGTCGGTGATGAGAATCGGTCCCCGGTTTCCCTTTGGGAAATCCGGTTAGCTGCGTAATATTTTCGATTAGCTGCGTTAGCGTATTTTTCTGTGCTTTATCTGCTGGTTTGGTGTGGTTTGGTTTGTTTTTGGGATTCCCGGATATTTTGGGAAAATTCGGTTGTTTGGGAATTATTTCTGGTGGCTTGGAAAATATTTTGGTGGATATATTTTGGGATTATTATTTGGGATAGAATATTTGCAGGTTTTCCGTGGCGCATTTCCCAGTTTTGGGTTTGTCCCGAAATAGAGGAAGTGCTGCCCAAATTTTTACAAAAACTATATTATATTGATTTCAAAATTGGATTTTCGAAAATGAATTTTAAACTGATTTTCGGGCGACGACCGTACCGGTCTGTGGGCCCCGGCGAAATGCAAACGCACCGGTCCGACCGGGCGTTGTGGTATTAGCTGAATTTTGATGATGGACCGAGTCTGAGACTCTTAGCATTTATTTTAAATTATTTTAAATTAATATTTAGACTATTTAGTATAGTTATTTAATTACCGCACTTTATTTAATAATTAAGTCATTTTCTCTCATTTGATGTAAAAGAAAATTGTACAGGGCGTAAGCCCACCCTAGGACCATTAGCTGTGCCATTGTATTGTGTAGCATAGTTTTATTTTATTTTCTGGTGGATGTAATTTGGGTGGTTGTGATTAGACGCATAATCGTAGCTAGAGCGTAATTTACTGATTAATTAAGAATTAATTAATATGGATAAAAATTAGTAAATAACTAGTTCATGATTTACCATTAAAAGAAAACTATACTTTTATAAATATATTACAAAAACCACAAAGTTTTCCAAAGTTAATTGTTTCTCGTGTTATTTCCAAATAATCCAATTAACCGGCTTAATCAAACGCACGTAGTTGCGACGTAAACGTTAGCTGTAGATTAATACAACTTAAAACCTGAGTAGGACTTACTACTAAAGATTGCAACTAGCACACTTAGCCTGGTTATTCAAGGTTCTAAGTCGAGTTCTCAACTGTAGGAACTCGAAGTTACACCTGACGTTCCTCCTCGGTATCAACCCGTCTTTCCAGTCATTCAATTGAGGCAAGTATAGTTTATGTTAGTTACAGTTATTTATTTAATCGTTTTACTGCATGTCTAAACCACGACTCAAACACGAAACTCTCACCGAGAGTACTGTACTGTAACTACTGGGGACTGGGGAATAGCGTAATGATTATGACCACTACTGTAACAAAACCCATTATCCCTCCTGTAACAAACCCAAGCCGGTCATATGTCATTACCTATTCAAATCACTGTTTTCTACTGTAACAAACCTGTTTTAAAAGCTGTTTAGAACTGCATGATTCTATTTCTTATTTAACTGTTTAATTAGCATGAATTGTACTTTGCTCCCTCCTGACTGGAGATAACATTTTAGGTAACACTGAGGATGATGAGCTATACTGTAATAGCTACTATGACCCGGTCCTCTACCCTGCGACGGTACCGGAGCCGTCTCTGGAGGACGCTGATCCTGGGACTGCTGAACCTGATGCTTAGATAGTTTCCCTTTTCTGCATTTTCTTTTATTTGGAGTTTGTAGTTTTATTTTCAGCATTTCCTTTCTAGTTGTATTTCTGAATATTTTATCAAATAAAGTTTCAAATTCCGAATAGAACAGTTGTGACAAATGTACTTGTGTTGTTGTGAATACCTGCAATGGAACAGCTTACTGCCGCCGTCTCACCACGGTGCAGGCTGGGCATGGTCCGGTTCGACCCATTAAATTGGGATCGGGTCGTGACAGGAAAAAATTGGATAATTAACTTTTTGGGTTAAATAACTTTTTGGGTTAAAATTTGCCATGTCATCGGTCATGTCAGATGACACACAATATTATTTAACATGCCACGTCAGTTGCTGCATAATGAGGGATGTATTGGAGGGACATTTTGGAGGTACGAATAACATTACTCTTGGAAATGAGGGATGCTTTCGTGGCCGAGAAAGCTTAGACGTGCTTGGGCCCGGTCTGGAGGTACGTGCGTATGAGCAATGGTTGAGACGACGACGACAAAAACGGCAGCGTGGGAGGATGGGGAGGATGGACTGATCTTTCTTTTTCCCGACAACGCCTCCAGGTTTTGATTTCCAAACCCTATTTTTTTGTATTTTAGGAATTAATATTAGTTGATTTTTTGTTGGAGGAAGGAAATGTTGATCGATTATGTTTTTACGATTATGTCTTGGTCGATTTTTTTTAAGATCAGTGATATTTTAAATTGAATGGTTGTAATGATAATGTTTTAGTTCAATGATATGTTTTAGCCAGTGATACGTTTTTTGTCAAGGATGTGATTCTTTTAAGATCGCTGGTGATATGTTTTAGTCCATTTTTTAAACACATAGTTCAGGATAATGAATTTTTTTATCTGTGCTTAAGATTATTTGAAACCGAATCGACCGACAACCGAACGGATGTAATTCGGTTCGAATTTTGTTAATACGGTTCGGTTTTCGATTTTATAAAATTCAATTTTCGGTCCAATCATTTTTTACCTAATCGGTTCGATTTGAGTCGAACCGAACCGAACCGTTGCTCACCCCTACCCGGCCAGTCATCTTTAAATCCCAAATTTATTATTATTATTATCTAGGCCTAGGCCCAAAGGGTAAAGTGCATTTAAACCCTCCTTAGATGTGACGAAAACGCAATTAAAGACTCCCTGATCTGAAAAACCCAAAAGGTTACGAAAATGCTCAAATCACCCCCTAAGCTAACTTTTCTGTTAACGGGAGTTAAAATGGGGTTGTGTTCATTTTACCCCTGGGCTATCTAATATTATCTTGTTAAAAACGGTTAGTTCTAAAATTATTTTGTTAAAAACGGTTAAGCAAAAATACTTGTTAAAAAGTGGATAAATATTAACAAAGGAAAAATGGTCTTTGCTAGTAAAATTATTTTTTAAAATTATTTTAATTAATATTAACTTGTTAAAAACGGTTAGTTCCATCAAAAAAGTGGATAAATATTATTTAAAATTATTTTGTCATAAATTATTTTTTATTTAACAAATATATAAATATTTTTGGGAAAAACAAAACTGATAAATACAAAAAAATCAATTCTTAAAAAATAGAAATGATGAAAAATTGGGAAAAAAATACCAAATAAAAAACAAAAAAAAGTACTATTAAAATATGGAAAAAAATTAAAAATAGAAAAAATATTCCAAAAAGCCAAAAAATGAGGATAAATCTTAAACAATGAAAAAAGACAAAAACAAAAACTATACAAATTTGAAAATAAAAGTTACTCTTAAAAAACTAGAAAAGATTATTAAAAAGATGGAAAAAATTATATGAAATAAGAACTAAAAAAATGGAAACAAAAAACAAAATATTAAAAAGATTATTAAAATAACCTCCCGTTCCTAAAAAGATAGAATTCTCATGCTTGACGTCATTTTCGAAAATAAATGTTTATAATCTAAATAGTAGGTTTTCATCTTAAATTTTTTATGGAAAAAAAAATCTTTTAACAAATGTCCGGTTAGTCCTGAACTATCCAGCCATTTAACTTAGGGCATGTTTTGTAAACCGTATTTGGAGCTAGATAATTGTAACTAATATTATATTATTTAATATTTTATAATAATTATAATCTTAATTAATAATTATAATCGTAGTTAATAATTTATTAATTACAATTTTATTATAATATTAATTAATAATAATTTAATCATAATTATAATTATAGTTAATAATTTATATATTATAATAATTTTAATTAATAGTTTAGTAATCATCATTATAATCATCATTATAGTCTTACTTAATAATTTATTAGTCATGACTATTATCGTAATTATTTATTTATTAATTCTAACTGAAATTGCAAATCTTGGTACAAATTTATTTGAGTGAATTTACCCCACTACCCCTCAAAAAGTTAATATTAAATCATCATTTGAGAATACCAAGGAGGAAATAGTAATTATACCTATATCCATAAACAAATAAAATATTATTTTTAAACTTTTTCTTCTCCTACTTTTTGTTCATCCAAACAAGAAGAGGTAAAGTTAACTTTCCTCTCCCTCAATTTTCCTTCCTCTCAAATTTTCCTCTCCCTCCCCTCCTATGTTCCCAAACATAGTGTAAAATTCTAAGCCTTAGGTCACTCCTAGTCCTCCCATCATTCACCCTTCATCCAAACCATCCATTCATCCCCTGCATCCGTTCCTCTCCCTGTATAAACACCAAATTCCCCACTTTCCCTTCTCACTCTTGCCACAGCCGCCACCCTTCTTTTTCCATGTTCTCCCTTTCCATTGCTGCTGTACTGTGCAGGCCGCACTGCACTGCACTGCAGCAGCAGGCCATTTCCCTCTCCGCGGCCTTCTCGAGCTGCCTCGTGCGTGTGCAGACGACGAGTGGGTGCCTCACCGGCGCGCTGCACCCAGTCCGGAGCCGCCTCGTCGACGCCCCGAGCGGACACAAGCGAGTCGGAGCCAGCCACCGAGCACATCCTTACTCGTGCAAGCCCCGCATGAGCCACCGGAGCCGCGACGAGCTTGGCCAGGAGAATCTTGCAACCCACACTCTCTCCCACCTAACATGGTCCCACCCGGTCCCTCCTCTCCCCCAATCAATGGATGCCGCGGAAACGGTTGTGGTAAAAATGTCTTTTGCATCTTTCACTGCTTTATTGCTCTCTTCTTGTTAGTCCTTATTGTTTACTTCATATGCATTTGCACTAGTTTCTTTCTTCGTGGTGGACTTTGGGAATTCATAAACTTGGATTTCTTTTTTTTTCATTATTTTTTTGGAGTTGCTTTGAAGACGAAGGGTCTTAGTTGCTCCCAAAAGGTTTTGAAGCATATGCTCGTTCTCAAAGGAGAGATTCCTCTCAAAATCAGAGCAAAAAAGAAAAATACTTTCTGTGCAGCTGGGGAGGAACATCTCTTTGAATCTCAGATTTGGAGCTAAGATCTGCCAGAAGAATGCTAAGTAAGTTGTATTTTTTATGTCTTTTATTTTGTTTTTTTGCATTTTCAGTTCTTAAATGTTGACACTTTTGTGCTGTTTGTGTCGGACTAGTTACACATTTTTTGATTCCGGGTTAACTTAGAAATGTCACCTACAATTTAGGTCGTATTTTAAGTTCAGTCCGGAGTAAACTAAAATCTTTGACTCCGTCGCTGACAGTAATGCAATAGTTAAGTTCGGTTAACATAGGGTTATAAAAGGAACCCACCATTGTAATCATAGTATACATAGGAGAACAAATATATAGACAGAGAGTCTCACCTCTCAATAAAAATATGACAAGTGATACAAAACTATGAACAAAACCACTTACAAAGTGGTTTGTGTGGGATAAAAATACCACATGTCATATTTTGTGTACCCATCTGCTCTCCTGTGCACGGGTGAGTGAAAAGCCGAGTGTCCTCTATTTGGAGTAGAGGTAGGAGCAAATAAAACTCAAAAGTGTGTAGGAATTAAATCCATAATCCATAATGTGCATGTTTATATACTGGGTATTTACTGTAGAAAGAAATATGTAATGAATCCATCATAGTTGCTTGAAATGAATATATGTTGATGTGTGTGGTTCAAATAAAATTGTGTGTTTGTGTCCGTATTAGGGCTTAGCAATGGTGGGAAAATTTTGATCTAGTGACATGCAAGGAAGTTGAGGAAGTAGTTAAGAAGTAAACTGTGAACTCTTGGGCATGGTTTGGTTTCCGAAATTATGGGGTTTGAAAAAAAAATGTCATTACTTTTCTATATCTGTATGCCAAAGGAATCGAGGAGAAAAGAAAAGTGATTCCCAATGGAAAGAAAATTATAGAAAATGATTTCATTCAAGCAATGATTCATTTTTTCATCTTTAAATATTCAATTTTCTTTCCACACCAGAATTTTTTTTTTTCCAAACGGAATTGTAATTTTTCAAAGAAAAGAAAATTTCCTTCTTTCCTTTCTGAGAACCAAACGAGACCTCGGAGGAACTCAATTACTGTTCGCACGAGCATATCTATTCTACTATATAATAGGAAAACTTTGTGGTGAAACTTTTGAATTCCTAAAATACCCTTAAGTAGATGTTATTATGTCAACATGCATGTCATTTATCTTCAAGAGTCAAAGCAATAGAGTTTGAAGTTTTCTTTTTTCGTACAACTCTTCATGTTCCAATGATAATAAATTTTTCTGTCCTTACCATTTTTCAAAGGTTATTATTGTCAGTAGAAAAAAAAATCGTACTTCAAGTCTCTTGGCATTGTAAAAAGAAAGCACAAACACATGAATAGTCACCTGGAAAAGACGGAAAGACGACAACTGACCTTATGATATTCTAATTAAAAATACGTGCAAAGAACTAGTAGAAAGTTAATATATCTAATAGTTTGGATATATATTAATCTATTCTACTTACTATATAATAGAAAAACTTGGATGGTGGATTTTTTGAATTTCGAAAATATCCTTGTATGTCTATACTAATTAAAAATTGTTCATTAATTTTAATAAAGACAACTTAATAATTACGAAGACTACCCTTTGGTCTTTCTAAAGAGTCTTCCTAAGTTAATTAAAAGAATGTTAAAATACGTGTAAGGTACGTGCACATATGCTAGTATATAAAAAATGAGTATAAGCACCCGCTAGAAGAATCAGATTTGGTAATAAAGATAAACTCCCATTTTGCCCTCTTCTTCTTTATAGTATTAGTATGTTAAGTAGGGGTGCACTATTTGTGGCTTTGCCATGTGGATATGGAATTTTAGCTCGGCATCATTGCTTTATTCTCTCCTCTTTAACCTAGCTCGGCATCATTGCTTTATTCTCTCTCGGCATCATTGCTTTATTCTCTCCTCTTTGACCTTTTCAAACCATGCATCAACCTTGTTAATTTAAGGCTAAATTTTAACTTGATATCCTCAACTATTCATGTTTTGTAACTTGATACTCTAAACTTTTAAAATACTCGACTTAATACCATCAACTATTGAATATTTTCAGCTTCATATCCTTGAACCAAAAAAATTTCGAAGATACTGGTGGGGATGGATGCTGTGATTGCACCGCCAAGCTCATTCTAGACAAGTCCCAAGTACTGCAGCGTCCCGAAATTTCTAATCCGTGTAGTGAGCTCATCTGAGATTTGTCCTTGGTATGCCGAGGTGCGGCTTCGGTCGTGAATCAAGGTGTTCGTGGGCCGGGCCGGACCGGCCCGCGGTCCGGAAACCGACGGTTCAGACCGGGCTCGGGCCGGGCCTGGCCCGGCCCGGTTTGATATGGATGGGCCCAGCCCGGCCCAGTGAACCGGACCAGAGGGTGGTCGGGTCGGGCCGGAGCGGTCCACGGGCCGGGCCGGGCTCCGGTTTAGTGCGGGCCGGTTCAGTCGGGCTGAATCGGGCCGGTTCGGTTCAGTTTTTTTTTTTTTATTTCTATTGTTTTTGTTTATGTTTTTTTTTTGTTAAATTATTTTGAAAAAATGTTTGTAATGTAATTTTAAAAGAAACGTTTGTAAGAGTTGAAAAAAACATTTTTTCCTCTTCCTTTATCCGGGCTTGGGACCGGCAATGCTTGCTTGGCATAGGCGGAGTTAGAAAATGTTTTTTTTTAAATTTAAAAGTAAAAATTAGTTTTTGAAAATTAAAAATTTGAAAGTATAAGTTAAAATTTTGAAATTTTGTAAGTTATAATTTAAAAATGTAATTTTGAAAGTATAAGTTAAAAATTTAAAAGTATAAGTTAAAAATTTGAAATTTTGTAAGTTATAATTTAAATTTTAAATTTTGAAAGTATAAGTTAAAAATTAAAAGGTATAAGTTAAAATTTTGAAATTTGTAAATTTGTAAAAAAATTGTAAAAAAATTGTAAAAAATTAAATGTACATACCTTGCACCGTAGCCTCATTCTTGTTCGCCTTCATGCACCGAAAGCGATTCCAAGTCCAGCTCGTTGACATCAAGACCTTCATCTATCTGGTTTTGGGTTCTTCTCTCGGCTTTAATCCAATCTTGTACGCACACTATTGCTTCCAAGATATCGGACTTCAAGCGGGCCCCTCTTTCTGCTCAACATCCTTGATCCTGCACTAAAGCAGGACTCCGATGCTGCCGTAGACACCGGGACCATTAGTAGATCACGTGCTATGGTAGAAAGAACATGAAATCTCTTGTCGTGTCTCTTCCACCATTCCAAAACGGCGAAGTGATTTGAAGTTTCTTCTTCATCTTCATAAGAACTAAGGTACAGAGATAACTCTTGAGTAGGTTGGGAAGATTGCTTTTGTTTCTTCCTTTGTAGTATGTGACCGGCTGTTGATAGCTTAGACGTCAAGTCGGAGCTACTACTAGCTCCCCCAGAGTTGGTCGGGTCGACGCTGCTCTTTCTTCGTACAGTATAACTAACATGTCCAACGCAAGTTTAACTTCTACTTTCATGTCAGTAACATCTATATCCATATATTCTCCAAATCCATCTAATAAAGCCTCTACGCCATCCAATTTGATTGTAGGATCAAATATGGAAGCCAAACAATATAAAAGAGGTACTTCATCCCAATATTTCTTGAATTTGGCTTCCATATTTTTCACCACATATTCAAAATTTGGAAGATTTCTATATCTAGAAAATAAATAAGAGATGTTACAAAGTTCACGTAAAGCTAAGCAAGATGTGGGATAATAAACACCAAAAAGAATACATGTAGCATTGTAAAAAATTTCTAAAAATTCACAAACACTTTCAGCTACTATCCAATCATCAGCAGTAACTTGAAAGTCAAAGGTGAGATCCGCATTACAATAATACGTAATAGCATCCTTAAAAGGAATTGCAGATTTCAACATCAAGTAGGTGGAGTTCCACCTATGTGGTATATCCTTCACAAATCTTCTAAAAGTAATACCAAAATGTGCGCATGTGCATGCAAATTTTTTTGTCTACTTGGAGACGTGTTCAAAGTGTGCAAACATTGTCGCAGAGTGTCTAAATGGCGACCAAAAAATTCTAAACATTCTTTAACAACTAAGTTAATAATATGGCAAACACACCTAACATGGAAAAGTCTACCTTCTAAAATAGGCTGAAAAATTAATGACAAAGAAGACATAGCAACATTATTGTTTGAAGGATTATCCAAAGAGACAGAAAATTTTTGTGGTGAATATTATATTCACGCACGTGTTTTGAAATGGCACTTGAAATTACAGCGCCCGTGTGTGGATATTCTATAATTTTAAGACAGATGTTACGTTTTTGTAACATTTATTGTGCATCTATATAGTGTGCAGTAATACAAATGTAAGCATAACTTTGCTTACTATTCCAAATATCAGAAGTAATAGACAACTTACTAACATTTTGTAAAATCGCTTTCAAAGCGGCTCTTTGCTCCTTAAAGAGACGAATAGCCACATTTCGAGCTTGTTGTCTACTAACTCTAGTAAAGGAGGGGTTTAGAGACAATGTTGCATAATCGCGTAAAGATTCGCTTTCACCCGAAGTGAAAGGAAGTTCATCACGAATAATATATTTAGTTAATTCCGTTTTATGACGCGCAACTGAGTAAGTAAAGTTATCCATTGAAGAACCGGTGGCACCTCCAAAGCTTATTTGGGTTTGGGACGTTTGAAGTGTCTTTCCCGTAGCAAGTGTCGTAGTGTCTGGATATGGTCCCGGTGCCACCGCCCTTCTTCCATGTGTACTGGTTCAAACATTTCTTGCATTGCGCCTTGTACGGTATTGATTCACCCTTGACATCTAAAACAAGCGAACCATCAGGATTAGTTTCATGGCTAGTACCCTCTATTTGAAAATAGATGTACTGATTCACGAGATTTCCGAAATACTGATCAGCTTTTGTTATTATGTTACGGGATATCTAGGGATATTCAGTTGTTCTCCCCGCCCAATGCTTCCTAGATAAGAAATTTATCTGTCTTCTAAATTTCCAAAAATTTCGGCAGAGTCTCCTTTGTATTTATGGACCCCGAAAATTCACAAGAGAGATATATATATGATAAAAATAAATTCCGGGTTCGCCGACCCTTCGGTGGAGCAAACCTCAACACCGGACCACGCAGTAAATAAAATGGGCTCGCCGACCCCTTCGGTGGAGCAACTCTCAACACCGGACCACGCAGTTATACGAAATGAACAAAAGGAAACTTGAGACTCTTACCTGAGCAAGCAATGTTTACCTTTCCTTGAGCAATTTAGTCGGGTTGCGGCTTGCGAATTGTTTTCCAATTATCAGAATAGAGCAATACTTAATGTTTATCCAATTTATACTAGTTAATATACAAAAGCTTAAAAAGACAATGTTTATATATATATATATATATATATATATATATATATATATATATATATATATATATATAGTATGCAAAACCAAATCAAAACAAAACCCTTCCATATTCATATATTAATTCTTGAAGGTGCATGAAGCAGAAAAATGTAGAAACGAGATTTATTCTAATTATGAATACACAAAATTGAGTACTTATTTATAAGTAGGAAAATACAAGGTTCTTGTACTTTTTACCTTTCCGGTGTGCGGTCCAGTTGTTCAGTTCTTATGTGTATGTCAGACTTACCTTTGGAGAGTCCCATATGTCCTCATGTGTTCATTTTGTTCATGGATATTTCAAGTCCAGATAATTCATGTCCACAAATGGGTTCCTTTTTGTATTCAATTGCATATAACTTATCCGTGTTACGTCACATATAATTATTCCAGTGTCTAAGTATAACAATTTTTAATTCCTTTATCTATGTTTATCACAATTTGAAATTTTTCTAGAAATCAGAAATTTCAAAATTTTAGAGATCTCAAATTGGTTAAACAATATCAAATTTCAGAATTTGAAGTTAAACAATAATTAGAGGAATTATCATAACTTATATTCCAAATTATGTTCTTATGAAATGAAGAAATTGACATCTAATATGAAATTTCAGATTTAAAATTAAACCTATACATGTTCAAATTAAATCAAAAAAATCAAAATGGAGTATTCTTAAAGAAAGGGGAAGAGGGAAGGAGGACTTGCTTCCTAGTATTATTCTAACCTCCAACTACCAAAATCTAAAAAAAAAAAAAATTTTGTATGATCCTAACTTATAATTTCAGAATTTAATGTGAATCCATAATTATTCAAAATTAACATAGATGAGGAATTAAGAGAAGAAGGAGGAAAAAGAGGACTTGCCTTGGGTTTGAGATGACCTAGACTTTCCTTCACAATCTCCTAATTAAACCCAATAACAATAACAAATTTTGTTAGCAAACCTAGGTTTAAACTTAAAAAGGAAAAGAGATTGAGGAAGAAATAAAATTTGTTACCTAGGGTTTTCTTGAATGGAAGTGGAGGAAGAGGAAGAAGATGAAGAGGATGGAGTGGTGGAGGTGGCCGGGGAGGGGCGGCCGGCGGCAGCGGCGGCGGGCGGCAGTGGCAGCGGCGGTGGGGTGGGGTCGGGTGTGTGTGTGTTTTGTGTTTGTTTTTTTTTTTTTTTTTGTGAGTGGTTGTGTGTGTGTGTGGGTTTATATAGAGAGGGGAGAAGTAGTGAAGTGTTTGTGTGTGTGGGGGAACTTATATAGAGAGGGAGAGGTGGTGAGGTGTCCCCCCCTCCATAAATTCATGGGACACATAACCTCCTCTAGGGTTAGGGTTTATGGACACTTGGTCCATTAGGGTTTGGTTCTAGGGATACATGTATGGCATGACATGTGTTATGCCATGGAAAATTCTCCTTTCCCCTTTTTTGAAAACAATTAATAATAATAATAATAATAATAATAATAATAATAATAATAATAATAATAATAATAATAATAAGAGTTTGACAAGTCTACTCCCCTTAGAAAAATTTTGTCATCGGAATTTGAAATAACTAGTACAACAATTGATTGCTAACCTGGCTTAGGGAATAGATACGGATATTGCCTCCGCATGTCTTCTTCTTTCTCCCAAGTCGAATCCCCAGGGGAATCCTTGCTCCAAGCGACTCGTACTAATGGAATGATCCGATTGCGGAGTACTTTCTCCCTTCGATCCAAGATCCCAACTGGTTTCTGTTCTATCCGTTGTGTAGGTCCAACGGTGATTTCTGAATGGTCGAGTATATGGCTCGGATCCGACACATATCTTCGTAACTGGAAAACATGGAATACATTGTGAACTCCTTCTAGTGTTTGTGGTAAGGCAAGCCGATATGATACATTTCCTACTTTCTCCAATATGTCGAAGGGTCCAATGTATCTCGGACTCAGTTTTCCTCTGGTCCCGAATCTGATAGTCCCCTTAGTTGGTGAAATCTTCAGAAACACATGCTCGCCAGGTCGAAACTCCCGTATTCTTCGATGCTTATCAGCCCATATCTTCTGTCTATCCTGTGCTGCTTGCAGGTGACTTCTTATTGCCTTGACTATGTCCACAGTTTGTGTTACAAGTTCTGGCCCTAACAATTGTCTTTCTCCTACGTCGGTCCAACATACCGGCGATATGCACTTTCTACCATACAGTGCTTCAAAAGGAGCCATTTTGATACTATCATGGTAACTGTTGTTATATGAAAATTCTATTAAATGTAGATGATCATCCCAAGATCCTCCAAAATCTAAAGTACACGCTTTCAGCATGTCTTCTAGGGTCTGAATGGTTCTTTCCGACTGGCCGTCTGTTTGGGGGTGGTAGGCGGAGCTATATTTCAGTTGAGTGCCAAGATTTTCTTGTAGACTTCTCCAGAAATGAGAAGTGAATCTGGTATCTCTATCCGATACTATACTTACTCGCACTCCATGCTGACTGACAATCTGTTTCATGTACATTTCTGCCAGTACCTCTGTTGACTGTCCAACTCGAAAGGGTAGGAAACGAGCGGACTTGGTAAGTCTATCTACAATGACCCAAATAGCATTATTACCCCTTTGGGTCCTAGGCAATCCTGTCACAAAATTCATTGTGAGATGCTCCCACTTCCATTCGGGTATGAGCAACGGCTGAAGAAGTCCTGCTGTCCTTTGATGTTCTGCTTTCACTTGTTGACATACGAGACATTTGGATACAAATCTGGCGACTTCTCTCTTCATTCCGTGCCACCAAAATATTTGTTTCAAATCTTTATACATTTTAGTGCTGCCCGGATGAATAGAATATTGTGAGTTGTGGGCTTCTGACATAACCTCTGTCCTTAAATCTCCACTGGGCACACATAGTCGATTTCCGAATCTTAGTGATCCGTCCGGATGCTTCCTTATCCCGGTCTGGAGCCCTGCTTCTGTTTGTTTCCAAATTTTTTGAAGTTTTGAATCACTTTGTTGGGCTTCCTTAATTCTATCTATTAAGGAGGATTGCACTTGTAAATTTTGTCATATCCCTTCGGTTATCGGGCATATTACTTCAATTCCCATTTTCCTCAAATCCTCAAGGATTTCCTTGGGGGTATTCATAAAGAAAGCTTCGGGCCTTCTACTTAAGGCATCAGCCACCTTATTAGCCTTGCCTGGGTGATATGTTAGCTCCATATCAAAGTCTTTCAGTAACTCCAACCATCTTCTTTGTCTCATATTGATCTCCTTTTACGTGAAGACATACTTTAAGCTCTTGTGATCTGTGTATATTTTGATTCTTTCTCCGTATAAATAGTGTCTCCATTAGCTTGAGCGCGAATACCACCGCTGCAAGTTCGAGATCATGAGTTGGATAATTCCTTTCATGTGTTTTTAATTGTCGGGACGCATATGCTATGACTCTTCCGTGCTGCATCAGTACACATCCTAGACCCTTTCATGATGCATCACTATATATCTCATATCCACCCGAACCAGATGGTAATGCCAGTATTGGGGCTGAAATTAATCTTTTCTTTAATTTGACAAATGCTGCTTGACATTTCTCTGTCCAGTTAAACTTTTCTTCCTTTCGGGTAAGACGGGTTAAAGGTTCTGCAATTCTTGAAAAATTCTCTACGAATCTTCGGTAATAACCAGCCAGTCCTAAGAAATTTCTTATTTCTGCTACGGATTTAGGTGTCGGCCAAGACTTAACTGCTTCCACTTTCTTTGGATCTACCGAGATACCTTCTCTGCTGACAATATGCCCTAGAAATGGTATTTGATCCAACCAAAATTCACATTTACTAAGTTTGGCATATAATTGTTCCTCCCGCAGAGTTTGCAGTACTATCCTTAAGTGTTTTTCATGCTCTTCACTTTTGGAGTATATAAGAATGTCATCAATGAATACAATCACAAATTTATCCAGATATTGATAAAATACTCGATTCATCAGGTCCATAAATATAGCTGGTGCATTTGTCAACCCGAATGGCATAACTAAGAATTCGTAATGCCCATACCGAGTTCTAAATGCAGTCTTTGGAATATCTTCCTTCTTTACCTTCACTTGATGATATCCGGATCTTAAATCAATTTTTGAAAATACCCTTGCCTCTCCTAACTGATCAAACAGTTGATCGATCCTAGGTAAGGGATATTTATTCTTGATGGTAACCTCATTCAAGGCTCTATAATCAATCACTAGGCGTAGGGTACCATCCTTCTTTTTCACAAATAACACTGGTGCACCCCATGGCGATGCGCTAGGCTGAATAAATCCCTTGGATAATAATTCCTTTATCTGTTTATTTAACTCAGCTAGCTCCTCCTTGTTCATTGGGTATATCTTTTTGGCTATGGGTGCAGCTCCAGGCATTAAATCTATAGAGAATTCTACAGCTCTGTCTGGGGGTAGCCCTGGCAATTCTTCTGGGAATACGTCCTTAAATTCTTCTACTACCCTTGGGAATGATTGCTCTGCCACTCCTTGCAGTAGTACTGGTAATTCAAATTTTTCTAGTTCTTCTGCATTGAATTCATTCTGGTCTCTTACAAATTCATAAAATTCTCCGTCAGGAAGTTGAAAGGAAACTTTCCCCTGACCGCAATCTAATTGGCTAATGTTGCAGTTAGCCAATCCATACCCAATATTATATCATAGTTGCTTGTTGGGAAAACGAGCAACCGGGTACGAAAAGCTCCTCCACCCAATTTTATGGGACATCTACTACATACCCGACTGACTTCTACTACTCCATTACCGGTGAGGACTTTCAGTGATTTAGGCAGAGGTTGTGACTCTATTTCACGTTGTGATATAAAAGAAGATGCTATAAATGAATGGGTAGCCCCGGAATCAAATAATACTGATGCTGGATACGCAGAAATTAAAATAGTACCTGAAATTACTTCTCCAGGGATATTTGCATCTTCAGTTCCCATTATAAACGCTTGTCCTTGCCTATTCCTCTTCTTGTTATTATTTTGGGCTTGAGTCGTCCGTTGTGCTTGTTGAAACTGATATGCCTGAGGTGCATAGGGCGGCCTGTGCTGATTTCCATAAGCCATACCTGCTTGTGATGTTGGTGCCTGCATCATAGGTCGAGGTTGGTTTCCTTGAACTGGAGGTCGGTATCCTTGATTGACGCTTTGTGTGGTTGCTCCAGTTGCGGGCAACTGAGGACATTGATTGGTTGGATGATTTCCTGCTCCACATTTCAAACAAAGCCCCAATCTTTTTCTACATACATTTATTTTGTGTCCCGGTTTGTGACAGTAATTGCAAATAATGGACCTATCCGGGTTACCATTCTGAGGACGCTTAGGCGGTTCCTGTCAATGATTCCTGTTGGAGGATGCCCCTTCCTCGAAGGTTCTCTTAGATTGCGATGACCGGAAAGGTTGCTCTTCCTTTAGTATTCTCTCCCGGTCTCGAGCAGCTTCTGTTGCTTCAGAAAAGGTTTGGCACCGATAAGATGCGACCCTACTTTTCAGTTGGGTCCCAAGTCCCTCTACGAACCTGGATGTTTTCGTTTCTTCATCCGCTATCATGTTAGGGGCAAATCGACTAAGCCTGGAAAATTTCGCAGTGTACTCATCAACTGTGCGTCTCCCTTGTTTCAGATAGTTGAATTGTCGTTCTAATTCTATCCGTGCTGACTTAGGATAGAATCTTTCTTCAAATTTCTTCTTAAATTCAGCCCATGACATGTCCTTGTCAGAATCTTCTGGATACTCGGCACTCCACCAGTATCCAGCAATGTCTTCCAGCTGGATGCAGATTGCTGGTACCATATCCTCGGGTTTAACTTTTGCAGCCTTCATCAAACCTTCAATGGTTCTCAGCCATTGACCCGCTTCCATCGCATTTTCAGTTCCTTTAAACTTGGGCGGCCTAAGATCCCTGAACTCTTTTAGGGTTTTATCCTTGGTGTTGTTAGAATTCTGCATTTGTTCCAATATTGTGGTATTTGTTGCATGGGCCTGCTGACTATTGGATTCCAATAGTTGCTGGAACAAACGGAACATATCAGCCACGGTTGGTTCGGTTGATGCTTGAGGTGGTGGATCGTTTGGTTGATCATGGTTGTCCATATCCTGAAATAAAAGACATAATTCCTCAGGAAATATTTGACTCACAATGTTCATTCATAACAAGGTGTCCAGCAAAACCATTTATATATCATTATAATGAGAGTAATACAAAATATTGTTTCTACTCCCAATTTTACATTTGTTTACATTCTTCTAACTTGTTCATGTCACTCAACTTTCCCAAAATGTGACATAGTAATCTATTTTATCCTTACCTATCCCTACTCATATACATATCTGCTGATTCCCAAAATACCATACAGCAGACAAAAAGAGAAGAACTCCTTCTTCACTATATATACAGGGTTAGGTTTGTCTTATGCTATAGCCTCGATGAGGATCCTTTCCTCAGTGAGGATATCAACCTCTGGATGGAGTCTTTCAAAGTCATCTAGTGTGCCCTCATAGCCATGTAGTCCAATGTAGATGCGGTTTGGATCTCGGACATGCAGGCAGTAAGTTGTATTTTCATAATATACTTCAGCTCCGTCCTCGATGTCCCTGATAATGGGACGCATGATTACATAAAACACTTGGTAGACATGAACGTCGTACCAATCGGGTGCGTTCCACATTATTCTTGCATAGCATTGGTATAAGTACAGAGTGTAATCACTTCCATCCCATTCCAAACTCGGCATAAACAGGTCCATACCTACATTCATAATATTCTTAAGAAAAAGTACTTACAAGGAATATAAGAATATAGGAAAAGCATATTTATTTATCGGCAGTACTATATGCTCCTACTACATACATTCATACATTACGTTCCTACTACATACATTCATATTTTTCCTACATATTGGGGTCTAATACTTATTTTACATCCTTACTACATACATTCACACACATCCTTTACATAACTAGGGATCTAGTACCTATTTACACATCTATATTTACACATCATCTACATTCTGGGGTCTAAATTCACATTCGTCTTATGTTAAGGATTTTTGCCTCTGGGTACGTCTGCTTCCATTCTTCCAAAGTATCGTTGCGTTCGTTTTCTGGACCTTCAGAGGGTTCTGCCTTGATCAGAACATAGTAATGCACCGTATTATAATATACTTTTCTTTCATCCACTATATCTGTCACCACCGGATATTTCAGCTCGTAATGTACCCCATAGGCTTCTATCATTCCCTTTGGTGCTACTCGCCACATCTTCTTCACAAATGCATAATATTCGTCCAGGCTGTGGCTGTCATTACCTAGTCTTGCAAAAGGTGCGAATCGGGGCATGATCTATACCAAGAATTTCTTGAGTCATTACCTAGTCTTGCAAAATCGGGTAATGACTCAAGAAATTCTTGGTATAGATCATGCCCCGATTCGCACCTTTTGCAAGACTAGGTAATGACAGCCACAGCCTGGACGAATATTATGCATTTGTGAAGAAGATGTGGCGAGTAGCACCAAAGGGAATGATAGAAGCCTATGGGGTACATTACGAGCTGAAATATCCGGTGGTGACAGATATTGTGGATGAAAGAAAAGTATATTATAATACGGTGCATTACTATGTTCTGATCAAGGCAGAACCCTCTGAAGGTCCAGAAAACGAACGCAACGGTACTTTGGAAGAATGGAAGCAGACGTACCCAGAGGCAAAAATCCTTAACATAAGGCGAATGTGGATTTAGACTCCAGAATGTAGATGATGTGTAAATATAGATGTGTAAATAGGTATTAGATCCCTAGTTATGTAAAGGATGTGTGTGAATGTATGTAGTAAGGATGTAAAATAAGTATTAGACCCCAATATGTAGGAAAAATATGAATGTATGTAGTAGGACCGTAATGTATGAATGTATGTAGTAGGAGCATATAGTACTGCCGATAAATAAATATGCTTTTCCTATATTCTTATATTCCTTGTAATTACTTTTTCTTAAGAATATTATGAATGTAGGTATGGACCTGTTTATGCCGAGTTTGGAATGGGATGGAAGTGATTACACTCTGTACTTATACCAACGCTATGCAAGAATAATGTGGAACGCACCCGATTGGTACGACGTTCATGTCTACCAAGTGTTTTATGTAATCATGCGTCCCATTATCAGGGACATCGAGGACAGAGCTGAAGTATATTATGAAAATACAACTTACTGCCTGCATGTCCGAGATCCAAACCGCATCTACATCGGACTACATGGCTATGAGGGCACACTAGATGACTTTGAAAGACTCCATCTAGAGGTTGATATCCTCACTGAGGAAAGAATCCTCATCGAGGCTATAGCATAAGACAAACCTAACCCTGTACATATAGTGAAGGAGTTCTTCTCTTTTTGTCTGCTGTATGGTATTTTGGGAATCAGCAGATATGTATATGAGTAGGGATAGGTAAGGATAGAATAGATTACTATGTCACATTTTGGGGAAGTTGAGTGACATGAACAGGTTAGAAGAATGTAAACAAATGTAAAATTGGGAGTAGAAACAATATTTTGTATTACTCTCATTATAATGATATATAAATGGTTTTGCTGGACACCTTGTTATGAATGAACATTGTGAGTCAAATATTCCCTGAGGAATTATGTCTTTTATTTCAGGATATGGACAACCATGATCAACCAAACGATCCACCACCTCAAGCATCAACCGAACCAACCGTGGCTGATATGTTCCGTTTGTTCCAGCAACTATTGGAATCCAATAGTCAGCAGGCCCATGCAACAAATACCACAATATTGGAACAAATACAGAATTCTAACAACACCAAGGATAAAACCCTAAAAGAGTTCTGGGATCTTAGGCCGCCCAAGTTTAAAGGAACTGAAAATGCGATGGAAGCGGGTCAATGACTGAGAACCATTGAAGGTTTGATGAAGGCTGCAAAAGTTAAACACGAGGATATGGTACCAGCAATCCGCATCCAGCTGGAAGACATTGCTGGATACTGGTGGAGTGCCGAGTATCCAGAAGATTCTGACAAGGACATGTCATGGGCTGAATTTAAGAAGAAATTTGAAGAAAGATTCTATCCTAAGTCAGCACGGATAGAATTAGAACGACAATTCAACTATCTGAAACAAGGGAGACGCACAGTTGATGAGTACACTGCAAAATTTTCCAGGCTTAGTCGATTTGCCCCTAATATGATAGCGGATGAAGAAACGAAAACATCCAGGTTCGTAGAGGGACTTGGGACCCAACTGAAAAGTAGGGTCGCATCTTACCGGTGCCAAACCTTTTCTGAAGCAACAGAAGCTGCTCGAGACCGGGAGAGAATACTAAAGGAAGAGCAACCTTTCCGGTCATCGCAATCTAAGAGAACCTTCGAGGAAGGGGCATCCTCCAACAGGAATCATTGACAGGGACCGCCTAAGCGTCTTCAGAATGGTAACCCGGATAGGTCCATTATTTGCAATTACTGCCACAAACCGGGACACAAAATAAATGTATGTAGAAAAAGATTGGGGCTTTGTTTGAAATGTGGAGCAGGAAATCATCCAACCAATCAATGCCCTCAGTTGCCCGCAACTGGAGCAACCACACAAAGCTTCAATCAAGGATACCGACCTCCAGTTCAAGGAAACCAACCTCGACCTATGATGCAGGCACCAACATCACAAGCAGGTATGGCTTATGGAAATCAGCACAGGCCGTCCTATGCACCTCAGGCATATCAGTTTCAACAAGCACAACGGACGACTCAAGCCCAAAATAATAACAAGAAGAGGAATAGGCAAGGACAAGCGTTTATAATGGGAACTGAAGATGCAAATATCCCTGGAGAAGTAATTTCAGGTACTATTTTAACTTCTGCGTATCCAGTATCAGTATTATTTGATTCCGGGGCTACCCATTCATTTATAGCATCTTTTATATCACAACGTGAAATAGAGTCACAACCTCTGCCTAAATCACTGAAAGTCCTCACCGGTAATGGAGTAGTATAAGTCAGTCGGGTATGTAGTAGATGTCCCATAAAATTGGGTGGAGGAGCTTTTCGTACCCGGTTGCTCGTTTTCCCAACAAGCAACTATGATATAATATTGGGTATGAATTGGCTAATTGCAACATTAGCCAATGTAGATTGCGGTCAGGGAAAAGTTTTCTTTCAACTTCCTGACGGAGAATTTTATGAATTTGTAAGAGACCAGAATGAATTCAATGCAGAAGAACTAGAGAAATTTGAATTACCAGTACTGCTGCAAGGAGTGGCAGAGCAATCATTCCCAAGGGTAGTAGAAGAATTTAAGGACGTATTCCCAGAAGAATTGCCAGGGCTACCCCCAGATAGAGCTGTAGAATTCTCTATAGATTTAATACATGGAGCTGCACCCATAGCCAAAAAGATATACCCAATAAACAAGGAGGAGCTAGCTGAGTTAAATAAACAGATAAAGGAATTATTATCCAAGGGATTTATTCAGCCTAGCGCATCGCCATGGGGTGCACCAGTGTTATTTGTGAAAAAGAAGGATGGAAGCCAAATTCAAGAAATATTGGGGTGAAGTACCTCATTTTGCTTAGCTTTACGTGAACTTTGTAAATATTTTTATTTATTTTCTAGATATAGAGATCTTCCAAATTTTGAATATGTGGTGAGAAATATGGAAGCCAAATTCAAGAAATATTGGGGTGAAGTAGCTCTTTTATATTGTTTGGCTTCCATATTTGATCCTACAATCAAATTGGATGGCGTAGAGGCTTTATTAGATGGATTTGGAGAATATATGGATATAGATGTTACTGACATGAAAGTAGAAGTTAAACTTGCGTTGGACAGGTTAGTTATACTGTACGAAGAAAGAGCAGCGTCGACCCGACCAACTCAGGGAGGGCTAGTAGTAGCTCCGGCTTGGCGTCTAAGCTATCAACAGCCGGTCGCATACTACAAAGGAAGAAACAAAAACAATCTTCCCAACCTACTCAAGAGTTGTCTCTGTACCTTAATTCTTATTAAGACGAAGAAGAGACTCCAGATCACTTCGCCGTTTTAGAATGGTGGAAGAGACACGACAAGAGATTTTCTGTTCTTTCTACCATAGCACGTGATCTACTAATGGTCCCGGTGTCTACGGTAGCATCGGAGTCCTGTTTTAGTACAGGATCAAGGATGTGGAGCAGAAAGAGGGGCCCGCTTGAAGCACGATATCTTGGAAGCAATAGTGTGCGTACAGGATTGGATTAAAGCCGAGAGAAGAACCCAAAACCAGATAGATGAAGGTCTTGATGTCAACGAGCTGGACTTGGAATCGCTTTCGGTGCATGAAGGCGAACAAGAATGAGGCTACGGTGCAAGGTATGTACATTTAATTTTTTACAATTTTTTTACAATTTTTTTACAAATTTACAAATTTCAAAATTTTAACTTATACTTTTTAATTTTTAACTTATACTTTCAAAATTTAAATTTTAAATTATAACTTACAAAATTTCAAAATTTTAACTTATACTTTTAAATTTTTAACTTATACTTTCAAAATTATATTTTTAAATTATAACTTACAAAATTTCAAAATTTTAACTTATACTTTCAAAATTTTAAATTTCAAAAACTAATTTTTACTTTTAAATTAAAAAAAAATATTTTCTAACTCCGCATAGGCCAAGCAAGCATTGTCGGTCCCAAACCCGGACAAAGGAAGAGGGAGAAATATATATATATTTTTTTTCAACTCTTACAAACGTTTTTTTTAAAATTACATTACAAACATTTTTTCAAAATAATTTAACCAAAAAAAAACCATAAACGAAAACAATAGGAAAAAAAAAAAAACTGAACCGAGCCGGCCCGATTCAGCCCGGCTGAACCGAGCCGGCCCGATTCAGCCCGGCTGAACCGGCCCGCGCTAAACCGGAACCCGACCCGGCCCGTGGACCGCTCCGGCCCGGCCCGGCCTGTGGACCGCTCCGGCCCGGCCCGACCACCCTCTGGTCCGGTTCACTGGGCCGGGCTAGACCCATCCATATCAAACCGTGCCTGGCCTGGCCCGGCCCGCTTGGTTGCTCGGTCCGGTTCGGGCCCGGCCCGAGCCCGGTCTGAACCGCCGGTTTTCGGACCGCGGGCCGGCCCGGCCCACGAACACCTTGAGCTAGGGGTGTACTTGAGTATGGCACAAAAGTGTTAAATAATCAAGATTTGAAGTTTAAAATGGTAAATAGTCAAGATTTGAAAGTGTAATATTCCTTTAACTATTGCATTTACATAGTTGCCATTAGGGTTTCCTACACTACTCCCAATATTTATAAGAGTAGGATAGAAAATTCTAGTGGCAATGATGTAAATGTAATAGATGTAGGAATATTAGCGAAAACCACTAACAACTAACCCTAACACTAACCCTAACACTAAATACTAACAACTAGTTTAATTAATTATTAGCTAATTGCTGTGTAGCTACCAACCCACGATCCAAAGCCTAAAAGCTTGGTAGGCTATAAAAAAAAACTGAAATAGTCTTCGTCCAATACGAAAGGAAAATATAATAATTAAAAATAAATATAATAATTACAATTCATTATACACTTTTAAGATTAAAAATAAATAGTAATAAAAGTATATTTTTATTTATAATAATATTTTCATAACTTATAAAAATTCAAGGAAATGGACAAGATATTTATTTGGGATATAATCTCTTATAATATAGTTTTACAAAACCAATGACCCAACAAAAGTACCTATAGCATATTACACTTGAAAATATACTTCATATTAAAATTCACGATTTCAAAGATTTAGAAAAATTCAGAAAAATTCAAAAATTCAAAAATCTGATTTTTTTTATAATTCGAAGGTTACAAAAGTGGTAAAAAGTCAATATTGAAAGTGTAAAATAAATAGTCAAAATTAGCAGTGTGATAAAGTTACTTGCGTCTTGCACAAAAGTGGTAAATAGTCAATATTTGAAGTGTAAAAGGGTAAATATCAAAATTGGAATGTGATAAAGGTGTTGGGTTCCTTGAAATATTTTGGTTTGCGGAATGGAAGGGAAAGGAAATCAATTCTTTGTCGTTTCCTTTTCTTTGAGAAATTTTAGTTCTCATTGATTTATTTTTTTTCGATGTTTGGAAATGTCAAGGAATTTGGAAATAAAAGTGAATACTTCAATGTGCGAATTTCATTTTCATTGGAAATCATTTTTCTTTTCTCAATTTCTTTGGCACTCAAATATAGAAAAGTAATCACTTTCTTTTTCCAATCCGGAGATTCTGCGAACCAAACGAGACCTAAGTACGGAAGTGCAGGTGTTGGTGTTGGTGTTATGGCATGGTCATTGGTTTTGCATGAAAATGGCAATTAAGTGTGGGGGTGTTTCAAAAAGGGTGGTTGTTAGGCTTAAGTATAAGTAAATGGTAAATGTGATGCATGGTGTAGGGATACACTATAGATGTTAATAATCTTAGTCTAGAAAAAAAATAGTTAACAATTAATTTTAGAAGAAAAAATATTATTAAATATTAAAGTGACTTTAGAAGAAAAAATATTATTAAATTATTTAACGAGCGAGTATTTACTAACCAATTAGTTTCTCTTAAAGTGACTTTAGAAGAAATGACAATTTTGAGTATTTACTAACCAATTAGTTTCTCTTAAAGTGACTTTAGAAGAAAAAATATTATTAAATTATTTAACAAGCGAGTATTTACTACCAATTAGTTTAATAAAAGTGACTTTAGAATAAAAAATGTTATTAAATGTTAGAGTGATTTTAGAAGAAAAAATATTATTAAATTATTTAACAAGTGAGTATTTACTGACAAATTAGTTTATCTCTTAAATAAATAAAGAAGTTCTAGATACTAAAGTGAACCAATTAGAAATTAGTGGTACTATCAATAATATTATTATTAGTAACTATCACAAGCATAACAAAGAAAATAGTAGCCAAAAAAAATAGGACATAAATTTTTATTTTAATTAAATAAATAATAACAATTCGGGAGAGGGTTTTACACATTGCTGCAAACTTGGTAGCCATTATCGATTTTCATGAATATTCGGTCGAACTTGAACCTTTAATACCATTTTGTTTGAAATTTATCGATTTTCATGAATATTCGGTCGAACCTTTGATACCATTTTATTTAAAATAAAAGCAAAAATTATTCCCTAATATGAGAAAAAATTATGAAAAAAAATGCAGATCATATGTAAAAATACACATGATCCAAAGTTTGCAAAAAATATAATTTTTAAAAAAATATTACAAAACTGTAGGAAAAATATAACTACAATCTAAAAAAGTGCCTATGATCTAAAATACACCTATGATCTAAATACACCTATGATCTAGAAACATTAGCATATCTAAAAATATTTCTATCAGCGAAACATGTCCATGTCCAGAGCAGAGCAAATCTAAAAATGACTAATTAAATAATTTTCTATGATCTCATCATGTCCATTGCAGATCTAAAAGATATTCATGAAAAAAATGACAAAAACTGTAAATGTAGATCTATTAGGGTGAGCATTCGGTTTATTTGGTTTCAACCGAATCGAAATAGTCAAACCGAATAAGCTGAAATTTTAAAAATCCAAAACCGAAATTGAACCGATATGAGCCAAAACCGAAACCGAACCAAATAATTAATTCTTTTTATTCGGTTAATTTGATTGAAATATTTTTATTGTTTAATAGGTCGGTCCAAAGTTGAGATCGTGATTAAATTATATTATTAAAAATATAATTTTTATTCACATATTTGTTTTATTTTAAAGTTGCGTTCAAAGTTGGACTAGTTGTTAAATTATCAAAATTGGACTTCAAAATATATACACAATTATTATTTTCAAAATATATACATTTTTAATCACAAATATGAGCCAAAACCGATACAGAACCGATATGAGCCAAAATCGAAACCAAACCGAATAATCAATTCTGTTTGTTTGGTTGTAATATTTTTATTGTTTAACACGTCGGTCCGAAGTTGGGATTGTGGTAAAATTATGTTAAAAATTGTAATTTTTATGCATGTTTTTGTTTTGTTTCAAAGTTGCGTCCAAAGTAGGACTAGTTGTTAAATTATCAAATTTGGACTTCAAATATATACATAGAATTGTTATTTCCAAACTATACACATTTTTAATCATAAATATGCATAAAATTGAGATTATTTATATAAATATATAAGTCTTATTCGGTTTTGGACCGAAACCCAAAATCTATACCGAGTAAGGAATTTTAGTATTTTCAAAACCAAAATCGAGCCAAATTTATTTCAAACTGAACCGAATCTCTTATTCGGTTCGGTTTTCGGTCCAAAACCGAATAATGCTCACCCCTAAGATCTAAGGTTGAAACCCATAGATTTGTAAATCTTTTAGGAGGAAGAAATAATATCGAAAAAGAGAAAAAATGAAGATTTTTTTTACAGTGCACAATAGGCAATGGCGGGAGAATCAGTCGGGGTGACCGCAAACGTCGAAGCACAACAAAGTTTCACATTTCTCTTCAAATCCTGTCCACCTTCAGACAACCAAACGTTCCTCCAACCAAACTACTTTTTGAAACCTGATGCGCACGCAAACTCCGTTCTATTTTCGTACTTTTTTTTTACACTTTCGTACAACCAAACAGTCTCTTGTCAACTTTTACTGTTGTGGATAGTAATGTGCGATAAAAAGGGATTTTTTTTATTATTTCAAATGAATAATGGTAAATTAAAATTTTACGGTTTTTTTCTTCTTGGAGTAAAAGTTCTTTATGGAGAAGTATGTAGATACAAGTCCTAGCTAAAGGCTATTTATAAGGGCACATGATAAGTTGATCAGGGCTAGCCAATGTTTGAGGAAAATTTAGTGGGGCTATCCAAATTTTCTATTCATGGGACTGTACAAACCCCACACCCACCCCAAAGCCCAAATTTCACTCTCATTTCTAAATTTCACTCTCTCTCTTCTAAAACCCTTCTTCTTCTTCTATCCATTTTTTTCTTCTTCTTCTCCACCATTTTCATTTTCACATCTCCATCAAAATCTTAGTTTTCTTCTCACCTTATTCTTCTTCTCCACCATTTCCATCATCACCATCTCCATCAAAACCCTAGTTTCCTTCTCATTCCCAATTTCGATGGCACCCAAAAAATTAAATAAATCCTAAAATGCATGAAAATAAAGCTTAAATACTTCTTTTCTCACAAAGAATGCATGAAAATAAACCATAAAATGCATATTTCACTCTATTATCAAGACTGAAATAAATCCTAACATGTTTTTTTTTATTTGAAAATTTCGACTTTAGAACTGCCAGAAATAAATCCTTAAAGGAACTTGCTGTACAGCAAGTCCCTTTCAGGACTGCCTCAACTTCTGGTAGTCCTCAATATGTCTAGGACTGCCAGAAATTGTGGCAGTACTGCTGTAGAGCATGTCCCTTTTAGGACTGCCACAGTTTTTGGCAGTCCTCAGTACTTCTCGGAATGCCAGCAATTGTGGCAGTCCTCTTGTACATCGAGTCTATTTTAAGATTGTCACAATTTCTGGCAGTCCTCAATATTTTTAGGACTGTCAGAAATTGTGGCAGTCCTGATATGAACCCAATTCTTCTACAACTAGGATTTCTTCCATAGTTTTCTTCTACAACTAGGATTTCATGCATAATTCTTCTATTAATAAAAAAAAAAATTGGTTAATAGACTAATAGATTAATAGATTTGATAGATTTTATAACCCAATTTCTTCTACAACTAGGGTTTCATCCATAATGTCCAAACAAGAAGAAGAAAAATAAACTAGGGTTTGGAGAAAGAGATCTGAGAAATTAGAAGAGAACAAAAAATCAAAATAAACTAGGTTTGAAAAAATTGATGTTCTTGTTCTTGTTGTTCTTGTGCTTGTTCTTCTTGTTCTTTTTTTTTTTTCTTCTTCTTGTGAGGAAAGAAGAGAGAAAAAAAAAAAAAAAGTTGACTTATATGCTCACATGTTGGCTAGTCCTGAGTAATTTTTTCAATGGCAAATTTGTAAATAAATCAAAATTTACTTTTGACTAGCCCTGATCAACTTTTCATGGCTAAAAGGAAGTCCTAACATTCTCGTTCTCGTTGAGAATGTACAAAGTATATCCCAACATCACCTCCTTATATGGATCTTTTACCGTATGAATTCTCTCTATCATTTATGCAGAGACTTTTAAATTTAAGAAGTTCTAGTATTTAGAATGTTGCACATATAGCATGAGGAAAGTAATTTTGTCCAAATGCTCCCACAAAACTTCTTATAAACACTTGACTCAAAATTTGGACCGGAAAAAACATGATGACACATGATATCCTTTATTGTTTCAGAAAGAAAAAATGTGCAGAAGGATTGCATATGATGCAACTAGATTTGCTGGCAACAAGCTATAAAATGACCCAGTGAAGCATATGGATAGAGTTGAGAATCAAATAACAAATATGCTATCCATGTGCTCATATCCTTTGTACGACCTGATGTGATGCTGGACCAGATGGTCAGCCAGATTGAACACAAGGTGCTGACAGAATGAACTACATCCAAACAAGAAGTAGTTGCAATTGCTCTTTGCAAACAGAACACAAGAACACAACAACTAAGCAAATGGACCACAACTATTCCTGTGATAATTGCTTCTTAAGAACAAGTAAAAAACCTTACAAAGGATAGAGACATGTCGTATCAAAAAAGAAAAGAAAAAAAGAACTAGAGTAATTCCACACTAAACTTCATGCGGAAGGGGGGTTGGGGGGGGGGGGGGGGGGGGGGGGGGGGGGGGGGGGTGGTGGTGTTAAAGCTGGAGGTCGTTCTTATGAGTACCAACCAACCAGCTACATATTCTGTTCTGCACCAGGCTCCATAGTTCCTAGAATTATATACAACAGCAGCAGATGAGTTATTTGGGGCCAATTTCCTTCACCGCACGAATCTGTTCTTCACCCACGGCAGACATTTCACAACTAGATATTTTCCTTCACCGCATAAATCTGTTCTTCACCCATGGCAGACAACACACTCACGACCAGAGCTTTTCCCTCAGCAAACCCATCTTTGATCTGTGAAAAATGATACGTGTTTATAACACATGCAATATTCTGGAATCAGTAGCCAAATGAGATTATTCAATACACATCCAATAGCCAAATGATATCATTCAATACACATGGCTGCTTATTCTTAAGATTCAGTTGACATAGTTAAAAACTGTTCCGTAAGCCAAATGAGATTATTCAATACACATGCCAGCTTATTCTTAAGATTGCCAGCTTATTCTTAAGATTCAATAGGCATAGTTAAAAATTGTTCCATAAGTAGAACAAGCAAAAGTACACATTTTGAAAATCCCGATTTACTTAATTCTGAGACTCGAGTGTAAATTCACTTTACAGTATATTAGTCTCCATTTGATACATGTGAAGCAAGTTCGTTAGATAAGTAATTTGATATAAGGACAGCAAGCCAGTCCTTCAATGAGGGCGCAGTTGCGGGCGGTCGTAGCCAACTAGTGCTTGACTTGACTCTTTCCTGTGCCATATTCAATGAATAAGGAGAAGGCGGCTTGCCTATCAATGATTGACCCAGTCTGAAACTGCTCTTGACTCACAGAGGCAGGCCAACTCAGACTACAGAGGCTACAATAAAAATTACGAGTTATAGCGAAGGGTCTCCCATTAACACAACTCCCCTGGTCACAAATAGGCCGACCAGGAGGCATGAGCGAGGCTGATATTCAAGTTGCATCCAAACACGAGAGAGTAGACCATACAGATCAAGGCGAATAGTAAAAGGAGGTTCCTATCTTGGTTAGATCTGCTCTGGAATGGTTTAAAGGGTATTTCGGAAGGAAATTTGGGGAGAAGAACAAGTTGTTCCTGAAGAGTAGTAAAAGGAGGTTCCTCTCTCGGTTAGAGGCATCCCGAGAATAGTTTATGTAGAAGCATAAAATAAACTTCATAGACCCAGTCAAAGAAGTTGATAACTTTACGCAAAGTCAGACTCTACGCAAAGCTCATTAAAGAACTCTATTGAATCAGATTCAAATTCTACGCGAGCTCTTTTACGCAAGAGCTATCCTCAAACTTTACGCGAGGGCAACAGGCTGTCAGACTGCATTTAATGCGCGTGATATTGATCTGGCAGTATGATTTTCTGACAGAACATTGCACAGAAGCCGAGAAGATTTTTACACTAAATCCAACACTTGTCCTTTAGCGTGCAGATAGGCTACTTTACGCTCAAGAGACCACTTCCTTTACACATGAAAGCTATTTGAGTCTTTACGCTCAAGAGACCACTTCCTTTACACATGAAAGCTATTTGAGTCTTTACGCTCAAGGCTTTTGTGTGCGTAGAGTTTATTTGAGCTAATTATACGCTCAATGCTACTTTTCAGCCACTTTATGCAGGAAGTCTATTTTGGGTTATTTTACGCCCAGTCTGCTACTTTACGCAGGAAGTCTATTTTGGGATATTTTTACGTGCAATCTTTTCTGGCTATGTGAGAATGTGGTTTGCATATGTGGCTTTCATGCCACACTTATCGAAGAACGTGTGTACGTGCTCTCCCCATATTGTTGAAGTTGTGGGACACATGTCACCTTGCGTAGAGATCACAACTCTATATGGGACACGTGTCATCACACGTAAAGGTTGATTTTCAATTGTGGATGACAGTTACTTGCGTAGAGACACAATTTTGTTGCTTTTTACGCACAGAGGGTCTAGTCTATAAATAGACTTATTTTTAACAGAAGGACATCAAGAGAGAGACAAAGAAGGAGATTCTGAGAAAACTTATACTTTCAGAGTGAGATTTCCCAGAAGCATTTCTTCAACTTTTTCTCAAGAACAGGGTGAAGCAAAGCAGGAAAGCATTCGACTGTGCCATCAGTGTCGTTGTGTCGATACCTTTCCGGTGACTTAGTTCTTCCAATTGTTCATCTTCCTAAAGCAGTTCTCTTCATCATCATCGTGTGGTCCAAGGAACAAAGTGATCGCTCTCAGATCAGACTTCCATAACAATACTTCCCAGAAACAATTTGTACTTTTGTACTTTTTTTCATTTTCTCTCAAAAGCCAATTTTAGGCATTTTGTTAAGTGAAACAAAATGGCGACTCTGCTGGGGACGACTTTTTCCTCTGACGAGAAAACAATTGCTCAATATAGTGATGTGTCGGTCGGATCGATAAAGAAGACTCTGGTTGTTCAATTCGACCAGACTGCTTACGAAGAAATGTTTCGAACTGGGGGTAGTACTCGCTGCTCCAATGTTCAAAAATCACGAAAGGTGCGAAAAGTTTGGATTCCTAAGTCCAAAGCATCCTCTGATCTTCCTGCTGTCTCTGAAGGCAAGGGAATTCTTCCCACTCCTATTGTTGGGGCTCCCGTCTGTGACGAGGCAGTCTCTACTTCAGTGTTGCGTCCCGCGCGTAAAAATCAGTCTCCCGTCTGTGACGTGGTAGACACCCAAGTCTTGCGCTCTGTGTGTAAAAATCAGTCTCCCGTCTGTGACGTGGTAGACATTCAAGTCTTGCGCTCTACGCGTAAGGGTAAATCTCCCGTCTGTGATGTGGCAGATGTTCCTGTTTTGCGCTCTACGCGTAAAGGTAAATCTTCTGTCGGTGACATGGTAGATAAAGTTCACAATGATGCTTTTGCATCTAAAGTGAATTTGCCTACACGCATGCAGCATAAAAACAAGAATTCTATTGTTGGTAAAACTTCAGTTTTTCACCAACAACCTTCTTACACTGCTTTACGCAAAGTACCAAACCTTCAGATTACGCGTAATGCTGATGGAGTTCTTTGTGCACAAAAATTGCAGGATTTACGCACACAACTCCAGGCGCGTAAAAATATACAGTTTGGTTCTGCTAATGCAGCCAGTAATCTTCTTTATACGCAAGGGACTAAACGTTTCTCTGTCCCAAATATAATAAAGAAGACGACTTCTTCTACTCCTTCTGATTTACGCGAGTTACTTGTACAAAGGCGTAAAAACAAAAAATCTCCTGTGATACTCTTCCAAGAAAATCATCATTGTGAGTGTCACCAGATTGTAATCAAATGTTGCTGTTCGACTTCTAAACGGTCAGTTTTTAACCGATTAAGCTACAATGCGCCTTAGCAACAAATTGATGACCAAGAACATGAGTTGTCCTATGCATCAGTTAATATGGCATCTCATATCAATAGAGGACGACGTCCAAGACGCAATTCGTCCCGGACTCCAAGCCAACAACAATTCAATCGAATCCTTGACACCTTTGAAGGAGTATATCAACATACTCGGTCAAGAAGTCAAAGATCGTTGCAATCTTCAGATTCAGAGGCTGGGGGTACCCAGTCATTGGAGTCAGAAACCGATAACATTGATTCATACCTCTACACCAATCCCTCTGTATGTTCAAGGGAGGTTGAATCTTATGTTATCGGAGAAGAACCAGAGACGTCTACTTCTAATACAGAGCAACGTCTCTCAGCAGTGGAACAATCACTGAAGGACATGCTTGTCATGATGCAAAATATGCATCAAATAATAATGACTCAGCAAACTGTTCAGCCGGCAGTGGTAACACCGGTGCAGGTAACAACACAAACTCAAGATAGTCAAGGGGTTGACATACCTTTGAATAATCTTAGTCAAGAGCCTACTATCAATCAAAATTTCGCATCTCCGGATCCTCTCATTCCAGAAGATGTACCACCTCCGGTGGGGGTTACGGTACATCCAGCTACTATTCAGTCAAATGTGCTTCCTCAAACTAGTGAAGCTATTCAAGCAGTGCGTGAGTTAAAAACACAGTTTGAGGTTCTTAAGCACAAAGATCAGCTCCAGAGGTTAGGGATCAAGCAACCTTATCCTCCCCATTGGAATGATGTGCCTTTTCCTCCAAAATTCAAGCCACAATCTATGGTGTTATTTGATGGAAAGGCTTCTCCAAGTCAATATATCAATTATTTTGATATTATGACTGTGCATCTGCAAAAGAATGATGCTCTTCTCACCCGAGTTTTTATTGGGTGTTTGACAGGCACTGCATACGACTGGTATCGCAGTCTGCCCGATAATTGCATATCGTCTTTTGACGAATTCAAAGCAATGTTTCTCTCTCGTTTCTATGAAGGAGGTATGGACATGAATATGTCATCCTTAATAGAGATTAAACAGAAAGAGAAAGAAGATACTCGGACGTTTATTGAACGTTTCCGACAGGCTACTTTGAAGATGCCTCCTGGTATGCCAGATTCAGCATTAATTGATACATGCAAAATGAATCTGCGACCAACCGTTGCTGTCTTTACAGGCTCTCAATTCACAGATTGGGCCGCGTTCATTATAGCAGCAATTTCAGCCGAGACCAATGGTAGATTGGCTCGTGAACATGGGATGATCTTCGCCTCAGAAGACAAAGGAACGAAAGCCTTTTCAGGTAACAATTCCGGCAATCGCAATGGGAAAGGGAAGGAAACCCTAGTGGTGAATCTTTCAAAACTCAAAACGACGCCAAATAATTCGGAGTCTTCCAAACCAAAAGAAGAGTACTCTTTTGATGACAGTGATATCCCAGGGATATTTCAATGTCTTGTCAAGAGTGGTAAACTTCAGATTTCAGAGCCAAAACGACCTAATGAGGTGAATCTAACTGACAATTCCAAGTATTGTATCTATCATAGATACATAAATCATCCTACCAAGGCTTGTTATATTTTAAAGAAGAAAATCCAAGAGTTGATAAATGCTAATGCCATCGCTTTAACCAATGATGAGCATACAGTCACAACTAATATAATTTCTCTTCAATTTGGAGGTTTTTCTCCACAGCAAGTTCCAGATGGGATTCTCCCAATTCCAAAGGCGATAATGAAGATTGTGAATCTCCCGCCAGCTAGAGAGCAAAATAAAGGATTATTGCCTCTCACATTAAAAAATGGTAAAATCATGTGGGTACATCCTGACTTAGTACCTGAAATGGAAGATGAAAATAAAACTTCAAAATCCAAAAAAGGTAGAAAAGTCAAAACCTGCAATATGATTTCTCATGTTGTTACTCCAGATAATGATGATTTGGATCATCTTTGGGACGACATTCCTTTGGAGGATAGACTAAGGGGTCTGAATATATGCCCTCCGAGTTTGGCTCCTCCTACCAAACTTAAACTTACTCATCGGCAATGGTTAGCAATGAATAGTGTCCCTTTATACAGGGCACAACAAGTTTTTGCTGCTTATGAGAAAGCTCCTGTAGGGATTTTTTCTCCTATCTCGAAAGCCCCTACTCCTGTGCCTACCGAGTTCTCTGTTCCTTCTTCCTCTGTTGGATCATTTGTTGAGAGTCAGCTACCCACTCACATGTACAGTCAACAATCAGTCCATCTCATGAAAAAGATGGGTTATGACTTTCAAAAGGCGGAAGGCTTGAACTATGATAAAGGTATGCGAATTCCTTTACAAATTCAAGGTCAAAAATCTACCATTGGATTGAGATTTGAGGCTCCTCATAAAAATCCTCACAAGAAGAAGACTAAGGAAAAGAAGACTAAATCCTGTAATATGGTACTTCATTCTCCTGAGTCGGAAGAAGAAACTTTTGTTGGTACAAGATCTGGAAAAGAGTACCACAAAGATTATGAGGGAACTCCCAAAGAAGCAGATGACATTACTGAAACACTACTACTTAGTCATCTTCTATTCCTGCTGAGACAAGACCTTCTAAACCATCAGCGGTTGAAAAAGGGAAACAGAAAGCAGTACACTTTGACGTCCCATAGAAGTCTGCTTCAAATCAAGGGGTAGTGATTGTAGAAGCATGGAATTTCAGAACCAGAAAGTCTATGCGCCAGACTACATGCGCCAAAGCTTGGACAAAGTACTTCACAGCAAAAACAACAAGTATAGACATTGAAAGAGGACTTTTTATTTTAACATATAAAAGTCTATTACATGTCTAAGAAAGACTGTACAAAGGAGAATTTCTACAAAAAAAAGATCCTAAGTCTACAGCCAACAATCACCATGCGCCCTCAAGCAGGCGCAGCAATCACCGTGCGCCCTCAGTCAGGCGCGTCCCACCATGCGCCCTCAGCAAGGCGCATCCTTTTCAGCAGCTCAGTTATGTGCATCCCAGTTATGTGCATCCCTTCAACAGCCCAGTTATGTGTCGCTCTTCCAGCAAGGCTCACCGCCGTCAAAATGCTTCGACTAATGAAGCATTTATTGAGCAGAACGAGGGTGGCAATCAACCCTCTAGCCAAGGAAGGGAAAAGAACCACAAGCCAACTTGTGGCCAGGGGAGGCTTCGAAAGAGCCTCCAAACACCGATGAAGACCGTAATCGAAACTGCGGCTAACAGAGCAGCTTTCAAACCCACCAGAGTGGGCAACACCCACTTTGAAGGAAGAGAGAACCCCCAAACCCGCAGCACCGCAATTCCGATCTGCGGCTCTTCCTGCACAACGAAGACGAGGCTCGAGCATCCCTATCTTTGGATGCAACAGGCACCTTCCGCCTGCCTCAGAAGCCCTCGACTCTGACTTTTGGATGTAACAGTCACCTTCAAGTGCATCAATGAAGACATGGCGTCGCATCTTCACCCTCGGGAGCACTTCGTCAACAGAATGAACTCGAGTACACAAGTTCATGTCGGAAGTACGTGAGAGAACGAGAGGCAAACCCTCTCTCCATGCCACTATTTATAGGCCGGGCAAATCAAACCCATGCGCCAAGTGGATGGCTCTCCGAATTCCGTGCAATGAATTTGCATTTAATGGATGAACCGGACGCTTCGAATTCAGCCAAATCAAAACGGCTATTTAAAGCACTCGAAGAACGTAACAGCCGCTGCATTAAAGAACGTGTCACGAAGCGGATGCGCCGGCCAGCCCGCGCATCACACTTCAACATCAAGCGCATCAGCACAGACGTGCCCTTCAGTACCAAGCGCATCACAGAGGATGCGCCCCCATGCGTCCCCATACGCCTAGTGGAACGTCAATCGACGCGCCCACTCGGCTGTCCATCGAATGTCAGAAACATTAAATGCTGAACTGACAGAGTTGGCAGCACACCTCCCAAAGTCTGAACAGTTGACAGCTTTTTTCAGAAGACGAAGCGTCGGCAATGTCAGCATCATCATTACCTTTACTCCGACGGCTACTGCCACGTGGCCACCCAAATCTGCATGCGCCTCAAAAGCCATGCGCCCCAGACTTTTCACTGATCCCTAAAGACAGAAGGAAAGTCTCCATTTGAAGCACTGCATGCGCCTCAAAAGTTATGCGCCCAGAATGGTTCGTGACTCCTAAAGGTTACGAGCCGAAGTCTCCTCATGCGCCCAGTCCTAGGCGCATCCTACCAAATCATTCCCCCCATCAAATTCGAGATCTCCGAGCCATGAGTCGACGACACGTGTCCTTTGACTCGACTCACCCAAGATTTCAGCAACAGAAAGATCTTCTCCTCTGCTACGTGCCGGCTCACAACAGCAGCATGAAGAATTCAACCCCCCAATCAGGGCGCATCGTCCATGCGCCTCCATCAGCAATCAACACGTGGCGTTCCCGCGTACATACGCATCCTACATGCGCGCATGAGCAGCCAGCATGCAGACTATATAAAGAGAGGGACCATTTCCTTCTTTCGGGGCATACACACACATACCAACCTCCACAACGAGCACACAGAGACTTCGCACCACCAGAGAGGCAGATACAGACACTCAATGTCTTCCTCCTCTCGGCAAGCTCCAGCACCCAGAGCAATCCAAACCTTCAGAGAACCGATAACCGTCGTCAGATCGTCAACGGAGTCAACGCATTACCACTCACTCCATCGGCACAAGGGACCCAGATAAACAAAAGTGTACTCCCAGGACTACATCTAAGTCCTATATTGTAACACTGTTCTGTTTGTATTGAAATTTGCAATAAAAGAATTTTAATGGCAAACAAGCTGCCGACTCTGCTGGGGACCTCTTTTTCCTCCACGGAGGAAGCTGTGTCACAATCCGACGACGTGAAGGTGGGCTCCTCCCACAAGACGCTGGTCGTACGCCTCAATCAACAGGCGTATGAGGAGTTCATCTCTGAAGGAAGTACGAGTCCTTCGAAGCGGCTGCCGAAGCCGAAGAAGACCCGTCGAGTCTTGGTGCGCAAGGTCGACGCCTCGGGCACCACCACCGAAGGGGATGCGCCAATCCAGCCTTCCCTTCCTGCTGACGTCCTCAGCAACCAAGATGCGCCCACAGGTGCAGCGCATCTCTCGGGGAAGCGTGCGGCTAACCACATTCCCCAGCCATCTCCCTCTCAGGCGAGAAAGTTGCGTCGACGGAGCAGGGGCACAGCCAATGCCCCGCACGTCATCTCTGATGCGCCACAGAAAGTCTCTGTCTTTGACAGACTCACTCGCTGTAATGGCAAGGAGAATTGGGATTCTGAGTACTATGCGCCCCAGCGGACTGGTACGAAAAAATCCAAGGCGGCACGGGCCATGCGCCCCAAACGTGCTATGCCAGCAGCAAGCCAGAAGCATGCGCTCACAATCATGCGCGCTGCTGATGGTAAGCTGTACAAGGTCGACTCGAGTGCTGCGGCACCAGAAACGAGCCGACCTTCAAAGTCCTCGTCTCACTTGGGCGCATCTATTGCGTGCACAACCAAGTCGAGTAAGGCAAATTCGGTGGTCTTGAACTCCCGCGCCTCCTCTGGTTGTGCGTCTGAGGTCCGTTCAAGTCACTTCAAATGTTGTAGTTCCCCCACTACTGATCGGGATGCCTTTTTGGTATCAGATCAGGGGGCGCAGCACTCACTTGACCACCCTGGCGCTTGGCCTTGCCATGTGCCTGAAGGAGGTGTGAAGGTGGCACTCTCCTCCAACGATATGCGTAACGTGATCACTCACAAGCGCCGATCAGGAGAGTCGACTGACAGGCACGATGCGCCCCTCACAGGGCACACTTGTGCTGTCGTCACTATCAACTGCTGTTGCAAAGCGGCAGCCCCACCAAGGCAGTCGGTGTTCCAGCGGCTGCAATCATCGACACCCCTCCGACGTCGTCTCGGGAAGAAGGTGTCAACAGAAGAAGTGCCAAGGGTTGCTTCATGCAACGTGATCTCCAACTCCTCGTCAGTCCGAAAGACGACTGGCAATTCCTCTTCCTCGTCCAAAAGCCAGCCGAGGAAGACCAAGACAACTGTCTCATCCTCCGGAGTGTTCGAAGGCACTCGGGAGAGGAAGAAGATCTTGGAGGGAGCTGGGGGTAGTCAGACCCTTGACGAGCCTCCTTCCGAAGACGAGGGTCTCCAAAGCACATCTGGGGCGGATCCTCGAGGCGAAGTCAGCCTCCCAGAAGCTCTTGGAGACAAAGATATCCCCCAGAACATAGCTGGGGGTGGTCTGGCATCTGCGGACCCGAGTTCCGGAGACGAAGAGGCCCTTCAAGACGAAGCTGAGGGTGATCAGGCCCTTGCAGATGCGCCCGTGGTGAATGTTCTCCCGAACATAGCCGGGGGTAGCCAAGACGAGGCTCCAGGATAGGCAACTCCCCTACAGAGTGAGGTCGAGAGTGAAGCCTCGACCCATCCATCCACTCCCGGCCGCGTCATGACAGTAAACGTGACTGGGGCTGATATCTAGTCTGATGTGTCGCCAACAGACCTCGTCCAGCGCATAGATACCCTGGAGGGAGGACTCAAAACCCTCTCTGCCTCCATGCAAACACTAACTCAAGCAGTGTTTGAGATACGGTCGGCTTTGGCCAGGACACCTTCTACCGGTACCAACCCAGGGGCCAATGGGGAGTCGAGTATACCCCTTCAACGGGTATCCTCGGACACATATCGCCGAGAAGCACCTCGGACGTCAGAGCCCTCAAATGCTCAACTCCAGGTGGTACCACCTTCCCCGACTCCCAGCTCCACGGAAGACGTGGTCGAGATGATCAGGGACCTGCGCGAACGCTTTGAGTCCAAGAATAGGAGCGCCAAAAGATGGGCATCCCCCAACCTTATCCCCTCGAATGGAACAAGGTGGTTTATCCTCCCAAATATAAACCACAAACATTGACGCCGTACGACGGGAAGGACTCTCCGCGCCGCTACCTGACGTACTTCCAGTCTCAGACGGGACATCTTCCGAAGGAGGACACGCTACTTACTAGCATATTTGTCGGGGCACTGAAGGGAGTGGCGTACGACTGGTGCTGCAGCCTCCCCGACAATTCTATATCTTCCTTCGACGACCTCACGCGCCTCTTCCTTGACCGCTTCTACGACAGCGGGAAGGACATGACGATGGCGTCCCTCATAGAGATACGCCAGAAGGAGAAGGAAACGGTTCGGGTGTTCATCGAACGCTTCCGACAAGCCTGCTTCAGGCTACCTCCGGGCATGCCAGAATATGCGCTCCTCTCCTCCTGCAGCATGAACATGCTGCCTGCAGTCAAACTCTGGCTCAACTCCACTCCTCCTTCCGACTGGAGTTCCTTGATCATTGAAGCCGAAGCCGCAGAAAAGAAGGCGGCCAATGCACGTCTTCTGGGAGTCAGCTTCCCCGCCTTTGAAGACAAGGGGAAACGGCCTGCAGCCAACAACCCCGGACGGGAGACAAAGGGGAAACAGGCATTGACTGTTAATGCCACAAAAGGTGCGTCGGCACCTAATCAGAAGCCTCCACTTGCACCAAGGCCAAAGGAGGTTTATTCGTTCAACGACGAAGACACCCTGCAACTCTTTGAGATTCTGAAGCAGGGTGACAAGATCAAGCTGCCGGACCCAAAGCGTCCCGACGAAGTTGGAAAAGTGGACAACCCGAGGTACTGTTACTACCATCGGTTTGTCGGACACCCAACCAAGGACTGCTATGTCCTCAAGAATTACATCCAGCGCATGATCAATGCGGATGTAATCTCCGTCGACTACGAGGAGAAGACGGTGTCGGCCAACGTGGTGTCACTCCAGTTCGGCACCTTGCCGCCAACAACAACACAGGATGGCGTCGTCCCAATCCCTAAAGCGACAATGGAGGTGGTTAACTTACCACATACCCGTGACAACGTGAGTGGACTCATCCCACTCACCACATCTCGAGGAGAGGTCCTATGGGTTCACCCCGACCTCGTCTCCGAGGTGACTCAACCGGAGGTACGCCCTACCTCCAAATCTAAAGGCAGGAAGATCAAGTCTTGCCGCACGGTCTCTTCTTCAACGGAAGAGGCACTTCCTGTGCAGACGCGTTCACAACAGAACGTCCAACCCGACGAAGCTGCCGCCGAGGTGGTGCCTCCTTGCACCGTCCCTGCTGCCCATGAGGAGGGTCCATCTAAGCCCTCAGCAGCCAATAAGCAGAAGCATGTGGAGGCTCGTTTCGACAGACCTCTACGAAAGGAGAATGCTTCGGGGCTAGCCAAGCCCCACAACTTCGACATACTGGCACAACTAGCCAGTACTCCTGCTCGCCTATCTCTGTTCGAGCTCATTCGTCTTTCCAAGGACACTCGTGAAGCTCTCTGCGAAGCCCTGAAGGATGCTGAGTCCTTCATCAGTCAGGTCAAGCAGCCTGAAGATCTCCCGACTGCATGTGCGCACTGTCATTGTGCGGATGAAGTTATCCCCAATATAACCTTCACCCAACAAGACATGCTGCTCAAGCACAACCGACACAATAGACCACTGTATTATACAGGGTATATCGGTTCAGTCAAGGTGAGGCGGATTCAGATCGATCCGGGGTCTTCCTTCAGCATCATCCCGAAGACGCTGGAGCTACGAAGATATGCCAGAACTTGATCCCCAGATCGCGATGCATAGGCTGAACATCTTACCTGATGCCAAGCCTATCAAACAACAACAGCGGCACTTCCGTCCGGACATCATGAACGCCATCGATCAGGAGGTGGACAAGCTCTTGACCAGCGGCTTCATCCGTGAAGAGCAACACCCAGATTGGGTAGCCAACGTCGTCCCCATCACCAAGAAGAATAGGAAGATACGAGTCTGTATCGACTTCAGGGACCTCAATTCTGCTTGCCCGAAGGACGAATTCCCGCTTCCAATCTCCGACGTGATGATCGACAACACATGCGACTTTGAGCGCATGTCCTTCATGGACGGGTATTCGGGCTACAACCAGATAAAGATGTTCCCTGACGACGCAAAACACACATCATTCAGGACTCCAAAGGGCGTTTTCTGCTACACAGTAATGCCCTTCGGCTTGAAGAACGCTGGTGCGACATACCAACGAGCTATGAGCACCATTTTCCGTCAGCATCTTCGCAAGACAGTCGAATGCTATGTCGACGACATCGCAGTCAAGAGCCGTCTCAAAGGAGATCACCTGCAAGACCTCAAGACAGTCTTCGATCTCATGCGGGCGCATCAACTCAAGATGAACCCCGCTAAATTCTTTCTTGGGGTTTCTAGCGGAAAGTTCTTGGGCTTCATCATCACGGCGAAAGGCATTCATGTCGATCCCGAGAAGACCAAAGCCATCCTTGACATGGACCCTCCGAAGAACCTTCGAGAACTTCGAGGCCTACAGGGACGTCTGGCATACATCCGGAGGTTCATAGCAAACCTCTACGGCAAATGTCAACCCTTCATCCAGCTCATGAAGAAGGGAGTCTCTTACGTCTGGACGGAGGAATGCCAAAAGGCTTTCGACGACATCAAAGCCTACTTGACGAGCCCACCAGTCCTGGTGGCACCCGTCGCCGGCAAACCGTTTCTCCTTTACGTCCGTGCCATGGATCACTCCCTCGGCACTCTGCTAGCTCAGAACAGCGATACAGGCTATGAGCAAGCAATCTACTACCTCAGTCGAACACTCATCGGGGCCGAGCACCGGTACAACCCCGTTGAAAAGGAGTGCTTGGCTTTAGTATTTGCCATCCAGAAGACTCGTCATTATGTCTCGAGCCAGACAATTCATGTCATTTCCCGAGTCAATCCGCTCAGAGTCCTCATGACGAAGCCAGGATCATTGAACTCCCGGCTAGCCACATGGGCGATCTTGTTAACACCGTACAACATGGTGTTTGTTCCGCAAAAAGCTGTTAAGGGTCAAGCTCTAGCCGACTTTTTAGCTGCACACCCTATCCCAGAGTCCTCAAAACTTTATGAAGACATCCCGGATGAGGTCAAAGAATCAAACATCACCGAAGAGGGCTCCGTCTGGCGGATGTCTTTCGATGGCGCTTCAAGAACAGGCCCCAAAGGCCAAATCGTCGCAGGAGTGGGGGTGGTGTTAGTCTTCCCCGATCAACTGGTCATCCAGCGTGCTTACTCCCTTTCGAAGCTGTGCTCCAACAATGTTGCCGAGTACAACGCGCTCATTATGGGACTCCAGCTGGCGTAACAGCTGGGGGTGAATCATCTGGAAGCCTACGGCGACTCAAAACTCGTCGTAAACCAGATTAGAGGGCAATACGAAGTTCGCCATGAAGATCTGATCCCTTACCATGAAGTTGCATTGAAGATCATTTCAACCTTCACTGGGTTCTTCATCGAACATGTACCCCGTCTACAAAACTTGGAGGCTGACGCTCTGGCTGGCCTCGCGGCCTCATTGGCGGCACCCCTCGGAACTCAACACTACGTCACGGTAGTGGGTCGAGACTTGGTCTGCCCTAAAAACAACTTGCGCTCACAAGAAGCCCACGCCATGTCAACGGGTGCCGGTGTTAACGTCCGAGACTGGAGGTTTCCGTTCATCGACTTCGCTGTCTACAAAATTCTCCCAGAAGACCCGAAAGAAGCCATCTCAGTCAGGAGACGCTCTCTTCGATTCTACTACGATACAGCCACTAAAATGCTGTACCGGCGCTCCTACGATGGACTTCTCCTTCGATGTTTATCTAACGAAGAAGCAGCCGAAGCCCTTCGAGAAGCTCATGATGGAACCTGTAGGGCCCATCAACCTGGCCCTAAGCTACAGGACCGACTGCGACGCATGGGCTACTACTGGCCAACCATGGCCGCTGACGCTGTTGAATATGCTAAGAAGTGCCATGCGTGCCAGCTTCACGCAGACTTCATACATACACCGTCAGAACCACTGCATCCTACAGTCGCCTCCTGGCCCTTCGAAGCTTGGGGCATGGACATCGTGGGACCGATCACCCCTCCTTCATCGAGAGGACACCGCTTCATCCTAGCAATCACCGACTACTTCTCCAAATGGGCAGAAGCAGTTCCGCTAGCAGAAGTGAAAAGCTCCAGAGTGATCAGCTTCATCAAGCACCACGTCATCTACCGTTTCGGGGTGCCCCGGAGGATTATTCACGATAACGGTCCTCAGTTCATCAGCCATATTTTCAGCAGATTCTGTGATAAGAATCGCATTCAAAACGTGGCATCAACCGCCTACAATCCGGCTGCAAACGGATTAGCAGAGGCGTTTAACAAGACTATCGTCAGGCTACTCAAGAAAGTCGTGTCCTCTAACAAACGCGACTGGGACGAGAAGCTCGACGAATGCCTTTGGGCCTACCGCACAACAGTACGGACCCCAACAGGCAACACACCAGTCTCCCTGGTCTACGGGAGCGAAGCGGTACTGCCTCTCGAGATTCAGATACCTTCACTCCGCGTAGCAATCACAAACCAACTCACAGAAGAAGACAATCAACGTCGTCGTCTGCGGGAACTAGAGGCACTTGATGAAAAGCGTCTCCTAGCTCAACAACGCATCGAACTCTACCAAGCCCGTATATCACAGGCTTTCAACAAGAAGGTCAAGCAGAGGACTTTCCAAGTTGGCGACCTGGTTCTGACAGTCAGGAGGCCGATGGTGTTAACTCACAAGACACCAGGAAAGTTCGAGCCCAAGTGGGAATGACCTTTCATTATAGAGACGGTATACTCAAACGGTGCTTACCGCCTCGCCAAACCTAATGGGGACTTGTTCATGATGCCCATCAACGGCAAATTCCTAAAGAAGTACTACTCTTGACATCTTTCAGACATGTACTTCCACGAGGGGAAAAAGTGGAACCAATCATCAGGACTCACAGACAATTCCCTTCCAACAAAATCATACGCTTTCGGAACCCAGCTGTTCCGTAGCATCCTCCAGTAGAAGGACAACCACGTCCACATCACCTCTGAGTTGTTCCCCTACGCCCTGCAAAGCGGAATCTTACATCCCATAAGACTACGCTACCCATCATGTTTACCACGTCCACATTACCTCTGAGTAAACATCCCGTACAGACAACCCTTGCGTTGCCGTACATTGATCGCAGAACTTTCACGTCCACATCACCTCTGAGTAGTTTCGCGTATCCCCCAGGATCATTCCTACCACGTCCATAACACCTCTGAGTAGGGTGATTCCACCACTTGAACCCCATATTTGTCACGTCCACATTACCTCTGAGCAAACATGTTGGTTCTTTCAAACTTATTATCTGTACCTAAAAACCAAGGTGCGCAAAAGATAATAGGTCCACACAAATCATCAAATTCATGACAACAAAAAATGAACACATCACAGAAAATTGTGTACTTCTTTATTTCTAAAAAGAGAGAGTAAAGGACTACACTATCCCCAGCAAGAGTTGCAAAAATACAAAAAAGAAGAGGCTACAATCCCTAAATATCCCCAGGGTTGGCTGAAAGCTCTCTGACTCGGCGTCTCAAGTCTGCCGCACGAGTCTCCACAGTCACCAGGACTCGACGCTCAGCTTCATGACGCATCGCGTCAACAGCCTCAGCAGAAGTATCGTTCTCATGCTTCTCATCAAGCTGTTGTCGCTGCTGAGCCAGGGCAAGAGCCCGGTGAGTAAAAGTTGCTTCCTCCTGCTTGAATGCTACGTGCTTAGCCTGGACACGTTCGGCGTCTAATAGGAGTCGGGCCCGCTGGTCCTCAAGGTGGCGGATCTGGGCGTCAATCTCTGCGATATTAGCGTCCAACGCAGCTCGCGTTTCCACTGTCTCCCGCGTAGACTGAGATAACCGCTCAACTGCAGCTTCAGTCTCAGCTACTTCGCGTTCCCAGACACTCACAGTGGCCTGGTAAGAAGACTCAATCTCGGCGATCAGCTTCTCCTTCTCCGCATCTACCAAGACGGAGAGGTCATTTCGCTGGATGCGCTGAAGTTCGGAAAGCCGCTGGTCCAGCTCAACCACCGAAGCCTCCAGGATCTCGGCCATATGATCATGGCCCTGGTGAAGACGGATCAGGTTGATACAAGGCAGTGGCAGAGTTTTTGCCGTCGCAAAGCTCCCATTGGCGTCCATCACCACAGATACACCCCTCTGCAGCATTTTATATACCGCCTCGACGATGAATTTCACATATTCATCTGCATCCGCCAGCACCTGCGGCGTCATAGCAGGAGTTGGAGGAGCTGCTGTAGTCAGCGGACCGGAGGAAGACCCGCCGACCTCAACCTGCGAGGCTGGAACCTCAGCATCAACAGGCTCTTCATCAACAGGGGCCGGGCTGCTAGCCCGAGGAGCCAAGGGAACAGAAGAAGCCGGAACAGGCGTCGAGATAGTACCCCAAGTGGAAGGAGCAACCGAGGGTTCCATCACACCCTTATCCTTCCCAAACTCGGAAGTACCACCGACGTCAATAGCCACCACTTCAGCCCCCAACGTCCTATCAGCAGCCAGTACCTCCCCTGGCAGAACGGGGAGATCAACACTTGTCTCCTGACTCGCCCCTAAAGTCAGGACCGTCAGACGAGTCCCATCCTCATCGAATCCCTCTACAGGGACAGGATCTGTCGCTACCCCTTGATCGGTAGCCACCTCAGCTTCTGCTGCTGAGTCTGGGGTAGGGCTCGGCAACGATACAGCCGACCTCCCCTCATCATAACAAGGAGGGGAATCAACCCTCTTTTCTGTTCCAACCATATATGTTGCCCCCGCAACAGACTCTTGCAACTCTGGAGCGACGTCATCCGAAGACGACGAACTCCACTCCACTTCATCATCACGAAGCCCCGTGTCCGCTGGACCCTCAACGTCCAAGGCCCCCACGGCGGCTGGCACTATCTCGGAGGTTGTAGCAACCTCCGCATCTCTTTCAACAAAGTCTGGAGATACTAGAACCTCCGCAGAAACATCTTCAGGATTCTCCTCCATTGGAGACATTAACATCGGAGGAATGCACTCGTCAGAAGAGCTTGCCACTTCCTTCGGTTTACTGACACCCGATTTCGAAACACGGGTCTTCTTCTTTGACGATCCCTACAAGAAGAAAATCACAAGTCACCAAAATGACAAGATGAACCAAAATTATGGAGGACTCCTTACCTCAGCAGGAACTGATTCCACTTGCGTCACAGGCGGCACTCCTGTTGCCTTTGGAGTCGTCGTCTTTCTCGGCCTTTTTGGTACAGACGAGCCGGCTTCCGCGTCAGCCCGCCTCTTCCCAACAAAGGGATCCCTCACTGATGCTGCAGCAGCAGCCCGATATCCCGCCAATTCCGGCGGACGATATGACCGGGCCGCTATCAACATATTCGCTGTGGCCTCCAGCTGAGTTCCAACGATGAAACTAGTCTCCCTGTCATACCCAGGAGACGCAGTATTCATAGTGCAATACAGCTTGGCGGCCGAATACAGGATCTGTGGCCGAGGGTTGCGAACGGGCGCCGTAAACTGAACACCAGTACACCCGGCATTGTAATATTGCCAGCCCCGAGCTAACCCATTTGACAAAGAAAAGCATCCAGGAGGACCTCATTCAGCAAAGGGATTGCCATCGACACTGGCACAACAAAAATAAAAGTCAGGCAAAAAGACAAAGTGTGTCAAAGCAACCTGGCGCATCATCAGGGCGTAAACCCATGCGCTTCAGCAGAAAGGCTTCGGCGCATCATCAGGGTGTAAACCCATGCGCTTCAGCAGTGGCTTCGGCGCATCATCAGGGCGTAAACCCATGCGCGTCAGTAGAGGCTTCGGCGCATCATCAGGGTGTAAACCCATGCGCGTCAGCAGTTAAGCCTCGGTGCATGATAAAGGCCTAAACCTATGCACGTCGGCGGGACCATGCGCGTCGGCGGCAGAGAGTTAGGGCACACCAACTCAGCCGCATGATCCGAAGTTCATCTGAACAAAGAAAATAGTGGAAGAGACGACACCCACCCGTCACCGCGGGTCGAACGTCGGCCGGAGTCACAATGGTGACAGGAGCATCCTCTTCGGCATGCTCCGCCGGCTCCTTTCCTTTGCCAGCACCACCGCGAGGAGTCTTGGGAGCCATTCTTTGAGAGAAGAAAAGTTAGGGTTTTTTGAAGAAGAACTCTAAAAAAAAAGCAAAGGCACAGAGAAGAAGAACTCCCTCTCTCTCCATCTCTTGCCTATTTATAGGGCTTGGTCGCACGCGTGAACCGATGACGTGTATCTCAGTCGTCGCCTCGGGTTCTGTAAAGAGATAACCGCAAATAAACCCAAAAGATCATCATCAATCTTTTCGGTTACCGAGGCGTCATTATTTGCATTAACTGAGCGGAGCATGCGCCCCATCACTGATGCGCGGAGTATCTATGCGCCTCGACAGACATGCGCCTCTACCACCATGCTTCTTATTCAAAGTATTTCAAAACTTATCCAAAAGTTTTGAAAACTTTGAAGGGGGTCTTGTAGAAGCATGGAATTTCAGAACCAGAAAGTCTATGCGCCAGACTACATGCGCCAAAGCTTGGACAAAGTACTTCACAGCAAAAACAGCAAGTATAGACATTGAAAGAGAACTTTTTATTTTAACATATAAAAGTCTATTACATGTCTAAGAAAGACTGTACAAAGGAGAATTTCTACAAAGAAAAGATCCTAAGTCTACAGCCAACAATCACCATGCGTCCTCAAGCAGGCGCAACAATCACCATGCGCCCTCAGTCAGGCGCGTCCCACCATGCGCCCTCAGCAAGGCGCATCCTTTTCAGCAGCTCAGTTATGTGCATCCCAGTTATGTGCATCCCTTCAGCAGCCCAGTTATGTGCCGCTCTTCCAGCAAGGCTCACCGCCGTCAAAATGCTTCGACTAATGAAGCATTTATTGAGCAGAACGAGGGTGGCAATCAACCCTCTAGCCAAGGAAGGGAAAAAAAACCACAAGCCAACTTGTGGCCATGGGAGGCTTCGAAAGAGCCTCCAAACACCGAGGAAGACCGTAATCAAAACTGCGGCTAACGGAGCAGCTTTCAAACCCACCAGAGTGGGCAACACCCACTTTGAAGGAAGAGAGAGCCCCCAAACCCGCAGTACCATAATTTCGATCTGCGGCTCTTCCTGCACAACGAAGACGAGGCTCGAGCATCCCTATCTTTGGATGCAACAGGCACCTTCCGCCTGCCTCAGAAGCCCTCGACTCCGACTTTTGGATGTAACAGTCACCTTCAAGTGCATCAATGAAGACATGGCGTCGCATCTTCACCCTCGGGAGTACTTCGTCAACAGAATGAACTCGAGTACACAAGTTCATGTCGGAAGTACGTGAGAGAACGAGAGGCAAACCCTCTCTCCATGCCACTATTTATAGGCCGGGCAAATCAAACCCATGCGCCAAGTGGATGGCTCTCCGAATTCCGTGCAATGAATTTGTATTTAATGGATGAACCGGACGCTTCGAATTCTGCCAAATCAAAACGGCTATTTAAAGCACTCAAAGAACGTAACAGCCGCTGCATTAAAGAACGTGTCACGAAGCGGATGCGCCGGCCAGCCCGCGCATCACACTTCAACATCAAGCGTATCAGCACAGACGCGCCCTTCAGTACCAAGCGCATCACAGAGGATGCGCTCCCATGCGTCCCCATAAGCCTAGTGGAACGCCAATCGACGCGCCCACTCAGCTGTCCATCGAATGTCAGAAACATTAAATGCTGAACTGACAGAGTTGGCAGCACACCTTCCAAAGTCTGAACAGTTGACAGCTTTTTTCAGAAGACGAAGCGTCGGCAATGTCAGCATCATCATTACCTTTACTCCGACGGCTACTGCCACGTGGCCACCCAAATCTGCATGTGCCTTAAAAGCCATGCGCCCCAGACTTTTCACTGATCCCTAAAGACAGAAGGAAAGTCTCCATTTGAAGCACTGCATGCGCCTCAAAAGCCATGCGCCCAGAATGGTTCGTGACTCCTAAAGGTTACGAGCCGAAGTCTTCTCATGCGTCCAGTCCTAGGCGCATCCTACCAAATCATTCCCCCCATCAAATCCGAGATCTCTAAGCCATGAGTCGACGACACGTGTCCTTTGACTCGACTCACCCAAGATTTCAGCAACAGAAAGATCTTCTCCTCTGCTACGTGCCGGCTCACAACAGCAGCATGAAGAATTCAACCCCCCAATCAGGGCGCATCGTCCATGCGCCTCCATCAGCAATCAACATGTGGCGTTTCCGCGTACAGGCGCATCCTACATGCGCGCATGAGCAGCCAGCCTGCAGACTATATAAAGAGAGGGACCATTTCCTTCTTTCGGGGAATACACACACATACCAACCTCCACAACGAGCACACAGAGACTTCGCACCACCAGAGAGGCAGATACAGACACTCAACGTCTTCCTCCTCTCGGCAAGCTCCAGCACCCAGAGCAATCCAAACCTTCAGAGAACCGATAACCGTCGTCAGATCGTCAACGGAGTCAACGCATTACCACTCACTCCATCGGCACAAGGGACCCAGATAAACAAAAGTGTACTCCTAGGACTACATCTAAGTCCTATAGTGTAACACTGTTCTGTTTGTATTAAAATTTGCAATAAAAGAATTTTAATGGCAAACAGTGATGAAATCCTACAAGTTCGATATTCTAGCCCAATTAGCTAATACTCCGGCTAGACTTTCTATCTTTGAGTTGCTTCGTCTTTCTAAAGAAAGTCGAGAAACTTTGAGCGAAGCTTTGCTACAGGCAGATTCATGCTTAGCTCAACTCAAAAGTCCTAACAATATACCAGTGTCGTGTCCACAATGTCATAGTGTGATGGAATCAATTCCTAATATTACCTTCACACAAGAAGATATGCTGTTGAAGCATAATATACACGACAGGCCTCTGTGTTACACTGGGTATATTGACTCTACTGAAATTGACAGGATTTACATTGATCATGGGTCTTCTATTAGCATTATTCTTTAGAGTATGCTACGACCCTTGAGGATTCCTACTAGTGATTTGACTTACAATAGTACAACAATAGTTGGTTTTAACTCTGGAAAGAGTAAACCATTGGGGAAGATTCGTCTGAAAATTCAAATAGGTGATCTTCGAACTATGGCGACCTTTTATGTTATCAACTCAGATGTATCTTACAACATCCTCCTTGGAAGACCGTAGATACATGAGCATAACATTGTGCCTTCAACTCTCCACCAATGCTTCAAGTATGTGGATTCTCAAGGGATTGTGAAGACTGAATTCGTAGATATCAATCCTTTTAAGGGTGTTGAAGCATATTTCTCTGATTCAATACTCTACAAGTAGGAGCATGTGAAAGAAATATCTGATATGGCTGAAGATCGGTCGTCTGCAGAAGATCAATCTGTCTTAGAAGATCCTCCAGAAGATCAACCTTTGATGATTAAAGTTAAATGTCGAATTCAACCCCAACCTGTCAATGACGAACCTTTGATGATTAAGATTAAAGGAAGAACTCGAGCTTCGTCTGAGGAATCTGTGAGAATTCCAGTCAAGAGCCAAGTTCAACCTCTCATGATCAAGGTTAAGGGACGTACTTCTCGTACAATTGATCCAGAACCATTGGTCATCAACCTTGGAAAGTCTACGCTGAAGACGGATGCTGGTCCGTTAATGATCAATCCAAAGCGTAATAGTCAATCTGTAAATAATGTAAATATTGATCATTCTGTACTTTCTCATATTAATGAAGATTTCCTTTTGGAGTATATGGTTGTCAAATTTATTGAAAGAATGACTTTATCTGCTGATAATCAAAGTCATCAACATAAAAATGACATAAATACAGAGAAAACTTTATATATTAATCATAAGGAAAATTCTTTTCCTCCTCATGTCGATGTTGGACCCTATGCTCAAAGGTTCCTAATATCTTCTCCTTATCTTCTACCTGTAGCCTCATCATCACAAGCTTGTGTAACTTATAGACGTCACGAAGAATCTTATTTTGTGATACCGTCTAATAAGAAAAACAAGCGTCAAATTGTGTTTGGCTTGGCTAGAAATATACATGTTATTCAGACAGATGATCTCATAGAGAAAGATAAAGAAAAAATCAGAATTGACAAATATAGTCAACAATCTCTTAAGAATATCCAGAATATGGGATATGATTTGAAAACTATGCTAGGTCTCAATCAAGGCAAAGGTAGACGGTTACCGTTATGTGGTGATCCATTTTACCAAAAAACTCGTCATGGGTTGGGATACGATCCATCCCACATGTTTAATGAAGATATACAAGAAGATTTTTCTTCCAGTTCTTCACAATCCTCAGATTCTGAAGAAATCCAGTTTATTGAATCTGATACATCCCACATGTTTAATGAAGATATAGAAGAAGAATTTTCTTCCAGTTCTTTACAATCCTCAGATTCTGAAGGAAGCCTGTATGTTGAATCTGAGTGCGTCTTTTCAGTCAACATGGTTCAAACTGATGGTGAATCTGAGCTATTTGAAAATGACCCTTGGACACAACAAATGGACACTCAATGAGAGCTTCGTTTTGAACAGCGACAGCCACCTACAGAAGATGAAATTGTCCATATTGATGTTGGAGATGAAACTACGTCTAAGCCAATATTCATGAGTAAAAACCTTTCTAAAGATGAAAAAGAAGAGTTGATAAAGCTGATTAAAGAATATATTGATATCTTTGCATGGAGTTATGAGGATATGCCGGGTCTGGATCCTAAAGTAGCTACTCATAAACTCAATATTTTTCCTAATGCCAAACCTGTAAAACAACAGCAGCGACATTTTCGACCAGATATGATGGATGTAATTGAAGCAGAAGTCAAAAAGCTGATCACATGTGGCTTTGTTCGTGAAGAACAACACCCAGACTGGGTTGCCAACATTGTTCCTGTCATGAAGAAGAATGGAAAAGTCCGAGTTTGCATAGATTTTCGAGATCTTAATACAGCTTGTCCAAAAGACGAATTTTCACTTCCGATTACCGATGTCATGATAGACAATACATGTGATTTTGAACGCATGTCTTTCATGGACGGATTTTCAGGATACAACCAGATTAAGATGCATCCAGGAGATGAAAAGCATACCGCTTTTCGTACACCCCTTGGAGTTTATTGCTATACGGTTATGCCGCTTGGTCTGAAAAATGTCGGTGCTACGTATCAACGGGCCATGAGTAATATCTTTCAAGAACATCTGCAAAAAACAGTTGAATGTTATGTGGATGATATTGCTGTCAAAAGTCAATTAAAAGATGATCGCATTCAAGACTTGAAGACAGTACTTAAGTTGATGCGTCGACAACAATTAAAGATGAACCCTACTAAGTCTTTCTTAGGGGTTTCCAGTGGCAAATTTTTGGGATTTGTCATTACTTCTCAAGGTATCCATGTTGATCCTGATAAGGTCAAAACAATTCTTGAAATGCGTTATCCACGTAATCTGAAAGAACTCCATGGCTTTCAAGGTCGCATTGCTTATATCAGGAGATTTATATCCAATCTTTCTGGGAGATGTCAACATTTCTCTCGTCTATTAAAGAAAGGTGTGTCATTTGTTTGGGATGAAGCATGTCAAAAAGCATTCAATGACATTAAGCAATACCTTACAAATCCACCTGTTCTGGTACCTCCAGTAGTAGGAAGACCATTTTTGCTGTATGTTCGAGCCTTAGATCATTATCTTGGTGCTCTTCTTGCACAGAAAAGTGATAAGGGTCATGAACAGACGATTTATTATCTTAGCCGAATGATGGTTGGAGCTGAACATAGGTATACTCCTGTGGAAAAAGAATGTATGGCCTTAGTTTTTACCGTTCAAAAGATACGACATTATGTGTCAGGGCAAACTATTCATGTTATCTCCAGAATAAATCCTATTCGGGTATTGATGAAGAAGCCGAGTATTCTTAACTTCCGGTTAGCTACTTGGGCAATGTTGCTTACTCCTTATGACATGGTCTATGTACCTCAAAAATCAGTGAAGGGTCAAGCATTAGCTGATTTCTTAGCAGCTCACCCTATACCTAAAACCTCTAAGCTATATGAGGACATTCCGGATGAAGTCGTGGATTGCAACATGACTTTGAGGGATGACATTTGGCAGCTATACTTTGATGGAGCATCGCGGGTTGGACCTAAAGGCAATATTGTCTCCGGAGTAGGCATCGTCTTGGTCTCTCCTGATAAAATAGCCATATACCGTGCTTATTCTCTTAATGAACCATGTTCCAATAATGTGGCAGAATATAATACTTTGCTAATTGGTCTTCAAGTAGCAAAATAATTGGACATTGAGTTCCTAGAAGCTTATAAAGACTCTCAACTGATTGTTAATCAGGTCAGAGGGACATATGAAGTCAGAAATCATGACCTCATTTCCTATCATCAAGTGGTAATCTAATTGGTTCTTTCATTCAAATGATTCTTCATTGAATTCGTACCACGTTCTAAAAATTTGGAAGCTGATGCTCTTGCTAGTTTAGCTGCAGACTTAGCTGTTCCAATCAGAAGACAAAACACCATTACTTTGTTGGATAGAGATCTATTCTGTGTCAAGAATAATTTGTATATAGAACAAAGTTATACTACAGAATCAAACTTAATTTGTATATCGAACAAAGTTATACTACAAAATCAAACTCTCAGCAAAGGAATTGGAGAAGTCCATTTATTGATTATGCGGTCCATGGGATTTTACCTGAAGAACCAAAAGAAGCTGCGTCAATCAAAAGACGATCATTTCGATTCTACTACGATTCTTCTTTGCATATGTTATATCGTCGTTCTTATGACGAACTTTTGCTGCATTGTCTTTCTGAGAGTGAAGCTAAGCAAACACTCCGTGAAGCTCATGATGGTGTCTGCGGTGCTCATCAACTGGGTCCGAAACTACATGATTGTATTCGAAGAATGGGTTACTATTGGCCTTCCATGATAGCAGATGCTGTGGATTATGCCAGACGGTGTAAAGCATGTCAGATTTATGCTGATTTTATTCATCAACCCTCTGAATTCTTACATCCTACGGCAGCTTCTTGGCCTTTCGAAGCTTGGGGCATGGATATTATTGGTCCGGTTAATCCTCCTTCTGTTAAAGGGCATCGGTTTATCTTAGCCATAACGGATTATTTCTCTAAATGGGCGGAAGCAGTTTTTCTTGTTGAAGTAAAAACATCTAATGTAGTTAGTTTCATCAAACATCATGTCATTTACCGTTTCGAGATTCCCCGAAGGATAATCCATGATAATGGACCACAATTTGCCAGTCAGGCATTTTATCGATTCTGTGACAAGAATCGGATCCAGAACTTAGCTTCTACGGCTTACAATCCAGCTGCTAATGGCTTGGACGAAGCTTTCAACAAAACAATTATTAAACTTCTCAAAAAGTTCGTCTCTTCTAATAAACGTGATTGGAACGAGAAACTTGGAGAATGTTTATGGACTTACCGAATGACAGTCCGAACTCCTACTGGTTTTACACCATTCTCACTGGTTTACGGATGTGAGGCTGTTCTTCCACTGGAAATCCAGATTCCATCTCTTAGAATAGCTATTGCTAATGAGCTATCTACAGAGAATAATGATCGGTTGAGACTTCAAGAACTTGAAGGTCTAGACGAGAAGCGTCTTCAAGCACAACAGCACATCGAGTTATATCAAGCCCGCATATCTCGAGCTTTCAATCGTAAAGTTAAAGAGAGGGTATTCAAAGTCGGTGAGCTAGTTCTAGCTGTCCGAAGACCGATGGTGATGACTCATAAGAGCAAAGGCAAATTCTAAGCAAAATGGGAAGGTCCTTATGTAGTCGAGACAGTATTCTCCAATGGTGCCTATAGGTTGTCTAAACCTAATGGAGATTTGCTCATGATGCCAATTAATGGCAAATTATTGAAGAAATATTATGTCTGAATTTCTTCTTTATTCCCCAGCTACCAAGGTTTGGTTAAGCTGATTATTTGTTCTCCTAAAAGAGAATTTTGATCTTCTGTCTTACCAGCTGATTTTAGAAAGAAAAAAGATTTATTATTTATCATGTTCTCATGACCTCTGAATAAATATTAAGTTTACTTCTTTTCTTATCTATCATGTCCATATGACCTCTGAATAGATATTAATCTATTTTCTTTGAGTTGTAATGATCTGTCACGTTCATATTACCTCTGATAGTATTGTATACTCTAAAAAGAAAACAAGATTCATTATCTATCATGTCCACATTACCTCTGGATAGATATAATCTACTTTGTTGAGTCTAGAAGACTTATCATGTTCATATTACCTCTGATAAGTGTTTTCTATCTCATACCTATTATTTACATTTAAAATAAATGATAGGGTCATAAAATAAATATTTTATTCACTTCTTGAAATATTACAGAATGGAAAAGACAGAAGAATACAAAATTCTTTATTGATGATATAAAAAGAAGAATATAAAAATTCTTTATTTCCTAAGGTGGAGCAGATACATCTTCAAGCAGTTTCTGCAGCTCTGCCAAACGCTTCTCACGAGAGCTCAATACTGTTGTAGTAGCTCTAGATCGTCGAGCTTCTGGAGTACAGAGATGAGAGAGTTCGGCAAAAGTAGCTATCATCTTATCCTTGGCTTCATCAACGGTTTTGATAGTAGCTTCAGCACCAAAGACTTCTCCTCTAATATTGAGCTCTGCGTCAAATGTTGGTTTCGAGCTGCAATCATCTGGTCTCTTTCCGTCTTCAAGCAAGCCAATTCTGCCTCAACTTCACGAATTCTATCATTCTGTTGATGAATTCTCATGTTTGAAGTTTCATAGGCTTCTCTGTGTGTCTCCAGCAGAGGTTTAGTTTCAGCCAAAAGAGCTCTCTCTCTGGCGACTTTGAGGCTGTATTCCTGGAGAGATTCCTTAAAAACAGTCTCCCGAGTGATGTATTCTGCAGATAAAGCATCATACTCGGTTTGGATGAGACTTTCAAGAGTTTCACTTGACAGCCTTAGATATTCTTTAACAGGCTGTTCAAGTCCTTCTACCACCTTCTCCAGCGCTGCTGCTCTCTCGGCGTCATTGAACATAGCAACGTTCCCAATGGTGGGAGCAATCGCAGCTTTCAAGCTTTCATAATTATTTAGGTCCTTCTTCAGGACCATCTTGATCCGAACCGCCAGGGTTTTGTAGAAAGCTTCTGTATGAATCTCAACTAGAAGATTCATTTCTGCATTAGAGCTTGGTATGGCAGCGAGCTCTACTAAATCTCTCTTTTGAAGACTGGGAGCAGATGTTGTTGTTGCCTTGGTAGCAGGCTGAGATGGAGTCATAGTTGTCGTTGCTACCAAGGCTAACTGATCTCCAGAAGTTCCAGAGACAATATTTTCAGTATGAGTATGAATTATTTCTCCAGCCGTTCCTGGAGCTGAAACTACTTGAGTTTCGGTGGCGGTGATTGTTGCGGGAGGAATGGTGATTGTGCCGGGTTCAGACATTGTCTTCTCAAGAACTTGTGCCGGATCAGTAGCAACAACTGAGGATGTTATTACTACGTCTCCGATTTCGGTTGATGGGTTGACAATATCTTCATCACCTTCGTTGGCTGCAGGCTCCTCAAATTCTGGGAGTATTTCAGTTGCAGTTGGTTCTTCTACAACTGTTTCTTCATCTGCAGCTGGTACTTCCGCAGCCGTTCTTCTTCTCTTTCTTCAGTAAGAGAAGGCAATTCTTGCTGAGCCTCTACTGCAGGGTCTTGTTGTACCTCCGTGGATGGGAAACATTCTTCTTGAGCAGTATCTTCTTTTGAAGAAGAACTCTCTCCTTCAGACTCTGTTTGAATAGTCTCTTGAGAAGGAGGGGCAACAGACTTTACTGCAATGATGACACCTACAAAGATTAAGCAAAATAAGTTAATATACAAAATCATAATACATAATTTTGTATAGATTTTGTAATTTATATTTACCTGGAGTAGGTGCAGGATGTGCCAAGAGTGAGTCATAATCTTGATCCCAGTCATCATCGTCTAAATCAAGAGCCGGTTCATCCGAGGGGATGTGTTCCGGATCATTAACATGAGTAGTGGCGGTGTCTTCAACAGCTTTCGCCTTTTGTGGCGAAGTCAGATGTAGTGAAGCGCTGAGGCGTCCGGAAGACAAGACTCCTACCACTTCTGTTGATGCTGCAGGCTGAGATGCTGAAGACCCTTCTCCAGGTTGAGCTGAAGAAGATGTAATATTTTGAGGCTCCTCGACAGGAGTTTCGCTCTCTGGAGTAGCGGCTCTCTGTTTGGAAGGCCCTTTAACAGTGACTTTCTTCTTCTTCTCCTGGAGGGTAACAGCTGCACTTGATTTCCGCTTTCGGGTTTTGGTGATAATAATTGGTCCTGCAGCTGGTTCCCCAACTCCCGTAGAGATCACTTCCAGATACTCATCTAGAACAACAACATCATCGGGTATGTCCGAAGGTACCCTAACTGGTTCTTCGATGTTTTCTTCCTTGGCCTATCGAAGACTCCCCTTCATGTTGTAGTCATTCGCGAATGAACGAATGGGTGCATAAAAACGAGCATACGTATGAAGCATTCGTAGCTCAGTTGTACTTGTAGCAGTTGATACCCGAAATCTAGCACCGGTACATGCAGTGCTAAAGTACCTCCATGCCCTTGCACCATCAACTAATTTTCCATAATGGTGAAAGCTGGTGGAGGGATTACCAACGTGAAGTTGGTCATATCCAAACTGACGAACGAACCGACTGGGTAGATACGGTTCGAACGCACAGTTGTCTTCATTCCTATACATCAGATGTGAGGATCTGATGCACATTAGCCATTTAAAAACTGGCGCAGGTAATGAAGTCCTCCCTTCACCTATATCTTCAAATTGTATGACGAAACAGTCAGCTGGGACTGGTGGTCTTGTACAGAAAAAGTTCCACCCGTGGGAATAGTTGAGTGTTGCCCGGGTGTCCGCCACTGAAGTTGCAGTCCACGTGGCTTTATTAAACTTCTGGAGGAATACCTCCGTATCATTTTCAGGGCCTGGTGGCAACAAACTGCAGTTGTGATGCAACAACCAGCCCATCAAATAAGTGTAGGGCATCTCCACTCTAGGAAAATCTTTTCGGTGAGGAGCATTATTGATCAGTTCGTCACCAAATGCTCGCAAACCTGTATTTATCCGGCATACTATTGCCGATAACAGGTTGATTCTGACTTTGAATACCAAACGTACTGCTGGCCATAGTACGTTTCGGTGAATCCTGTCGGCTGTGCCAATCCCTGGTACGACCCATCTTCTCAGCCACAGGAAAATGAAGCCCGCTAGCAAGGCTTCTTTTGAGAGCTTTCGACTGCCATGTCTCAGAAAGCTCAATGCTTCGGTCCCAGCAGGGAATTCTCCAGCCTTGGTGGCCAAATATTTATCAGGAGACTTATAGGTGACCATCCAAGTGTTTATTGAATCAGCAGGGATGATTGAATAATGGTTGATAGGTTGAGCCTTGTTATCTTAAAATTTCTCTTTGTCGTCCTTGGATATCCTATTCTTATGGTAGAATAGATATGTTGTCCATTTATTGATGTATGCCAAATGCGATCCACTTTCATATATAGTGGTGCAAGTCAGGTAATGGCACATCAATTCTTGGTATACCTCAACTAACTGAGGATTTTTCTTCCTGATCTCTGCTAGTTCCCGGTTGGAGGGAACATACTCTTCATATGGAGCTTCACCCATTGGCAGCTTGGAGATGAATTGCATCTCATGCAGTGCAAAACCCATTTCACCTATTGGAGTTGCAAAAGTCCCTGTTGAACTGATATATAACTCCATTAAAGCCAAGAACAGGTTATTGTTCATTGGTATGCCCTGACTCGTGGAGGCTACTGCTTCATATAGTCCAATGGCTTGCAGTTCTGTTTTAAAGTTCTTCATGATCCAAGCACTAAGTTGAATCCAGTTCTGATTATGAGGAGTCATCCACCCTTGCAGCCTAGGGTTGGCCTGGGGATATAATACTGAGGCCTTCATAAGCTTGTTTATGAACATTGGGATCTGCACTGGTTGAATCAAAGCTGAATCTTCGCTTGGTGTGAATCCATGCAGTAGACCGGCGAAAGGAATGATACCACCACTAGGAGTACTGGTATGGTAACCCATTTGGTTGGCCCCGTCCCTCTTGAAAATAATTCTGCCTGGTCTACCATGACTGCTGGGAGTCAGGTTCCATAGCATCTGTCTTGGATGGGTGGCGTGAACAAATGAAGATAGGGGATAATCCCTTGCCATGTCTGGGAGATACATCGCCCTCTCTTCAAACTTAAACACCCAAGCCTCCTTCTTGGGGTTCGTTTGTGATTGAATATCAATAGCGTCCCCAAACATGAAGGCAGACTTCAAAAATTGCTGGTCATCTAACGACACTAGCAATTCTCCATTCATCAATGACAACAACATTCTGTCTCCTTGAGCAGCTATCAGTTGTTGTCTCTCTTGAGGGTACTGCTTGTCACTTTGTGGGAATTCAACATGAGACAGATTTTCCAAATAGTTCGAGCCCACAATACCAGCTGGTGAACCGAATACCTCTGCGAGAGGATGAATTTGCAAGTTCACTGCCAAAAGAAAAAGAAGAATCAAGTTAGTAAAAATCTAATTTGAAATTTACGCAGATGACTTATTCACACAGATCTTTACACAAATGAATTTTACGCATAAAAATTAAGATTCTGTATTAGAGGGCTTGACTATGCAAACTTTACGCTTACGCGTAGAAGTTAAGTTGATTAAAAAAATTTAAGTACAAAAGTTCTCTGTTTTTAGAATGGACTTTTACGCAAAGTCTTATCACTTGTGTATTTACGCTGGCACATATGAATGTGGACGTATTTTTAACATTTTACGCTGATACGTATGAACGTGGGTGACTTGCGTATTTTTACGCTGGCACATATAGATATGGGCGTATTTAATGCTTAACATTTTACGCTGGCACGTATAAACGTGAGCGTATTTTGTTGTTCATATTTTATGCTGGCACATATAAATGTGGGCGTATTTTAATGATTAACATGTTTTACGCGGGCACGTATTGACGTGAGCGTATTTTATTGTTTATATTTTACGCTGGCACGTACAGACGTGAGCGTATGTTATTTTTACGCTGTCACGTATAAACGTGGGCGTATTTGGTGATTCTTATTCTACGCGGACACGTATAAACGTGGGCGTGAAGTTTAGAGTTCAGTTCTTCTTCTTCTCCGACGAACCCATGGCCAAATTAGGTAGGGTTCTACCTATCATGGCCGGAGCCACAGCTGGGTTGGTCCTTCGGGTTGCCTCCGATGATGCGACAACGGCTTCCGTACGCTCACTCCTCGACGAAGCAGCGGCGGGCTTCTTGCCCTTGGCGCCGGCAGAGGTTTTGCTCTTGGGGGCCATTGATTTGAACTGAGATATTCGGAGAAGAGAATAAAGAAGATAGAGATTGCAAAGGTGAGTAAAGTTCTCTCTCTCTACTCGCAAAGCTCTATTTATAGAGAATTTTGAAAATTGGTTCAAATTTTCAAAAATTACGCGGACTGTTGGATATCTCGAATATTACGCTTCTAAGCTGACTGTTGGATATCCCGAATTTTACGCGGACTGTTGGGTATTCCGTATTCTACGCGGATGACTGTTGGATATCCCGAATTTTAGGCTTATGTTCAAAGTATTTCAAATTTTAGAAAAAAATTGAAAACTTTAAAGGGGGTCTTGTAGAAGCATAAAATAAACTTCATAGACCCAGTCAAAGAAGTTGAGAACTTTACGCAAAGTCAGACTCTACGCAAAGCTCATTAAAGGACTATTAAATCAGATTCAAATTCTACGCGAGCTCTTTTACGCAAGAGCTATCCTCAAGCTTTACGCGAGGGCGACAGGCTGCCAGACTGCATTTAATGCGCGTGATATTGATCTGACAGTATGATTTTCTGACAGAACGTTGCACAGAAGTCGAGAAGATTTTTACACTAAACCCAACACTTGTCGTTTAGCGTACAGATAGGCTACTTCACGCTCAAGAGACCACTTCCTTTACACATGAAAGCTATTTGAGTCTTTACGCTCAAGGCTTTCGTGTGCGTAGAGAGTTTATTTGAGCTAATTATACGCTCGAGGCTACTTTTCAGCCACTTTACGCAGGAAGTCTATTTTGGGTTTTTTTACGCCCAGTCTGCTACTTTACGCAGGAAGTCTATTTTGGGTTATTTTTACGCCCAATCTTTTCTGGCTATGTGAGAATGTGGTCTGCATACGTGACTTTCATGCCACACTTATCGAAGAACGTGTGTACGTGCTCTCCCTATATTGTTGAAGTTGTGGGACACATGTCACCTTGCGTAGAGATCACAACTCTATATGGGACACGTGTCATCACACGTAAAGGTTGATTTTCAATCGTGGATGACAGTTACTTACGTAGAGACCCAATTTTGTTGCTTTTTACGCACAGAGGGTCTAGTCTATAAATAGACTTATTTTTAACAGAAGGACATCAAGAGAGAGACAGAGAAGAAGATTCTGAGAAAACTCATACTTTCAGAGTGATATTTTCCAGAAGCATTTCTTCAACTTTTTCTCAAGAACAGGGTGAAGCAAAGCAGGAAAGCATTCGACTGTGCCATCAGTGCCGTTGTGTCGATACCTTTCTGGTGATTTAGTTCTTCCAATTGTTCATCTTCCTGAAGCAGTTCTCTTCATCATCATCGTGTGGTCCAAGGAACAAAGTGATCGCTCTCAGATCAGACTTCCATAGCAATACTTTCCAGAAACAACTTGTACTATTGTACTTTTTCTCGCTTTCTCTCAAAAGTCAATTTTAGACATTTTGTTAAGTGAAAAAGTCTACAAACGGAAAGCTTGGGTATATGATCCTATGACTGTTGCTTGACCGAGGTGACTGCCCACTAGACCAGAAAAAACAGAACATAAACTGGTTAACTAATTTGAAGTAGGACAAGCTAAAGTCCAGATGATTAGCCAAATATTACCATATAAATACAATAAAGAAACTACCAAAACAAGATTTCTTAACATGTTCTTATAGAAAAAAGAAACTGTATCAAAAGTTAGGCCCGGGTGCACTAGTACAAAATCGTTGAATGTAAAAAGCAATGAAACCGACAGTGAGCATACATTTAAAGAAAATTTAGTCAACGCAACTTAAGAAACGAAACCCATAAATATCATATTACCTTCAGCAACCACTATATATGTCTGTGTGTGTGTTTTGTTGTACTTGGCGCTAGGCGAGACGAGACGGCAGCCCACCCGCCTCGCCTAGGCGCCCATCCAAGAACTGGCTGCCCTTTTGCAATTCTACAAATATGTATAAAATGAATATGTAGTATAACTAATAAACAATAAACATTAAGCAAGACGGAGTTTAACTAATATTTATTGTATATAATAAATTAATAAGCAATAAGCATTATGCATTAAGCTAGGCGTCTATGCGTCTTTTTTTTCTTTTTTCCTCTGGTCGACCCAATTCGGACGCCTAGGCGAGCATCGACTCTAGAAAAAAAAAATTCATGGTCGAGACGAGCCCTCTCCGACCTACACACCTAGACACACTTATGCGTCGCCTGTGACAACACACACACACACACACACACACACACACACACACACACACACACACACACACACACACACACACACATATATATATATATATATAAATAAATAAATATATATATATATATATATATAAAAACCATTAGCTCATATTCCTACATGAGCTATGCACATGTGGACAAATAGGCATGGAGTGTACCAACGCACATGCCATGTAGGAGTCCATTTTTATTGGTCCACATGTGCATGGTTCATGTACGATATGAGCCAATGGCTCGTATCATGTTTACCTATATATATATATAAAGTATGATAAAAGAATATTAGCAAAAAAATTATGATAAAAAAAATTCAAACACTGTCACACAACACATGGATTACTTGATAAATAATTTAATTGAAAAAAAAAATCCAAAATGAAAACCGAAATCAAATTGGAAAGAAGAACCAGTAAAAATCAGAGAATTAAAGAAATATCTTGGTGGCTCTGCAGAAATTGTGTGACTAGAAGAAATCTACGAACCTGGATCTCTCTTTTACGTGTCCATAGCAGTATGTGTCTTTCTTGGCTATTTCAAAATGTTTGTATTGCATATCTGTATGGTTTCTATATTCACGCAACATAGGATGAGGGTGATATACTAGTATTACTTAACAAATAGGATAATCATCTAAGGTAGAGCTACAAAATCAATAACAATGAATTGTTGGACAAAATAGTTTGTAATCACAAGCAACAAGGAAAAATGAATACAAAGCTGCAAAAGTCGAAGTAATGCACAATCCATGAAGTGCAATTACATGTATACTTTGCTAGGGAAAATATAAAATCTAATATATGGATTAGAACACGAGGCCTCCAATTTAATACAGACAATCATAGGCCTAGTTTGGTTCACGGATTTAAGGAACCAGGAAAGGAAAGTTATTCCTTTCCTTTGTTTGGTAGCCACAAATTTGGGAATCAATTTCCTGACAAGGAGGAAAATTTGAGGGAATATGGTTCCACTCATGACCCATGAGATTGATTTTCCCTCCTCATTTTCCAACATTTATTACAAAAATTATGACAAAAGTAACCATGTGTCATTGCTTATTTTACCATTAATGTTGTTATTTTTCATAATGTTATTTTTATTTTAAAAGGTAAGGATATTAATGGAACATTGTTATATTTTTGCTTTCTTTTCCTGCACCAACCAAACAACGGAAAGAAAATGTGACAGGAATCCTACTTTCCCATGCCCATAGAAGCTACAAGGGAATGCATTTCCTTTCCGCGAACCAAACGAGGCCATAGAGTAAATCAAATAGAAGATTAAGCAAATACTAAATCCTAGTGTTAGGGTAGTTGTGGTAGAAACATGATTGGAGGACCTTCAAAGGAAATCAATGTTCTACTTCTTATATGGAGACTAACATTTCACACACGAGGCCTCCGATTTAATACAGGCAAACATAGAGTAAATCCTATGACTGATGCATGACCGAGGTGAATGTCCATTGGACCAGAAAAAAAAAATAAAAAAAACCGGTAACTAATTCGAAGTAGGACAAGCTAAAGTAGAGATGAGAAGCCAAATATTACCATATAAAATACAATGAAGAAACTACAAAAACAAGATTTCTTAACATGTTCTTATAGAAAAAGAAACTCTATCAGAAGTTAGGCCCAGGTAGCTTTAGTACAAAATCATTGAATGTAAAAACAATGAAATTGACAGTGAGCATACATTTAAAGAAATTTTTTAGTCAATGCAACTTAAGAAACCAATCCCATAAATATCATATCACCTTCAAAGACTAAATCCTAGTGTTAGGGAAGTTGTGGTAGAAACATGATTGGAGGAGGAAATCAATGTGCTACATATTATATGAAGACTAGACATTTCACACACACACACACCCCACCCAACCCCGAGAATCTGATCTACTTATTAAGCAGGTCCATCTTAATGACAACATCATACACCATGATCAACAGTGTTGTCTCAGGCCAGGAATTTAAACGTCTAACACAGGTTATATATAATGTTAAGAATCACATGATTTCCATTAGGTTGAACACTTAAACGTGTATCGAGAATGAAATAAAGAGTTCATATGCACACCATTTTCAGTAATGGTAAATGTTGTATTCAACCAATGTCAACAAACATTGAAGACGCAAGCATGCATAAGGAGGACGAACCAGAGTAGCGCAGACTATCATCAGTTGGGAGCCTCAAATCATCTTTAGTGCCACCATTTTCAGTAAGCAAACTCACCTGGAAAATGCAATCAAGGGTCAAACAAATGTCACATTAGAGCTCCAGAAAGAATAAAAGAGAAAACATACAAATCCAATCCTGATATATATCAATCAGCCGATAGTCAGTGCGGTTAACATAGGGAACCTGCAAAAGTTTGAAAGGTAAATCAGCTGCATATTCCCTAGGGATTGACCGTTAATCCTTTTAACTTTGTACATTAATAATCACTAAAATGTTCTTCACATTAGGAGCGAGCATTATTCGGTTTTGGACGAAAAATCGAGCCGAACCGAACTGAATAAGAGGTTCGGTTCGATTTCAATTTCGATTTTGGATTTCGGTAAACTAAATAAGAAAATTATATATATATATATATATATATATATATATATATATATATATATATATATATATAAAATAAATCGAAAAATCGAATAAACCGAAAGCGATGGACGATGTGGTTAATCTCTTCCTAATGTCACTAACACTCAGATCACTTCATTTCCTTAAATAAGGATCTCTTTCTAGCATCAAGCGTCTCTAATCCAATGAGCATAACAATACCTCTAGTGACAATGGCCATTAAAGGCTGAGCTACCTCAGTAGCTAAGACCAAAGGACCTTCCAAGACCTGAGCAAGCTGAATGTTTGGGCTTTAATTTTATATTTTTTTCAGAGAGAAATGGTCTGATTAATTTTAAACACAACTACCACTGGTAGACTGATATATATAATATACAGTAGAAACTCTATAAATTAATACTCGATTATTTAATAAACTCTCTAAGATAATATATTTGGCCGGTCCCGACTTGGGGATAGGGTGCTAAATTAATAATTCGCTAAAATTATAAGATAATACATTTTTGATAATTTCTTCAGACCCCATATAAAATATAAATTAATAATTCCTTATATATAGCATATTACATGAATGATTTATGAAGGTTTCTTGAAAAATGACTCAATTGTCTTTTGTTTTTTGTTGAAATCAATTTCCCCTTGAATCTCGTCTCTAATTTTCCTTAGCATGGTAAGAACTTCTGGTGTTGTTTTCTCATAGCTCAACAAGAAATTGTTCAATGTGATTGCCGCTTTAATAGTTTCGTTTCGCGAAGGGGGCTCTATTGTAGAACTTTCATCATCTTCTTCATCGATATCATCTTTATTAATTCCAATAACGCTTTCAATAATTTCTTCATCAGTCAACAACTGTGCAACTACATTTTCTTCTGGGTGAGTCAGAACATCTTCGACATCCATTGCATTGCGATAACCCAACTCTTTGATCAAATTCTGGAGTTCTTGAGTGCTTTCACCACCTTCATCTGAGTTCTCAAAAGTCACGTTATCTGTTGATCGAAGTTTACAATGACGAAAGCAGTTCGCAATTGTATTTGCACGAACATCCATAGTCCATGCTGAAATTGCAAGATTCATTGCATCTAACACATTTATTTTTGCTGGATTTGGAACCCCTAATTCATAACCCTCCAAAAGACTTCTATAAAATCGACGACGATAATGCATCTTAAAAGCTCGTATGATCCCCGCGTCACAAGGTTGAATTTTTGAAGTTGTGTTTGGTGGCAAAAAAAATAATTCAACATTTCGCAATCCTTCAATAATTTTTGGATGAGCAGGGCAATTATCCACAATCAAGAGAATTTTTCTTCCAACCATTTTTTTATCAAGTTGGCGAACATATTCTTCAAATAACACACCAGTCATCCAAGCTCGTTTGTTAGCACGGTACTCACAGTTCAGACTGTTCAAGTTTACATTCTTGAAGCACCTTGGTTTAGCATATTTCCCAATAATCCATAAAGGAAGTTTTTCCGAACCGTCCTCATTACAGCAAATAGCAACAGTTAGTCTTTCCTTGTCTTGTTTTTTCCCTTCAAGCTGCATTGTTGCAAGGGAATGATCCGGTTGAAGTCTAAAAAACAAACCTGTTTAAGATCAAAACATGTAAATAATTACATCACTAAAGTACAAAATATAAAATAAAATAATAAAAAAACAAACCTGTTTCATCCATATTAAAGATGTCTTTCATTTCAAACTGATCAACTTTGTCTCTTATGGATTTTAATTTGTCCTCCATGCCCTCCATTTCAACAGATCCACTCTCTCCGAAACGCCGAAAATTTTTAATTCCATATCTTGCTTTGAACTTTCCAAGCCAACCAATAGAAAAAGTAAAGTCTGGAGTATCCACTGGATACATATCTTTCATGAACTTTTTCGCCTTCTCGATGATTAGTTCACCTGTCATATTCACATGTTCTTGATATTGAAGAATCCATTCATAGAGAGATTTTTCTAGGTCAGGAAATTTTGCCGGTTTGTGTCGCTTAACATCGCCTCTTTTGGGAGCAAGTGAGAGATACTCTAAAGACCGCTTAACTGTATTCGATATTGTCGCTTGACTCACCTGCAAACCATAGTTACTATGAACCCATTCTTGCAATTGCTTTTGAGTGAGACTTGGATTATCCTTGTTGTGCTTGCATAATGCTCTTCGAATCTCGTCTGTCATTGTTGTTTTTTTCACACCTTTAAGATGGGAAGCCATGTTGTGTGTATGATTTGTTTGTGTTAACCTATTTTGATCTTGTATTTATATAGAAAATATTTTTAATGTCCATAAAGTGATACACTGAACACAAGAAGCATAATAAGGTGGGAGATTGAAGGTTTCTTTCAAATTAGGCCCTTCATTTGATATACACATGCATTGTATACAATAATTAAGTGGAAGCTTGAAAGGTGTTTGTAAACTACTATATAGAAAATATTTTTAATGTCCATAAAGTGATACACTGAACACAAGAAGCATAATAAGGTGGGAGATTGAAGGTTTCTTTCAAATTGGGCCCTTCATTTGATATACACATGCATTGTATACAATAATTAAGTGGAAGCTTGAAAGGTGTTTGTAAACTACGTAAGTATTTTACTATAAATTAATAAAATATTAATTAATATATAAATTAATAATTATTAATTTATCGATTAATTAATAACTCTTTTAATTAATAAATTTTGGTGGTCCCAAGTGTATTATTTTATAGAGTTTCTACTGTACATGCTAATGTGAAAACCACACAATTTCTACCCATACTCTCTATTCCATATTCCTCGAGCCATCACTCATATATGACATCCCTCGAGCCATCGCTCTCTTACAGCACATTTCATTTCCAACATTTAAAACACATCAACATTTTTACCCAATTCATACAGTGCTCAGTTTAAATTTCCTTTGAAGGCGTCAATTCCCTGTTCGGTCCTATTTGGGCCTGTTCGGCCTATTTGATTTTCAAAAAAAAAAAAAAAAAAAAAAAAAAACCAAAAGTTTCAGATTTAAAATTTCAAAAAAATAATAAAATAAAAATAAAATAAAAAATGTTACAAAATTCAAAAAAAATCAAATTTCAAAAAGAAAAAATTGTGCGGCCGCCTAGGCGCTAGACGGCCCTCCGCCGAACCGATTCAGCATAGCAAAATTTAACAATTTTATTTCATTTTCATTTCCAAAGTTGTAATCCAAGTTTAGCATAGTTCAATTGGCTATTTGAGAGCATATGTTTCCGCTACAAGTTATTAATAAAAAATATATTTTCATATATATATATATATATGTGTGTGTGTGTGTGTGTGTGTGTGATTCAGTTCTCTCTTTATTTTCTACTGCATCAACCACGAATTGTGTTGTATTATGAATTGTTTATCTTCATGTCTTGTATAAGTGCAATTTAGACTTGTACGGTATCAGGCCCAATGACGACTTTCGATTTGGTAGAATTGGGATGTGACATAATGAACTGATTAGTTCTAAATACATCTACCATTTGCAAAGCTAGTAGACTCGATCGGAATAGACATGAGAACCATCACAGACCTCCAAATAATATTTCATAGGGCATTCTATGAACAAGAGATGCCACTAGTAGGCTAAAACTTTTATCATGGGACCAAAGAGGCTTTGGTTGGACAAGGTGCTATAGTCCACTAAAACTATAATGCCCGAAACCACTGCTGAGCCGTAATGGATGTGTTAATCTTGGAAATTCTCCTAAATCATAATCCAAATGTAGCTAGCACTAGAACTTGTCTACCACCCTCCTCAAGGTTCGCTATTACTACCCATGTGCCTTTTCCAGCATAAACACAGGGCACAATATTTTCATTCCAAAAAAAGATAGATGTTGATGTCATGTTGACAGCCAATCAATAAAAACTTTTCAATTCCCTTGTGGGCATTCCTTATGCTCCATAGCTGACTCCATTCCGATGACTGGGGACACCATTCCAATGAATGCGAACATAATCTCTGGTTGTTGATGTTGACATAGGAATACATCAATTTAAGGGAAACCAGAGCCTTTCCCCATCCAAGGAATGGGAACATAATCTCAGTGTTGACTGGAGAATTCACTATCAAACAACTACGAAGCTTATTCCACACCATAAGGAAACAATTAGCCAAATCTTTGGGATAGGCTATTTGACTCCTTTTATTCAATTCAGCTCAGTAAAGGGCCGCAACTGCCATAACATTAACAAAAAAACATATCCTCACAGACTGGACCCAAATTTGTTTAGGTGTACCCCTAATTCTAGGGGCTCCTTTGATTAATGTCTGGTTCCTCCTAACCGATATTTGTACTGACCCACATTGCACGTCCAAAGTCACAAAAAACCAGGTGAGACAATAACTCACTTATTAATTGATTATATAAAAAGTAGCTCTAGGAGGTTGCTATTTGAACTTGCTCACGTCTTATATTTGGAGTATCCCAAAAATATAGTAAACTCAAGTACCACAAATTTTATGTATAAAAAGGGAAATATAGATGAAAACCAACCAATCCATTTTATACTATATATAATAATACACTGTATGCACATGAATTTAAAACAACTGTAAATTACAAACGCTTATCTTTGCATACCGACAGTCTATAGGAATCTACCTATGTCCATACAAAACAAGACGTACATATAACCAAATAATCAGATAAGACAAATTTCCACTAAAACAAAATAAAATGTGACCAACTCTAGGAAGCACTTACTAAATCAATGTGGTAACCATGGCACGTAATGATCCGGCATGGAAAATCCAAAGAAAAGCAAAAACAATCCAAAATCATAGGCATTTCCATGTTGTATCCATGTACGATGTTTAACACTCTGAAGGTCAATGTCTTGTCATGTCTTATGGACACATAGGTGACATGACACGACATGGACACATCAAAATACACTATAACACCAAAAAATCAATATTTAGTCGGTGTTTCCATGTTGGAGACATATTCATGTATTCATGTTTGATGTTTGAACACTGAAAATTTGTTTTGTATGTCCCATCATGACCATAGTTTGCGGTATCGAGTCATGACATGCACGTAGCAGACTCAACATGGACGTCAAAATACACTAGAACACGAAGAAATCAATGGTGTGTCCTGTTGTTCTCATATCGGATGTTGAACCCTGCAATTATTGCCGTGTCTGTGATGTGTTGTCGCTCGTGTGGAGCACATCGCAGACACGACATCTACATGAATATCAAAGCGGCCATCTTAAATTTAGGGCATGTCTAAAATATAGTGAAATCAATTATTTTCTAAGAATATCAAAGCGGTCATCTTAAATTTAGGGTACGTCTAAATGACTGTAAAATAATAGTAAAAACAATTGTCACAAATTCTAAGTATGGAAAAAGAAAGCATAGATGAACAAATCCATTTTATATTATAAGAATACGCATGAAAGTAAATTGAAACAGCTGCAAAATCACATCGTAATCAAGCACTTATTTTCAAATAATGGCAATATATACCGATCTATATATCCAGTGTTTTTAAATTTAAAATCCATAATACAATTTTAAGTTTTGTAATTCAAAATTAGAAATCCAAACATGTTCTAAATCCATAATACATTGCATAGTTTTTTGTTTTGTTTTTTAATTTGAAATTTGAAATCTATATTACAAATTTGAAATTTCGATGTTCTAAATCCAAATCCAATCTTAAAATCCAAACAACATATCCACGTTACAACTAAGCATAAAAAAATCAAAAAAACTTAAAATCAAAACAGTCGCACAGGGAAATTCAAAATTAGAAATCCAAACATGTTCTAAATCCATAATACAATGCATAGTTGTTTTTTTTGGAAATTTAAATTTTGAAATCCATATTACAAATTTCAAATTTTCAATGTTCTAAATCCAAATCCAATCTTAAAATCCAAACAACATATCCACATTGCTTGGAAAGGTCTTGGATGCTCGGACGTCGGTCTCGACTCGAAGTGTTGCTCCTCATCCGACATTGACGCTGAAAGAAGAAACCCCAATGAACAGAAAAAGAAAGGGGTTAAGATTTTACTAGGGTTTTACCAAGAGAGACGTAGGCGACGATTTGACGAAAGAAGAAAGGAAAGAAACAGAAATAGAGCTAAGGGTTTATAGGCCTTCGCCGGAAGGAACAACCCATGTAGGGTGTTATGTTGATTATGCTTTGGAATGAGGGTGTTGACTGTTGAGTATCGAGTCTATCGACATCCTAACCAACCCGTTACCAGATATTTGTTATAATACAGCTCAGAAATGGCTCAAAAATAAAACAGAAAATTAAAAACTTAAAAAATTCTAAATATCTGAACAGTAAACAACCTGAATTCTGATCGATTAATTTTGTTTATTACTCTGCTTAGCTAGTTAATTGTGAAGCTTAGTAGTACACCTACTCCTTAAATAATATTATGTTTTGACACTATTCTAAAACATGTAGACTTTGTAATGCCAACTACTATCTACTGTCTCCCTAAACTGCTCAGCTAGACTTTTTTGCATTTCATAAATCCCTCTACCAAACATTATTATAGCTCAACAATTGAATAGTTTACTAAATAATTTCCTCATATTATTGTATACGCAGCTTGCATCCAAGCTATACTTTCACTTAATGCACACAATCAACTTAATTTACTTACCATTTGAACACCACATTCCTATTGAAAATCCTGCCAATGTATTCATCCTCCATGAATGTTTAGGCGATCAAATTTACTCGATGAATATTCCTTTCCTCTTTTGCCACAATATCAAACTATATGTTGGTCAATAAATGCAATCATCTAATTCAAATTCTTCCGATATAACCATTCCTCCATAAAACAATCAATTAATCAAATCGTTCCATATGAACCCCACCCTCTTATTTCCATATGCACACCTAACAATTCTGATTTGTTTTACTATATTGAATTCACGTAGACTCTTTATGAATAAATTATTGTCTTGTACCAATTCAAATGCATTCCATAATTTCTCATCAATCAATCAAAGACTTTTCATGTTAAGACCACCCGTTTATTCTATTTGAATAATTTTCATTCTTCTACTCTAGAAAATTATTCATTCCTATCTAAGCAAATCCCTACAACAACTAGCATCCCTAGAATGCATCCAACCAATTCAGTTGAATGAATTTTACTGCACTCAGTTTACAATTCCAAACACTAGCAATTCCTTATAATCTCTCCAACGTTTTTTTGTATTCGCTCCAGTGTTCTAAATTTCGGCCCAGACGCACCGAAAACCCGCTATTCGGCCCAAACGAGCCTGTTCGGCACCAAGGCTGCCCTACTCGGCCCTATGCGGCTATTCGGTTTTTGAATTATTATTTTTTTCGATTTTTTTAATGCTTAGTTTTGGTTTTAAGATAAAATTTGGATTTAGAACATTGAAATTTTAATTTTTAAATTTCAAATGAAATTTTAATTTTTAAATTTCAAATGAAATTTCTCAGTTTTTATGAATTGTATTAGGGTCTGCTTGGTAACGGTGTTTTCACCGGTTTTGAGGTGTTTTTGAACCGACCGTTTATGAAAACCCCTGCTTGTTAATTTTTTTGAGGCACTGGTTTTGGTTGGGTCAAAAACCTCCCAAAACAGGTGTAATGTATTTTTGGGTGGCTTTATAAACACCCCAAATCGGTGGGTTTTGAACGGCTCTATTTTTTTTATTCCATTTATATCCTCACAAAATATATATAATTATAACTACTGATACCCTTCCCTATTTAATCTATTCGTGTAAAAAACTTTCAGAACCGCTCGTTATTGAATTACCAAGCATGAATTGGACTGGTTTAAAAATCGCTACTTAAAAACCACCCAAAACCGGACACCTCATAACCGGTACTCTAAAAACACCTCATAACCGCTACCCCTACAATTGCCAAGCAGACCCCTAAAGTTAGAACATGCTTGGATTTCAATTTATGTTATGGATTTCAAATTTCAAATATATATATGAACGACGTGGGTCCCACGCTAACGGGGGGGGGGGGGGGGGGGGGGGGGGGGGGGGGGGGGGGATATATATCTGTGTGTGTTGTGTGTTCGGCCGCCTAGGCTCGTTTCGTTTTCCCCTAGCGAAATTTAGAACACCGATTCACTCCCCTATTCATCTCCAATATTAACAACTCATATACTCCCAGCATTATCCTTCTCTAACACGCGATCTCTCCCTCAACCATCGTGGTCCTCCAAACTTTCAGAACCTCCAACACCTAAACACCAACTTCCTCTACTACGACCGAAACCCAGCGCCGGCTATATTGGCTCGTGATCTTGCATCAGCGATTCCTGATGACGACGTATCAGTGTCGTATATATCAAAACCCTAATTCCGTCTGTGTCGTACTCGTGTCCATGCAATGTACGACGAATTACTACAACTTCTAGATTAATCACTGATTTACATAAAAAAAAAATCCTAATAATCGCTCAAGAAAGAAGAAGATAGATCGGGACCTTGCATGGGCGGTTCTTGATGACAATGTATCCGTTCTTCCTGATCGTCCCGGCGTCGGCCTACGACTCGAAGCGCTGCTCCTCGTCCGACATTGAGGCTGAAAAAAGAAACCCTAAATAAAAGGATTAGGGTTTTACAGAGAGGTAGACACGAAGATTTGAGGAAAGAAGGAAAAGAACGGAATAGAACAGAAAGTGTTTACGGCTTGGGTTATTTATAGGCCTTCCGCGATTAAAGGACCCGTGTAAGAAAGGAAAGGACTGTTTTCCAGAACGAAAATACTTTTTTACCCGCAGACTTGCACTATGGTCCTCGCCTACTAACTTTCGGCCCCATCCGTCCCGGAGCCAATCGGAAGCCAACACGTCGTCCGTGGACTAGAACTGTGGTCCAAGTCTGCAGACAACATAGCACGTCAGTTTTCATAAAGAAAAAAAAAACAAGCAGCCTTTAATAACCAATCCCTGTCCAACCTCTCTAGCCCAAGTGGTTAGGGAGGGGGGCTCACTTGGGGGAGGTCTCAAGTTCAAGCCCCCCCGTGGACATGGGATGGATGGGTGGTCGCGGAGTGGCCACGGTCCCAAGCTGGCGGCCTCAAGAAATGGACAAAAAAAAAAAAAAAAAAAAAAAAAAACCAATCCCAAAATCAGTAAACTTTTTTTTTAAAAAATAATTGAATAAGCTATTATTACCAAACAAATTTATTTTTCCGAAAAAATTAAAAATTTAGCAGCCAATAATAGGACTAATTGGAGATTCTTATGCTTTTTAAAAAAACTAGTTTTAAAAGTAACTTTTGATAACATGGGAGAGGATTGATGTAAAAAAATCTTCCTAAATTAAACTGATTTTTCAAAAAAAAAATTGATATATTGTTGATTGTTACCAAATATTTGTGAGCCATTTAAAAAAAAACATTAGTCACCCATAAACAATCCCGAACTCAGCCTTAGCCACTGAACAATATCATTGAGCTCAGCTCGCTCGAGTTTGATTGCGCTCGTGAGCGACTCGAGTTGACTCGACTCGATCGAATCTGAGAGTAGCTTATGATCTGCTCAAAGTCGAGCTCGAGTTAAAATGAGTTATTATACACGTCATGCAAAGGAAAATGATCTTTAGGCTACAGGTCGAGTTTGTTTTGTACCAACACGTACAACAATAATTTATAATTTGGATTTTGGCTCATGGTATATTGTTGAAAGAAGAAAATTGTAATTGTAAGAAAGTTTTTATAAGGTATGCAAAATTTAAAAATGGATTAGTAAAATTATCTTTAATTTATTAAAAAAAACTATAATTTTAATTTTTGAAAGTTGCAATAAATTAAGAAAAGTTTTGGTAACTCACATTTAAAATGCTTGAGACATTGTAAAATCTTCTTGGCAATTATAATTCCATAAAAGAATCATCTCAATATAAAACTTGAGTACACTAGTCAATCTTTGTATGTTCAAGCTAGGGTCCTTAATATAATTTGTAACTCATGTCCATGAATTTTATTCTTTTTTGGTACTACAAATGACAAACTAGGAAAGAAAAAAAAACATCTAACCGAACTACTAAAGATGTTTTTACATTAGGGGTGAATGTTACGTTTATTCGGTTTCAACCAAATCGAAATAGTCAAAACCAAATAAATCGAAACTCAAAAAATCTAAAATCAAAAGTGAACCAAAATTAGCCATAACCAAAACCAATTATTCGATTAGTTCGATTAGTAACTATTTTTATTGTTTAATGTGTGTTGGAACCAAAGTTGCGTGATTTTGTTGTATTTTAAAGTTGGGTCCAGAATTGAGCTAGTTGCCAAATTATGAAAGTTGGACTTCAAAATACAATGCATATAATTGTGTGTTTTTAAAATATATACAAAAATATGCACATTTTTAACATAAAATATCTATAGAATTGAGAGTATTTATATAATTGCATAAGAAAGTAAAACCTAGGATAGTTTTTTTTTTTTTGTAATTTTTTTTTTTTGAAACCGAACCTATTGTGAAACCCATAATTTGCAGATAATTATTAATTAGTGTTTTCATTAATATTTCAAGATTATTATTATTATAAATATATTATTATTAAATATTTTTGGGATGGAAAGAATTTCGAAAAATTATTATAACAAGGATTTTTGTTTTCGGACCCAGACCCGAGTCCGAGCCCAGACCCAGGCCTGAGCCCCATTCTTTCCTATTTCTTAATCTGATTATTTGGACTGAGGATTATTATAAAAAAAAAAAAGAATTTATTTGGGCTGGTCCCGTGGGACCAGCACCCCATCACCACATGATTTGATAAACCCAGCTCCCCCACGATTTGGTAAAAGCTCTCCTATTTTTCCTCCTCCCCTTTTTGCTACTGTCCACACATAGGAACACTCCCCCACTCCCCATTGTTTACTCACGCACCCCCATCATTTTTCCCCACTCTTCCTCATAACAGAACACTCTCCCTTCACGTTCACAGAGAAGAGAAAGCATACTTATTTCACTTCTCTACACACTCTCCCTAAAAAACTCCACTCTGTTGGGAAACCCCTCTTCCAACTTCTCCGTACCTAACCCCTCACCCCAAGCCCTAATTTTCCGCGGCCGAGCTCCCCTCCGGCGCGTGGTCACCGGCCATCCCCGAGCGCGGCGCCGACCCAGCGCGCGGCTCCCCGCCGGCCAAGCCGCGCCCTTCCCCGCCGGCCGAGCCAGATCCGCGCCCCGCGCGCGATCTCCCGGCCATCCCCGAAGCTCGGCGCCCCCTCGCGCCCATCCCCGAGGCCAACCGCCCCTCCTCGCCCGGCCGCCTCTCCGGCGCAGCCCCCCTCGCGCGCCGCCATCTCCGTCGACTCCGGCGCTGGCCTTGGCCGACCCCCTTCGCGCCTTTCCCCGCGCTGTCCCCGCGGGATCCACCCGCCAACAGCCTCCAGCGTCGCCAAGTTCCGCGGTGCCCATTGGCTGTCCCCGTGGATCCGTCTCCCGTCGATCTCGGCTATTTCCTGCTGTCCGTGATGTTCGCAGCGCATCGTAACGCTGTCCGGAGACTCTCGAGTCCATGACGGCGCGTCCCGAGTCCGAGGCCACCCTTCGGACTCCGTCATCGAGCCTCTCGGTAAATTTCTTGATAATCAGAGTAGTTCGTCCCTCCCGTGTCGAGTCTATGATGATTATCGGTCCCCGGTTTCCCTTTGGGAAATCCGGTTAGCTGCGTAGTATTTTCGGTTAGCTGCGTTAGCATACTTTCTGTGATTTTTATCTGCTGGTTGTGTGGTTTGGTTTGATTATGGGATTCCCGGATATTTCGGGAAGTTCTGTGGATTGGGAATTATTTTCTGGTGGCTTGGAAATATTTTGGTGGATATATTTGTGGGATTATTTTTGGGTTGGAATAATTGCAGGTTTTCCGTGGCGCATTTTTCAGTTTTGGGTTTGTCCCGAAATAGAGGAAGTGCTGCCCAAATTTTTACAAAACTATATTTAATTGATTTCAAAATTGGTTTTCGGAAATGAATTTTAAACTGATTTTTCGGGCGACGACCGTACCGATCTGTGGGCCCCGGCGAAATGCAAACGCACCGGTCCGACCGGACGTTGTGGTATTAGCCGAATTTTGAGGAATGGACCGAGTCTGAGACTCTTAGCTTTCTTTTTAATTATTTTAATTAATATTTAAGCTATTTATTATAGTTATTTAATTACTGCTCTTTATTTATTAATTAAGTCATTTTTCTCTTATTTTGATGTAAAAGAAAATTGTACAGGGCATAAGCCCACCCTAGGATGATTAGCTGTGCCCTTGTATTGTGTACCGTAGTTTTTATTTTATTTTCTGGTGGATGTGAATTTGGGTGGTTTGTGATTAGACGCATAATCGTAGTTAGAGCGTAAATTTACTGATTAATTAAGAATTAATTAAAATGGATAAAATATTAGTAAATAACTAGTTCACGATTTATCACTAAAAGAAACTGTATTTTTATAAATATATTACGAAAACACAAAGTTTTCCAAAGTTAAATTGATTCTCGCGTTATTTCCAAATAATCCAGTTAACCGGCTTAATCAAACGCACGTAGTTGCGACGTAAACGTTAGCTGTAGATTAATACAACTTAAAACCTGACTAGGACATGACTACTAGAGATTGTAACTAGCACACTTAGTCTGGTTATTCAGGAATCTAAGTCGAGTTCTCAACTGTAGGAACTCGAAGTCGTACCTGACGTTCCTCCTCGGTATCAACCTGTCTTTTCAGTCAATCTAATACAAGGCAAGTATAGTTTGTGTTAGTTTACAGTTATTTACTTAATCGTTTTACTGCATGTCTAAACCACGTCTCAAACACGAAACTCTCACCGAGAGTACTGTACTGTAACTACTGTAACTATTGGGGACTGGGGAATAGCGTAATGATTATGACCATACTGTAACAAAACCCCTTATCCATTACTGTAACAAACCCAAGCCGGTCATATGTCATTACCTATTCAAATCACTGTTTTCTACTGTAACAAACATGTTTTAAAACTGTTTAGAACTGCATGATTCTATTTCTTATTTAACTGTTTAATTAGCATGAATTGTACTTTGCTCCCTCCTGACTGGAGACAACATTTTAGGTAACACTGAGGATGATGAGCTATACTATAATAGCTATTTTGACCCTGTTCTCTACCCTGCGACGGTACCGGAGCCGTCTCTGGAGGACGCTGATCCTGGGACCACTGAACCTGATGCTTAGATAGTTTCCCTTTCCTGCATCTTTCTTTTATTTGGAGTTTGTAGTTTTATTTTCAGCATTTCCCTTCCAGTTGTATTTCTGAATATTTTATCAAATAAAGTTTCAATTCCGAATAGAACAGTTGTGGCAAATGTACTTGTGTTGTTGTGAATACCTGCAATGGAACAGCTTACTGCCGCCGTCTCACCACCGTGCAGGCTGGGCATGGTCCGGTTTGACCCATTAAATTGGGATCGGGTCGTGACATGTTTTCAGTGGTGGCCCATGCAGGTCCCACAACAAACAACAACTTAGGAAAACATACCTAGAAATAATTAGAACACTAGAACATTGATTTGTCACGACATAGGTCCGATTTATATATAAATAAATATTTTTGCTTGATTATAGACTGGTAGGCTACCTTGCTTATGTGTGCGTCCTAAACCTTCCAGAGAATGACCATTGACCAAATCCTGCTGGCAATGAGGTGTCATCTCCGGATCATACCCCAAGCCCAGGGTCCTTTCCCTCGCGGCTGTTTGACCGTTCCCTTAGTGCACCCAGTGAAGTTTTCCCTACACTGGCGACTCCTACCTCATCTCCAACTGAGTTGCATTCCCTGGTGGATTATTCATTTTGTTGCTCCACCAGTACCAGCAATCATCTTCCAAATGGTTGTTTTATTTCAGGAAATCCTGGAGTTCCAGAAAGTTCAAGATGAAGCTCAGCGGGAACAGAAGAATATCACGAGGGAAGATATGAAGAACGTCATGATGTAGCCTTAGTTATCTCCAACCAAGTTAGAGCAGAACTTTTGTCCTAGGAAGGATACCCTTGAATCTAGAAGATATTTGGGGTCCCATCAAGTACTCTACTTTTCGGCAGCCTTGTCGTAAGAAGCTATGGGCTTGTAACTATTGCAATAGGCCTGGTCATCAGGTCGATAGTTGCCGCAAGAGATTGGGACAATGTTTGGCATGTGGATCTGCTGAACATCGGGTAAAGGACTGCCCCTTATCTTTCCATCAAACCAGAGCTTATAATCCAGCAACACCTGTTAGGCCACAACCTAGGGACCCTCTTCCTATCCAGCAGACCCTGCCTTTACAATAAGGCATGATGCATACTCGAGGTTCAAAGGAAAGGAAGCAGTTGGAGACTGCTCATACAAGAGCCAGAACCATGAGGAAAAATACCTAGAACCGCTGTATAGCATCATCTTTTTGGAAGTTGTAACAGGATGTCCTTAGATCAATCATAAGAGTTTTGCTGTAATTCTCCACAGGGATAGAAGTTTTTAGTTACACCCTTACGGCAGATGTTTCTCTGATAGTCTCCCCGGATTATCCCAGATCTAGACATAGGATTCACCCTTGACTTAGTCCCTGGCTCTTTCCCTATTTCTAAAGGATGGTACAGAGTCAACCCGAAGGTGGCCAAGAAGATGAAGGACCAGATCAATGAAGGCTCTAGGATTTATTCAGAGTGGAACTTTACCTTAGGGAGTATCTATCTTGTTTTTGCCCAAGAAGTATGGAACAACGGATGTGCATCGATTACCAGACACTAAAGAACAAGTACTTTCTGCACGGATCGAGGATCTGTTTGATCTGGTTATGTGGAGATAGGTGTTTCGAAGTTTGACTTAAGATTTGACTACCATCAAATCAAAGTCAGGAAAGAGGACATTTCCAAGACGACGTTTAAACACCAAGTATGGGTAGTTTCTTTGGTCAGGACGTTAGACTGACAAATGCTCCTGCTGTGTTCATGAATTTCATGAACAGAGATTTTTCATGAGTATTTGAATCAGTTTATCTTCTCCATAGATAACTTTCTGATATATTTGAAGATTGAAGAAGAGCATGAAGAACACCTGAGGAAGTTTTGGAAACTTTGAAGAAAAGAAGTTTTTGGTAAGTTATCTGAACGTGGATTTTCTTTGACAAGGTGGATTTTTGGCCATGTTGTCAAGAGAAGAAATTTCGATGGAAGATAGCTGTTGTCGAAGAGTGTTATACCCCAAGTTCAATTCGGAAGTTCTTGAACTTGGCCGGCTACTATCAGAAGTTCGTGAAGGATTTCGTCAAGATTGCTGAGCCAGTGACGAAGCTCACTTGGAAGGATGAAGAGTTCATCTGAACGAAAGTTTGCCAGACGGCATTGAGGAGCTGAAGAAGAGACTTACCACTACACCAATCCTTGCGCTACCCGCAGGAACCGGTGGGTTCTCAATTTACAGTAATGCCTCTGGAAGAGGACTGGGTTGTGTTCTTCAACAACATGGAAAAGTAATTGCTTACACGTGTAGGCAACTACAGACTCATGAGAAGAATCATCCCACGCCTAATTTAAAATTTGCTGCAATTATCTTTACTTTGAAGCTATGGAAGCATGATTTTTATGGAAAGGGAGTGAAATATATACGGACTACAAAAGTCTGAAATATATCTTCACTCAGAAAGGACTGAATGTTAGACTAAGAAGATGGCTGAAGCAGATGAAGGATTTCGACATCAACCTGCAGTACCTTTCAGGTAAGGCTAATGTGGTCGCTGATGCACTTAGTCGATACTGATGGCGAAGTTCTTAACCAAGAACTAGCACCTGCTAGAAGACATCGAGAAGTTTGGACTGGAGATTATGCTGCCTGGAAATGGAAGGAAGAAGCTGGATGCTGATTCAGGGTGATGAAGTTGCAAATGAGCTCGAGTCTGATGGACAAAGTCAAGGAGACTCAGTTTCAAGACGAGACACTTTGCAAACTTAGAGATCAAGTGTTGGCAGGAACACTTGAAGGTTTCTCAAATCGCCAATAATGGAGCTCTGAAGAATGGTACGAGGCTTTTTGTACTATCTGGCGAACTGAGGAACGAACTAATGCAAAAAGTGCACCAGTATTCCATACATCCTAGCAATACGTATTGGGATATGCGTACTATTATTGGGTAGTATGGAATGAAGAAGGATGTATTCAGAATTGAGGTTAGATGTTTTATTTGTTAACAAGTGAAGGCTAGTCGACAGAGACCCGCAGGGCTTCTACAGTCGTTGGGCATTCCGGACCGGAAGTAGGAGCACATAACGATGGACTATGTGTTAGGTTTGCCTTGATTCCAAGGAGGGAAGAATACCAGTTGGATTATAGTGGACCGACTGACTAAGTCAGCACACTTTATTCCCTTCAAAGTTGGTTTATCCACTAAAGAAGTTGGCAGCATTGTACGAGAAGCACATCTACCGGATTCATGGAGTACCGCGGAACGAGCAAGCAGAGAGGTCAATCTAGACGCTTGAAGATGTATCGAGATTTTGCGTCTTGGATTTTTGGTAGGTCTTGGGAAGACCAAATTGCTTTTGGTGAAGTTTTCTCCTATCAGAGGAACAATCAGTTTTGACGGAGCTGGAAATTGAGGCCAGGTACATCAGGCCATTTGAAGTTTAAGACGAGTTGGAAGTAGCGTACCAGTTAGCTCTACCAGCTAATCTTGAGGGTGTGCAACGTCTTCTACGTCACAGCTCAGACGCTACATTCTGGATCCGAGTCACATATTGGATAATTCAGAGCTGAAGATTGGACTCAACCTTTCAGAGCCAGAGAAACCAGTTGCAAGAGTAGTCAGAGATGAGAAGTAATCAGAATTTGAGCCATCACTTAAACTCCTATTCCTTATCCTTTCTTTTTCCGTTCTAAATTTGACTAATGCTGCTAAGTTAGCCTAGTTTTGCAAGCTATCTCTTTAAATCAAGCTTGATCATGACGATATTTTATTGGGTGCACCCACTAATATATTGTCTAATCAGGACCGGTGCATGATGGTCTGATCAACCTCGTGTACTTTGGTTCGTTTTTGTATTTTTCTGCGTGGAGTATATCATAAATAAAACTTGCCCCTAAACCGTCTCATCCACGACTGCTTTGGAAATTCTTAAGGTTGGACCTGAGTTACGGGCGCAGTACCCGTACCTGTTTGTCTTGTCTACCCTACCTTTAAATTTCGAGGACGAAATTTTCTAAGGAGGGAAGATTGTTAAACCCATAATTTGCAGATAATTATTAATTAGTGTTTTCATTAATATTTCAAGATTATTATTATTATAAATATATTATTATTAAATATTTTTGGGATGGAAAGAATTTCGAAAAATTATTATAACAAGGATTTTTGTTTTCGGACCCAGACCCGAGTCCGAGCCCAGACCCAGGCCTGAGCCCCATTCTTTCCTATTTCTTAATCTGATTATTTGGACTGAGGATTATTATAAAAAAAAAAAAGAATTTATTTGGGCTGGTCCCGTGGGACCAGCACCCCATCACCACATGATTTGATAAACCCAGCTCCCCCACGATTTGGTAAAAGCTCTCCTATTTTTCCTCCTCCCCTTTTTGCTACTGTCCACACATAAGAACACTCCCCCACTCCCCATTGTTTACTCACGCACCCCCATCATTTTTCCCCACTCTTCCTCATAACAGAACACTCCCCCTTCACGTTCACAGAGAAGAGAAAGCATACTTATTTCACTTCTCTACACACTCTCCCTAAAAAACTCCACTCTGTTGGGAAACCCCTCTTCCAACTTCTCCGTACCTAACCCCTCACCCCAAGCCCTAATTTTTCGCGGCCGAGCTCCCCTCCGGCGCGTGGTCACCGGCCATCCCCGAGCGCGGCGCCGACCCAGCGCGCGGCTCCCCGCCGGCCAAGCCGCGCCCTTCCCCGCCGGCCGAGCCAGATCCGCGCCCCGCGCGCGATCTCCCGGCCATCCCCGAAGCTCGGCGCCCCCTCGCGCCCATCCCCGAGGCCAACCGCCCCTCCTCGCCCGGCCGCCTCTCCGGCGCAGCCCCCCTCGCGCGCCGCCATCTCCGCCGACTCCGGCGCTGGCCTTGGCCGACCCCCTTCGCGCCTTTCCCCGCGCTGTCCCCGCGGGATCCGCCCGCCAACAGCCTCCAGCGTCGCCAAGTTCCGCGGTGCCCATTGGCTGTCCCCGTGGATCCGTCTCCCGTCGATCTCGGCTATTTCCTGCTGTCCGTGATGTTCGCAGCGCATCGTAACGCTGTCCGGAGACTCTCGAGTCCATGACGGCGCGTCCCGAGTCCGAGGCCACCCTTCGGACTCCGTCATCGAGCCTCTCGGTAAATTTCTTGATAATCAGAGTAGTTCGTCCCTCCCGTGTCGAGTCTATGATGATTATCGGTCCCCGGTTTCCCTTTGGGAAATCCGGTTAGCTGCGTAGTATTTTCGGTTAGCTGCGTTAGCATACTTTCTGTGATTTTTATCTGCTGGTTGTGTGGTTTGGTTTGATTATGGGATTCCCGGATATTTCGGGAAGTTCTGTGGATTGGGAATTATTTTCTGGTGGCTTGGAAATATTTTGGTGGATATATTTGTGGGATTATTTTTGGGTTGGAATAATTGCAGATTTTCCGTGGCCATTTCCCAGTTTTGGGTTTGTCCCGAAATAGAGGAAGTGCTGCCCAAATTTTTACAAAACTATATTTAATTGATTTCAAAATTGGTTTTCGGAAATGAATTTTAAACTGATTTTCGGGCGACGACCGTACCGGTCTGTGGGCCCCGGCGAAATGCAAACGCACCGGTCCGACCGGACGTTGTGGTATTAGCCGAATTTTGAGAAATGGACCGAGTCTGAGACTCTTAGCTTTTTTTTTAATTATTTTAATTAATATTTAAGCTATTTATTATAGTTATTTAATTACTGCTCTTTATTTATTAATTAAGTCATTTTTCTCTTATTTTGATGTAAAAGAAAATTGTACAGGGCATAAGCCCACCCTAGGATGATTAGCTGTGCCCTTGTATTGTGTACCGTAGTTTTTATTTTATTTTCTGGTGGATGTGAATTTGGGTGGTTTGTGATTAGACGCATAATCGTAGTTAGTGCGTAAATTTACTGATTAATTAAGAATTAATTAAAATGGATAAAATATTAGTAAATAACTAGTTCACGATTTATCACTAAAAGAAACTGTATTTTTATAAATATATTACGAAAACACAAAGTTTTCCAAAGTTAAATTGATTCTCGCGTTATTTCCAAATAATCCAGTTAACCGGCTTAATCAAACGTACGTAGTTGCGACGTAAACGTTAGCTGTAGATTAATACAACTTAAAACCTGACTAGGACATGACTACTAGAGATTGTAACTAGCACACTTAGTCTGGTTATTCAGGAATCTAAGTCGAGTTCTCAACTGTAGGAACTCGAAGTCGTACCTGACGTTCCTCCTCGGTATCAACCTGTCTTTCCAGTCAATCTAATACAAGGCAAGTATAGTTTGTGTTAGTTTACAGTTATTTACTTAATCGTTTTACTGCATGTCTAAACCACGTCTCAAACACGAAACTCTCACCGAGAGTACTGTACTGTAACTACTGTAACTATTGGGGACTGGGAAATAGCGTAATGATTATGACCATACTGTAACAAAATCCCTTATCCATTACTGTAACAAACCCAAGCCGGTCATATGTCATTACCTATTCAAATCACTGTTTTCTACTGTAACAAACATGTTTTAAAACTGTTTAGAACTGCATGATTCTATTTCTTATTTAACTGTTTAATTAGCATGAATTGTACTTTGCTCCCTCCTGACTGGAGACAACATTTTAGGTAACACTGAGGATGATGAGCTATACTATAATAGCTATTTTGACCCGGTTCTCTACCCTGCGACGGTACTGGAGCCGTCTCTGGAGGACGTTGATCCTGGGACCACTGAACCTGATGCTTAGATAGTTTCCCTTTCCTGCATCTTTCTTTTATTTGGAGTTTGTAGTTTTATTTACAGCATTTCCCTTCCAGTTGTATTTCTGAATATTTTATCAAATAAAGTTTCAATTCCGAATAGAACAGTTGTGGCAAATGTACTTGTGTTGTTGTGAATACCTGCAATGGAACAGCTTACTGCCGCCGTCTCACCACGGTGCAGGCTGGACATGGTCCGGTTCGACCCATTAAATTGGGATCGGGTCGTGACACCTATAATGCTCACCTATAATATTTCTCTTACAAAATCACATGTCTAGCATTCCTGCAAGCTTAATTTGTGACCCAATGTCAACTCTCTATGTTGCTTCATGAATTACTCAGTGATCTATAATTGCACCAATGACCATCACTGGCTCCAAAAAGGAGTTCCTGAAAAAAAAAAAATCCTGCATAAATTCTCTCAACTACTGCGACTCGTTCATGACACGACGCAACAAAATAAATATGACCCATGTCATAGACTTTTCTGATGTTGCAGCAGTTTAATCCACGAGCAATCATCAAACACCCTTGGATTTAAAAGAAGAACTAATTATCTATAATTTGAAGAAGAAGAAGAAGAAAAAAAACAGTTCAGCATTTATTTTCAATGTACAGAATGTTTAATTTCAAAATAACTCAGAAAAAAGCCAGGTACACAGTACATTTGTAGCCCAAATTTGTAGCAAGAAAGCATTGCATCATTGTGATTTCCTCTATAAGAACTGCGCAGCTGCATTCCTCGTCGTCGCGATCGCCATCGCCATCGCCATTGCCATCATTAAGCCATAGGTGCACGAACGTTAGTCGCCGGCGGGCACCTCTGCCTCCGGCACCCCCTCGTCGTCGTCTCAGCCGCTGCAGGTGCTGCTGGTGGCGGTGTCGGACCGGCCCGAGCCTCTGCCGCAGCAGGGGCAGCAGAACTTGTGGTCTGCTGCCGGCCTCTCGCTCGAGAATTCGCATTCCTCTTCCTCGCTTCAGGCTGCCAGGACTGGCCCGAAGCCTTCATCAGCTCCGCGAAGGCATGGATGTCCTCAGCCACTTCGCGCCTGGACAGCGACGCGAGCCCCGGGAGGATGTCCCTCTGGAAGTCCCTCCTCTGCCTCCTCTTCTTCCCCTGCCCCCTCCGGTTCTTCGTGAAGAGCAACGACGCGGCGTTGCCCTTCCTGTCAGAGCAGTCCTCCAGTTTCCGTGGCGTGCGCGAGTAGTCCTCGGGCTTGGTTTCTTCCAGGTTCAGCGTCGTCTGCTCGAACAGGTCCAGCCCGTCGTCTGGGCTCGCAGCGTCCGCGGAGACGACCTCTGCAAACCAATGCAGTGTACCGGATGAAACGTCGTCCAGACGGTTTCGTTCCTTCGACGAAAACATCCGCAGGATGTTCTCGGCTGCCTCTTTAGCTGATGCCTCGTCTTCCGAGTCGATCGTCAGGCCTCTGCTGTTGCTCTTCCGAGCCTTCGAGCCGGTTGCCTTCTTCTCACCTTTCTTCTTGCTGCACTTGGCAGTAATGCCAGCCACCGGCTGCTCCTGACGAGAAGCTGAGACTGCATCCGAAATGGAAATGCCGAAGAGTCTCTTGCCGCTCGGCCCACTGGACGGCGGCTCGTTCTTCCTCTTTCTGTTCTCCTGAGACTGCGTGGAAGTGTCTTGCGGGCTAGCTTGACACATTGCACTGCCGCTGGGCCTCAAGTGAGGATAACCTCGAGTCGAGAAGTCCAGCTCCATACGTGAGGGGAGGAAGCGATCCGTGTTACCGTCAAGTCGACCGTCGAGGTTCTGCTTACCGAAGATCGTCTGTGGGAGGTTTAACTGCGGTGCTCGACTGTAGTCCATATGGGAGCCTCCATTGCTGAAACTGCTTCGATGGGAGGATATTGGATCAGCTCCAAGTATCGGGTGCGGCTTCAAGTTCAGATATCCGCTACGTTGCAAGTTGTCGGATGGGCGGCTACGGTTACGGGCAGCCGCTCCGGCAAGGCATTGAAGTGATTGACCTGCTGATGGAATGTGGCCGGAGCCATTCCGAGGACTAGTGTAATCCCGGCCAGGGAAAACTGGGAATGAACTGGGGGCCGAATAAGGAGTTCTTCTGCCCGAGATCTCGATGCCTCCTTGACCTTGATTTTGTCTGGACGGTATCCCTCTTTTATTCTGATACGGTGAAAGAATTTCGACAGGTTTCTTAAACTTTGGCTGTGGAGCTTCGGATGATGATGTCGAGAAATTCTTCTTGGAGGAAGCTGTACTGAACAATGGCATAGTGGTTCTGTTTCTCCCTGTACAAATAATAGATACATGAAAAAAGTAGCTATAAGTTCGTAAACAATAGTAACCAAGGTTTATCATTGGAAAAGAAGGGGGGGGGGGGGGGGGGGGGGGGGTGTGATGTGTGTGTGTGGGATGGGGTCAGGGCCGGCCCGGAGGTTTGGGTGGCCCTATCCTGAAGCTAATTTTGGTTGTCCCTTGATCCTTATTGTCAGCTCGTCGTGGTGGTCATCCGTGACCCTGACCTTTGGTAGGATCATGCTGAGCCTTGGGGTTTGCCCTAGCAGAGGGGGTTGTGCCCAAGCCCCAAGTCTTGTCCAGCTTACCCCAGGGCCGGCCCTGGGTAGGGTGGGGGCAGGGGGGGTGAAGGATGGGGGGGGGGGGGGGAGGCCTATTAGTAACTTTGAGTATCTATGAAATAACTACTTGTCAAGTAAATAAGAGCATGGGGAGGACAATTATCATTCATAGAAGGGAATTAGGCCTATACATTGACCAAATGTTGCTGTTAAAAAACCTAATCCTCCAATTTATTTATGAAAAATGCGGTTTAGATGCATTGACATACAAAATAAAACTAAGACAGAAAGTAGTATGGGTGTTCAACTGAAGAAAATTGTTCAAAAAAGGTCATGGACCTGTTTTTTGGAACAATTTTCTTCATCAACTTATGCAAATTTAGTAGGGAACTCTTACCAGCTTCATTATTGAAGAATTGCTGCTCTTGAATTATTTCCTTGGAACTCTTACCAGCTTCATTATTGAAGAATTGCCGCTCTTGAATTATTTCCTTCTTATCTACATGCAAAATAAAACTAAGACAGAAAGTAGTATGGGAATTACAACTTATGCAAATTTAGTAGGGAACTCTTACCAGCTTCATTATCGAAGAATTGCCGCTCCTGAATTATTTCCTTGGAACTCTTACCAGCTTCATTATTGAAGAATTGCCACTCTTGAATTATTTCCTTCTCATCTGCATGCAAAATAAAACTTACACAGGAAGTAGTATGGGACTTCAACTTATGCAAATTTAGTAGGGAAATCTTACCAGCTTCATTATTGAAGAATTGCCGCTCCTGAATTATTTCCTTGGAACTCTTACCAGCTTCATTATTGAAGAATTGCCGCTCTTGAATTATTTCCTTCTTATTTGCATGCAAAAGATTTGGATAAGTGATCCCTTGCTCGTTATGACTGGCTCTAGAGAAAGAACTTTGAGGACTCTGCGAATGATGACCTTGATTCTCTTCGAGGCTGGTTCTCTGGTTGAGAAAATTATACGAAACTGAAACAACCGCTCTCTCAGAGAAGTTTTCTTTAACAGGTTCATTTAGATCAGCCAAACAGCGGACTACATTTTGCGTGCACGAATCTGATTTCCAATTGTCTTCTCTGTAACTAAGACCCTCACTAGTTCCCAGAGCAAGGTTCACATCATTTTCATGATCAGCAGCCTGAGTACTGTTAGGAGGAAACATGTTCACAGATGAAGACTCGGCAACAATTTCCTTTTCTGACTTGTCTGAATCTTCACAATTGATATACACATCCGCTGGTAGTAGAAGATCAAACATTCTCTTAGAGTGTCTCTTATGCTTAGAGTCCACAAGATCACCATTTTCTATGGCATTCCTTTTTGCAATAGAGACTGGACCAGAGTGCGTGCCACTTTCCTTTAGAAAGTTTATGGTCACAACCTTCTCGTCATTCATTGTAACTGGTTCCTTGTTATGGCTTGTGCTTGTTGCAGGAAGGTGTGGTATGTGGCTCATCTTGTTGGTACCATCACATGGAGTTTGGGACACGTGAGAATTTGATTGCGATGTATCTGCTTGTAGATCGTAGGGCTCTTTCTTCCCAAGTTCTTCCATGAGTTCCTTCTGTCTGTTATAGAGACGGTGGAGTTCATGCACCTGGATCACAGGAACATTACTAAGTGAAAATGACGAGAAAACATTTAAATGCCTAGCCAAGATCGCCAAAAGTAACTATGTCAATCATTCTCAAGTTTATGTAAGCTGACTACAATATTGCATAGTCAAGTACTCCTTTTTTCAATTATATGGTGTCAATTTGATAACCTGAACAAGTAATCCCATTTGATTTCATGCGCCCATATGAAAACTCCAAGCATGGAAGAGTTTACATAGAGACAAGATCAGCAACATCAAGATTTTAAGCATCAACGTTCATGAGATATAATTATCAGGTCATGTAATTAAGTGCAACCTATATTTTATCTATAATTAACAAAGAAGTCCATAATCCGCAGTCCTAGTGGTGCATGACAACATTCTGGAAATTATAAATGAGTTGCAGATATATGCACCTGGCTTCTAAATGTAGTGTTTTGCACGAAAATTAATTGCCTGATGCGTTCTCTATCAAATCTCAGGTACCAATTAGGTTGCATTGTCTGTTGATCATGACCATTGGGGTGACTACCTGACGCTCTATCCCCATAGTGTTGAGACCTATTACCGTCAGGACCCTCGTTAACATCCCTCATGGTACAAAATTATGGTTGATACTTTATAGCCTTTCAACTGATCTTTTGTACTCATTACTGCAAAACAATCATAAAAAATTGAAGGACGGTTTAATTGAACAATTGTCATAAATAGTTCTTTTAATTCGAAAATTGTTTGGACCATAAGATTTATTTAAGAGAACAGCGGTAATCAAACTATATTAAGCTACAAATCCAGTATGGCCTGTCATTTCTATAACTCGTATAATGGCTTCATTCAGGAGCTGCTAGATTCATATTCCTTTTCTTTGTTGTTGTTGTTATTATTGTTGTATCACAAAGCACAGTATGTACCATTCCCACAGTGCAAACACACTTGAGAAGATATGCTTTTGGTCCAGTACAGCTTTTAGTAAGTAGTCTCATATGGCCAAACTGGAGTTAAAATGCCTATACTAAATATATGCAGTTGTAGGCTTTCACTCAACCTGGTTCATAGGTGTAATGCATGAATGCCAGCTAAATTCAAATATCAAGCATGAAAGAAATGTACAAACATAAGGAATTTCAGGAACCTGGTCTATCAATAGCTCAGGCTTGTCATGCGTACCATTCAATGGATGAGGACCTTAACAAGGTCATCAACCATTGGTGGTATGGATAGAGAAGCTGTTAATCAATATTGTGAATATGCAAGAGGTCGTGCTAATCATGCGTACCCATCCATTGGATATGCAATATAATAGAAACCATTATTGAATTAGTGAATTTACGTTTATAGTTCAAGTAATACACAACGGTACCATTTTAGACATGAAACATTGTGAATACGTAGGATTGTTTAACTAGGTAAAGATTTACAATATTTTTTTTTAATAAGTAAAACAGTCCATCAATAAGCATCTAATCATCAAATTACCAGCGGTAGTAAGATTAAGGTAGTTTGAAATGTTTAACCAAGTAACCGAGTCAAAATTTAATTAAACCTAACCAAGAAAAATTCAAAGAAAATATGTCTGTTGTCACTAATTTAAAGGGTAGGCTTCGCTCAACAGTTACAAATAAGTATCCGATCTAGACTTTTGTGCCAATATCCAATGGTGTTGGAGATCATGGTTCAAAGTATCAGTACCGGAATTGGTGTCATAACCTTCTTAATTTGCAGCATTGGGGTGGTTTCTGACGGTTTCGGTGGTTTTAAATCGGTTGGTTTCGGCAGTTTCCGCAGTGTCGGTATAGGTATAGGTATCGGCCAATACCAGGAACTATGTTGGATATGTTGCAGTGTGCAAATGCCCAAAAATGTCCTAATTAAGTATAAGTAGATCCAGTCAAATATCCATACATAGCCATCATTATGAATGCAATTCATTGACGATGTCTTGGATTACATTTGTAATAATATTAATAACATTTACTTTGACACCAATGTATTTAAAAAGCAACAACATGAGGTAAGAGAAAACATAAATATAATACTACTATTGGAAGTACCCTTAGGATTATTTGGACAGAAACGACCAAATACTAATTTATGCCCAAGGACTGACTCTGGCCAAGTATATTGCACGACACAAATACAACAAGGTGCAGACAAAGCGACATGTACGTGCAACCGACCTTGGCATGTCCTAAGGGTATTTAGGAGTATCTATGGCATGTCCTACATAGACAAAATTCAGATAAGGCATTGATTTTGGAGTGTCCTTGCTCCCTAGCTGATAGGTGTTATGGACTCTTGCAGATATTAAACACATCAATGATACAAGTTCTCATTTGACTTCAGCTAATTAGTTTTATCGTACATCTAAAGAAGCACTCAAGTTGGAGAAAGCCTGGCAAAAGCAGAGCTCACAATCAGCATTTTCGTGTGTGCTCAATGGAGGTGTTGGTATAAAAACCCTAATACTTGCAGAGATAAAATGAAGCAAATCCACAGATTTAACAGATTACTATCTTACCTTCTCCTGTCAAATGTCGTAGAAGATTTGGAGCCAACTCATCCTTTACTTGTATCATTTAAATTTAATATATACATGATAATGCAAAAGAGCTATCAAAGATTTCCTAAGGATCATAAGACTCTTTGAAGCATGATCATCCCACATTATGACAACTTGGCCATTCTAGGGTAACCTACCTCACGTCTCATAAGAACCCATTATCAACCGATGATGAGCAAAGTTTTGCTTTGGGAAATTAATGGAACTACTATACATCTAGCTCTATTAAATGTTTTAAATTATCAGCCAAAACCGATACGTCTTGAGCATTTCGTATTGGAATTGGAGGGTACGAATCAATTCAAAATACTGAAAACGCCTAAACTAATACTTGTAGGAAGGATCCAAAACTGATGATGGAACCGAGTTTTGAACCTTGCACACTTGTGAAGCACACAACATGACTTTTCCTATAATGTATCTTGTTTGCGCTTTTTGTGTATATATACGATGTCGGCCAACTACTTTCCATATACAATAGATTTCCTCTTATATAAGAGTTCAAACTTAATTAAAATGGTAGTCTGGCTCCTATCTTATACAACCTCTCATGTTTCACATGAATTTCATCATCATCATCATCATCATCATCATCATCATCATCATCCAAGCCTTTTCTCATCCTAATGGGGCCGGCTATGGAGCATAAGAAAGCTCCATAAGAGCTCTTGACAAAGTTCTTTATGACCAATTATCGACCTAATGTCAGCCCTCTAGGTTGGTGCCAAATTACTAGTCAAGGTATTATGAGCATGAGAGACGAATATGCCATAAAACCCTAGGCATATATAAAACCCTACGCAACAAGATCCGTAGGCACATCTATGTTTCGGATATACACTTAAAGGTCATGCAACTAAGGAGTACCCTCCTAGTTCTCCTAGACTAAAAAATCTAGACAAAGAGGTAAGCTGATACACTCAGAATAGTATACCTAACAAAATTGGAAACTAAGGATAGCTCTCAAAAGAAATCACATGGTTTCCAAGTTTGAGTTACGTAGCAACAAATTTAACCTAGACTCTTCATCTCTCTTACATTGCTCGTTCCAATGCACCAATTAACGCTACTATTATTCTCAAACTTTAATCAATTCAAAACCTTTATCTTCTCAAACGATAAAATTGTATCGATATTGCATACAACTACTATGCCCCATGCTCCATCTTAAGTGAAAATCCTTAACACATGAAGACATCCCACAGTCACACACTCTACCTTTGATCAAAATATTGAAATCAACCCCAATTGCCTATATGTGTTCTATGCTAACATCCGTCTACAAATAATCCATGAGAACGTGTCAAGAACATCAAATTGCAACCTACAATGCATTTAACCTTGTGGCGTTCATGTGTTGCTCTATTTGGAGAGTTTCAACAAGAAACAACCTTTAGATCCATCTCGAACGTGGTTCGTAGACATGTAGTATCGGTATCTAAATTGTAATTGGCAATTTCAAGACATTTTGATGTTTTTGAATTGGTTTTTTTTGGTAGTTTTTGCAGTTTCGATATCGATATCGGCGTCCGATATCGCGAACTATGATCTCGTATAAGATAATATGCTTGACTAGCACACTATTCATATCTCACCCTCAACCGAGGGTCTTTGGACAATTATTGTTGTGTAGTTACCGTAGACATCTTCTAATTGGCTCCCTCACGTGCGGTTTTGACCACCTTGGCATAGCACGAATCCAAGTCAATCAACAGGGTCTAGCTCCCTCAACGTGATATTTTTGTCGAGCATTGGTTGTGTTGCTACTATATTTTTCCTTATTTTCTCTCAATCTTTAATCTATTTGTACCTCATGTTTCCTCTCGGGAATGGTGCCCATATATGAAGAGATTGAACCGATGTTTATAATCAAATCAATCGTGAACTAGTTGTTCATCTTGATCACTCGGTCCCAAATCTATGACCATCAACTTTCTACAGTTTGATATGTGAAAGACAAATAAATAAAAAACTATTAAGTAGCGGGCGAAACTCATATGTTTCACATCGGAACTGAAACGTTGAAAAGTATCGAAACAATATAAACTGGCATATTCAAAACCACTGAAACCACTTGAAACTGCGGATAATTAACACTCATAGTCCGAGCCCGAGTTTTGGACCTTGGTAAATTCGCAAAACCAAAATGAGTATGACGAGAAAGTTAAACTATCAACAAAATAAAGAACACAAGGACTTCACAAGCGAAGGTGATTGAGGGATTGCTACCAATCAAATGAGCAAAGAATTACGAGAGTTGTGGAGGATGACCAAAAGAGATACAATATCAATCCATAAATAAGGAATTGAAGCACTCTTACTAAATCCTCAATTAAATGCTAAATTAACCTCAACTAACAACTTTGTAGTTGCTGCTTGTGCTTGTGCTGTTATGTAAACCAAAATAATTAGAATAAGAGTTGGGCCCTTGTCATATTAGCATCTTATTTTCCAATAATAAAACATTTCCTTAACAAAATTGGACCCTCTAAATAGAAATTCCATATTTCCATGTTTGATTAGTACAAGTTTAAGCCATAATGCAATAATCTCCACCTTTATTCAAACTTCATCCATCTTCCTAAGCTTCAAAATCTTTTGTGAATGCCCCCTTCAATACACCAACTGGTTCCATGATTCCATCATTGTTCTCAAACTATAGTCGTGACACCAGCTACCTCAATACTGACACCTTGATGTTGCAAAGACCACCACCAAAGATGCAACTAAGCTAGTTCCATCACCACGACTTCTGCCACATACTAGGTGCCAAGGATGCAACTTCTTTCCTCTTGATCTCACACTTGTGGGAACTCGATGCTTCATGGGACACAATGCTTCTTCGTTGACCATGGAGCCCATAAGAGAAGAGATTGCCCCGAGCAATATCCTTTTGACTTTCTTATGTTAGAATAAAGTACAGAATTTAATGGAAAAGCATTAACTATGAGAGTGAAGTATCGTTGTACATTGATGCCATGTCAGATAGGAAAACTTGCTATAAAAATTTCCATCTTCCAATGAAATTATAGACGCAAAGTCTTTTTAAGATAAGCTATAACATATATTGAAATTATCAAGGTCAGAAACAAGGTTCACATTATCGGTATGGGAATAAGTTTTGGGAGTTCTTATTTGTATTGGTATTGGTATTTTCAGTGGTTACGGATTGGAGGTTCGAGTCCTTGGTTTTGGAGAGCTAAACGATTACAAAAAGTTATCTAGAACATTAGAAAAATATTTGATATAGTTATTGAATTGTTTAATAACAATAGATATTGTTGTTTATTTTACTTGCTTTTAGAGAAAATAACCCCACAATATATAGTTTTGAAAGGAATAGTATTAAGATCCATTAACTATGAGCTTGTGGTAACGTTAGTGTGTTAATAAAGAACTTTATCGACACACTAGAATGTTGATCTTAGGCACGAACAAATGATTGTGTCGAAATTGCTTTTTGTCATAGTTCTCTTTTTTTTGTTGAATTGACCAGGAAAGAGAGTTAAAGTAAGGTATTGGCCGCTATTAGTAAGGGTCAGAATCATACCAGACATGCCAAAACTGATATGATACATATTTGTATCGACTTACACTGCAAAACCAAGGTTTGAAGTATTGGTCAGAATTGATATGTCATTTTTGGTGAAGATACTCCTAAAATTGAACTGAGATCTAGGTCAAGACCAATACCTAGTGATCTTGAGGATGCAATATAGTGGTTTTTAGGGCACTCAAAACTATTCACATTGTGTTACATGATGAATAAGCATCATTTCAACTTTCTACATATTAACCTTAATGTATGTAGATCACAACACAATTGATGTAGTTTATCACTTCTGATGATCTACCATTCTATGGGAGTCTAGTGTTTACACACACATACACACACTATTAACATTAATGCCTACTAGAATAACTTAAGCACATGAAAGATAGACCATCATAAATGTGAAAGGTTTGGTATACACCAAAACCCCATCTTTGTCAGCTAGAAGTAATGTCTCGAGTGATAGCTAAGAACGCAGCCGAACTCGTGTAACCCTTGTGGTTACCGGGAGAGGCATAAGACCCTGGCTGGGTGGCGGAAGATCAGTGGATCGAGCCACGGGGGCGTATTCCTTCCATTTATAAAATGGTGGGTGTTGGGGGCAGTGGACCCAAAAGACATACAATACAGCGTGCACAAGGTCATGTGCGTATCGCCGGACATCTCAAAAAAAAAAACTAAGAACGCATGTTTTTCAGTTAGATTAGGATCAATCTAATTGATAATATCCCGTGTTAATTGTGCCAATAGACACTATTCCATTGCCGGATTAAAATTTAAATTCTAATTCCACATATCCATTGTTGCTGAATTACAAGGCGAAAACACCTCAATTTATGGTTGTATCGTAAGTTCACCGGGGGCAGAGGCATGTATGAGTTCAATGTCATATACACTACAAATGTTACATGTGATTTGCTAAAATATACCATAAGCTACATTAGTGGACTCTACTACTAGATGAAGAGTGCCAACATAATATTTCCACAAGTAACTTTCTTTGGAATTGTGAGCCGAAATTCTATAATAAGATTGAGCAAAGTAAAGTGACTTTCTTAAGAAGACATCAACTCAAAGAAGTAGTGGAACTCCTACCTGGTTCTGATGGAATCGGCTCCCGGACTCCGTACTACTCAATTCTGTGAAGTTTGAATTGGAATGCTGCCTATTCTGTAACCTGAAATGACAATGCAGTAGCAGTATGATTGAGAAACAACATTGTCAATACAAGTGGAGGTAAAGAATCTCCAAAGTAATCAATTTTGCATTGCCAGTAATTATGAAATGCACCTAAACCGTGAAATAAGGAAATCAAGCAGTGCCAGCTATCAACATCTTGCATTCAATTAATCCAATATTAGTTGTTGTTCTAATCAGGATATTCATACAAAAGACTCAAACTTTATAGGACAGACAAACCAAATAAGAGCACCAAAGCATGACCCATCAGGACCAAGTCCAGGAACCACAGAAAATGATGGAAAAGCTCATAAATTTCCAAAATTTGACATGGCCCGGATCAGAAAACCAGACTAGAACTCCAAAAAGCTGTCAAAATCCAATCTTACCTCATATTTTGGCATCCAGAGCACCTCTGGGAATTTGGAAGTTGGAAAGGCTGGCTGCATGAGACCAGAAGGTCTGGTCGGGAAGGGAGGGAGGGAGTAGAGGGGCCCAGTAATAAAAAGATTGCCAATAGAGAGAGAGAGAAGAATAATAAATAGATGATAAATAGTCAGTGCTCTCTCTCTCTCTCTCTCTCTCTCTCTCTCTCTGTGTGTGTGTTTGTGTGTGTGTTGCAGAGTTCAAAGAGATTTGAGCAACAGAGTTTGTAATATTAGACAGAAAATCTTCTTCTACTCTCTCTATGAAGTTCCTAGGAACAGTGACTGAAAAAAAATATTTTTGTCAAATCTGGTCTCCCTCTCTCTCCTCTCTTGAAACTTTCCTTTTACATTCCTCAAAGGGGGGTGCGTTCCTCTATTTTCTCTCTCCGTTCACTTTATATATGGATATTCTCTCTCTCTCTCTCTCTCTCCTCTCTCTCTCTCTCCTCTGTTTTGAGAAAACAAACACCTATGCAACAATTCCCTGCTTTTATAACTGATTTCCTCCAAAATCCAGAAGCCAGCTTTTCATAAAAAAAAAAAAAAAAAAAAAAAAAATATTTTTATTCTACTAACTTAACAATGTACTATGTATTTTATTTTTTATTCTACTAACTTAACAATGTACTATGTAGTCTATACTAGATTTTCTTGCATTCAATTTTATTTTATCAACTCATTAATAATTGTTATCGGCGGACCCCACATTTTTATTCTAACCCATGACAAGTCTTTGACCCATGCTTATGGCACTCGGATTACTCATCATTGCTAGAGTCATGACCAACAATTAGAAAGACGAATAGGTTGCTCATAGGACTAGTTTTGATTTCTCATGAAATAAATATTTTTTCGTGACAAATGTTTGTCTTTTTTTTTTGATGTAGAAAAATATTAGAAAAAACAAACGACAAATATTCGAGATGATAATATTTGACGTTTGTTGTTTCGAATGGAACCAAATGTCTCAAGAGTAGGTTTGTTAAAGGTTACTTTTACAGACAATTTGTTTAAGTAGTACTACCTACCATAAGCTACTAGTCCTCACCATGTTTGACAATTACAGTTTCTATAACTTAATTTTTACTGCTGAAATATGAAAAAACAATCGAACATCTATTAATAAAATATATAGACGACTCATAAAATTCAAAATAAAATAAATGATATTTTTTATAAAATATATTTATGTCCTTGTTTTTAAATAAACAGGAGATTGCAAATACCCAGACCAAACAAACAAGCAAATA